>LR999964.1:61842642-63092642 GCA_905220375.1 Tachina fera
TATTTTATTTTATTTTATTTTATTTTATTTTAGTTTATTTATTTTTATTTGTTTTATTAAACATCTTAGTGATATTCAGAGACAAAATTTAAGCGGCAAAAATTTAATTCCTCATAAGGATATCAGTTTCAAGACCAAATTTGTTTTCAAATACATGGAAACTCATCCAAGTATTTTACAATATATTGAAGTAAATTCAAAATAAGTTAGTTACATGATACTCTTAGTTATAAAAGAAAAAATTGGAAACTTCTAAATACATTGTCTAATGCCAGTAATTTCTACATACATATAATTTACCTAAGAGTTTTCCTTATAAAATTTAACTTACACGATAGATGCCTGTACAGTAATAGATATCTTTGAGTAGAAATTACGGGCATAAGTGGGAGTGTAGAATTTTTTCTGATCAAGCTGGGAAATTTCCTAAAAGTCCTTGCTTTCACGACTCCGAACGAATCCAGTGGCCGGGCATAGCACGAACATACTAACTAATATACTAAACGTTTTCTACACAGAAAATAGTTATAATTTTACCTCAACAATTTCGATGAATTTAAATTGCACCAACCAACAAAATTTTTTTAAACTAAATAAGTAGAAGCCGACAAAACTTTATTATAGAAAAATTTGATATGTGACAAATTCAAAAATTCAATTAAAGTCATATATAAAATTTAAAGGTAAATTTATCGAATTTGGTCGGTCAAAATTGCACCAATCAATAAAAATTGTTAAATCAATTCTTATAGGACATCATTGTAGGGCATATTATATAAATCATCCATATTAATCAGGCATCTTTAAATATCTTTTCCACCATTTTCTTATTAAAAGTCAATTTTACGTACAAATCATATGTAAAATCCATGAATCAAGAAAACAAAATTGCGCATTGCGCAGTTCCGTTATTTCATTATCTGCTTGTGACGTAGACCTAGAATTTTTTTCTTGATTCATGTGTAATTTCATATGTAAGAGCGATTCTCAAGTGTGCGCTACTTCAAAAATACCTGTTGGAATTGGAGTGAGATTTCATCTGACCAGATAATAAAAATTAATTAAAATTATTTTGATAATAATCAGGGCAATCATGAATAAAATTCCCCGGGAAAAATTTCACTAATAGCAAGTAATAGGGAACACAGAAAATTCTAAGATTCGCGCCGAATTTTTTTCATAATTGCCCTAAATAACAAAAATTATTTAGATTTCAAAAATAGCCTTATACGAATTTTTAAAGTAATTTTTATGAATTAAAAAGTCACGACCTACTAATAGACTTCAGATTTACATATGTATGTATCTACTAGTAAAAAGATCAGAGCAAATTGAGAAAAATTGTTGATGCAAGGAAAGAAATAGAAGCGTGACTGTTTTATTATTTCTACACCCAGAGAAAAATTAGCTTAAAATCAATAAAAACCATATTGAATTTATAAGAAAAATTAAGCGGTCTTGTCATGTTGGAATTTCTTATTTCAATATTAATTTACAGTATTAATTTATTAGTTTTATTTATTTTTAAGTATCTCAATATACATTTTCTATTACATTGAACATTATTGAATTAATGTGAAGCTTCCTAATTTTTAAGCTGCAACTTTTCCCTGAGTGTACAGTTAAAAAAATAAAATAAAAAATAAAGTGTGCTTGAAGTGTGCATTAAATAAAATGTCCATAGAAAACCCGGTTTTTACGTATGTTCATTGATGGCATTTTCTTTTAAATGTTATGGCATTTTCTTTTAAATGTTACGTTATGTTATGTTACACTTATTACACTTTTTAATGAAAATTCGCAATAAAATTATTTTCTAAAATATACATTTTAGTGAGAAATTTTTAGATATTTTAATTGAACTGTAGTGTAGCTTAAAGTCTAAGTTTAATTTTTCTTCTCTTCTTTAGAAACTCACATTAATTAATAAAAAATATTTCATTCAATAAGAATTGAAATTACTGAACTTGAGCCTAACTATGAATTATTTCTGATTAAAATTCACTACAGTTCAATTAAAATATCTAAAAATTTCTCACTTAATACATCATGGGCACGTGACAAAAATATGTTCACTTGGCAATCACTGTTCACTTGGCCATCACAGTTTCAGAATGCTGGAAATCCAAGTAAAAACTGTAGAATGCAACAACAAGTAACATAGACCACTACAATAATACTTACATGCATGTACCGATGGTACATCGAATAAGTCAAAATAATTAATGTGATGATCGTAAAAAGATAAGTAAGAATAGTTAAACATACTGAGGTAGAGTAAAATAATTTCGTGCTAACCTAAATAGAAAAATGAAAAATTGGAAAAAACAGAAAATTAATGGTGATACTTATAAATGTGTTTACCAAAGGTAAATCAATTGTATACACAACAATCGTTTCTCATATTCCGTTCATTGTACATTTAAGTTAAATAGCTGATGTTAATAAGAATCTCTACCCAAGTAGATAGACTAGGGTGCTGATGAAGTGCGTGGCTGCACAGAAAAGTATCGGTATTTCCCCCAGCTTAAAGTCTAAGTTTAATTTTTCTTCTCTTCTTTAGAAACTCACATTAATTAATAAAAAATATTTCATTCAATAAGAATTGAAATTACTGAACTTGAGCCTAACTATGAATTATTTCTGATTAATATACATTTTATTTGAAATTATGGTTTCATTCCTTGCGAGCTTAAATTTTTTCACTAAACGAACGCAAAAAACGAAAAAATTTTACACTTTTTCCAGAAAAGAAAACGCCATGAGACTAAAATCAGGGTCAATAAGTAAAATATTATGGGGAGGGCGCTAAATATTTTTTAGCAAGGGCTAAGCTCCCTTTTTGAGGACCACTATCACGAGTGTACCCTTTTCACAGGTTATATTTAAATGCTAACAGGGACTTTAACGGCATGTTTTGTATGAAGAACTGTCAGTTAAAGTTCACGTTAAGGGACGTTATTATAATACTATTTTCGGCTGACAACACTAGCATTGTTTGGGCAAAGTTTGTGTTGCACTTACATACACATTTGTATAAGTTTTTCGCTGCACTCTTCAAAGCAGACTGCCAAGATATTGATGCTGCCAAGATATTGATGAAGAGGAAAGCATAGAACATTTTCTTTGTCACTGTCCTGGACTTGCAGGAAAGAGAAAGGCCACAATGGGCGCTCTCGAACTTTCTGACGTTGCTAGTGTTGAACTGCAACGTATTAGCAGCTTTATACTGAGCTCTGGATGGTTCGACGGTGGGGACTCCGCATAAGCAGAGTCTCCGTGGTATCACAATGGACCAAAACTGTCTAAGTGAGTCCGGGTTTCTGACTGCCACCCCTACCTAACCTAACCTAACCTTCGCTGCACTCTATAAGCAGTTATCAGTCAATGGCGATTATATTACTGGTTTTATATGTCTTACTTCAAAGAAAGTGTTAGATCTATCACCACAACTTATTCACTTCTGATCTGCTTACATGATAATAGCTTCATGTCAGTTCTATCTACTTTTCCACTTTTTTTTGGATGTATTGCATATTGAACTTTAAATATAAGTAAATACGGCAAACTAAAGTTTTTCAAAACGTACTGCTGTTCAAAGGCAAGTGTAGTTAATAATTTACTTAAAATTTTAATGTATAATTGTAATTTAATTAAATTGAATTTATAGATGGATTTTCGTTAATTGCCTCATAATACTTGGAAAAGCCAATTTTGAATTATATGCAAGTTATTCTTTTTTTATATTTTATATGGCGATATACGCACATATGTACGTGTGTATATCTTTTTAAGTTTTATCATTAAATATCCGAACCCAGATGTCACCTTTGATTAGGTGGCGCCATAAATTAATTAGTATTTTTATCTATTGCTTATTATAATTTAGTTAATTAGCTGTGAGGCTGCCGATTATTAATAATATTAATAAGTATCTGCATTCTCATTATCGTATTTTGCTTAATTATCAAAAATTAAACAGATAATTTTGTAAAAAATCTAGAGGCTTGTTTAAAGTCCGATAATATATTAAAAATATTATGATGGATAGTGGGACATGTTGATAATATTTTTGTATACATTTATATTGCATATAAGCTAAAGTTTAATTATAAAATGTGCATTTATTAATTTTTTCTTGAATTTATTTTTTTGTTTGGCAATACAGAAAACATATAGTTAATAAGTAAATAATAATAAGCAAAGTTCGCAAAAATATTTTAATTTGGAAAAGACTATCATTAACAGATTTTTTTTTTATTTTACGTAGAAGTATCAAGATAACTAATTCACCTCTATAAAAAATTAATTGTTGAATTTATTATGCGATCTGCAACTTATTTTAACACATAAGAAAATCATTTAATGCAGCATTTGTGTAGCGTATTAGTGTTTTCACATCGACATGGTTTTAAAAATTTTTGGTTTTAACGCTAAAACCACCTATTAAAACCTGGGTTTAAAACGTCACATCCATGATCGTATCGACAACCGTATGAAAACAAATTAAGTGATACGACAACCGTATAAGTTGAATGGGATTTCAGTACGTTTTCGTATGTCATAATGTGAAAATGGTGTTTTTACTTGACGAGTTGTAAGTTCACGGTTGTGACGATTTACCTTACAAAATGATTTATGTTAAAACCAACTTAATACATTTTTTCAACTGGTTTTAAGTTTATAAAATGCAACCTTTGTTTCGCTGTTGAAATTACTGATTATATAATTGCCTTTAAAATAATTCCTAATAAATAATTCATTACGATTACAAATAATCGATCAGTAATCTGAATTCCTTAAAATTACTACAAAACATTCAAAAATAATCAAAAGTATTACGATTACTTTGAAAGATTTTTTTTGATTCTTTTTGATTATTTTCAAACATTTTGAAAGAAATTTATATAATTAGATGTTTTTTGTTTGAGAAATTCTTAATATGTTTGATTATATAACAACATTAATAATATTAATCTGAGAAAAAAAATACAACCCAGCTAAAAAAAAGACATTTTTGGACGGAAAACAACAAAAGTATTTCCATCCACTTCTGACTGACATCCAATAGCAATTGCAAAATTATCCATTTCTGCTTTAAACACAAGAAAATATTTTCTTAAAAAATCCGCTTACATTTTTTATACACATATAACATCTTGATTTCCAAGCACTTCTTCACTTTGTATAAGTAGTTCCATTTATTTCAAAATACTCTTTTACAAAATATTTCCTTCTAAATTCTGGCTTCCACAACGTTTTCACTTTTTTTCTTGTGAGTTCGGATATTAAACCACATCCATTACCTGTTTAAGTGCAAATTTAGAAAATAAAAATTAATAGTATGTATTCTAGCATCCGAATTTAGAAGAAAATAATTTGGAAATGGACGATTCGATACTTTTAGATTTTTTCAATTTCACTTTTGAGCAAAAAAGCTTGTATTCTTTTCACTTGTTAACAGTCTTGTCAAAGCAAAACGAAAAAAAAAATTCCAAAATTCGAAATCGTCCATTTCCAAATTGTTTTCTTCTAAACTCAGATGCTGGAACATTTACAATTAATTTGTATTTTCTAAATTTCAACTTAAACAGCTGTAGCTGTAAGATAACCATATAGCCAGAATATAGACGCTAATTTATTTATTAATATGGTTGCACAAAAATTTTCTGAGTAACTAAATCATATGGTTTTGAACTTAAAAGCTCAGTTAGACGACTGTAATGTAATATAGCTGCAACAATTGCAAACAACTGATCGATATTGTAATAACAATATTAATATATTGTTGTGTGAAAAGTAATGTATAGATTCTTACACTACGGTTACATCTCTATAACCATTTTCATTACTTTTCACATAACAATATCGACCAGCTGTTTCCTACCGTTGCAATTATATTCCATTACAGTCGGCCAACTGAGACTTAAGACAAGTCTGAAACACAGTATCTCGGCAGCCATGCCAATTATTTGCATTAAGGAATCTTAAAAAAAAACAGTGCTGCCATGTCATGAATCTTTGAGCGCAAGACTTTGATTATGCGTTTCCGAAGGAGGTCAAACATACAGAACTATAATCAATTACACTGGCAAACATTATGCTCCAGAGCACATACTATAGAATATTGCAATTGATTTGTATTTAGAAGCACAAAATATTAGAAAATTTTTTTACCAAAAAGCAAACACTAAAAGTTATTGCCTTGCCAACTGGCAACGTAGTCGAAATTAAAATTGTCATTGACATTGACATTGACAACTTTGTCCAGCTACCTAAAGATAAATTCATCTATTTTGTGAGTAGCATTTTATTACTGAGCGTGGTCAAAGCAATTTAACTGAATAAAGCTCAGTTCAAGTTTTCCAGCAAAAAAATGCTATCCTGATATAATTTAGCATTTAAGGTTATATCAAGGTGAATGACAGCACGTGATCTCGATTCAGCATGCGGGGATCAGCTGTTATATCTCTTATGTCAATTCAAAGCAAAAAAACGTTCGGAAATTTTCTTATTGCAGGACATTTTACACTCACAAATATACAAGGCGAGTTGAAAATCGGAACCACCTGGTGTGAAATACGGACAATTTCGAGCTATCAATAACGAAACACCCATATAAAAGTGTGACTACGATAATTAGTTTCCAATATGTTATTTTGAACTAACGCTAAGTTGTAGGATTTTGCTTTAGACCAAAAATAATATTTTGAAAAATTGTGCTTACTATAATTTGGGACCCACGGATCCATATTATATCATTACAACCAGAACTTAGTGAAAAAGTATATGTAGTTATATATGTACATATGTATATATTTGCTTTCCCATAAAACAATTCAATTCGAATTGTGATAAGTCTACAGATTTAATTATAATTTTCAGTTTTGATCAACAACCAGCTTTCGTGATCAATTTACTAAACAATCAATACAATATTTTCAAAGTAAATGTCTACATCAGCGAATAGCAAAAATGTAAAACACCAAGAAAAGAAAAAATTAATAAAATCAACTGAACGCTGGTAATGACGGGCCACAAGGTATAGATTGAAAATTAGCGATTAAGCCACGCATTGATTGAGTTGGCTAAACAATACTGGCCAAACTAATAAATCGCACGAGTATTTGGCGTTTTCAGATGTTCGTGTATTAACACTTTTTAATTTTATTTGTTACTTATTTTTCAGTTTTTATTTGCCTCTTGTTTAAATGCTTATTTATTTATTTATTTTATTCAAAGACATTCACAAAATGAAACGAGAAAGCGGCAGATAAAAGCGGCTTCAAAATCAAAGAATTCCAACAAAAAAAAATGATAAGTTTTTTTTGTAAGTTTTGAGTTGACCATTTGAAGATATCGTTAAATGAGGAATACAAAAGAATTAAACAACATTGTTTATTGTTTGGCAGTATGTCTGTCCGCATATGAAAAAGTTGTATTATTAATATTAATAAATATTAAAAATTCATAACGATCGACAGATAATTGGAAAATGATAAGAAAATAAAACATGAAACGACAAAATACCAACTATACAAAAGCATTGATGGAACTAGCTGACTTTTAAACAAAAGTTGCACAGAGTTGCAAAGCAATTTAATATTTAATGATTTTCAAATATTGTAATAGTAGATACATATTATTGTGGCGTTTAACTCGACTTAAATTTAAATTGACTGCATGGGTCAGTCATTTTATTCTCATCCATGCAAAAGGGATATAAAGCTGGATTTAATTCAAAAATGGTAAATTGACTGCATGGGCAGTCATCTTATTCTTATCCATACAAAAGGGATATAAAGCTGGATTTAATTCAAAAATGGTAATGGTAAATTGACTGCATGGGCAGTCATCTCATTCTCATCCATGCAAAAGGGATATAAAGCTGGATTTAATTTCCACAAAGTAGTTTAGTCCCCAATATCCTGAAAGAAAGCCATTAAAGCCCCGTTCAGACTATTATACAAGTATTAATACTTTTGGCGAAAATGCAGCTCTGACATGTTGAGTTGTTATTGTTTTTTAGACATTTTTGAAACAAATATAAGACCAGGGATGCATTTTCGTCAAAGTATGTATTATAGTCTCACTGGCCCTTAACCAGCCTTAAGTACTTGCTGTCGAAACTTAAGACAACATTACGAGAAAAGCTGAAATAACGTAAAAATATAACTTCAATTAAAAAGTAAACTTAAGCAAAATTTAACTTTCTTTATACGATTTTCCAGGATATTTTAGAAAACTTATTTTTGGCTTGTTTGACTACAAAACACAGAAAAATTTCGTGTTAAAATTGTCGAAAACAAAGTTAATTTAACATTTTTCTATAATGATTGCGCTTTATACGCTTTTCATGTCAGTTAGACATGATTAATGACTTGAAAGAAACCTTTTCCTTTTGACACAACTTTATTTCATGTGGATTGAATACTGTTAAATAAAAATTAACAATCATGTTGAAGTAAAAGTATTTCAAGTTGAAAATACGAAGAATCATATCGAATTAAAATTATTTTAAGTTGAAACAACACGAATTTAATTTAAAGTAGTCAATCAATATATTGATTGACTGCATTACATTACATTACTATAGTAATTGTTTAACTTATGCAGTTGTGTATTGACACAGCTCCCCAGCCAAAATTTGAACCCAAACTCATCGAGTAGTAGTCAATTCATTTACCGCTGTAGCCAACAACCTTAAGAATGGTTTAGACACACACTAAATATATGTATACTGTCATGAAGACAATTTTAATACAATCAACATGGATTAATTAATGATATATTTAAAAAAAAACAAATCTATGGTGATTCCCAACTGTTTAATTGGAATAAGGAACCGTTTCAAAGACATTTGTGTTTTTGATTTATGACGTCATGGACCCGGACAAAAAAAAATATATTGCATTTTAACGACAATTTTCGTAATTATCTTTGCTTGTTAACTTAAATTTAGGCAAAAGATTTTGGCTTGTAAAAATTTTCTTTTTTTTTTGTATTTTATTTCTTGCATACTTGCACCCGCGCAAAAAGAAGTCATAATTAAAATGCCGATTGAGCATTACGTTGTTGTCATCAACAATTCAAACAGGTTGATTAATGCCAAGGCCTTAAATTGTAAATATAGCGAAGTTCCGTTAAAACAACGTCTTTGAGAGCTGGACAGGCGAATCTTGTTATACCTAAAGTTAAAACTTTCTATAAATTTAAGAAAGTAACAAGACATAAGCAAAATAACAGATTTTTATTAAAAAAAACTCATCTTTTTGAGCATAATTTTATTTAATTAAGACGACTTTTCATTTTTGTTTAGTTTGATTGATGCTTTAAAATCAATAAATTTTAATATTTTTATTCATATAAACGCTTAAAATCCCATTCTTCAATTTTATTTTCACGACTTAAAAAAGGCTCATTACTTAGAAGTGATAGCTAGTTCGTTAAAATCATAATTTGATATAATCGTACTTATTCTGTATGAAATTCGAAAGCAAAATTGTCGCGGCTGGAAACCGGTATTCCTTCTAGCTGAACTCCGCTATACATACGTACTCGTATCTATAATCTATTAATCAGCTGTAATCTTCATCGCAAGGTTTGGTATTAAGAATCACATAAACATGTGAATGAATTTAGACCTATAGCTTGACTTTGTTCCTGCTAAAGATAACGAAAAGGTTGGCCAAAGTTTGCAGCAGAATTAAATCAGACATCTCTAGGGCAATAAATAAAGACCACTTGAGAGGGATTTAAAATAAACTTAAACCTTCATTATTGAATCTTTTCTAGAACTGCTGCCGATTGGGACATCTCAAGCATGTTTTGAGGCATGAGATCATATAACTACCGCTTACAGACCTAATTCGTGTAAGAGCATAGTCGTTATTCTCATTAGGTGTGACTATCAAGAAAAAAAAAACAATGGTTCAGAACGATACGAATGTATTTTTTACTATCTACAAGGGTAATAACCAGGGAAACCAGAAATATGCTCCAAAAAAAGTGTTTTATGCGCATTCAATATGCACTAAAAACTTCGAAATATGCACTAAAAACTCAAAAAATATGCTCTTAAAAATAACAAAAATTGGATTATTTGGAAATGAAGAACTAATTTTAATTCAGAAATTCAATAAAATTTACATATAAAACGAGACAAAAATATAATAAACAGTAGAAGGAAAAAATAAAAAAATTAATTAAGAGCGAAAATTTAACTTTACTTCAAAAGCGATCACGAACTGTAACTTGAAGAATAAGATGACCTTTTTTTATAATTGTTATTGCAATAAACAAAAAATCTTCACTTAGCTTTTTAAATAAAAATCGCCGCCGGTCACATCTAAATAAACTTTTATACATTGAAAATGTTCTTTTGCGTCACAATTATCAAACCAAGCTTTTATTGAAATTAGCGTCCAGTGAGGATGTTAAAACACATGTTACACCTGTTTAAGTTGAAATTTGGAATATACAAATCAATAGTATTTGTTCCAGCATTAAAATTTAGCAGAAAAAAATTGGATATTTAAGATTTAAATTTTTTTAATTTTCTTGTTTCGTTTTTCTTTCACAAGACTGTTTACGAGTGAGTGAAAATTAAAAAATTTTATTTTTTTGTTCTAAATTTGGATGTTAGAACACATACTAATAATTAGTACATTCTAAATTTCAACTTAAACACGTGTAGCATGTGATTTAACATCAGAACTCACAAGAAAACGTATGAAATCGATTCGGAAGCCAGGGGCCAAATTACGGCAGTCGTTAACGAACGAAATTATGAAGTATTTCAATAGAGTTTATATGGAAATATTTAAAAATGAGAAATTTTTAGATATTTTAATTGAACTGTAGTGAATTTTAATCAGAAATAATTCATAGTTACGCTCAAGTTCAGTAATTTCAATTCTTATTGAATGAAATATTTTTTATTAATTAATGTGAGTTTCTAAAGAAGAGAAGAAAAATTAAACTTAGACTTTAAGCTGGGGGAAATACCGATACTCTTCTGTGCAGCCACGCACTTCATCAGCACCCTAGTCTATCTACTTGGGTAGAGATTCTTATTAACATCAGCTATTTAACTTAAATGTACAATGAACGGAATATGAGAAACGATTGTTGTGTATACAATTGATTTACCTTTGGTAAACACATTTATAAGTATCACTATTAATTTTCTGTTTTTTTTGTTTGCAGAACACCTTTTCAATGATGTCAAATCAATTTAGTATAAAGTGATTTACAGATTTAAAATATTTTTTTGTATGAATTCTACATAAAAACATGTACAGAAGTTTTTTATTACCCGAATGAAAATTATTTCGTAACATTAATGATACTACGAAATGTTAAATATTAAGCATTAGAAAGGTTTCATATCATTAATGAAATTTAGATGAATATAACATTATGTTTCATTTTATGATTGAAATTTGTCGTTATATTAATGAAAGCAGTTCAACGTAATGGTTTCATTCTCATTACGAAGTATTTATCTTTCAGTATATAATTACATAAAGATCCATGCGCAAAAAATAAATGTTCGTGAATATGATTAAATTTTTTCTATGAATACAATTAAATAAATAATTGATATTGAAGATTCAACGAATTTTTGTCAACAAAATTATTACACTATGCTCGAATTCGAAACTTTTTTTGTAACATGCCGGAGACTTGGTGGGCAAACCTAATTCAAGTACGTTAAATCAATGTTGCTAACCAGTTTTTAAGTTAGCTCTTGTCTAAAAAAATAAAGATTGAAAACTTGGTTAAAAGCACCTAAAAATCAAAATTTTTCCAAGTTTTCTACCATTTATTAACTTTTATGTCGATATATGTATATCGCCTGAAAAGACAACTTTTGATGAAGTTGCGTCCTGAGAAAACTTTATAAAAAAATTAAAATTTTTTTGTCGAATTTTTGGCGTAAATTTTTTCGGGCAATTTTTTAATATTTTTTTACTATTTTTTTTTTCAAAAATGTCTTTTAATTGATATAAAAATTAATGAATAGTAGAAAAGTGGGGAAAAATTCGGTTTTTAGGTGCTCCAAGAGCTTGTCCAGTAATGGTTCTTCAAATCCTGAAGTGATTAGTTTTTGCTATTAATAACTCATAAAAAACGTTTTCATTTATATCAAAATTACAATTTTTATACTGCATTAATGCCCGTTATTTCTACAAACAGGTCATTTTCCTAAGCTTTCTACATACGAGTTTGCTTTATAAAATTTAATTTAGATAGATATCTGTGCACTAACAGATATCTATAGCTAGAAATAACGGGCATAAGCACGTTGCTTGCAGTTATTTGCCTTGACATGTTTCTAATCAAATTTCATTAAAAAACACATTATTATTGTTATTAGTGTAAAAAAGTATTTTTGACCAAGATTTCGGGTAAATTACCAACTATGGAATGGTTTAACCGACCATAAGCAAATTTGCTGCATTATGAAGGCATTAAACTCAGTTGCATCGTGTGAGATAATGAGCTGTATCTATAAAGCCAGTTTTGAAGATTTTCACAACTATAATTTTCGATAAAATAATTTTTTTTAATTAAACTTTAAACTATCTACATTATCGATTATAAATTGTAATTAGCCTCTTAAATTAAAACAAGCTAAGCTGAACTCTGCAAATTTAATTTAATTACATTGGTCCTTTCGAGAGCTCATTATCAAATTGCGGAGTTCCATAACAAAGTGCAACAATTCAAGTTGAGCATTTTTTTCAATAACTGCATTAAGACTGAGTACTTACTTTTTTATTTATTTGTTTGTTTTGTACTTACGTGAAACAACATCATCGAATTAAGGAACTTGCATGGGTTAATTCATTTATTTGCAAGTATATCAAATTATCTTCACAAAAACAAAAATGTGAAAAAAAGGCTAAGTTCCTTTCCAAAATTTCGGCCATTAAAAGTAGTGAGATATAAATTTTGATCAAGTTCTTGTTTGCCACAATACCTAACACAGAAATATGTTATGTATTATATAAATTTGTAATCTTAAGCGTGTCACATAATTTCCAGATAATCTACTAACTTGAAAATATTTTTACTTTTCTAGAAAATGAGAGAAAAATTTTTATTTGTACTTTTTGAAAAATGTTCTATAATAACATTTTTTAAACTTCAAATTTCTAGTATGTGTTATTTCTATTAATGATCACTGTTGAAAATAGCATAGTTGCATAAAATAATGGCTTAGAGCGTGATGGGTGTTGGATTGTAGACCTTAAAAATGCACTATTGTGTCACTACAACGGGTCGCTAGTGTGTACGCAATCTGGTAAGAGTCGTCTGGAAAGAAATATGTAAAATACAACGTAAATTTTAGTGGACGTGACGCCGTTTATTTTCTCAATATATTTCCATATTAAAGTCTGCTTATCCATTATATTATATTAAAGTCTGCATACATAAACCAAAAGGATATTCCCAATGCGCATGCAAAGTTTCAATGCTTTAATTTTTGGATTTTCCGATTGAGTACATCAATTACTATTTTTGTACAAAATGTCAGCTCTCTATAGTATAATATTATGTAAAATATTTATGGGCCTGCCCCCGCCGATTTTTATATCTGCTAGTACTCATGGTTCATGCAAAGTTTGGTATTAAAAAGTTAATGAGAAATATATGATAATAAATTAAAAACTGCTAAACCGAAGTACATGAAAAAAGCTACGATTTATGGGTGAAGTCACAGCTACTTTTCAAAATAGGAAACTTTTATTTTGGATAAGTGCATGTGCATGAAACGTTTTAATAAAATTTATCTTAATTTTGAATTTGAAGTGCTTATTTCCACCACCTGATAGCAACTTCTTGTTTTTCAGATTTTTCTTAGTGATATCTGATGTAGATTTATTTGTGTATCAAATTTAAGCTTGATTTTTATTTTCATGGGCGTAGTCCCGCCCTCCTGGTTAAAATGTTCGGGTTTTCAGATTTTCTGATTCATTGCTCACCTGAATCTTCTCGTGTACCAAGTTTTAGCTCTCTAGCTATAGCGGAATTGATTCATCAATTTGATGAGTGTGTCAGTGGTTAGTGCTTAAAATATGCAATTTTGCATACCCATATCTCTGGAAACTTTCATTGTAAAACTTTCAAACTTCGCATATGAGGTTACATGAATTTATTATATTTATGGTTTAAATATCATAATTTTATGATTGCGGGGAACAAAGTTATGAGGGGGTAAAAACAGCTCGAATGTATTCCTGTATACACTCAAAAAAAAAGACATGTTGTATTATTAAGAATTTTTTTTCCTAAATTCAAGTAAAAAAAATTTCTAAGTTTTAGTAATTTTTTCTAAGTTTAAGTAAATTTTTACAAAAATCCAGTAAAACGTACTTAATATGAGTAAAAAATAAAAAGTTAATATCCCCAAAAATAGTTCATAAAAATACACAATAAATTTCTCACATTTCAGGAAATCTTTACTGACTTAAAGGAAATATTTAGTAAGAGTAGGAAAATGGTTATAAACTGAAGGAAATTTTATATTAAGGACTAGTCAATTTCATCTTAAACCAAAAAATAAACTTTAGGAAATGAATTACTCCTGATTAGTTCATGAAATTTGACTTACTTGAAAGATATAAAAAGTTATTCTAAATTTTAGAAAAATATTTACCAGTTTTAAGTATTTTTTTTCTTTAAATTATAGAATATATATTTTGTTTTGATTTACTTAAAAGATATAAAAGGGTATAATAAATCTTAGGAAAATATTTCCCAGTCTTAAGTATTTTTTCTTTGAATTATAGAATATATTTTTTATTTGCGTTAAGCAAAAAATTTTAGTAAATTTTTCATATTTTCGAGGAATATTTGAACTTGAAATTTATTTTTTGTAAATAAAATAAAATTTTAAAACTAAATTATTTTAATGCTTATTCAGGCTGCCTTGTTAGGCAATTGGTTAGAGTGCTTGCCTATCAATCAGAAGGTTGCTGGTTCAATGCTTCTCTCCTCTCAAGGAATTTATATGTATGTATGGTGAATTATAATTAAAAATATAATATGGAGATATAATAAATAACATATCATTTGGTATAGAATTTAATTAAAAATAAAAATAAGTACCAGAATTAAAGCTAAAAAATGGAAAACTTACTAAATTTGAGATCAAAGACGAAACATTTTTTTGCAAATCTCCGAATTTTATTGGAAAATTTTACTTAATTTTAGGAAAATTTTACTTAAATATGAAAATATAATTACTTTAAACTAGTTCATTAATGAACTAGAAATTTAGTAAATATTTTACTGGTTTCAAGTAAAAAACAGCTGACAACTTTTTTTATTAAAATTTAGAAAATTTTCCAAAGTTTTACCTCATTTTTTTTGAATGAATTTGTCTGAATCAAACGGTTTTTAATTAGTAATTAGTTGGTTACGTTTTTTTTTGAGCAAATGACACACAAGAAATGCCAGATGTAAACTCAGCCTAACTTTAGTGTTATTGGCTCATTAATAATTATCACATGTAATTTGGCTTAAAAAGCGATACGAACTTTAGCCCGTTCAAATCATAAATATAGAAACAATTGAAGTTTGAACAGTAATAATTAAAATTATCTAAAAATGTTTTCCTTATAAATGTTATGGTTTTCTTGTTTATTTTTTTTTTTTTGGAATTTCTGCAAATAATCATATAAATTCAAGGGTACTATATCGCAAAATTTCTTTCGGAAATTATTATTAAATTATTAATTGAATTATAATTTATAGCATTTCCTTTAATTGGTTTATAACAAGCAAATGAAAAGCAACGAATCTACCAACAACTTTTTGTTTTTAACGTTTAAAATTAAAAATTGTCTGTCTCTATGACTGTCTGTTTATGAAAAGTATTAATTATTGTTTTAAGTTTTTGCAACTAGATCAACTTTAAACTGTTTTTGCTATTTGTACTACCTTATGTTAGTGTCTGTGTGTGTGTGTCTATGATTGTTAGTTTATTATAATATTTATTTATTATAATAAAAAATATGTTTTCTGAACAGAGTTAAAACATTTGTGTTAAGCAGATTCGGTTGATAGTTTAAGTTACCAGCATAATTTACCAAGTTACATGATCATTTGATACTTCTTACATTTAAAATTACGATTATTTTCGATCGTCTACCAAATGGTTTTGAATTTCATACAAACCCATAACACAGAATATTAATTCGTTGCGAAGAAAAAAGTTAATAAACTAAAACTTTTAAAACATTTTGGTATTTTATTACAAATAAATAAGACTGAGGCAATAAAAAAATATTTTATAAAAAAAATTAACTGAAGATGTGATTGTTTGAAAGTGTTGCTGTATGTCGTTTTAATGTGTTTTTTTTCTTTAGTTCTGCGTTCTTTTGAATATTTATTTTATAAGAGTACACATATTTTTTACTTAAATACTTTTTGCAGTTGTTATTATGCAATTTGTTATAACAAGTTGTTGCTATGTTTTCCAAGTGCCGACAACAAAAAACCTGTGTTTTTCAAGCAATTAATACTATATTTTTAATTTTAATTCACGACAATCAAGTTGGAATACAAAACGACATGGTAAAAAATTACCCCGCTGACGACATTCGAGTTAAAGAGCTGCATTGAACCTTCTATGTAGTCACACTTTACTACTGTAATTCAATTCTTATTTTCGAGCAAAACAAATACGGCAACAGCTAGAAAGTATTAACGCTACAGTTATCAATGTTAGTCTTTGCGTTCTACTGTGAAGTAAAATATCAAAACACTTACTGGTCGTAAAATTATTTTTCTTTAATTGATATATATGCAGCATTTGTGGAGAATATAAAGAATACGAAGAATACAACAAAAATACTGAAAAATTCCATTTTTGGGATTTTGTGGATTTTTTTGGGGAATTGCCGGGAACTCAAAAGCAAATTCTATTTCTTACTTTTTGTGTATTCATTGCATAATTTTTTACCTGAAAAATACTTTTCAGAAAGTAAGAACAAATAGAATTTGCTTTTGAGTTCCCGACAATTCCCAAAAAAAAAATTCGCAAAATCCCAAAATTTAGATTTTTTCAGTATTTTTGCTGCATTCTTCTTATTTTTTTCCGGGTGCATATACGATTTTTGGAAATATTTAAAAGCATATCTTATCTTAAGGTGGCATACTAAATTTTTTGGTTACACCTTTGGAATTTGGTAAAAAAAGGTCTTAAATTTGATATGTACAACAAAAATAGATCTCATTCGAATTTATATATTTATTTTTTATAATAGCGAAAATATTTAGGACCAGTACTTTTAAAATAATTTCCATTACAGGAATCGGGTCATTGTTTATACTGAAGTGATCTTTGTTCTGCATTGGACACAATGTATTGAGTAAATAAATTCAGTGAAGTGCGACTTTGACCCGCGCACGAAGGGTTCCGTACGGACACAAGATATGTAATTCAATACGAACTTTAGCCAATATAAACTATAGTTTTGGTATTTTTTTTTGTCGTTTTTGGGTATTTTCGGTCTTAAGCGTTTTTTTAGTTTGGGAGTTTTTTTAATTTATTGGCCCTTTCTGAGTTTTGGCACTTTTTCACGTTTTGGCGATTTTTTTTTGGTTTTTGAAGTTTTTTTAATTTTGGCGATTTTTATTATTTTGGCGTTTTTTTTATTTTGGCGATTTTTTTAATTTTAGCGTTTTTTTCATTAGGTGATTTTTTTGGTTTTGGCGATTTTTTTAAGTTTTGGCAATTTTTTTTTCGTTTTCAGGATTATTTTTGATTTTTGTCGTTTATTTTAAATTTTGGCGATTTTTTCATTATGGCGATTTTTTTTTTAAATTTGGCGACTTTTTTTAATTTTGGCGATTTTTTTTAATTTTGGCGATTTTTTTTTCACATAAACAATTATTTTGGTTTTTGCGCATTTTTTGCGATTTGGCGATTTCTTTCGGTTTTTGGCGTTTTTTTTTCATTTTGGAGATTTTTTTTCATTTAGACGATTTTTTCGTATTCTGCTATTTATTTTAGTGCTAAGATTTTTTATTAATTTTGTCGATTTTTTTTCGATTTAGCGATTTTTTTTAAATTATGGCAATTTTTTTCAGGTTTTGGCGATTTTTTTCGGTTTGGCGATTTTATAATTTTCGGATTTTTTAGTTTTACCGTTTTTGAAAATTTTAAGAGTTAACCTCTTACGGTCTCCAAGATATAGCAAGTTGTCAAAATTACATAGTCAAAATTGCATTAACTGATGGACCACCATTTCATTAAAATTTTTTAATATTTTAATGTTAATTGTTGTAGTCTATATATAAATACACTAAGTTTACAAATTTCAAGTGTCAATATACATACATATGTACATACAATTGTATGTATATTACATGAGATTTTAACATTTTTCGCCGCTCGTTTTGGAGCACCCTTTAATTTCTAATTCTCATGTATTTGTTGTTGTAGTGGCCAAGGTTCTACATACTCTGTCCAAATTTCAGGTCCGTAGCTCTTACGGTTCCTGAGAAAATACCGTGTGACGGACAGACGAACAGCGTAGCGAAAACAATAGGGTTCCTTTTTTCACCTTTGGTGTACGGAGCCCTAAAAAGGACGAAAGAATAAATATATTTCCGCATAAGCGTTGATAAATTTTATTTACGAAATTTTCATTATAAAAACAAAACACTTATAAAATTTTTCATCGCTTTCTCTTGTTTTAGACTATCAGTTTTTATTGAAGCAACTCTGCGTTTATGAAAGAGAGGGGGAAAGAAGAAAGAAGAGGGGTACTGACTTGCTTGTACAGAAAATTACTTCAATTCTCTTTTGTTATTTCATTCGCCATAGGAAAACTAACCAACAAACCGTCCGCGTGTAAGCAATGGAGCAGTTCTAAAAGAGAATTGAAGAGAACTGCTTTAAGAAAAACTGCCAAGTCTAGAACATGACTTAGCGCTGCGTTTTGAAACATAGGGCCTATTATCTAGGGCCTTCAAATCTATGCTTGCTGTTTATCGCATTCAATATAAAATATACATTTGGTATGTTGAATCCAAATCTGTAATTTACTAAAAATTTATTTTTTCCAAATTCTTTTCAACAAGAATTTTTACACGGCCATAAATCAATTACAAAACTAGCAACAAAAAAATCAACAAAATTTTATGTAATAAAAAATTTTTATTGAAATTTTATGTATAGCTAACAAAAACTATTTAAAATACACCACTATCAAAAAGCAATTTTTACCAAAAAAGTAAAAATAAAAATACCTTAAAGCATCTAATCACGCAAGCCTTATAATATTTGCTTGAAAATAATGCATATTAAATATTAATTAAAACAATGCAACATGTATTTACCCGCGGTCGCACAAGGTTTATTTTTTTTTGTTCAGCCAAAACAAAACAAAAAAAATACAACAATGGTATTTCAAAAGAATTAATACACAAAAGAACATAATTAAATATATGTACATATGTTTAATTGTATGTCCCTCTAATTGAATGTCTCTGTGGCAAGAGGGAATACGAGCTTAAGTTGAGATAAGCTAATTTTGAGTTAATGACACCCCTGTAATTTACATATTTAAAAGCCCTTCAATAATCGTATTTCGTTTTGCGTTTTTTCAAGAAGTTGTGCCACAATGAGTTCCTGCTTATCTTTATTGACTTACACATAATCTCTTAAGTTATAATAGATTAATTTAACTTATATTTTATTACAATTCAAATTAAATATATAAGTTATTGTGTTAAAAATTTTGTTTTCCTGAATAAAATAAGAGTGAACACTGAGTTTCCCAACTTAACTGTGATAAAAATAAATTTCTGTAAATTTATTTGAAAGTTTTAAATTGCTCTCCTACAAAGTAATAAAATTTTACTTAATCACTTTTTCCTTATAATCAGAAATTTATTAGTTATTTGCTCCCAGCGAGTAAAATGTTTGGTAGGCTTGTGAAACATGCGCTTAAGTAAGAAACCTAGAAAAACTTTCCTAAGGAAGAACGTCCCAATGCGTTCGTCTAGATTAAAAAATCTAGAAGAATTCTACTATATGACATACTTTAACACCGAGATACTTTATCATTATTAAAAACAGCTTTGTTAAACGACAGTAGCATAAAAAAAGTTGTCTGGTGAACGCGTCTGACCAACCGCAAAAATTGGTCGAACACAAGACATCCAAGATCCATCTTAAAGCAATTCTATTGACAACCACAGTCACAACGTGTGCTTCTTCGATATTTTACATAACGACTGTAACTACGATGGTACGCCGGAGTCATCATTAATCCTATGAAAGCAGTAGCTTGGAAATAGTTCCGCCAGCATCTTCAAGCATCCTTAGAAAACACTGTGGGGCTTGAAATGAACACATGCATAGCTGGCAATATTTGATTGCTCACACTTACCGCTTGTTCTCCAAAATAGAACTTCACAAATCACCGGGCAAAGCTTCTCTAATCATATTGGGTTTACATCAATGTATATTAGAAACATATTGCAACACTTACTTGACATGGTTAGGATAATCTATTTAACGGCGTAGGATTAAACGAAGTACGAAGTGTCGACTGACACGTCACCACCCATTCAACCCCTATTGCAGACCAACTGTTTGACTACCGGAGCTCGTAGTACCGGTATTAAGCAACTAGTTAAACCGCAAAGGTCCACCCATAAAAACTTCAACCCTTTCGTGTTTTAAATTCAAGACAGTTGCAGTTGACGCTGCATCTGTAAGACTTCGAAGCAAGCTGGATCATTTAAAGATATATGTGCACATCCACTCCTCTGTTCTTTCAGAAATTAGATAGTAACATATAAGTTCTGTGAGTAAATAGCCAAAGGAATAGCTTAAAAAGCTAGATTGCTTAGAATAGGTTCAGAGGGATTGTCATACTCCTTATCTCATAGAGGTGCCCCTACGAAAGCCCCGTGGGGTCACAGTGAAGTTTGCCATTAATCACGAAACCAACCATCCATTAAACCACTGGAAAGATTTCGAGGTTTTCTTTCTATTGTCTTTTGCACTCAGGGTAGGTAAAGATTATGGTAAGCTTTTAAGTAACACAGTACTACAGTTTTATGGATCATCGAATAAAAGTAATGCAATGGAAACATGAATTATCCAGACTGGTGTCCGTTATCTCAAATAGACACTCCTGAAAATACTTTTGCATGATAGCGCCTGAATATATTTCTCCTAATGCATGTAGTTTATACCGCATTATATTCATGTATAGTGGATGCAGCTCTGGATATCTTATCCGATTGGCCATGGGCAGGAACCATAATAAGTATATTGCCAGTTCGACGTCCTGATCCAGCTAATGTATCCCCGAATTTACTCATTTTATTTAAAAAAACAGAGTGTGATCTTTATGAGAGAGGTAGTGCAGGCATAAAGATATTGGTAATTTCTATCCCCGATGACCAGGACGTCAAATGCAAGTACACCATTGGGTAGAACGAAACGAGTGCTGCAAACCTAAGTCATCTCGCCCAACGCCACAGACGATTTTTGATCCATAAGTGTATACTATGATTCTTTTTTTGTCTTTCAACCTTCTTCCGTTGGCTTCTGAATGTCACATATACTGTTCAAGAGCCTTTAAAGTTAATTTTAGGTATCAAATTAAATTAAGTTTAGGATAAGCAGAGGTAGTAGTATATAAAAAACTCTTAATGCCGATGTTAAAGTACCATTTCAGTTTTGTTTAGATTTAGTACTGAGTGGATACAAATCCTTGGTAAAGATGTTACTAATGATTTTCTTCAAACATTCTCCGTATACTAGATTAGGTAAAGTTAGCCGGTTGCTGAGAAGAGATGGTAAGTTTTATGCTCACATGGCTACAAGTAACAGGTCACTTTGTGTTACCTGAGAGTAGGAAAGGGATATTCAAAGTGCAGGTGGTGAAGTGTCAGATATATCCCTTTTAGACACGCAAAGCTTACTTTGCAAAGTCTTAATTCAGCTGTGTGAAAGACAGAGGGTGAAATACTATCTCTTTATGTCTCTCTCTATACCAGCTGAATTAAGACTTTGCAAAGAAAACTTTCCGTATCTAAAAGGTCACCCCTTTTAGATAGAGAAAAGAGAAGATGAATTAAATGAATTTTTTTCAGTTTTACATCTTTGCTACTGTGCGTTTTGTTGATTTTGATAGCATTGTTACTACTTTTACAGTACTTTAACATATTTAGCCATTTTATTAGCTCCCTTACTTTTGTTATTGCTATAAATATTGATAAAGGAAAGTTCTCAGATTTACATTTGCATAAAATCGCATATCAGAAAAATGCATATATTGATATAACTGGGTCTGGGTTTGAATTCAGGCTCTCGAACGCCATCATTTGCTATGAAGTTTACGCACTAACTAATAATAATAGAATAATTTAATTGATAACAAAATCCTAAAGAAGGAGAGAGATATCACCTCGCCTCATTGTATACTTTACTCCGCTCAAATTTTTTTCTCGCTTTTACGGGATCTGGCGGTGACATTTCTGGTCTCCAGCATAACTTATAATACGTTCCTCCACGCAAAAATTTAGTATGTTGTTGTTTTTTTCATTAAAATAGTTTCCATATTGTATATATATTTTATTTATATTTCTGTTGAGCCTTTTTAGAGGCACCATAATTTTGAAGGCCAAATGGTTGCTAAATTACATATGGGATATATACAAATATTTTGTTTTAATATTATTTTAAACAAGAATATACATACATATGTATATATAGTGCATTTGTACTTGATACAGATGTACAAATATTTGCTACAAAAAAATTTAATTGGCATAATTTTGACTGCTAAGCTAAAAGAACAGTCACACCTGGGAAACATTTGCCCAACAAAATGTAACCAATAAATACTAATAAGAAACCATTTGATTCAGATAATATTTTATTAAGCTAAACAGGTTCCAATAATGTAGGATTATATATTAATGTATATTAGTTGTGTGTGAAACAGTAAACACGTTTCTGAATCAACCCGTTTTTTTATTAGTATTTAGTGGTTACGTTTTGTTTTTGCAACTGCCGGCAAGGTGTGACAGCACCTTAAGCAAATACAACTATTATATGGTGCAATGAAAAAAAAAACAAAAAGAAAAGAACCAAGAAGTCGTGAATGGACACATCATGGCAAACGTGGACAAATATAAGTATATGAATTCAAACGTTTGATTTTAAATGCTCTATGATTTGTAGCCTCAAACATACTGCGGTTTTACTATAAATAATTTCTTAAACATTTTACAGTGTAATTGTAGCCATAAATGTATTTAAAAAATTAATGGTCTACTTTTAACTCAAATACTCGTAAAATAAAAAAAAAAGTAAAACATGTATTTCTTTTGTTTTAGAGGCAAATGTGCAGACAGATAGACCGCGAAACAGACTTTGTGTTATTTTGCAATTTGTTATTTATATTTGAGTTAGAAACAAAAAGAACGACCACACGCACGCACGTTGAAATGTATTCGTTTGGTTAATGAAATTAAATTAACTCAAATAAAATTTTAACAAAAATGCATGACTATTTGCAGACTATCTACAAGCGCCCTGAGGACTCGATGAAATGTCTAAGACTTTATGGCTTAAGTGTTATAAAGGCACTGTGTTCCTTTCTTATGGAGTGCCAAGAGACCTTACATCTACATACATCTGTATGGTTCCTGGAAAATTTGGATTCTTTAAAAAGTTGTATTTTTTTTCTTTCTTCACTTTATTTTTAAAGACTAGTTCATATTTTTTTACAATATTTTAGAGTAGATTTTTAATTTTTAGCCTAGGATTTCTATATTTTTAAGTGATTTACATATTTATGCATTTGACTGCCTCAAAATATTAGAAAAGACATTCTCAGACGTGCGGTATTTTTTAGATATCTGTTTAAGATGCAAGCATTAATAAAGCCCTTCATAGCATTAATACAAACTATTTCATAGTAAAGGGCCTTCCAAGAGCTACTTTCGAGCTTTGGCAGTTCATAGCGACCATAATGCCAAAGTATATATATATATATATATTCAGTTTGTTGTCTGATATTTGAAATCACCGTACATAAGGGTCAAGGACGACCATTTCGCAAATTAATTTATATACAAATTTTCCAGTGCCGTGAAAACTGAAAGTACTAAAAGTACAAATGTCATTATTTATTACGCATGAGTTACGTATTAGTCACGCGTGTTCAGGGTTGTATATACATATATTTATTTATATTTTTATAATAATGATAAAAAAGTCTGATTTTGGTTAATTTGTTACCGAAGTCATTGCACGCAATTCATCATGCATTTTTGCTTTTTTGTTGCTTAAGCAGTGCATATATGAATTTCGTTATTGCTTCGGTAGTTCGTATAAAGAAAAAATTATATTTATTAACTCATTAATAATTACTTTGTATCGGAGTACCCGTCTTCCTTCTTCCATTTACCAATATTTTGGTGGGATATGCAGCTTATTTTAAGAGTTGTTTACATAAAATTTAGTTTTCTTCATTTTTGTAGTTCAGAAGATATAAGAAAAATAATAATCGGTCCTGTTGTGTAAATCGAATCGATTTAAAAAAATTAGATTTTAAAAGTTGATAGTAGTGGTGCAGACATGTTTTAAATCATCTACAATAATTTTCTGTCCGATATGCTATTTTACGCTCTATATAACACTAAAATTAAAAAAGTCTGAATAAATGTGTCTGCTATCGGAGTTAGTTTTCAGGACCGAATGGCTTTGTATGTGGGTACCCATCTCACCCTCTTACACCATCAAGATTTGGTTGGAAAATGCAGTTTGTCCTAAGAGCTACCCATATACAATTTGGTGACACTCACTATTGTAGTTGTGGATATATGAATTGTTCCGCGAAAAATTTCTTTTGGCACCACTGTGTGCCGGTTCTACGATCACGAATGCTATAGGTCAATGATCAATAGTTTCGTTTGATTAGAATTCAATGGTATGGACACCAATGAGATGTGTTTTTAATATTACAACACAGAAAATAATTTTCTCCAATTAATCCCCCTTATTGTGAATAGCATCGTCGACTGCACATAAAGATGGCAGTAAAAACTAATCACTCTTCTATTCCTTGTCGACAACAATTGGATAGTACTATCATACTCCATTAATTTACAAAGCCTTAGGTATTACTAAGAAATGTTCAATAGGAGCCAATTGTTGAAGACCAAGAGTAGACAAGTTACAATGTTTACTGTCGCCTTGATTTTACGTCAACGACGCCATTTACAATAATGGGGAATACCTTTAATTGAA
This sequence comes from Tachina fera, assembly GCA_905220375.1. Lineage (NCBI taxonomy): Eukaryota > Metazoa > Arthropoda > Insecta > Diptera > Tachinidae > Tachina > Tachina fera. The sequence continues at coordinate 61,867,946 of LR999964.1, forward strand.
ATAAATATTTATATATATTACAATTTATCAATTACAAAATTTCATTGAGTCAATTAAGCTGTTTTTGTTTAACAATTTTATTAATGATTTGTGCTTCTTTTTCCAAATAAAAGTGTTGGTTACACGTAAATTATGTCACGTTCAGGTGATGTGAGCTGAACATTTGGAACGTATGCCACCCAATGATAGCGCAGTGGACATTTGTACAATATTTAAATAAAAAATAAATACATTAAGCTATTATTTATATAATGAAATGAAATTATTACTCAAGCAACAAACTTTTGCATTTATTTTATATATTTTTTTTATTAATTTATTAATATAATAATATCCCAACAGAAATCTATTAAAAAATTAAAACTTTTTTCATATTTTTCATGTAGTTATATATTATAAATTAATTATCTTTTGATCGCTGAGAAGTCGATTATTGCATTTGTCTAGGATTTTTTTGGGATTTTTTTTTGTAAAAAGAAATATTTCCGGCATCGCGATTTTGCAAAGAATATCCCAAATATCAGACACAGAAAAAAATATGTCAGGCTTTTTTATGAATATATGTATATATACTATTGTTAAAGAAAAAGTGTGTTTTTCATTAAACTTTTACGAATTTTTGAATTGCTTTATTTGCCCAATAATTTTACCTTGAAATGATTTTCAATAAAACACCAATTATCAAAAACTAGTGATGAGCATAGAAAAAAAATAAAAATAATTATGAATGTCGTATTTCAACTTCGATTACGTTTAAAATAAATTCAGTGAAGTGCGAGTTTGACCCGCAGATGAATGGTTCCGTACGGACAGGAGATGTGTAATTAAGTACGCATATATAAAATATAGTTTTTGCATTTTTTTTATTTTGGCCATTTTTTTAATTTTGGCGATTTTTTTTCATAGACGATTTTTTTTGGTTTGTGGCGATTTTTTCGGTTTTTGGAGTTTTTTCATTTTGGCAATTTTTTTAGTTTTGACACTTTTTTCTCTTTTTGGCGAGTTTCGGTTTTTTCGTTTCTTCATTTTGCCAAATTTTTTTCATTTAGGCTCTTTTTTTCAGTTTTGACACTTTTTTTCTCATTTTGCCGATTATTTGGGTTTTTGGCGTTTTTTCAATTTGGCGTTTTTTTATATTTTCGATTTTTAGCATTTTGGCGATTTTTTTCATATTAATAATTATTTTGTTATTGGCGCCTTTTTCGCATTTTGGCGATTTTTTTCAGTTTTTGGCGCTTTTTTTCATTTTGGCGATTTTTTTCATTCATTCATTCATTATATCGAATTTTGCGACTTATTTCAGTGTTAGAATTTTTTTTTAATTTTGGAGACTTTTTTCGTTTTGGCGATTGTTTTAAATTTTTGGCGATTTTTTTTTCGTTTGGTGATTTTATAAATTTCGTATTTTTCTGTTTTACCGTTTTTTGAAAATTTCAAGAGTTTACCTATCACGGTTTCTAAAGTAGAGCAAGTTGTCAAAATTACATATACAAAATTGCATTAACAGATGGACCACCCTTTCATTTTAATGTTTATAAAATTTAAGTGTTAATTGTTGTGGTCTATATAAAAATACACTTCTACAAATTTCAAGCAGCGTGACCGTTTGACCGACTAAAGTGGCAAATTGCCACTTTTTCGACTGCCTTGCCACTTTTTCGAGTGCATTTGCCACTTTTTGTCTCCATTTTTTTAGAGTGAATTATATAAAAATACAAAAATACAAACCCAGCTAAAAAAATTATATATGGTCCATATATTTTTAATATATGAATGTATATAACTATATATGAATATGTATGAATTCATGTATGGAAATATATGTGATTATACATGGCAAAACTATTATATATGAACTAATATATGGACTAATATATGAAATGTATTATAATATATGAGCTCATATATGAAAATTTAATTATGAAGCTCTTCATATGTGGATCCATATATAAATATAAGATTTTATATATGGAGCCATATAAGAATGTATACATACATGATATCTCACGTAAGATCGTTTTTGCAATCAAAAAAGTTTGAAATTTTATCAATGCTGGATTGGAAATCCATTAGAAAATACATACGGATGCAAAGTTTATACATATGCATACCCTCAACGTTTATAAAAGAAAAACTTTTTCTTGTATGATTTTATACATTGTGGCCCTATTTAATATATCAAATAATGAAAAGGATAATCCAGTCATTAATTTTATAAAAATAACAAAATTCTCTAGATAAGAAACAAAGTTTATATTACTGTATTGAAAACTATTGTTAGAGGGATTATTTTTTCTTTTATAATTAATTGCATTAGTTTTTAATCTGATTTCTTAAGCTAAATGTTATGTACGAATATGATTTATGTGTTTTTGAAATAATGGATTCATGGATTTTTAGTTCGTTTTGAATTATTTGTCCAAACAAATATTTCATTAAATACAAACTATATCTCAAGTCTAAAAAATTTTAATTTTAGTATTTTAATTTATTGCACAGCAGTGCGCTTTTGTGAATCAAGAGTGTATGAATATGAACTTTGCATAATGTAGAGGGAATTTACACACACATGTAAGAAAATGTATGAATATATATAATCATATATGCCCATATACCCTCATTTTTCGGATCCGAACCATATATGGCATATCATATATGCTCCATACATATTTTTTTAGCTGGGAAAATACTTTTTTTGATAAATACCCCTTTTTGGTGCCACTTTTTGAAAAATGTCGTCGGTCACCATGATTTCAAGTGTCAATATACATATGAACATACAATTGTATGTATATTACATGGGATTTTAACATTTTTCGTTGCTCGTTTTGGAACACCCTTTAGTTTTTAATTCCCATGTATTTGTTGTTGTTGCAGTTAAAGTTCTACACACTATGTCCAAATTTCAGGTCCGTAGCTCTTACGGTTCCTGAGAAAATAGTGTGTGACGGACAGACGGACAGCGTGGCGAAAACAATAGGGTTCAATTTTTCAGCTTTGGTGTACGGAACCTTAAAAATGTTGCAATGCTCTTTATTTTAGCTGGGAACCCATAATTGATAAACTTTGTTATGATTTGTGCAAAGAGGGAGAGTCGTTCGTCAGAGTAAAAAGTAGAACCAAATCTATCGGAGAGTTCGTCAGGCCCAACGAATTTTTTTCGACGACGGTATTGTGTTAACTTTAATATGTACATATAAATGTGTTTTATTTATGATGACGAAAGATCTCAACAAAAAATTCGTCGTTCGTCCTAGTTGTGTTCCAAGCAAAGCAAATTCATACCAAGTGATCTCAATTCAGCAGCTGGTGATCAGCTATTAATTTCTCTGGTGTCAAATCAAAGATAAACATTCGAAAATTTTCGTACAGCAGCAAATTTTACACTAGCAAACATACAAGGCGAATATGCAGAGTTACAAGTCGAGACCAACTAGGGGTCTACTCTTTAATTCGAAACGAAAGAAAATGCTTTCGAATTTACATGTTATGACCATAAAAATTCGAAAGCATTTTCTTTCATCTCGAATTACAGAGTAGACCCCCTAGTATCAATTCCTAGCATCATTTATTTATCGAAGAACATTTAAGGAAACCCTTTTTTCTCTTGTTCTTGAAATTTTATAGTGAATGAATTTCTTGATATAGCTGCAATCCAAACAAGCCGTCTACGAGAGAATATTAAAAGAACTTTTGTTGAATTTTTATTTGTTATTTTCCTCTTTTTCTCCAAAATTTAGCTGAACCTTAATTTCATCCACGCAACAGCCATTTAATTGAATCCTTTTGAAAACATTCGACTTTAATGTTAACATCAAAAATGTGTAAAATGCACTTTCTGCTCTTTAAGAAGGCCAACCAAATTAAAAATATATGTACATACAAAAATTTAAATTTAAAATTATGGCAATAAAGATATAAAACCATAAAAATGTGAAACACTCTTTGCAACATGTTTTAAATGGGTTCTTTCAGTTACTTTTAGTTCGTGCTCTACTATTTTGTTATTTTCCATTTGTGAAGGGGAGCATCATAAAAAATTAAATGTATTTTGGTGTTAAAAGAATTTAATATTTAATAACTTTAATAGTTATATAATACAAATAGTTTTAAAAGGTTTTATTTAACATAATTTTTACAATAATTTTATGCCATAAAGTAACATTAAACTTTTAGTAGATTTGCAAAATATAGGAAACAAACACAAATAAAATATGCATATGGTCAAGAGAGCCAAGACACGCAATCGTTTCTAAGAAGAAGTGGTTGCACTTTGCGTGCGAACTTGTAGTAGTTGAGAACTTTACTAAATATAAACTTAAAAAGAACTACCAAAGTAAGACGGGAAAGTGACAAGCTGCAAATGTGAGGGCTTACAGTATTATTTTGGATACTTTCAGTTGGATTTGCATTACAGTGCACGAGATGTAAGTCCGTCCATACATCCGGATTCGAAAAGTTATTTTCCTTTATCATAATTTAAGTACGGGACCAAATCTTAGATTAATGATTAATATAAAAATTTTTTATTATAAATTTAGTAAATGGGTGTATATATCAAGTTCTTTATTTGGAAAATAGTTGTGGTTGCATTTGAATACAGATATTTCTATCCTTTACAATAGCTTTGTTCATTTACTAAAATTTTTTAAAAATTTGTAACAATTGTTACTGAAAAGTGTTCATTAATTCAAAAAGTTTCCAAGGAGAGAGCGTCATCAGAGAGAGAAAAGTTGAGAGACAAAAAAATTCCTACAAATTATTACTAGTTAAAATTTTACTTGCAAGAATTATCCAACCACCTGTTGAGTGTTTTGTTGTCAAGATAATTATTTCAAAAATGAAAACTGAAAAATGTGCATTTCTTTGTTTAAAAAAAATGTATAAGGCTGCGTACAGAGTACAAGCGTCAACCAGCTCGGCTCGGCAACAAGCGGCCACTCTGTACGCACCCTAAGTATGTAAAAATAAAGCAACATGTTTTCTTAATTTCATTAAGCCACACATTTTCAATTTTAATAACAAATAATTTTTAATTGTTTCTCATATCAGAGATGGAAAGTGGAATTTTTCTATTTGTTAATAAATAAAATTAAAAAATTATGAAAAATTCATAAAAATAGTAAAAAATACATAAAACTGTGTAAAGAATTGCATATTAAATGTCAATTCTTAAAAAAAATTTCAATTTAAAATATAATCGTACAAAATACATCAGAAAAAGTAAAATTTTGTCATGATTTCCATCCATGGTTCTGATATGAGGAAAGTTTTCTTGCAAGTTTTTACAAGTAATGCATTAAACACATTCAGGCTACACGAACGCACGACTTCAAATGCGCCTAGCAGAATTTGTCGCCTCGTAACCAGCTACTTAATTATTTTGGAGACGGCAGCAGCACCATCTGCGCCTGATATTCAAGTACAAATACATAGTTCAGTATTGCCACTTTCATACGTTTTGCATTTATGAAAATTAATGAATCTATTAAAATGTACTTATATAACGTAAATGTACAAAAAATGAATCAATTTATTCTTTACATAAATTTTTGGATAAATAATATGAAATAATTGTATGATATCATTCATTCAATATTTTGTATTGTACTGGTAACACTGCATTTGCTCATTGCAGCCAAAGAAATAGAAATTAGTTTAATTGGAGTACAACGACAAAACCAGCATAGACAACAACCTGTCGCCCTGTTGCCTTGCCGTCTTCACAGAAAAAATTATTCCCAAAAAATTTTCAAACAAAAATTTGTTTCAAATAAAATTTTGATTCAGTAAATATTTTTTACTATTCCAGTAAATACGTTGATCCAATTTTGTTTTAAGCAAAACAAAAAATAATATGGAGTGAAAAATTATAGTTAATACAGTTAATATAAAGTAGTACTTGTAACAAAATTGTTAAGAGAACATATCTGTTCCAATATAGAAATTGCATACTGTACGCAAAAGTTATTTATTTTATTTACTTTTTATTTTCATATTAAAAAATTTTGTTGAATCTAACAATCTGTTGATTAAAAAAATCGGGGGTTTTTACCCAAACAAATTATTAAAAAATTTTGCATTTGAATTTACAAATTTCTTTGTAGGACCTAAATTGAAAAAATTAGTATTTGATTCAGAGAATTTTTTGTTTGAAATGGAAAATTAGTTTTTTCTGTGTTCAAAAGAATCATTTTCATATAAACATGTGTATTCTATCCTTGACATTTAGTAGTCGGTAGGTTGCTGTGGTGAATGTGTTTAATGCATAAAGCGTTCACTTACTTTTTCATAAATGGACAAGCGTAATGTGGAAACTAAAAACAATTTATATGAGGGTTAATTATGTCCTTGGATGTGTTACGAAATTTTACAATATTTCCAATCTGTTGAAATATATTTATATTTGGTTCATCATTTATTCCCTGGGCCTTAACTTCAGCAGTTTGAAGAAGGTTAAATTAGAATGGGAATAAAGAAAATTCATAAGAAATACTAGCTAAAGTCGAGTTCAGTTACAACGAACACGAATTGTCGCATTAAAAGAACATTTTCTTCAGTCCTAACATTTCAAAGGAATAAGTACACATAGGGCGACTTGTTGAGTTCAAGATTAGAGATTATATTAACCTTAATCTTCATTTGTGATTTTTGGGTAGTAGCTTATATGGTTTTACATACTAGTTTAAGCAGCCAATCCTAGTGGTTTAATCTTAAACTACAACTGTCAACATACACATGTTTAACATTTTTCAGTAGTGGTGGTTCTATCGGGTTTTTTATATTCAATGGTTTGCTTTGTTTCATTGACCAGTTTAAAGAAATATTGCACCTCAGTTGTTGTGAAATTCGCCGATCTTTTTGAATCTACATTCATATTGCTTGCACAAATAAATAATTTTTGTTACCACTTTAAATTTTTTTAGCTTGTAAATATTAAATTCGCGCATTTTTTCTTCTTCTCTTAAAAAACATGAATTTGACATTTGCAAAAAAATCTTGCCATTTTTTGTTATTTAATATGGTAATACTACAAGGATTATAACACCACCCAAAAACATTACATTCATTTGATGCTAGGTTATGTTAATTGGCAGATTAGGTAATTGGGGAATAAAATTAGGTTTAATTTCAAATTCAAAAAGTCGCCCTTATAGTAAGCTACGGTAATAGCGAAGTTTGGTATATAAGTAAATAAAATAATAATAATTCAATAAAATAAGAAAACAGATACTCAATTTGGTATTTGCTTTTAACTTTTGTTAGCGCACTAGTCATCCTAAATTATCAGTTTTCTTATTCAATGATATATGCCCCCTTATTGTGAATGGTGTCGTCGACGTCAAATCAAGACGACATTAAATATTGTCACTTTATCGGCAACAATTAGCACTTGTTGACAATCTCTTATTAATCTCTAAAGGTTTGTGATTTAATGGAGCATATTAATAGTACTCAATTGTTGTCGACAAAAAGTGCCAATTTTTACTCTCGTCTTGAAGTGACGTCGACGACGCCATTCGCCATACCCGTTGTATTGTTTCTTAAAAAATACATGCTTAAGCGAACCTTAAAACATTAAAAAAATGTATAGAAACCAGACGACTAGAGCGTCGCTTTCGATAACGAGCTGATTCGATCACGTTTTTTAGTTTGAGATTATGCCATTCGCTATCTAACAATGTAATAATATTGTTCGAAATCGAATGCCATAATCTCAAACTGAAAAACGTAATCAAATAAGCTCGTTATCGAATGTGAATATTGGAGCCCTGTTCATTTTATTGGATGTGGCAATGACAATTACCGCATGTCATGTAAACACAGTTTAAATAAAACTTAATAAATAAATTATTTTCTTCTAATTTCGTATCTAGCTTATAAAAAAATATTCCCGATTCCCTCACACTTCCAGTTTTTAATAAATCTTTCCAAGATTAAACTTAATAACCAATATTATCACACTATTATTTAAAACTTTATTAAGCTTTTAATTAAAGTAATGGCATATTAAACGAACACGATTTATTTTTTCGTTTCACATCTGTAGTCGAAACATTTTAAGTGTTACTGCAATTATTTATAATTAAACCAGTTACTTAACGGAAGAAAAAGAAAAAATGCTACGAGTATAAATCGATTTCGTTCAATTAAACTCTGCATACTTTGATATTAAAAATTATACTACGAACTACTAAACGTGTTAGAATGGCAATTATCGCATAAAAATCACATTATTTATTGCATATATGTATGTTGTGCTGCTAATCGTTTTAACAGCAAAATCTTATGACAAGACAACTAAACGCTGTTATTAACAACTCTTAATAAATACATTAAGTGTTGTATTGAACTAAATTTTTTACATTATTTCATGCTCAATTTTGAAAATAGTTTATAATATAGAAATCGTAATGGCAATACTTAAAAGGTGGCTGGAAGGACCATTAACTATAGTCAATTGTATTTTGTGGTTCATGAACGAACTATTTCAAATGAACGTTATACATACATACTACCTAATTCCAGAAATTGGTCTTTCTCGTGCTGGTTGTCAGAAAAAAAAACACTCGATGCTACACTGTCGCCATGATACAATTATACTAGGTACATCACGACTACAACAAAATTACAACACCAAAAAACACATGAATTTTTTTGGTATAAACGAACCCTAAATTGTCGGAAACAAATGTCTTTTGTTTATAAAAACAACAATTACAGAGTAACTAAAGTACAATTGCAGACGCGCCATTCCTGCATGATTATAGCTAATTCAGTGTTGCCAATCTGTGTGTAGTTAGGCAGTGTGTAATTTCTACTCACATGTGTATTGCATATAATTAAATTCTTGTATAATCTATGAGTAATTCTACTTTGAGTTCAATTTTTATTTATTTTTCTTTTAATTTTAACCTTCACAAAATATATGTAGTGTAATTTTCATCAATGTGCAATTGGGGACACAGCCATGTGTAAATTCATTGGCAACACTGTAATCATTTTATTCACACTCATACACTAACATTTTTGCAGCTTGTAAACAAAGCTTGACAACTAGGTGCAATGTATACAGTGACAGGCTGGGCTTGTGCATGTACCTAGTATAATTGTATCATGTCTGTCGCGAAAAAACATCAATCTTCGTTGTTTTTTGTTTTGCTCTTCGCTCAACCAACGACCACTGTTGCCAGAACTTTTAGCAGTGAAATCGTCAAAAACTACAGATTTCTGTTCAAAAAATCGTCAAAATCGTCAAATCATTTTAGAAAATCGTCAAAAGAACGTCAAATCAAAAATATTAATTTTTTTGTATTTTAATTGTTTTATTACAAAAACTATTACAATGGTTCAAACTTATTAACTATGCTTTCAACAAATATACACATATACAATAATATATATGTACATAACATAGCAGGGCATTTACCATCTCGAAATCTAGTACTTACAAGACTTTGAGATAAATCTGGCTGCTTTTTACTAGATTTCCCATACAAAACAAAATCTAGTTTGTGAGTAGATTAGTAGGCAATCAACTCAAAAACTAATAATTTTGTTTTATTTTTACTACAATGTACAATAAATTTATATAAAAGATGATTAAATTAGCTACGGTCTCCTCAAAAAGGTGTTGAATTGGCTACATTGCAGTTGTTTGGTTGCAGTTTTAGAAATTTTTCGGTTGATATGCTGTGTTTTGGATAAAAAAATCTCGATAAATGTAAAAAAAAACATGGTGTAAACGGTATAGATTTTCATAAAGATTTTAATTAAAATCTGATAGATTATGTGCAGGTGTAAATGCCCTATAATCAAGACAACCATTAAAATAAAAAATAAATTAAAAAAAACAAAATAAAATCAGAATTCACATACATACGTACATATGTATACATATATGTATTTATTTTTAAAACAGATAATTTATAAATTTACAAAAACCGTCATTTCTGGACCTAAAATCGTCACTAGTGTATTTTGTGAGGTGAAAATCGTCAAAATGTAGAGAAATCGTCAATTCTGGCAACAGTGCCAACGACCGTTTTTTCAATCGTTCGGCTCATGTGTTCACTCGAGACCAAAGCACATTTAATATAGGTGCATGCATTAGGCAAAACTCTCTGGCAACTCTCTGCTAACTCTCTGGCAACTCTCTGCTTCTCACATAGCCTTACATGGTAATTGTCAAAAATTTGTATGCATCAAACAAGGCACATTTGATATTGTCAAATGAATTCTTCGTTATAAACTTGTAAACAAAAAATCAGCGGATGAGCAATATGCCTGATACGTGTACCTGTTTGATATGCCTTGCTCGAGACCACTTTATTTTGTAAAATCTTGGCAAACGGTCTTTTGAGCATGTATGAGTGTGGCGATTTGTTGTTTTTATTATTTTATTTTATAAACATTATTGAACAAAATACATGAAGATTAATTTTGTTTTTGTTGTACACATATTTGCCTTTTATTTTACATTTACACGTCGTTGACGAAAAGTTTGATTTACAGATATTTTTATTGTTATTTATTATTATCTTCTCCCTTCCTCTTTAATGCTTTGCCTGTGACGAAATATCTAAGACAACAACATAAAACAAACGCAACAACAAAAATAAAGACCTTTTTTGCGAACACTTTCCTTGTTTTGCTCACTTAATGACCCTCAGTACTGATTCACTAGAGACATTTCCTGCAGGGAATACTACAAGCACACACACAATTTCATGTTTTCTTTGTTGTTTACTTCTAAACTAACAAATGCGTGTGTAATATGTGTGCATGTACTAGTAGCAATTTAAACTCTTATAGCTCCCAAAATACTGAACCGATTTTAATAAAATATAGGTTCTGCACATCTGTACCGAAAAACCTTTAAAACTACCAGCGTAAAAGGGATTACAAAAAACATGTTTGCCTATTAATTATATAAGATAGATAGATGTATATATTTTTTAATAAAAAGTTTTGATATCCACTTTTTTGCACGTTTCACTTAGTAAATGTTTAGATTTTTTATGGATATGTATGTGATATACGTATTACTATATTTTTCATATGTTGCATGTATTTTTTGCACGATATTTGTGCACTACTTCCTTAGGAACGTATTGGATATAATTTTTTAATACGGCAAGACCTATTGTATTGCAAGTTCTCACAAGCTTGGATTAATAGTAAGTATGTACTTAGAAATGTCAGTACTTAAAGGTCATTGAATACACAGCTCGAAGTGTTGAAATCGTGCTAGCTTTAATTGAAGTCAAATATTTTACACATTAGTTTATCGCAAAATTACTATAGTATGCGCTAAAAAATAGAAAATACCAATGTAAATCACCATGCAAAAATTTTGATTTCAAATCATTTTAAATTTACAAGAAATAATGGCGTTATTCGATGTTTGATGCAAATTGTATTGCGTAAGTAAGTGCAAATACATTATTTCGTAGCCTTATCTTGGATTGTGTGTATACTTTGTTGTTGGATTTGAAAGAAAAGCTAGGATATTTTGCATTTTCACTTAGGCAAGACAATTTGCATCAAACATCGAATACCGCCAACATGTTGTTTAAGTGTGTTGGTGTTTATTTGCTTTGAGCATACCCAGCTAATATTTGGGTGATTATTTTTTCCAGAAATCTCTTATATGATTTTCCTCAGACCACTTTTGATAATTTAAAACTTATTTATCATTTGGGTGATTCAAAATGGATTCAATTATGTTTCATCTATATGATCAAATAATGAATTCTTGAAAATGGAGGAACGAAATGCAAGGAAACCTCAAAAAGGTGATTTAATGTTTTAGTACTACCAACAAATTACTCATAAATAAATCAGCAAATGATATCATAAATGATTCTTTGGTATGATTCATCTGTAGGGTACCATTTTCTCACAACGGGAGTATCATTTGTGATCGAAAAATTAGCTCATGTGCGGTTATTTTTCCCGTCAAGCTGATTCGGAAAAGATTCTATTGTGATACAAAATGCTATCTGGGCAGAGGCAAAACACTTTTGTGCTTAGTCTTGCAGTCGCAGGATCACAGGTTCTAGTTTCTAATCCTGGAGACATGTTAAAGTATTTTGTATTTTTTTAACATAAAACTTTTCAAATAAATTACATTAAATGATCCATTAAATAATGTTGAAATAAAATTTTATTCAACGAAAGGAATGCGAGTTCCTAGTTCAAATATTGGCCGGCGGTAAGACAATTTATGTACAAAAAAAATTTTTCTGATGACTCTGCCAAACACACGTAAGTTAAATAATTAAAAAAATACAATTACTACATGAAATTAAATTCATGTTGTTTGAACTTGAAATAATTTTGATTCACTTCATGTTATTTGAGTATCAAATTTAAGTGTTCACGTGTTAAAGCAACGTGAAATTAAGTTATTTTAAGAGGAAAAAATTTCTTTGAAAATTACTACAAATCATATTAGATTAACATGAAACACCTATACCAAATTCATTGCCGAAAATTAATAAATTAATCTTATTTACGTAGATTTTAAGTTGAAATTTTCTGTGAATGAGTTATCTCATTCTTCATTGAAGCACAAGCTTCAATGAAGAATCATTTTGACTCAAAGTTATTTCAATTTGAAAGAACGTGAATTTGTTGTTATGATAAGAGGTTTGTGACTCCTAAAAATGTGTGGTTGAAGTCTACTGACAATTTGTTATAGCAACAGTGAAATGCACATAGACAATGCTGAATCTGATACAAGACTATAAACATTGTTTTTTTTTCTTTTTTAAATAAATATGTAGTTTATATATAGTATTGAAAATATATCACACTTAATATGGATGGAGTTTGTAAAGTCTAAGTTGATATTAAATGCTTAGCTTAGCCATTAACATACGATTAAAATTACTAGCCATTTAAATATTTAATTTGCAGTTCATGTAAACAATGTGGTACAACAATATGTGGAAGAAATTGTAAAAATTATTGTTTTCTTAATGCAACTATTAATTAATTTGCAAATAAATCATTCTTGATTGTATTTAAGTTGTATCAAGGCATTGGTACTAGAAACCCTCGCATAATACGGTACTCTTTCAAAAATAAATGTGTTCTAGCATGATTGAAGCAATGGGTGCTTGAGTCGATCTAACATTATTTGAGTATTGACAAAATCAAATTAATAAAATGAATGAGTTATATTTTAACCGGAATCATATTTTTAATATGTGTCAATAAAGATTACCATAAAAGTTTTATGGCGAGTTTTCAAGTTTTGAAAACGAATTATAGTTCTTCGCACGGTACTCTCTTCTATAACACGTTGTTAGCAAATATTTTTCCTGAAAATATCTACCGTGTTCCACGGAGGTAAACTGCACTTTTCAAATTAAATAAAAATCTGAGATATAATGCTGATACATAATATCGATATTGGATGACTTGAAACTGTCTCCACGTCCCTTTTCTTAACTTTACATTCATTTTATCTAAAATTATTCACTGATTTTGATTTACAAGTGAACAAGGTGTGTTGTTCAAATTACTATTTTGCTTAGAAAATAGAACATTTTGTATTAGCTATCGTTTGTTTTCTGCTTCTCCTCATTGTAGTACCACATGTTTTAATTGCTCTGATTGTGGAGTGAAATTAATTTTGTCGCATGTTTTACTTCATTACAGATCGAACTTAAATGTCTGTTTAACAATTAGTTAAATTTTTCTTAGATAAAAAATAAATGTTTACTTTGGCAGGGTGTAGGTGGCAGTAAAAAAATTCATGAACGGCAGCATATTGGTAAGAGAAGCCGTTATTTATTTGATTTGTTTTTTCATATTATTTTAACAAATAGTACAACTGATTTAAACTAAAATAAAGGTGGAGTATTGGGGAAATGTTAATAGAAAAAATAAAGGAAAGAAAGAACTCATTTGGAAAGTTGTGGTGGTAGTGAAGAAATTATGAATAAGAAGCTTAACGCTTAGAATGTAACAGCCTTATCAATAAAAATTATTAAGACTTTATAATGGCTTCTTAAAAAAAATTTCATATAAATTTTTGCTTAAAAAGCCATTATAAAGCCTTAATAATTTTTTTAAATAAGGCTGTAAGTGTATAAGGCCTTATTCAGAAAAAAATTATTTAGGTTTGCAAAACGTTTAACAAACAAATTGCCATACCTGTTAAGAAAAGAAGATTTTAAAAGCATACCTTTCCGATAAGGTGCCTTTTCAAAAATTAATCTATACGAAATATTGCCTTTTTTCAAAAAATGCATTTCTAAAGGCGCACTTTTTTAGTACTCCTATTTTACTTTTGCAAGGGTATTTTTTTAAAGTAGTTTTATGCATTATTCGAAAAAATTACTTTCGAAAAGAGCTTTTCATTAATGTACAGTTATTTACGTTTTAAACAAAGCATCTTTTGAAAAAATATGAATAAAAATAAAAGGAACTTTTTTGTTGTATTTTTTTTAATGAACCTTTTTTAAAATGTAAAATTTAGAAAAAAGCAACTTCTAGAAAAATTTATTTTTTAAATAGTGTTTTTTAAAATGATATCTGTCAAAAAAATCTATGTAATAAAGTACCAGCACTTTTCGAAAAAAAAATTAAGAAAGAACCATTTTACCATTAACCATTTTAGAACCATGTACTCAATTTTTTTTTGTATGCTACGTGGACACATTCTCTTAAAGCATAAAGATGGAATCATGGAGAAGTATGAAGCGCTAATATACATATATGTATATCAAGACTGTAATTAAAAAATTATGAAAGGAATGAGTACTTTATTTTATGTACATGTAGTTCTAGAGTATGTCATGCTCATTTCATTGTCATGAGTAATATTTGAGAGAACATTTGAGAGAACATATTGTGGTGTAAGGGAATGCAGTTTCAAAAGAGAATTTAAAAATGTGTCGCAGCAAATGTTTCATAGGATGTGCGAGGACTGAGCAAGCTAAGATTGTATCCTGAAGAAATCAAGTGTATATATTATGACTTTGGTCCAGTGCCCTGCAAAGTAAAATATGTTTGTATTGGTGAGAAAAATGAGAGTAAAAGAAGAAAATTTTTTTAATTAAAAATACATTAATTGCTTGAATATTTTTTTTAAATAAGCAATTTAAAAAAAATTACATAATAACAAATCTTTTTTCTTCGAAAGCCTGAATGGATATAATATCTATGAAACCACACCAAATATCTTATTCATTCAACAATATAGTGTATAATTCCAAATTATATTTATCCACAGAGGTCTGAAAGCCATTAAAATGTCTTTTTAAACATCTTCCATAACATAAAATACATTGAATATTGCCAAAAGTGTGCTCAAAGAAACTAAACAAGAAACCAGGAAAAAACTCGTACATTCGTGCACAATTTCATTGGTCGCTTACTCAGTGGCGACTAAATTCAAGAGCATAAGCATGTGTGTGATTTTGTTTTCCATAATTGTGGTATGGCTTGCGGGTTACTGCTTTGATCTTAACAAATTGATATATTTAATTATTAGACAAACACTAACCAGCTTTCAAAGCTGCTACGCATTATTTATCATCTTTCATGTGTTTAAAAATTATAGTTTTTAACTTTCGAAAAAGTAAAGTTTACATGAACCACAACTTATATACACAGAAAAAAGTATTCACCAATTAATTAGGAATTTAATTGTATTGATTAAATTTTAAATTGTTTTAATTAATTTGAGTGGAAAAACTTAATTGATATTATCAAATTGTTTATAGGTGAAAATTTAATTAATTTTATAATTGATACTACAAATATTTTAATTAATATTACAAAATCATTCATTTTACTTTTTTGTGTGTACAAACATACAATGTATATGAGAGCACCCAAGGTGCCACAGTTTTTATTTTATTAGCTCGGAAAAATTTTGTATAATAAATTTTGTATAATAAATTTTGTATAATAAATTATTTTGCACTAACTATGGCCTATCATGATCCTTTTATGAGATGAAACTAAGTTTTTTTGAAAGTTATGGGCCCAAAAGGATTTAAAGTATTTTTTGATGAAAAGAGCAATGACCATAGCCGGTTTCCACGCTGTCATTGCAATTTTTAAGCACATGTAAAAGCAGAAACTGCCAGTGGAGCAAATGAAATAATTACTTTCGGCATCCCATACATTTTTTGGGTGCTCTAATGTATATACACGTTGTGCATACACAATTTTCACTGTCTACAATATTCCAATAAATCATCAGACAACTCATTTATGTTGCCAAAACTATTCAAATATCTAACAACTACCACCGACTACAGTTCTCCCACTGTCCACGACAAGTTAATCTTCACTTGCATTGTAATTATTTAGCTTCAAACAACTCACTGTACAATAACTTGTTCTCGTGTTCTTATGATTACATACTAGTAGTAGTTACACATTTAAAATTAAATAGTTCACCCACATTATCTATTGCGTCTGCATACTTTTGAAATAAATTAATTTTAATTGTTAATAATTTTTAATTAAAATGTCATTAAATAAAGTGTTGCATTATTGCGCATTTTGCGTGTGTGTGTGTTAGGGATGCCAATCGGGATCGATTTTTGGAAATCCCGGGATTCGGGATTTGTAAATCCCGATCCTGAAAAACCCGGTATTTTCGGGATCTCGGAATTTCCGGGATCCCGGGATTTTTCGGGATTTTCGAGATTTCTGGGTCTACAATTATTTGGTAAAATAAATTATTTTTTTAAATAAATATTACTTTAGTAACAAATTTTATGCATTTTAAAAGGTTTTATGTTGATAATATTATATTGTCTTTAAAGTTAACCATTTTCTAATACGAGTATGAAATAAAAATCAAAAGAATTTTTCTCATCTATTTTTGAGTTGATTAATCACATTTGATGTTAGAGAATTTATACTGAAAACCATAACTAAATATGCAAAATTGTTTTTGATTTCAATATAAGTACATTTTTTCTATAATCCTAACCAAAGCGAACATAAATATTGTACATATCTATGGACTTTTTAAAAACGAAACGCATTATTCGGTAAATATTTCTTACGTTTACGTCAACCCGACAAAAAAAGTTTGAACTTCTCTTGTATTGTATTCTACTTAAATTTTAAGTCCTAATTCAGACTATGCAAGTCATATTGCTAAGCTGATTAGTTTGTTAGGAGAGAGAGACGAGGGGAAAAGAAACGTTAATGTTTCCCTCGTCCCTTACTCTTCCACAAGCTAATCAGCTTAGCAATAATAATAATAATAAGTTTTGAGGAGTTGATTTCCATAGTATGTGTTATCGTTTAAAATTATTTCCCGGGAAAAATTTCTCGTGGAATTTTATTAATAATTGCTCTCATATGCTTCTTTTTGTTTTCAAAGTAATTCTTACGTCCCTTTTCACAATTTATGGTTAAGAGTTAACGTGAACTTTTCACGTGAACAGTTCTTCATACAAAACTTGCCGTCAAAGTCCCTGTTATCTTTTAACCATATATTGTGAAAAGGTACGTTAGTTGTATATTGTGGCTCCTTTGATGAAAATAACCGTGAGAAAGTAGTTAATTTATTTTGCTCTTGTTGTTACTTTATAAGGAATATGTCACGAATAGTCATTAAATTTTTAAAACTGCACGTATAAAATTATATGGGACTTTTAAATATTATAAAAAAATACCATAAAATCAACGAAAATTTTAATTTATAAATGGTTTTTTATATAAAAATTTCTATGAAATCCCGAAAAAGAAATCCCGGGATTGAAATTTACAAATCGCGGGAATCGGGATTTGCCAAATCTCGAAAATCCCGGGATTTCGGGATTCGGGATTCGGGATTCGGGATTCGGGATTTCCCGTTTGGCATCCCTAGTGTGTGTGTCTGTGCATGCTTATTTAAGTAATAATGTTGTCTTAATTTATAAAGGCCATAACAACAGCAAATACAAATAGTAATTATGAACAGAGTGTTAAGCAATACGAATTCAATTATTTGCAATTTGCTTTATTACTTACATAGACGTCCACTATTAGGCGTAATTTCAAATTATCATAATTTTTTTGTATTTCTTTGCAATACAACTCATAAATTAATCATTGTCGTTTTTTGCCACTTCAAGCGCAGACGGGCGGAAGAGTCCCTAAACTTGCTCGAACTTTTTCACATTCATGCTGAAAATATTTACATGTGTACGTACACATGTTTTTGCTTTTGTTAAAAATTTTCCATTAAATTCTATTTACACGCTACATTATTAAAAAAATAAAAAAATTAAATCATTAAATATTCATATGCCGATGAGTTGGAGGTCACAATTAAATTAAATTGTCTAACAATCGCAACAATGTAATTGAACACTAAAAGTGCGAATTATTTATATATGTACATACATAAATGTAATATGTAAATTGAGAGAACTCTACGGTATGTAGGCAAATACTTTGTTAGGCGATGAATTAATTTATGACTTAATATATTTTATTTATTTAATTCTTTGCTGATACTATATAGTATAATTTCCTTGACGAAGGTAATTGTTTTATTTTGAGGGTTCCAGTAAGAATTAAACTGTCATAAGGCTGATCAGATGTTTATGTATATTTAATATACATAAATATTCTCATTTGTGCTCACTGGGTATTAGTTGTTGAATCATAAATATATGCTTGGAAATTCTCGAATTTTATTTAGAAAGTCGTGAAAAAGTGCGCATACAGTTTTAAGTTAATGAGAAGGAGTGGAGGTCAAATGGTTAAAAAGTTGATACACTAATGCTAGGAACACAACTCGGACGAACGACGAATTTTTCGGTCCGAACTTTCGTATAAAAAATAAAACACATTTGTGCATATGAATATGAACACAACACCGCCGTACAACGAAATTTGTCGTGCGTGACGAACTCTCAGATAGATTTATTTCTATTTTGTGCGCCGACGAACGACGAAAAAACAATTTTCTCTCTCAGTCTCTCTGTCTTTCTACACAAAACAACCAACTTTACCAAATATGAGAGAGGAATTCGGTGAGTAAATTCGTCGACGTGGACGAAATTCGTCGTTTGTTCCAGTTGTGTTCCTAGCATAACTGGTAGTGTAGCGAGAATACCAATGCTCGACTAGCTCTCGAACCCCAGTAACGCACTGTGATTTGCGCTTAGTCGTTATTTAACTCATTTAACATTTTATTCCATTCAGCGAAAAGGCTGATTTAAGTTCTTGTTATTCGTATACTTCATTGAGATGTTTATCTATTTTCCTTTCCATGTCAGAAGCTCATATTGTTTAAATTAGGTTGCTTTACTTCAAGAAAATAAAAATTTATTTAATAAAATAAAAAAATATTTGAATACCCGAATTAAATTTTATTAAATTTTGTACATCATAAGCTGTGAAGTGGTTGTTGAAAACGGTGGTGTTACCAGTATTTATTATTAAACAACAAAATAATTAAAGTTGTCTTTTGCATACAATTTCTTAACAAAGCAATGTTAGCCTTAAATTGCTTTAATGCTATAGTAACATATATTTTTGCATAAGGGGGTAAATGTATATTTATTCTTTGTGATAGGGTCTTTAAATTTGTTTTGCTGTAATAAAATACAAGTCTAATAAAAAAATATATTTTGCTTTAAAATTTGTGCTGTTAAAAGAACAAAACGTATGATTTTTCTAAAAATAGGTATGTAAAATTTATGTGAATGCATGTGTATTCTCATTATTTTGTTTATTTTAGTGTACTTTTTTGAACACGACTAGAATTTTTTAATCGCCCACTTTGACGTTTATGGTGAGTAAAATCGTGTTGCACAAACCCAAATAAACTGATATCTGTTACGTTTTTTAATAAAAATCGTCAACACTTGTGTTCTAAAACCTTAAAAAATAAATAATGCTAACATGTTGGCGCTTTTTATTGACGAGTCGTGTTCTACAAACAGACTGTTAAAGTTTAAAAATAATCAATATTTATTAATATTGTATTACGTATAACTAGATTTCCCAACAACTGAGCGGTAACATACTAATAATAGCTTCTTTTTTCTTGAGTTGAATTTTTCAATGAAATTTGAAAAACATAAAAAGACAACTAAGAAAAATTGCAATCGTCCGAAACATTAACAAAAAGCTTAATGTACTAACATTGAAACGAAAACGTTCAATACAAGTGTGTGCATTTATACAAAATCTGATTTGGTACATCCGGTCGCGATTGTTAAAAAAAAATTTTTTTATACCACTTTTCCTATTGCCACCTTACTTACCGTACACTCACTGTCACTATTGCAGCTTTGTAGATATTGTCGTTTGTTCATAACAGGCAACAGTGGGACAAGCTCACAATTGTTTTCTATCTCAAAAAAGTATTTTAAGCAAAATAAAAGTCTTACTGCTTTATTCATAAAAAGTATTTTTAGTTTATACACGCTCCTAAAAACACGTTCTCTAAAGTTATAAATATAAATAATACTAAAGTTAGTTGTAGATATTGTGACTAACACATAGTTGAACAGAAAAACTAGCCGTTTTCAAAGGCCACAAAACCTTTATCATCAGCGTTTTTGGTCCACTGTGTGTGGTATCAGTTGATATAGATTTCTGCTTTATATACTTAACTTTTATGCAAATGGAATATGTGAATTGTTTTGATTCATCGTATTTCAATTTTCTGAAAGCTTTTTTGTAATGAAAGCTCAATTTTATCATCTTTAAAAATCTATAAAGGCGATTTATCGATTTTCGGCTACGAAAACTATTTTTAAATGTGTATTGCTAATTACCGCAATGGCTTAGAAATCGAATCGAGCCGACATTTTACAGTCTTATGTCATCGCCAAAAATAATTAATATTGTATACGTTCAGCATTTTACTAATCAAAGTTAGCTTTAGCTTTAGCGAGTTACAGAATGCGGCCGGCAGGAGTCTGTCTGTGAGTGGGCCAACTTTTGGCATAAACAATTTAAAAAATAAGTAAATTTGTAAATTTAATTAAAATATATGTTTATTTTAATTCATGAACTTATGTACTAATAATAAAATAATTTGTTTAATATTTTAATATTTAATATTTAAACAAATCAGATATTTTATTACACACACAATATTCAAGTGCAAAGCTTAATTGATTTTATTTTGGAAAATTAATTGCACAGAAAAAAATAGATATGTAAGTGCAAATAAAATTCCACTTACAATGATTTTTGTAAATACATGCAAGGTCACCGCATCGTATATTTCTTTTTAATTAAATTTGTTGACAAAGTATTTAACTATTTGATTTTTATAAACAAAATATTTATAATTAAAAGCATTGTTATATTTGTATTTTTAGTTTGATGTTTTTTCTAATAATTTTTGCTGCAAACACTACTATTGAAATTTTCAAAATAATTAAATAAATCCCATTTCTTGGTTAGACAACAAATTTCAATTTATTTATCCATCATTCATCCACATTCAGAAAAACGTAAGGGTTAAAAACCCTATGTGCTTAAATAAAAAATCATATAATCTAATTGAGAATTACAATATACAAACATAAAAAACTGAGAATCTTCAACAAATGTATCATATTATACTGATTTGTAATTTTAAAAAATCTTAGCAATTTACAACAAAATATTTAATTGACATACATATTTACTTGAAAAAAAAAAATAAAATAAATAGAAATTTATATTACTCGTATTAAAATATCCAATTAATTTATAGAAGTATTATTTAGTATAATTTTTAGGGCCACAAGTAATATTATTTAAAAAAATATTGCTAACTTCACGCCTTATGCGTGACTTTTCTAAATGTCAAATTTTGTAAATACATGAAAGTTTTTTGAGTAAATTTTAAAAGTAAATGTAAAATTTTAAATGTAAGAGATTATCTCACGTTTTAAAAAATAAAACGACATCTTTGCTTTTTTTAATAATGACAGATTGTTCGTTTGAACTGCCATAACTGTAAGTATTGAATTCACTCACATTAGTAAAATTTATTTAAGGAAATAAAATCTAAGAAACAGAAAATGTACCAAAAGTACAAATTTTGACAAAGAGAAAAGAGTTTAATATTTTTTATATGTATGTATAAACATAGATTTAAATATGTATCAAGAAAATCATTGTCAACAATTGTTGTCAATTATTTTAATTCAATAAATATTTTTATGTATGTATGTTAGGCATATTATCAAATAATTTAATTGGATCACCTTATAGGACATTTATACCTGCACACAATCCAGCAGGTTTTAATTAAAGTCTTAATGAAAATCTATACCGTTTAAACCAAGTTTATTTTAACATTTATCAAGACTTTTTTATTAAAAACAAAAACAAATAACTGATAAATTTCCAAAACCATAACCAAACAACTGCAATCAATGTACCCAATTCACACACACACCTTATAAGCAGACCGTAGCTAATTCAATCAAATTTCCTATAAATACAAAAAAGAAAGTAAAACTATTAGATTTTGAGTGGATTTCCTGAAAATCTACTCACAAACTAGATTTCGTTTGGAAATCTAGTAAAACTTAGCTAGATTTAGCTCGAAATCTCGTAAGTGCTAGATTTCGAGACAATGCAAATGCCCTACTAGAACAATTTTCTCATTTAAATGAGATGAAGCTCTAGATACATGAGCACCACGCTCATGGGTTGCTGGAGCACTTAAAACTTGACCTATATTGATCCTGGACCTTGGCATACAATTTTAAATTCTGATAAATTCCTTCAGCCTGCCTCACTGTGAATACAAAAAAAAAATCTCAAACAAAAAATTAACAAAAGACCCAAAACAACAAATAAACATAAATGTTGCAATTGTTATATGGAAAAGAGAACACAAATGCTTCCTGCGTACAAACGAACATTCATTGACACCCGTGTTGCCCCCAACACATCCACCAGCCATGTATGTATGTATGTATGCTTGTCTGCCAGTAAGCCTGTCCGTCTGTCTGTTTTTGTTACCCATAAAATATTTAACTACTGTTGTTGTCTCTGAATTTTGTTTTGTTGCAATTGCCTGTTGTTTTGGAGCAAAATAAAGATCAATAGTATTCGATTGCAAGTTGTTTCTGGTGTCGCCTTCATATATTTTTTATAAGCTCCTTTTATTTTGTGGAAAAAAACAAAAAATGCGCGGTAGGTAAAACTTTTCTTTAACGATTTTTAGTTTTTGATAACGCAGCAACTACTAAAAATACATACAAACTGATGACTTTTTTTCCCGAATTGTTAATTCCTTGGTGGCGATTTGTTTTTATATTTTTGAAAAATAAATGACACCAAGCATTTGGTGACAAGTTATTTCCATTTTAAAATTTAATTCTGCATTTAAAGGTTTGGCCAGGGATTTTTTCATTAGGGTTTTTTTTGCGACTGAAGTGTGACATTCTTTAATTGAATGAATTAAATAGATTATTGAAAAAAACGTTTTCAGGTTAGAAAAACGTCATAATTGTCAATTTCACTTGCAACTTTGGGCTCTTCAATTTATTTCATACTCTTTGATTCAAAATTGGATTAACATACACGCAAAAAAAATCTTGATACAAAAATATCATTATGATAATTTCGTGTTTATTTCTGTCTCACATTGCTGTTAAAACAATAATTTTTTGCATTTGAAACATAAAATGTGTGCCTTTTAACCATATTATGGTGTGCCTTTTTTATTTATCTAACACATAGGTACCAGAGAATGACAATAGTATCGTTTTAAGTACTCTTTGAGTTTTGGCCGTCAAACAACTATCAATGCGTGCAGCTAAAAAGTAAACACGCTCCTATACAAACACACGCATTAATTTTAAACCGAATACGTACACAGAAAAAATTATTCAGAAACATTTTTCAAACAAATGATTGTTTGTTAAAAAAAATATATAACTTTCTAGAGCAGACACCTGCCACCAAGTTTGTCGGATATCTTTCGACATTTACATGTATACAACACAACCAATCAAAATAAACAGCAAAAAGAGCACAACAGTATGTTGTACTTATCAACAAGCAATACTAACACCAACACCAACTAAATAACAGCCGAACTCCGTTAAATTAACTATTATCACAATTTACAAAATTATTTGTAGCATCACATTCATACAATATATTTACTGACAACTAAAATTTATAGACTGCGTGAGCTACAATCATATGCAAAGCATGTCTCGAGTATCATGTCTATATTTTTTTTGTCCGATTAAATATCCATAGTCTGAATATAAGCATACTCACATTATAAATACAAGATAGTCAATGCGCTCGATACACATGTTCCTTTTTTTAGTTGCAGCCACGGTTGCCAGAAATGCAGATTTATCTGGATTTTGCAGATTTTTACCCTCCAAAAATACGAAATCCAGATTTGAAGATTTTTGGCCTAAAAACGCAGATTTTTCAACTCCAATTATAGTGAATTTTTTACATTTTTGCTATTAATGTTACTACCTTTTGTTTCTTTTATGTGTGAACGACTCACAGTTTAGGGAGTTACAATTTTTGAACTTAGAAGACATCATAAAAGAAAAAGATGAATTAACTTTGGTAAGCTTCTGGAATAGAATATCTGATACAAAACGAGCTTATTCTGATTATGATTTTGCAGCCCTAAGTTAAATTAAAATGAAATGTCTTTACCACATTCATTTGCAATTGTCGAAAGAATTTTGAGTCAAGTGAACTTGAATAAAACGAAACTTCGAGGTCCTTTTGATATTTATGCAACAAATTAAATCACTTTTTGTTTAATTTTTTATTTATCCAATTTCTTTTCTCATTCATTTTATATTGTTTGCACGTAAGTATGAAGAATTTTTATTTGTTTGTTGGTTTTATGAATTTCGTTTCTCCTAAATAAAGACGGTTTTTCCACACAAAAGTTTACTTTGCAAAGTTTAAAGTTGGTAGGAGAGAAGAGAAAAGAGATCTTATTCTATATTATTTTTTTCTAACAAACTCAAGACTTTGCAAAGTAAACTTTGCGTGTGAAAAAACCGTCTAACTTATCAGTACACTTCAAGAAATGTCGCAAAATCGAAAATGTTATCTTGTAAAGATTTTTACTAGAAGCTTTTTCTGCCGTATTCATCAAAAATAGTTTTGGTTTACAAAACAAGCTTTGTAGTATGGAAATTTGTTTTGTTTAAACGTTTTGTAACCCAAAATAGTTTTTGTGAATATTACCTTTTATGTTTGTGTACGTAATTCTTAATGACACATTGATAACCGTTCTATAAACACATGAAGTTTTTGCCTTATATCGAAAATTTTTTTGTTGAAGTCTGCTTATGAGTTTCGTAAGCAGAAACGAAATGCACATTCTTCGAACATTAAAGGCTTCTATTCATAAAAAAATGTGATTGAAAGTTATTTAAAAAAAATTTTTTCTAAAAAATTTAAATAATATACATTTTAGGCCGAGTTTAAATTTTATGAATATGGGTTAGTGAAAAAATGTTTATATTACACATGTACATCCATATTTATGTAAAGTTTTTTAATAGTATATAAAAAAGTTGTTTTAAAAATAGCTTTGAAGATTTTTTAAAGATTTTAAAAATAAAATTCAAATTTTGAAGATTTTTTCGTGAAAAATTGTTAAATTTTGCAGATTTTAGCCTTAGAAATTCTGGCAACACTGGTTGCAGCGTATTTTAGTTTTTCGCATAACGGAAGTAGAGATGCTGTTGCATGTTAAAATCGGCTACAGTCATAGTTGCTTGAGAGAAAATATGTGAGTGTACGAATTGGTTGCGCTACAATTATAATTAAAGGCAGTTACTAAAATTAAGACTATTTACTGATGTATTTATTTTTTTTATTTTTAAGTACTCATCGTCAATTTCTGGTGCAGTCCAAACGACATCATACTGATTTTGCATGCCAAAAACATTAAGATATTCTGCTTCCCTTCACCTTCCATAATTATGGATAAAACAGTATTAATGTCCGAACTTCTTTGTGTAATCACACACTGTGTGGTGTTATTGAAAGATTAAAGCAAAATCGGTTTTATTATTCATATTATATCTTTAAACCTCAACCTTTGATAGGCTTGATCTATTGCAAAAGGTTTAAAAAGTTCCTATTTACAAAAGCTTCATTTAGAAAAATAAGTAATATGGTAGAAACAAAAACAGAGCCCTATAGTAACGCTGAATTGACTTGGAACTTCCTTCATGAAATTCCATCTATTACAACTCTTTTTAATGAGAAAGCTGAAAAAGTTCGCTGTAATTCTGAAGAAAAATTTCCCTTTTTTAAATTTTAGTTCTGCTGATTTTTATGATGAAGATTTGAAATTTGGGGGGAATTTTTTTTCGATGTAATACCCAATAACTACGATCTTAGATTTATTGTTAGTTTCGTGGTTTTGCATTTCAGCTGACGATATAATCATTTCTGTAGACTTTTTAGTGTCATAGAAGAGAAAGCCTCACTCACTATTGCTTTAAATTGTTGAAGGACTTTGCAAAGTTTGGGATGGACAAGGAAAACTTTTTATGTTCTTTTCATCGCCCAGAAGTATGACAGGACCTACCATAAGCCAAATGAGCCGGTTTATCATAGAACCGGCTGCCTTTTAAAACATAAACTAACCTTTAAACATATAACAGCTAAGTGTTGTTAAACTTACTTTCTAAAACCAATTTGAGTTTCACAATAAAAACTGTTTCTGCTATAATAAAGACCCAAATAATTGATTTTTCCACTTGACATTTAACTCTGGAACATAACTAAGCCATTTCAATAGCCTTAGAAAGAAGTGAAAGGCCGTATAAAAAAATAAAATGTCTTCCAGAAATCTTCTCAATCAACAAAAAGAAAATATAAACAAGGATTTGATGACATTCTATTAAGCTTTGCCAATTGGAGAAAAAAAATTTCCTTTTGCATTTACATTGACCAAAAACAAATCAACCGAGTAAAGCTTGCTAGGAAAGCCAGAACAATGTGTAACACACGAAATACAGAATAATATAATAATAATCTAAATACGTGCAGCAATGTTACCACCAGTCACACAGATACCGATGCAGTCACTCAGTCAGCCACTTGGGCAGACAGTCAGTAACAGCTTGTTTGTATTTGATTGCTGGAGCTTAGGCATGGTATAGATAATGTCACTAACAACAAACGAAAATACAACAACTGAACAACAATCAGCAAAGAGTCAAGATGAAATTAAAGCAAAAAATATAAATAAATGAATTTCCGTTTGTCATTCAATTTTTAAATTCATTCACTTGAATGCAGGACCCATGGATGGCATAGAGTTTGTGTTTGGTTAAACCGATTTAAATTTTTGTGAATGAAATTGATTCAATACTTTTAGTTCTTTGTTTTTGTTCTTTACACTCCTGGTTATCCTTTGGGAGTTGTTGAGGTATAAATTGTTTGACTGAAAGGCAAAAAATAAATGTCAACATACCAAATCAAAGACTGGCAGACAAAAACTTAGTTTACTTTTTGCTTTTATATCTCTGATGAGGTGTTAAAAAATTATAAAAAATCCAAGCAAAGAAAAATAGAGGAAAATAAATATACATACATTCGAACAGATGAATTTAACAATAAGATTGTATGATAAAAGTGACCAATATACAAAATGTCTGTATGTCTGGTTATTTGTAAAAAAAAACTAAAAAAATAGGGCTGTAAACGATCTAGAGTGACCTTAGTTTTTATATAAGCGGTAAATAGTTTTGAAATAACCAATAAATGGAATCTAAATTTACAATGATTAGCTTTTAAAGAGAGCCTCTAAAGCTTTAGAACAAGCGTATATCGTATCGTTAGTCTCGTGGTTATGTGAGCACATCCAACCTTTATTTCAGTTCATATTTGCACCTGAAATAGGCCATTTGACCCAACATGTGCTCAGAAGCTTTCGAGTTAGTTCCAAAGCCGCCAGAGCCAAACCCAAACCAAGTATTGCACCCATTCGTAAAACGTGCAAAACTTGGAAAAACCTCAGCTAGAAAACCATATTTGAGAGAACCAAATTTAAAACATAAAGCTAAAATGGGCAGCTTAATAAAGAAGAAGAAAAAAGAAAAAACGAATCGAGAAGACAGACCACAGCCGAAGGATTATATTTTTTAATTTTTCATTTTGCTGTTGTTTCAAAGAACTGACTTCAAAAGTTTTTCTTGACAACATTTATTTTGCTTTGTAGTTTTTTTTATAATTATTTTTTATTTTGTTTCCCCGTGTTAAATAATGCTGCTTAAAAGTTTGATTCAAAAGGTAAAAGAATCGAAGCAAATTAATTCACACCTTGTTTATATTTTGTCAGTCGAATGGAAGAATGGAACCAACAGAAGAACATGAACAAAGAGACACGTACTCCAGTAGATGAATGAATGAAAATTTGTACACATGTATAAGTTGTTAAAAAAAAAGAAAATATATACATATCGTGAGATCAAATGAAAAATCACGTGACTACACTTTTTTAATTTTATAGGAGAGTCAAATTTTTCAAGGGACTAAGTTTCTAAGTTTCTTAATTTAAAAATTTGAATTTTAAAATGTCTAGGGACATGTATTTCGTGTTAATACCCAATATTTAATTAAAAATGCGATTTTGAAGTTTATGTTACTTACACCATGTTCACCCTTATGGTCTTAAACGTTTTTAAGGCAAGCCTTTTAAAAAACTAAGCATAACCGTTTACGTTACATTTAAAATGTTTAAGGCTGACGTTTTGTCACTAAATTAATGTACTATTATTAAACAATAATACTTTTTCATTGGTTTCTTATTTTCAAACAACAAATGTTTTTGTAAATAATTTAGTATTTTTTAACTAATTACTTGTTTACCAAATAATTTTTCACGTGCAGCCATTCACTCAAAAAAAAATTAACTAAAAGTTAGGAAAATTTTCTAAATTTGAATAAAAAAGTTGTCGTATGGCGCCAAAGCTGTTTTTACTCGAAACCAGTAAAATATTTACTAAATTTCTAGTTCATTAATGAAGTAGCTTATAGTAATTATATTTTCATATTTTAGTAAAATTTTCCTAAAATTAAGTAAAATTTTCCAATAAAATTCGGAGCTTTGCAAAAAAATTTTTGAGTCTTTGATCTCAAATTTAGAAAATTTTCCCATTTTTTTTGTCTTTAGTTCTGGTACTTATTTTTATTTTTAATTAAATTCTGACTTAGATTTTTTGCTAAATGCGAATCAATAATAAATTCCATAATTCAAAGAAAAAATACTTAAAACTGGGAAGTATTTCCCTAAAATTTAGTATACCCTTTTACATCTTTTAAGTAAGTCAAATTTCATGAACTAATCAGGAGTAATTCATTTCCTAAAGTTTATATTTTGATTTAAGACGAAATTGACTAGTTCTAAATATAAAATTTCCTTCAGTTTATAACCATTTTCTTACTTTTAGTAAATATTTCGTTTAAGTCAGTAAACATTTCCTGAAATTTGAGAAATTTATTGTGTTTTTATGAACTATTTTTGAGGATATGAACTTTTTATTTTAACTCATTTTAAGTAATTTTTACTAGATTTTTGTAAAAATTTAGTTAAGCTTAGAAAAAATTACTTAAACTTAGAAATTTGTTTTACTTGAATTTAGGAAAAAAAAATTTCTTAATAATAGAAGATGTCTTTTTTTTGGGTGTTTAATAGCAAAGTTGTCAAAGTTATTAAAAACGGACTAACTATACTTCATTTCCATGTTTAAGGAAGTGTTTAAGTAACCAACACTTCATTTGAGATGTTTAATAAAACAAGTGAATGTATGGTATCGTCGTGTTGAAGCTCTTAAACACGAATGAGGCGTTGAACACGTAAGTGTGAACAGCCGACGATATATACTATATACAGGCATATACATATTTTATTTTAGAAATTATCAACCACCGCGCACACACTTTAGTCGGACCGCAACACAAAAAAAATTTAAAAAAAAATATGCAAATTGTTTCAAAAGAATTAAAAATTATTTTTTGTTGTTGCTGCCAAACTTTGTCAAATCTGTTTGAGTACAAAACATTGATTCGAATACCGCAAACGCATACTTTTGTTAAATACTACAAAATAAAACTCAATTTACTTACCTTGAATATATACAGTTGTGGGGAATTACATAGTGGCTGTGACCAATAGCTGAAAAGATATAAATAAATAATGATAATATCAAGCATTAAGAAAATGTATACATGTATGTATGTATATCTAAGCAACATATCGTCGGCTTAGAATATAAACCTCCTAACCCACATCCAGAAAATTTCACAGGAGAGACAAAATACTGTTAACGGTTTCTATACAAATCTTAAGAAATTAGCATAATACATTAAGTTTATTCGATATATAGGTTCCAAATTAAAATTTATATTTTTATAAGTCGATGTGGGAGCTCTTTCTCTTTCGAACGGCATTAAAATGTCATCTGTTATAAAGAGCGGATTTAGCTGGTTTATACTCGAAGCCGACGATATGTATGTAAATCAGTTTTTAAAACAATTCAATATGTCCCGAAAGCGTACGCAGCGCTTGGTAGAGCCAGCGTGACCGTTTGACCGACTAAAGTGGCAAATTGCCACTTTTTCGACTGCCTTGCCACTTTTTCGAGTGCTTTTGCCACTTTTTGTCTCCATTTTTTAGAGTGAATTGTATACAAATACATTAAAAATAAAAAGTTAAGTATAGTTTTCTCGTTTTTTTTTAATTTGGCCCTTTTTTTTGATAAATCCCCTTTTTGTTGCCACTTTTTGAAAAATGTTATCGGTCACCCTGGGTAGAGTCAGAATAACGAATAATAAACGAGAAGTTAATGCACAGTACGTCTATTATTTCATTTCAGAATTCATTATTTTTAACACAGAATGTGTCTCAAGAAAGTAATGCACTAATTAATTAAGTATTTATGGATTATATTTATTATATTGCATTATTGATTATATATATTATATTGCATTCATAATAAATTTTATAATTAATGAAAATAATAAATTATTTGAATGTACCCGGTGAGACTTATCTCTCTGGTTATTATAATCAATATTGGCTTCTTTTGAAATTGCACAATATTGGTATTTTGGTATCAATCTTCTCCAACAATGCTTATAATACATATTTTTTTAAATAAAACATTTAGTTTAAAAAAATTTTACTTAAATTAAACTTCACTGTCACGCATTCAAACACAAACTGCTCTTTTAATAAAAATTTCAACAGTTTGTGGGCGAATTACAAGCATTAAGAAAAAATCAATTTTTCTGTGTAATACATTCGCTCTTCTGGAGATGTGGTAAGGTACGCGGTAATCTATTTGTATTTTTTGTGTCTGATTGTGAAATTACATCATCTCTTCCGATGTAATCCATTCACTTGCTGTGAAAAATAATGCATTACATTTTCCGCTATGTATGTATGTAATCCATGACCATTTTTCCCGCTGGGTGAGATCTCCTTGCATGTGTTTGAGTGAGTACACAGAAAAAAATTTTAGCCAAAATGCTTCCAATTAAATCAGTTAATGCTGTTCCAAACAATTTTATAATTGTGCCAATTTTGTTGATTGAAGACAAAAAGGTTTAATGTTTGTATGGATGTTAGGAAATATGCAAACATACAGACGAATATTAAACTTTTTTACGCATTATTAAAAATTCAACCAATTTTTTTGATTGTTTGAATTAACTTTGTTTAATGAAAAAAATATTTTAGTTTGTGTTTGTGCTTGTTTATGTTTTCATGGAAGAGCGTCAGCCTGTTATTCTAGAAGTATCAAGTTCAAAGCATGACAGCATTGTAAGTTAAAAAATATAATAAGAACACATATGTACAATAATTGAATAAAAAATAATTTGTCACGATTGGAGGTACCATGTTTCTAAGCCTGCAGCTAAGTTACGGAATGAAAAAAATAAATAAAATAATAATAATAAATAAATAATAATAATAATAATAAAATAAACAAACAAAAAATATTTTTTACTTTTTAAAAATTTTTTACTTTTACTTTTTAAAATCGTATACAATTCAATTACTTTTATTAATTAATTCAATAAACCATTTAATTGTTAAGAATCTCTAAGAGTTTAATTATTAATTTAATTGTGCCAATTAACCATTTGTTTAAAATACACGCATATTTTCAATTAACTCTATTAATTGATCTCAACAGCATGAAAACCTCATTTTTACAAATTCATTAATTGATATTATCAGTTTGTTTGCAGGACGAAAATCAGTACAGAATTTAATTAATAGTACAAATTTCTAACTAAAATATTAATTAAAGTTGATATTAAATTTTTCTGTG
This sequence comes from Tachina fera, assembly GCA_905220375.1. NCBI lineage: Eukaryota > Metazoa > Arthropoda > Insecta > Diptera > Tachinidae > Tachina > Tachina fera. The sequence continues at coordinate 61,900,240 of LR999964.1, forward strand.
TACCAAGAAAAAAAATTTCGTAATAGTTTCACTTCAACCATGGATCGACTTACAAATGAACAACGCTTGCATATTATTACATTTTGTTTTTTGTTTTGTACAAGTTTTGAACTCGTACTAGGTTAAGAAAGTGCATCCGAGCACTTCTCCCATTTTATTGTCAGTTTGGAATAACTTCTGGGCCAGCTATTCGGAATATTGTGACTAAATTTCGCACCAAAATTACATTATTGAACATTAAACTACCAACACGCATACTTAGAGTGCGAACAGAGGAAAATATCACAGTTATATCCGCCAGTATTGTTGCTGACAGTTGTTTATCGATTCGGAGCTACAGTGAACTCGCGAAAACGTGAATACTCGAATACATGAACGACTCGAAAACGTGAACATTTTAATTTTTACATTGACTACTCTAAAGCGTGAACAGAGTCTGAAAGCTCTAACGTGAACAAAGTTTGCTTGATTTTTCGTTTTATTTTTTGAATTTACTTTAAGTTTGGGAATTTCAGAATACATTTTTATGTTTGTGATGATTTTTTCGCAACAAATACATACATATATGCATATATGTACATATATGCATGTATGTACATGGTATATGGAAAGAAATCGCTGTACTAAAAATTTTTGAACAAAACACATACCAAAAGTATATGAGCGAGCGGACCTCCCAATGATTTTTCCATACAAAATGCATAATGTAATAAGTCCCAATACATTGGAAAATATTTAATTTTGTTCTTGTTGGGAGTTATTTCATATGAAAAATCTGTAGGGAGTTATTTCATTTTCTTCTTGCTTGGGAGTTATTAAATTTTTTGGGATTTATTTCATTTACCTTATTATTGCTTTCTTCAATATTATTGTCATTTTATAACAATTGTTTAAACTGTAATAGAAGTTGTATGGGAAACAAGAGCATAACGGCGCTGTCTGTTTAATATTTCCTTCAGCCTACCCAAAGGCAGCATGGTGGAGAAAATCTCTAAGTCCAACCGAAGGGCGTCCTTCCAAGAAGCCTTTTGTAGGAGGAACCGAGTTGGGAAGTAACATAGTAGAGAAAATTCTTTAGCCCGACCGGTGCCCAGAATTGCAGATAATTTTCAGTTCTCAATGCTGTTATGCATAATTCCATGAAATGGGAAAGACCGCTTATGCAAAAGAACTCTAGATAGAGATGCAGGCAATGGCTAGTTATCCCGCTAATAATGTGTTGTTTTATTTATTTAATTTTTCTTGGGACTTATTTCATTAAAGTCTGTTTAATTTTTGATGTGACTCATTTAATTGGGCCTTATATAATTTTTTTGGGAAATACTTCCATGAAATAACTTTAATGAAATAACTCCCAATTATGTTATGTTACGGGGTTATTTAATGTTCGTTGATATGACTTGTTTTTTATTTATTTTATTTTAATTACTTATGTGAAAAAGTGCAAACATTTTATTTTATTTAAAAAATGTTTTTGTTGTTGCTTTAACACATCCAGAAGATGGATTTCATTGATGCTAAACATTTTTTAATTCGTATTAATTTTGACACGCATTAAATAAAAATAATATATTGATATTAACATTTTATATTATTTTCGTAAAGTGCATAAATGTAAAATTTTTTAACCAATTTTAATATTTGATATTGAATTGTTTGTTTGAAGTTATCATTTGGAGCTAAATTGTGCTATTTTGTTTAAGATTTTCTCAATCGAAAATGTGAACAAATTTGAAAACGTAAACACCTTTGGTAAAAATTAGTTCATGTTATCGCGAGTTCACTGTATTCGCAGCAATTGGGCCTCTGTTTCTTTTTCTGTTTACTCAAAATAGAAAAGCTGGACTTTTCTGACATGTGGTTTGAGCAACACACATACCAAACACCTCGTGAAACAATGTCATACTTGAGAGGCAAGTTTATTTATTTCACGAGTTTATTTATTTCACGTTTGAGGCTGTCAATTGGCTGCCCAGATCATGCGATTTAACCCTTTAGACTACTTTTTATGGGGCTATGTTAAGATTCAAGAGTATAGGGTCAAGCCGCAACGGTTAACGCAATGGAAAACAATATCGAAGAATTTATTCGTGAGATAAAAGGCGATATGCTGGAAAGAGTATACCAAAATAAGACCAAGCATATGAACAATTTAAGACGAATCCGCGTTCAACATTTACATAAAATCACCTTTAAACCTTGAATAATATAGATAAATAAAATCATAAAATCATCTTTAAACATTAAGGGCGACTTTTTGGGTTCGAGATTAAGATAAGTTTATTTCTCTAATTAGCTAATCCGAAAATTAACTTAATCTCACATAATTGAGTTTGATGTTTTTGAGTGGTAGTTTAAACTTCTTGTTATGTGTATTATTACCATACTGAGAAACAAGCTTGTGGCAACAATTTCTATGCAAAAGTCATTTATGTTATCAACAAACTTTGATTTTTTTGTTGGAAGAAGAAGAAACTGTCATATTTTATTATTTACAAGTAAATATTTCGCGTGTTAAAGGAAATATATAAATAATATAAAATATATATATATATATATATATATTTATGTGTTATGTGAAAGCTCTTACAAATCACCGTTTAGTCTAATTAAATGAATATACATACATATATGTATCAAGTAACTGTTTTCAAACTGCTATATTTATAAACACAGAAAAATATCATCCTTTTCATTTTGTTATAGGAATATTAGCTTTCATACATATGTACATATGTACGTTCTGGTAATAAATATTCGTACAGTAGTACAAATAATTATGTATACAATACAACTACTAAATAAAATAAATTACGATTAATATATGTTTATTTAAATGTTAATAATCTACAAAGAAAGATAAATATGTATTCATGTGTTAAGTCAAAAGAGTGTTAACATATGAAGTAAAGAAATGTATATCGCTCCTTTACTGCAACGTAGTCATAAGTATAAAGATAAGTTATAAAAAAACTTTCTTTGGAGCAGGCATATTCAAAATATATAACCGGAAATCGCTCTCAATAATTTTACACAAAAATTATAAGTAAAAAATTTAAGAAGATATTACAAGATTTTCTTCCCTCAAAGGGAAGGATACAAGACATTTGTAAGGAATTTTTACACAAAATTAAAATTTTTATAATATGAATTACTAAATAAAAAAAACGCATTTTTTTGAGATATGACTATGTTGCAATAAATTGGGAATAAGTATTAAATCGCATACAACACAGTATAATTATTTTTATTTTTCGTGTGACAATAAATACTCATAAATAACAAGAGTAAATTTGGAAATGTATTCAAAGTTTTGTATACATACATTTTCGTACATGTACTTAAAAAGCCACGTGTTTGCATATATATACATATTTATTTTAGTCTTAATTTTAAGCGTACATTTTTTAAATGTTAATTTTTGTTTAAATTATAAATTTCCACATTATTATTCACACAAAAGTCAGCCACATGTCATAAGAAATAGAAAATGTCAACAACAAAAGATTTTCATTTTCTTTAACAATAAATATTTAAATTTTAAATACAGGGTAATCCACGTAATGGTTTCAAAACAACCGGTCTGGCAAGACTGACAGCTGTTAAATAGCTGTCATCTGAAGTGTCATTTATTTAGTGAAAGGGTTTGCCATTTGTGGATTGTTTAACAACCCAAGAACGCATTGAAATACTTAAAACTTAATACAAAATGGTGGCCACTTTTAGCGCATTATGGCCATTATAATCGAACCACTGCGTGAGGAATTACCAAGATTATAAACGAACTTGAAGAGAATTGAAGAGTATATGTATATGTGCTTAAGGATGTGCATCACCTCAATATGCGCTCTGCCGAAAATTTTGCTTCTGTTAGTTAAAGTGTGGCGTTATATCTAAATAGTGTATAAGCTAGAAGATATGTGGTTTTATCAAGACGGCATCACGAGCAGGACAACAGTACCGATTTTGGCTTTATTTCATGGGATGTTGCTAGAAAGCGAGATTTATCCTTTTGGCGATGTCAATTAGCCACCAAGATCATGTGTTTGACGTTGTTAGACTTATTGTGCGGCTACACTAATGATCCTGTCTGCACGGATTCCCTAGCATTGCAGGATTTGAAAAGCAACAGTAGTTAAGTTGTCGTCAAGATACGGCTCACAATGTGCAAAAAAGTAGTCAACAAGTATTTCAAAAGCTTCGACTGCTGCAACCAATCTAGGAGCGGTCATTTCAATGACATTTTATTTCGTACGTATTGGCAGGGTCCAAGCATTTTAATGAATTAAGTTTCATCGAAATCATAGCTTTATTTGTGCTGCGCCTAAGCGTTCCATTGGCTGAAGTAATTAGAACGTTGACTACAAAACCAAAGGTCCTGGGTTCGAGCCCGGTATCCAATAGTCATTAAATTACATCACCACGTATTTTTCTGATGTGCATTAGTATCCCTTTAATATTATTATTCTAGGCAAGTTAAAGTGATGAAGGCATAGTCACTGCTCGCTGAACTATATCGACTTCAGCAGATACTAATCGTAGTGAAACATCAGAGCGCCCTCCTTCGATGTGTAGCAAAATCATCGGTGAAGTAAATGGCTACTAAACATATCGTCAAAAAATTTAATACGCTTCATTTAAACACCAGAGCCGCTGCAACACTGCATGATTAAAAACGTGCAACAAGCAGATTTGTTAAAGAATGAAGCTTTCCTCTATATCTTCCTTTCACCAGCTGTCCTTTCAATCACTATCCGTTTCCTTAGGAAAGTAACAACTAGTAATAGTAGTAGATATTCATTGCCTAAAGCTACGGTCACACTTGTCAAACATTTGCCCAAAAAAGCGTAACCAACACATTCAAATGAAAAAAGTTTTGATCCAGAGACTTGTTTATAAAATTAAACAGTTTCGAACACAACTAATAGATAATGTCATAGAATTCAACGGCTACTCTTTAACTTGACAAACTTTCCTCTGAATTGAAAGATTTTTCACTAGCATTTAGTGGTTACGCTTTTTTCAGCAAATGTTTGACAAGTGTGACCGCACCTTAAGTGTTACTCCTCTTTAAAAAAAAACTTTGCTTTTGTAAATGGATAAACCTATATATATAAATAACTTCATGTTGTTGTCTTGCTTCTCACCACGCAATTTTGGGGTACTATGCGAAATTCAAAAGCAATACCAGACATCACACATAAGCAAAATGATTCCATTCTTTTAAATTTAATATGACGTTTCCTTTTTATGGTTCCGTACAGCAAAAGTGAAAAGGAATCCCTCATGTTTGCGCTGCTATGTCCGTCCGTCTGTGTGTCCATCTGTCTGTTGTTTCGTGTGTCAGTCTGTGTGTATCGCTGTATATCTGTCTATTCCAGGCAGAGCTACGGACCTAAACTTTTCACAGAATATGTAAAACTTTGTCCGCCACAACAACAAATATATGACAGTTAAAAATTAAAGAGTGTTCCAAAGCGAGGGACGAAACATGTTTAAATCCTAATGTAATATGTATACAAACAATTATATACAGGCACTTGAAATGTTCAAACTCATTGTATTTTTATGTAGACTATACAAATTAAATGAAAACTATTACAAAAATAAAATATATAACCACAAAGAAAAGCGTCGCCAAAAACTAAAAAAATCGCCAAAAAGAAAAAAGCGCGGAAATTGAAAAAAATTGCCATAACTAAAAAAATCAATACGACTAAAAAAAACAACCCCAAATAAGTCGCCACAATAAATGAAAGCGCCAAAACTAAAAATATCGCTTAAACTAAAAAAATTACCAAAAACTGAAACATACCCGCAAAACGGAAAAAGTGCTTAAACTACGTAAACAAATTTTAAAAAATTTCTACATGTGGTAAGATCTTTGATTCTACAGTGAAAGCCCTGACACATCTAACAACCGTACACCGCTAAAAAGCAGCGTTGTCAACTTGGTGCGTTTCGCACCATTTTGGGTGCTTTTTGAAATTTTGTGTGCGAAAAATTACTTAGTTGGTGCGTGGTGCGCTTTTTTTTTTAAATTTTGGTGCGTTTTTCAATTAAACACGACAGTGGGTGAAAACGGGAAAATTCTTGTTGTGAAACTTTTACCAACTTCCTGATAGTGTTAATTACCATATTAATAGTAATGATGTTTACAAAACCTCACAATTTGAAATGAAATCTTTTTACTGACCCTATGATAACAAATAATGATGAAAATATTAGCTTTATTAATTTGGAATAATTAATTTTTGATCTCTTTGTAAATTAATGTACACATATTTTTTTACAAATTAATGTGGGTGCCCTTAATTATGATACTTGTATACGTCATATATTTCTTTGCTCGAGATATTTAGTAGGTTACATATGAACAAATCCAAAAACATTTTTTATTATCCCAGTTTAATTTAGAGTTATACTAGCTTCGATTAACATAAATAAATTTTTTTTTAAATGTATTCACTATTTCGAATCAAAAATGCGTACGATTCCGACCAGTTTTAGCCACGCACTTCATCAGCACCTAGTCAATAATTGTATACACAAACAATCATGTCTCATATTCCGTTTCATTAAAAATTTACGTTAAAAAACTGATGTTAATAACAAGCTTTACCCAAGTAGATAGACTAGGGTGCTGATGAAGTGCGTGGCTGCACAGAAAAATATCGGTATTTCCCCCAGCTAATAAAAGTCTAGTTTCTAGTGTTCTCTTATGCAAAGTTCATATTCATACACTCTTGATTCACAAAAGCGCATTGCTGTGCAATAAATTAAATTACAAAAATTAAGTTATTTTAGACTTGAGGGAGAGGTTGTATTTAATGAAACATTTGTTTGGACAAATAATTCAAAACGAATTAAAAGTCATTTGATTCATCAACAGGTGAATCAATTATTTAAAAAACACATAAATCATATTCGTACATAGCACTTAGCTTAAGAAATCAGATTAAAAACTAATGCAATTAATTATAAAAGAAAAAATAATCCGTCTAACAATAGTTTTCAATACAGTAATATGAACTTTGTTTCTTATCTAGAGAATTTTGATATTAACTATGAAATTAACGACTGGATTATCCTTTTGATTATTTGATATACATATTAAAATCATACAAGATTGTTTTTTTTGTAACAAAAAGTTTTTCTTTTTTAAACATTGACGGTACGCATATAAACTTTGCATACCGTATGTATTTTCTAATGGATTTCCAATTCAGCAGTGATAAAATTCCAAGCTTTTTTAATGGCAACAACGATCTTATGTGAGATATCATGTATGCATACTAGTGATGTAACGAATGTCAATTTTTGATATTCGCTAATGCGAATACTAATATGAGTACGAAACGATATTCGCGAGTACGAATACGATCATTATATGCAATATGGAATATTAAAAAAATGTTTTGAAAAATTCAGTAAAGTGCGACTTTGACCCGCGCACGAAAGGTTCCGTACGGACACGAGATAGTAATTAAATACGAATTTCAGTAGCCTATATAAAATATAGTTTTAGCATTTTTTTTCGTTTTTGACGATTTTTTTTTCCATTTTGGCCATTTTTTAATTTTGAAAATTTTTTCTCGTTTTAGCGATTTTTTTCGGTTTTTGACGTTTTTTATTTTTTGGCTGATTTTTGTTTTGGATATTTTTTTTTTTTGATTTTCGGTTTTGGGCGTTTCTTCATTTTGGCGACTTTATTCATTTAGGCGTTTTTAAAGTTTTGACACTTTTTTTTTCCTTTTTGGCGATTTTTTTTCGGTTTTTGGCGATTTTTTTCATTTGGACGATTTTTTCGAATTATGTGACTTATTTTAGTGTTAGATTTTTTTTTTAATTTTTGCGATTTTTTTCGTTTTCGCGATTTTTTTTTAATTTTTGTTGATTTTTTTTTGCTTTGGCGATTATATAATTTTCAGGTTTTTGGTTTTACCGTTTTTGAAAATTTCAAGAGTTTACCTCTTACGGTTTTCAAGATATAGCAAATTGTCAAAATTAAATAGTCAAAATTTCATTAACTTATGCACAACCCTTTGATTTATATTTTTTTAACTTTTACTGTTAATTATTGTAGTCTATACAAAAATACACTAACTTTACATATTTCAAGTATCAATACACATATTTACATACAATTGTATGTATATTACATGGGATTTTAACATTTTTCGATTTGCTCGTTTTGGAACACCCTTTAGTTTTTTATTCTCATGTATTTGTTGTTGTAGCGCCCAAGGTTCTAAGTACTCTGCACAAATTTCAAGTCCGTAGCTCTTACGGTTGCTGAGAAAATACCGTGTGACGGACAGATGGACAGCGTGATTGGTGTACGGAATCCTAAAAATTACTGTACACTCTTGTTGGCGTACTTTAAAGTTAATAAAAAGTAACCAAAATTTTAATGATCGTCATTGAATAATATTAGAAAATGATACAAAGCACAAAATTCTATAAAAAAATTAATGTAATTATTTGTACTAACTAAAATTTTTAGTGATTTATTTAAATTTCGTTTAGGATTTATGCATTTATTTATTTAATTTCTTTGGAAAAATATTCGTATTCGTATTCGCCGGAATTTGTCGAGTACGAATAAATTCGCATCCGCCTGAATTTAGCGAATACGAATACATTCGTATTCGTCTGAAAGTGGCCGAATATTCGACAATTCGAATACGAATACGAATATTCATGCATCACTAATGCATACATTCTTATATGGCTCCATATGTACATAAAATCTTATATTTATATATGGATCCACATATGAAGAGCTTAATAAGTAAATTTTCATATATGAGGTCTCATATGTTATAATACATTTCATATATTAGTCCATATATTAGTCCATATATAATAGTTTTGCCATGTATAATCACATATATTTCCATACATCAATTCATACATATTCATATATAGTTATATACATTCATATATTAAAAATATATGGACCATATATAATTTTTTTAGCTGGGTTATTATTATTTATTTATATTAAAGACCTTGAAAGCCCACTATAAAATTACTTTGTAATATCAAGAAGAAATAAGAAAAAGGGTCTTTTAAAGTATCCACAACCATTTAACAATTGGTTGCTGCATCTTAAAATGCGCAAAGAAGAACAAAATATAAATTTTCCATCTATAAGTATATTTATTCAACATTTAGTCTATAATGTATTCGAAATTTTTCCTTATGGATGTATACCAACAGAACATTGTACAAAGTTTCATAACTTTTTGAACAAGCCTCGTACAAACACATGGAATGTATCTTAAATATTACACGTGTATACATGAATTGTTTAAAAATGAATAAATTATGGTGAATTATTCTAAAACTTTTGCCCTCCGATTTTGGAACTTTAAAACATAAAGTCAAAATGTTCATGTATTTAAGTATGTATGTATGCATTTTGGCACGACACGACGATGTGAATGAAATGAAACAATACATATTACAACAGAATGTTTAATAATGTGACAATGTCAGCCATACAGTCACCAAAAAATCACACTAAACGCTGCCACTACATATACCCGATCAATCACCAAATAATTATTCACATTACTAAACTCTCTGGACTGACTATATGGGGGGCCTAAAGAAAAGACACGAACATAAAAACACATATTTGTATATTAAATTATGCATATGTATGTTTGTACTTTATAAAATAAATTCAATATTAAATGCTATTTTATTATTCCAAACGTATTTAAAATTCTTAAGAGCATGTCTTAAGAAACAACACATACGAAAACACAGAAAAGAAACAACGACATATTCGAAAGGGTTTTTTTTTTGCTGTTCACAGCATAAAGGCGACGAAATACACATCCACATTTGAAACGGTTCCAAAACAAAATAATAAGATTTTATACAAAAAGTTTCAACAATTTAATAGGAAAACGCGTTTTTACGGAATTTAAAATCAATCGTATTCGTAAATAAACTCAAACGATTTTACCGAAGTAACCACAAAAAAACAAGCAAACACACACAGGTTAATAAAGTGCGCGTCAAAGTGATAGGGTTAGTGAATTTTTGTATACTGTATTGACTTCAAATACAAATATTTCCATTCATTATTTAAAATTTTTTGAAAGTTTGGAAAATTCAAAATATATGTGGAACAATTGACCGCGACCTAACACATCAACCTCTCCAAAATGTTTAAAGATAAGTAGTTTTAATTAATCATTAAAGAATATATAGCTTTAAATGAGCTACACAAGAAACAGTAATCAATGAGAGGACTGTAGGAATATTGTTTTGCTAAAAATACTTGCAAGGTCCTGTACACTTTCTGCTTTCTGAAAACCAGCACTTGTTCACCTTGAGGAACTCCTCAATAGTCCTACAGCCGTCCTTTAGTGCAGTGTTGTGTAAACGTAGAAGCAACTTCGTTCCAGTATTTCTTTTCTTTTTACTGTCATCAATGGTGAGAGCCAAAGCATTCTGGATGCACTGTTAGTTGTTGTTATAGTTAATTTGAATGACATTATGTGAGTTACTGCCTTCGTCAGAAATTACGACCCATAGAGCACAAAATATTGCCGCAATTTTTCAGGAATATTGTTTCGTAACGTTGTAATATCACAGACAATATTCCTGCAGTATTCCTGCAATATTCCTATGTCCGCTTTTTTTCTTGTCAGCAACATTGAGGAAATATTTCAGTCCAACATTGCTAAACATTTCTAATAAATTTAAATTTCTTTTTGGAAATCGACATTTTTTACCTGAAACTTAAAGAAAAAGTTTTTTCTTCCAAGTTAATTTTTTTGGATTGAAAATAGAATTTTTATTATAAGCCCTTATGCCTTTTCATCGGTTCTTTTGGCGTTATATGCCCCTATAAAATCTGTAACGCAATATATTAATTTAACAAAAACAATTTTGCTAGATATAATATCATCTAATAATTTTTCGTAATATTATAATAATATTGACAATATGTTGCAAATGTAATATTACCAGTATTATTGCGGCAATATTCCTGCGATATTACCGATTACCTGCAACTTAATAACATTCCAGAAAAAGTCCAGCAATATTTTGTGCTTTATGGGGATATTCGTATTATTAAGAGAAGTAAAACTCAGTCATTGAATGTCTGTTGCTATTTATAGGTGTTACCTTATTTAGGAAAGGAATGATGATAGAGAAGACAGGAAGTGCAGGAAGAGATGGAATAAAGCTTCATTCTTTTACAACTCAGCTTTTTGCATATTTTAAATAAAGCAGTACTGTAGCGCCTCTGGTGTCAATGAGGCTTATCAAATTTTTGAAGCTGTATTTAGTAGCCATTTTATCAATTTACTTACTTCGCCAATGATTTTTCTTCTGCAACACTGGAAGACACTGGAAGGTCTTAAAATTTCTTTATAATCTTGCCAACTCCTTCCACAGTATGTCGATTGCAACAAAAAACTTAGCACCACTTTTATAGTAAATTAAAACTATTTTTACGCTTCCTTCGGTTGCTTAACGATCTATGTTCATAAATAGCAAATCTTTCACTAAATAAATGGCACTTCGGATAACAGCTGGCAGCCTTGCAACACCAGCAGGGTTAACCACTAAAGCTGTCTTTACATGGTAATACAATGTATTACGACATGTCAAAAAATGCTGTATATTATACAAAATCTTATCATGTAAACCCAAAATGTATCGAGTAGGAGAGAATACGGATAGAAAATTTGACAAGCGGTCAGTAAATGTTTTGTTTTCTAAACCATTTTAGAAACTTAAGTATTCTCATCACACCAGAGGTGTATTTCAAAGTAAACATTGGCAGCACTAATGGTATTTATTGAAGGTGTTGATACTTTTACAAAAGCAACAAAATCAACTCAGTAAATTTTCATGTTGTTTTTGTAAATATTTTACGACTGCAACCATCTGCTACTTAACTGGTACAGAAAAAACAAACAAACAATAAACAAACATAAAAAAAATAAGAAACATAAAAAATACAAAATACATTAAAATTATAAAATGTTTTCTCCAATATTTAGTTTTATTAGTACATATCTATCTTTTTTTTGCAATTTTCCAATTTTTGTTATTAAATCAACAGTTGAATATCTTTGCTTGCATTTTACTTATCGTATCAGTGTAAACATGAAAAATACCTGCAACAGACTCTTGTTCTCTTTTTATTAAACACGGAGAGAATTTCATAATATTTTGATTCTACAAAGTCGTAATACTTTGTATTACCATGTAAAGACAGCTTAAATGGTTAAACGCAGTACAATTATAGAATCTCAGTAAGGCTCAGTTAGCCGACTCTAATGGAATGTAACTGCAACAGAAGGAAACAGCTGCTCCATAAAGTAATGAAAATGGTTATAGAGATGTAACCGCAATGTAAGCTCCAGTGCGTTACTTTTCGCATAACCATATCGATGAGCTGTTTCCTACCGCTGCAGTTAAAGCCCATTACAGTCGGCTAACTCAAGCTTTAGTCATATTGCTGTACTTAACGTAAAAAACCATTACCTATAGATTTTATATAAAATACGCAGTATATTTCAACTAAATTAAGCATTTTCATTCTTAATTAACGATCTTATCATTTCGGCGCGTACTGGACTTAAAGAAAAATTTAAACTAAACAAACAAAAATATTCAAAACGAAAACATCATTTTTGACACATTATTTAGCAATCATTGTTGTACGATTGACAATTTCAATATGATCTGAGCTGAATACTAAATTTTTTGACATTTAAGCCCATAATGTGACAAATTCACGAAACAACTTTACACCAAATAGACCTAAGGTACACCTAGTTTTCAGATAAAGTTGCTTAATGAGAAGACTTACTTTAGTTTAGTTGTTATGAACAAATTTGTCACGTCGTTAGTAACCAACATCATTTAGGCCTAAATTATTTTGAACGTGACTGACTATTAAAGAAAAAATTAAAAACAACTACTACACACTTTGTAAATGCCACTGATTCATGGTGGTACTACAAGTCAATGAGTTTTAAATTTTTATGGCTTAGCTCATGTCAATTACTTGAGTGCTTAGTTTCAGGCTCTTTTTCCTTCAAGTAGTGTTTTTTATAGTAATTTAAAAAAATGTGTATTAAAATGTGTATTAGATCGTTAATAATGCCTTTATTGCAATATAGACATACATATCTGAAAACTTTAGATTTTGGAGTTAATAATGCAAAAAAAATCATTATATATAATTTTATATTGTGCAAAAATTTTATATTAAAAACTTGTACACTACAAGAAAAATTATTCATTCAGCCAATGAGGCGCACAGAAAAAATTATTCCCAAAAAAATGTTCAAACAGACGTGTGTTTTGAAATAAAATTTAATTTCATAATTTATAATAACTCTTTACCACAATCCTGTATATTTGTGCAAATCCTTAAAAGGGGTAACACTGTTAAGCTTTTTTCATTTTACTGTCTGAAAACATCAAAAATTTACTTTCTTGAAAAAATCCTTGAGAGCTGACTGAAAATTAAAAACAATATGAATTTGGTAGTAAAACAATTTGATTGTATTACTGCTTTCTTGCAATTAGTTTCATGTGTAAATGGTAGGTTACACACAACGTGACAGTTTTAATTTTTTATTGAAAAAAAACTTTAAAACTGTTGTATGCACAGTGTTTTTACTCGTATAATGCTGTTGCCTGAATTGCTTAAGGCGTTGTGCACGAATCTGATGAAAATGAAGAGTCCGAGTTCGATACACTGAGCGATTGTCAAAGTGGTAACAATTGGGTCGTTATGGAGGTAATATAATTAATAAAAATGAAGGTATACATACTAAGGATGCGCACATGGGCGCAAAATGTATTGATATATGTATATCGTATCGATATTTTTGAACAGTATCGATATGTATTTTCTTAAAACATCGATATTTCGATATATCGATATTTTTTACATGAAAATTTTTTTTCCAAAAATGTTTCAAATTTTAAATAAATATACATACATACATACATATGTATTCACGAACATGTTACATATACTGTAGTAAATAAAATAGTCGATTGACAAAAAACACTAGCTATAAATTAATTATTTTGCAAGTGATTACAAATTGGTTTAAATCTCATGCAGATATCAACCAAACATATTGAATAGAAGCACACGTAAGAAATAAATAAAAGCAAAATAAGTAAATGAAAAGAAAATAAAAAAAAAATAAAAAGAAGCATGCCATGAAATCAAATGCCAAATGTTTCTGTTGAAAAAAAATTATAATTTCAATACTTAATATGTATAATATTTTCTATGAGCAGGAAAAATTTTCGTGTGAATGTATGTATTTTTGTTTTAAATATAAAAATACTAATTATTTCTATATACCAATATACATATTTTCATTATATATAGTATATACATATGTATGTATGTATATGATATACAAATGTGTATGAAGATTTACATAAATATTTATTTAACTATAATAGATATTAAGTGACTTCAGAGTGGTTGAAAAATAAGCAGTTAGTAGTCAATTTAAAAGTCATGCAGAGATGGACAATTGACTACTGCCTATGACATGCCTATGTTAAAATAGTGAGTCGGCGACAAGGAAAAAAGTCACTTAATCAACCAGTTGTGGTTATTAAAAACCAGTTTGAAGGTACTTACAAATGAGTTTGAGTTCCTATAGGGATAAAGTTTTTATTAAAAATGCAATACTAATTTATCAAACCATTCAATAAAAGCAATATAAACACAAGATTACATAAAAATAATAAAACAAGCAGGGTTCGTTGTCTTTTTTTGAAACATTTTTACACGAATCCACTAAAGCAATAACCAAAACCACATAAAAAATTACTTGTAGCTTTTCCGTATATTGACCAAGGCACATGAAAAAGTTAGCCCTGGTTCTACAACAAATATTATTTCACAGAAATCTCGTGAACTTTGTTGGTATAAATTACCATAACACTTGTCGATGCAACGTGCCATTCTCTTGTCAGGTTATAAAAAATGTCAAACACCATACAAAACTCAATATTTTAGAGTGATTGTTGGCGATAATATGAGCATAAGTCTTAGCCTTATACTGTACAAACCAAATTCGGCATTTCGTCGGTTGGTTATTGGTTTGCGACACATTATATCTGCAGCAAACCAATAACCAACAGACGACTTAGCTTAGTTAACAAACAAAAGTCACCTGGCCTAGTGGGGTCACCGTATATCTGCGCCTTGGCTGTTATTGTGATTTTTTTCTTCGCATCACATTGATCGTATAGTAAACAAGTCAGAGTACTATATTCGGCTGTGCCGAATCTTATATACCCTTTACCAAAGTGCGTTTATGTAGTATAGAGATACAAACATAAGCACAGAGATATGTAGGTGCATATTCATTTCGTGAAAAAATTCATACTTTTTTCTAGTGCAATTTTTAATTTTTTGGCATTATGTTTAATTTGGTGCTTTTTAAATTTTGGCGATTTGTTTCATACAGGCAATTTTTTTTTGGTTTTGGCGATTTTTTTCGGTCTTTGGCTTTTTTTTAATTTTGGCGATTTTTTTCGTGCTGGCGATTTTTTTGATTATGACGATTTTTTCATTTAGGCGATTTTTTTATTTTTTATATATTTAATTTTTTTATTTTTGACAGTTTTTTTCTCGTTTTGGCGATATTTTTCGGTTTTTGGCGTTTTTTAATTTTGGCGATTTTTTTTCGTTTTGGCGATTTTTTTGATTTTGCCGATTTTTTTTCATTTAAGCGATTTTTTTTGTTTTTGGCATATAGGCAATTTTTTTGTTTTGGCGATTTTTTCCGGTTTTGGCGTTTTATTTTTTAATTTTGGCGATTTATTTTCGTTTTGGCGATTTTTTTTGATTTTGGCGATTTTTTTTTCATTTAGGCGATTTTTTTAATTTTTGACGATTTTTGTTCATATAAAAATGTTTTTTTTTGTTTTGGCGATTTTTGCGGATTTTTGTCATTGTGGGATTTTTTTTTGTTTTGACACTTTTTTCTCGTTTTGGCGATTTTTTTCGGTTTTTGGCGTTTTTTTAATTTTGGCGATTTTTTTTCGTTTTGGCGATTTTTTTCATTTAAGCGATTTTTTTCATATAGGAAATTTTTTTTTTGATTTGGCGATTTTATTTCGGTTTATGGCGTTTTTTTAATTTTAGCGATTTATTTTCGTTTTGGCGATTTTTTTTTTTGATTTTTGCGATTCTTTTTCATTTAGGCGATTTTTTTTTTAATTTTTGGCGATTTTTGTTCACATAATCATTAATTTTTGTTTCGGCGATTTTTTTCGGTTTTTGGCTTTTTTTTTAATTTTAGCGTTTTTTTTCATTTTAGCGATTTTTTTTTGTTTTGGCGATTTTTTTAAATTTTTGGCGATTTTATAATTTTCGGATTTTTTAGTTTGACCGTTTTTGAAAATTTCAAGAGTTTAACTCTTACAGTTTCCAAGATATAGCAATTTGTCAAAATTACATAGTCAAAATTTCATTAACTGATGGGCCACCCTTTAATTTAAATTTTTTTAATTTTAGTGTTAATTGTTGTAGCCTATATAAAAATACACTAATTTGACAAATTTCAAGTGTCAATATACATATGTACACACATACATACAATTGTATGTATATTACATGGGATTTTAAAAGTTTTCGTTACTCATTTTGGAACACCCTTTAATTTTTAGCTTTTATATATTTGTTGTAGCGACCAAAGTTCTACATACACTGTCCAAATTTCAGACCCATAGCTTTTACCGTTCCTGAGAAAATAGCCTTCTTCCTAAAACATGAAATATGTTTAATTATTAGGAAAAAAGTTAAAGTTTTCCAACCCTGGAAACGTTTTTTAATCTGTTAAGTTTTTAAAAAAATTTTTTAATTATAAATACCAATTTTATTCATACCGAAGTATAAAATAAGTTAATTTAATAAAAAAGTAATAAAAACTTGTTTTCGGTAGTTATTTTCTATGAGTAAATTGAGTTTGAGTTTTCCAGCTCTGAAACCGTCTGCTCGATTTTGCTGAATTTCAATAGCAAAATTTTTCGGAAAAATTCTGACACATCAGTCCAAGAACGAAGTCGCTAGCTCTTCTGGGACCTTGGGAAAACCGATTTCACGTACAGACAGACGGACAGACGGACAGACGGACATCGCTTGTTCGTCTTCCCTATGCATAAGGATCCAGAATATATATACTTTATGTGTCGCTTATTAATATTGTAGAAATTACAAACGGAATGACAAACCTATATATACATACCCTTTTACCATTTTTTGGTAAAGGGTATAAAAACCCGCAAAAATTTATAAAGCTCTTAAAAATATCGAAACCCAAAACTCGTAAATAAGAATCGATGTATCGATATATCGGTTTTTGAAATATCGGCGATATATGAATATGGACGCTTTTTTCTCTTAAATATCGATATTTCGATATATCGACATTTTTTGGCCATCCCTAATACATACAGTTTGAGGTAATTTGCTCACTTCACAAAATTTGCAAAAGTTACAACCAATGACTTAATTTCATACACACAGAAAAAATTCAACTTAAAATCTACTCAAATAAGGCTAATTTAATCTTTTTCGGCAATAATTTTGTTTCATATGTGTTTCATGTTAATGACATGAATTAGAGTGGTTCGCAAAGATAATTTTTCCAATTAAAATAAATTTATTTTATGTTGATTTAACATTATCGTCTTGTTAAATCAAACAAAGAATCAAGTCGAATGAAAATTATTTCAATGTGGAACAACGTAAATTTGATACTGAAAAAACACAAAGAACCATGTTGAATCAAAATTATTTTAAGTTGAAACAAAATGAATTTAATTTAATGTATCATTGTATTTTATTACTTATTTTATTTACGTGTGTATATTGGCAAAGGTTTTAAGCTACGGTCGCACTTGTCAAATATTTGCCCAAAAAAGCGTAACCAACAAACAAAGCGTAACTCACACAACTAAGCACAAAAGTGCATCGCAGCTATGAAAAAAGTTATGCTCCAGACACTTGTTTATCTAATTAAACAATTTCGAACACAACTAATAGATAACATCAAAGAATCCAACATTATTGTCTACTCTTTAACTTGACAAACTTTTGTCTGAATTAAAAAAATGTTCATTAGCATATGGTGGTTACGCTTTTTTGGGCAAATGTTTGACAAGTGTGACAGTAGCTTTATAAAAATGTTTGTATGTACTCGAAACTCATCGTAGTCAATGCACTCACCGCTGCAGCCACAATAACCTTGTTTATTCTTTAGATACACCCCCATTATGTCTATACCATCATGAAAAACAATTTTAATTACACATTATTTTACTGATCATTTAAAATGAAATTTTATTGAAAGGTCATAGTTAAAAAAAGTTAGGATTCGAGCCTGTGACTCTCAAGATTAGTACAATGCTTACTAGCCAGCACCACTTTGTCAGCTATTTACGAACATCCAAAATAAAACAACAGCAATACATAAACAACTCACACAACTAAGCACAAAAGTGTATCGCAGCTATGAAAAAGCAAATAAATACCAACACATTTAAAAAACATATTATTTCTTGTAAATTCAAAGTAATTTGAAATCAAACATTTTTCCATGGAGATTTTACATTTTTTCTGTGCATGACATGACATTATTTCATTTCTTGACATTTCTATGACATTATTTCATTTCTTGAATGAAGGCGTTTCTCTAAATCAATGAAGTGTTTTTTATTATCATTCTTCATTAATAAAATGCAATCTTACGTAAGCTCGTTATTAATGACAGCATTCATTAATTCATTGAAAAAAAAAGATATTAAACTTTATATTATTTTCTAATTATATTATCAACCCCACGATATCTTTTTGGGATTTATTCAACTTCTATTTCCATTAATACATTTAAAGCAAACCCAATTTCTCCCTTCACTTCTATAACCAGTTTATAGTAACCCAAGCGTAAATGTGACGGCAGATTCTCGCTTAGAAGTAAACAATTGTTGCATATAATCAGACGCTTAGTTATGGGTGGCACAAATTTGTCTTCGATATATATAGCATTTTCACAACATTCCACCATAGCATCCATGGCATAATTTGTGTAGACAATACTTAATACATCTGTAAAAATTCGTTCTGGATAATGCAAAGCTGTTAACATATACGAAACACCATTGGTACTGTAGTAAATTTTAACCGAAGCAGTAGCATTATCCGTATTTATGTCTTCTTTGAACTCTATAAAGCCAGTCATAGCTGAAATACCACGAGAGGGTCGAGTAACTTCGAATTCCATTGCTACGTTATTTTTAGTGGTAACATTCCAATCGACCTCGATTACATTTGCTATATAGCTTTCTTTCTAAAAAAAAAAAATACAATTATATTGAATAATGAAAACTGGATAGGTGTAATTAAGTGTATATCATAGATCAGCAATGAGTAGTGAAAAAGTGTGTAGAGTTGAATCATGACTTATAATTTCTTGTATTTATGGGCACTTATACTTATTGCAATGTTGTCTATGAAGCAGATTCACTCGAAAGTTTGAAGTGCGCATCGAACTCATTGTTAGGAACATTTATGACGTTGTTCATTTCGACTCACCTTAACTCAATTCAAAAAAATTATGATTCACAATTGGAACTTCGCATACAAACATTAAAATTATCATTATGATGTTATGTGTTTCTCTGTTGCCTTTTTTATTTTTTGCAGGAAATAAAAAGCAACCCTATTCACTACTACTGTATACTGTTTAAATTAAACATGCTTGCATAAGTTAAGTGAGCTGAATCAATGTGAGTAGTATAAGTATTTCCTGAAATTAGAAATTAAACTGAGGTTATTTATGAGTGTGAGTTTGGTATGACTATGATGTCGACGTCGCATTCATATTTATTTCAACCTAAGTATCAATCTTACTGTGAGTGTGCATAAGTCAGTATGATTCAGTAAAAAAAAACTATTAATTGCACATCACTAGTGTATATGCAAATACTAAAGTGAAAAGGCTAAGTATCCTGATAAATAAAGAAAATCAACTAGAGGTCGTAATCAATAAACAGCCGGATAGCTCGTATTCTATTATCATCTTATAAATGCTTATTCATAAGAAATGTACATACATATGTATGTATATCCTAAGACAATAATTGGATTTTTCGAAGTGGCAGAAAAACAAAACGTATGACTCATTCGTTTTAATGCATCATATTATTTATGCAATTAAACAAAGCTAGTTTTTCTTGTTTAATAAGGATGGACGGTTTGAAAGGAACATTTCGATCAAGCCAGATTTTAATCATTGAGACAAACGCTAATAAGCCTCAAGAAAATACCATAATATATTTAATATGCTATACCTGCATCAACAGAATTAAGGGGATTAATTCTATGTGTGGTGTTAGTTCGTGTTGATTTTTATACAAACTTCGCAAATAAATTTTAATGCGAGAGTTGATTACGCAAAAACTTAGAAAAGGGCGCGATCCAACGAATAAGCGAATTTAAGTAGTAATAGCATGAAATTAATTAGAGGATCTTTTTTATTAAAATATTATTTTCTGCATTATTTATAGAATACGTATCAATTTAACTTTATTCCTATTGAATTTATTACACTGTGTACTGACTTCCAACTATTCGGGAACTTTTTTTGTCTTAATAGAGCTCTAGTAGAGTTTGATTTAAATAGTTTATGAATTTCATTTAGAAGAATTTTCCGCGCAAACACGCGTCGACCTGGTCAAGATTACATGGAAAACTGTGTAAATATAAAAAACAATTTTTTGTTTCTCATACCAAATTAACCGTTTTTAAACGAAAGGGAAACTAGTTAAAATTCACACGTATATTTAATTTTAGAAATGTATGGCAAAAAGAAACAATTTTTGAAAATTTGTTTTTTTTTTTTATGTAAAGTTTCACTTTGTTGCCGCGTTTTCCGGAATTGCCAACATTATTTTTGAACCATTCAGCAGTGTTGCAATTTTTTTCGTGTCTCAAGCCACTAGAAAGGAAATACATAGTCTGAGCCCACCAACAATATTGATAAAATAAGATATATTTTTTTTATTTTTTATTGAGAGTTTGTTCCATAGTTTCATTTCATTATCGGTTATATTCTGTATTCCTCATGAAAATAAATCTTTCGGAATTGTTATACCATCATTGTTCCTATAAACACATATATTCAATAAAAATTATATGGCAATTCAGCACGTTTTGATTTCATATACTCGCATGCAGATATTTGAAATTACTGCAATTTTAGTATCATTTAAATTGCTTTTCCTCTTGCTTCTTATGATGTGATTGGAAAATTGTGATATTTTTTTTTTTATAAAGAGAAGTATCATTTAGGCAATGAATGTCTACTACACCAGGTGTTACTGTCTTTTGGGAAGGGAAATTAATAGAGAGGACAGGTGGTGAAAGAATAGATAGAGAAAATCTTCATTATTTTACAACTCTGCTTTTTACACGTTTTTAATAATGCAGAGTTGCAACGCCGTTTTAAATTTTGTAATTTATTAGTTATTTTACTTCGCCGATGATACTGCTACACAGTGAATAAGGGCGCTCTGATACCGGTCTAGCACCCAGGACCTTTGGTTTTGTAGTCAACGTGCTAACTACTTCAGCCAACGTCACATTCACATTGGCCTTTTTAAAAACTTACTCTACTTCTTCTCTAGTTCTTCGCTGCACTAAATGTTAAATAAATTATTAACCAAATATACTGTATATAGTTTCTTACCGCCTGTACAGCAAGTAACCAAAAAGTTATAAACACAATTCCACGAAAGTTCATTTTATACTTATTGCGTTTCAAATGATTTACGTTTTTTAATATTTAAAAAAATGCGACAAAATATCGTGATTTTTTAACATAACAAAAAATATTATGTGCAAAACACAAAATGAATTGTTATCATTAAACGATATGAAATCTTTATTTGTAATAACATGAAATTTAATAACCGATATCAATACTTTTTTCATTGATGATCTATATATTTGTAGAGATTTTTAACCAGAACACATTTAGAACTAAAATACAACCAATACAAGTATGAAATAGGGTACACAGAGAAAAAAAAATGGTTGTAAAATGGTTAGGCCAATAAAATATCATATGCATGAACTATATTTCAAGTCACAATATCAATTTTCTATTAATCCAAAAAACAATACATGTTCATGCCATCAGGGCATAATTGTAATAAAAATATTATTGTGACAATTCTTAAATTGATTGCACGAACCGAACGTATGCTTTTGTCTTGACTAATGAACTGATTGATTAGCACAACCGAATAAAATATTATGAATTGGATTTTACTACCAACTTTTGGTATTGGCAACTTCAAAAATTAACTTTTAAAATTTTCAAAGATATTATGATTTGTGAATTCTCAAATGGTTTTTGAAAATCTGTGCATAAGATAACAGGTTTGTTGCTGTTTAAAATGTGTAATTGAAGAAATGCATATATACATAAAAAAATAAATTTCGATTAAAATAAACTTATGACAATTGGTAGTATGAATAAAAAAAGTATTTGCTTTTTACTTAAAAATTTATTTAAAAAAAACAAAAACCACACAAATTTTTGGTTTTAAAACAAATATTTAATTAAAAAGCAAATACTTTTTTATTCATACTACTCAATATGTCTAATAATAAATTTCTTAAATTTTGTATTTTTATTTGCGTTTATTGATTATTTTTGTTTCAGCAAGGAAGACTAGTTTTTCTGTCACATGTACCAATTGTGACATTGTTTTAGTTATATTAACCATATTTTCGGTGGAAAGAATAATTTTTATTTCAAATTCCATACTGTTAACCAATTTTATCTGTTGTTGCAACTATTGGGTTAATAGTTATAATTAAATATATTGCGGTACCACAAGAAAATTGTTATTTGGTGCAACCGCCAAAATTCGATTGGCAACAAATTCGGTTGTCTCAACGAATCTGTTTTCTCTGTGCAGTAAAGGCATAGTCGAATTTTATGGCGAACAGTTTTGTAGAATATTTTAATCCGTGATCAGTCAGCTCTGTGTTTCGGAACAGCTCTCGCGTCATCGTTATTATTTCTTAAGTGCGGTCAGGCTTGTGTGTGTGTTGTTTGGGCTTCGAGAGTTTTTCGTCTCGCTCGCACTAGTTGACCGATTTGGCACGGATAACCGTATAGTCTTGAGGTTCCTTTGTAGAATTTCGTTAACAACCACGCTGCTACTTCCTATGTGCAGGCATAGGTCGGGTATAGTCATTCTCAAAAATATTTTATGCGACTTAAACGCAATAGTTTAAGTTTAAGTTTTTAACTTAATACTTAAGTACGTAATACGTTAAATAGCAATAAAAAAATTCCAAATATCATGGAAAGCTTTCCTAAGAACAGATGTTTACCATAAACCTAACTTTTTTAGGTTATCGAGATGAAGAAAATAAAAATTGCATAAAAACATGTTTTATGAAACCAAACGAACATCATAATGCATTTTTTATGTACATATTTATTCCATGATATTAAATTATGTATTGTATATTTTATATATTTATGAAATTTTAACGAAATTCTTTTTAAAAGGACCACATGATATATTCAACATGATGTTCATGTACATGTCTTCAATAAACACACACAAACACAATAACATATGATCTGCTAATAAAACTTAAGGCTCAGTTAGCCGACAGTAATGTAACTGCAGCGTATGAAACAGCGGATCTATATTTTTATACGAAAATTCGGTTACGTCACACTACATCGCTGTAACCATTTTCATTACTTTTCATATAACAATATCGATCAGCTGTTTCCTACTGCAGCAGTTACATTACATTACAGTCGGCTAACTGAGCCTTTAAAAACGATTTAAGCATACAACGTTGGGAATTTCAATTTTATTTAAATTTATCTCATTTTTGTACTGATTGGGCATTGTTAGATTAGAACGTTCTACAAAATGTTTTACAGAAATATTTCGAAATTTACTCCAGCTTAAAGTCTAGTTTAATTTTTCTCGTCTTCTTTAGAATATCACACTAATTCATAAACTTGAGACCGATTTAGAAATTATTCCTGATTAAAATGCTTTATTATATAACATAAAAAAATGGCTGATAGTACATCTTACACCTTACTAGGGGTTTATGGGCTTCTTTGCCGATTTACAGATTTACAATAGACTAACGTGAAAACTTTCAAAACGTTGATAATAATAATATATTTTTAAGCATCGTCTGCCAGAGCTTGTCAATTTTAATTTTTTTTGGTACAGTGGTATTTTTTTTAAATTGAAAGCTTATTAAATTTATGAGCTGTATAGAAAAGCAACATTTGTTTAATAAAAGTCAATAAAATTGCTTAGTACAAATTTTATAGTCCTTTTGCATGCATTATAAACTGGATTAATTTTGAACATGCAAAAGCGATAAATATCTATAATAATTATTCTTCACATCTATTTGTAAAATCAAGAAGTGTGCAAATAATAATTGTGGCCTTAATTATATATATATATATGTATATAATTATAAATAAAATTATCAAGTCATCTACTCGCTGTTTCAGGTCATTAAATTTATTTTATTTAAATCAGCTACGTACAAACGCACATACACTGACATTTGAATTTCAGATAAACCGCTTTGAAAGCTCTCAAATTTGTTATTGCTATGTACAGACGGTTGTCAGATCTTACAATATTGCCAGTAAAATGTGCTCAAAATTTCTTACAACCGTGTGAACTGACAAATTTTGTCAGACGTCGTTGCCAGAAAAAGCATTGTCAGTCCATTGAAGGACTAGCAGCTGATAACAAATTGTCAGACATCTTACAATCGTGTGAACACGCCGTGAAATTATTGCCAGATATTTGTCAGACATTTTAACGTTGTCAGATGTGCAAAGTTTGTGCATCTGACAATGGCGTCATTGTAAGAGAATTATTTTAATGGGCAACACTACACACGCTTGATTTTAAATAAAACATTTATAATAAAATGTATGCACACAAAATCATTGCAATTGCTTCTTTATGGTGCATAATAATTTATACATTCACTTTTTACATTTAACACAAACACAAACGATTGATATTTAACAATTTCTAAAAAATGCTTTGAGTCTGGCAACGCATGAAAACATATCTGAAAATTTGTGCATATGACAACCGTGTGAACTGACAATATTTAGACTGACGATTTTGTCAGATGAATTTTTTGCCATACAACCGTCTGCATGATTATAGGTATTCAGTGTTGCCAGTCTGTGTGTAGTTAGACAGTGTGTAATTTCTACTCACATGTGCAGGCCATGTAATTAAATTATTGTATAATCTGTGTGTAATTCTACTTTGGGTTCTATTTTTATTTATTTTTGCTTTAATTTTAACATACACAAGAGATGTGTAGTGTAATTTTCTTCAATGTGTAATTGGAGACACAGCCATGTGTAAATTCATTGTATCATGATATGTTCCTTGATACAATTATACTAGGTACATGCACGAGCACAGCCTGTCACTGTATACATTCCCAGTGAAAAAAAATGGAAGTCATTCTAGCGGAAGTACATTTTCATTGCTTCCAAAAAATCGATATTTTTAATTTGCCGAGAGTGAGCAAAAAACCATGTAGAAGCTTATTTTAGTCACACAAAATCTTGTAACTCCTCCATAGTGTTAGAAAATACTCACCATTATTTAAAAAAAATTAATTTTTTTAAAGAAATTTATGAATTATTTTTAGTCTAAAATTTAAATGTTATTTGCTTAAATTTACATGAAAACACTGTTTCGGGCTTAAATTCGTATAAAAAGAAACGAATTGTTAAGAAAGGCAACTATTTACCCTTTTTCCTAGATGAAAATATTACCATAGAACACAAAAAAGGGAATTTTTCTTAATATCGCTTCCAATTCAGTGACCAGGCGTCGAAAAAGAGAACTTCTTGCAATGACAACCCTATGTAAAAATCATTAGATCGGATCGAAATTTGCACTACTTCCGCATCGTAAACTCTACATTTTCATGACTTTTTTGAAGTCTCTTTTTTTGCTGGGATTGTTCATAGTTGTCAAACTTTGTTTACAAGCTGCAAAAATGTTAATTTATGTGTGTGAATAAAATGATTACAGTGTTGCCACAATGTGGATTAATTTATGAACATGAAAAGCGAATCCAAATGATATCATATCGTGAATAAAATATAAAAATTTTTGTTCCCATGAAATTTTCATTCCACATGAAGTAAACATTTTCTATACCGAATTTCATGGGAACGGTGGTTCTAATGAAATTAATGAATAAATCTTTACTCATACATACATAAGTAGTTATGTGTATGTATATATTTTTTGACTTATGCTTATAATTTTTGATTCCATAGTAAAAGTAAAATGAAAGTAAATTTTTAAAAGATTTAATTTCAAAACGAACCATCGGTAATTTTAAATGTCTTCATTATTAATTAATAAGATTTAATTTTTAACTTAAAACTCTCCATTATTAATTCTTAACGCACCAACTTTAGAATGTTTTTTTATTCAAAATGTTTATTGAACTAATTTTGCATAAAAACTAAATTTTTATTATTATAACAATATAAAACAAAACAGGCTTTTGCAGTTCAGAGTTTTTAGAAAATAAAATAAAACTTAACAAAAATAAAAAATAAACAAATTTGTACTAGACAATACATTTTTTTAATTCCATACAACACTATTTAAAAAGAGATCAACTATTAATAATAAGGACTCAAAATTAATAATAGTTCAGTAAATGTCCTTTTATGAAACAACGCATTTTATAAAACTAATGTTCGTGACAATACTTCGCTTCGACGGGCCTTAGTTTTCGAGTTATGGGCCTTTGATGTTCTAATATAAAATTGTGATTATACGGTATATTTTCCAATGAACATGAACTTATAAGTCGCCCAAATACTTCCAGCTTTCAGAATTTTGAAGTGAAGTGAAGAGTCACTTTATAAAATATTTTTATAAAGTGAAACATTTGCTGCGAAACATTTTTGATTTCTCTTTTGAGAATGTATTCGAGTCTACACTGTGAAGTGTTTGTTTGCAGCTTAATACATTTGTTCCTATATTTCTCTGAGAATTAGATGAGAATGACGTTCTCAACAAGAACTGCATACACAAAAAAGTACCCTTTTCCATTCATCTTTCCCCGTTCATCGACAAACTCAAAACGTTTGCAGCAAATGTTTCACTGTATGGACGGGGGCAAAGGGTTGATTGGACAAATTTAAGAGAAAATATTTTTTTTATTTTTATTACAATGCACTATTATTTTTTGAAGGGTTGATCGATTTGAGGTACTACATATACATACGCTCTTAATTA
The DNA here is from genome assembly GCA_905220375.1 of Tachina fera. Taxonomy (NCBI): domain Eukaryota; kingdom Metazoa; phylum Arthropoda; class Insecta; order Diptera; family Tachinidae; genus Tachina; species Tachina fera. The sequence goes on from LR999964.1 coordinate 61,927,645, forward strand.
TGAAAGTGGTCTTAGTCATATGCATTTTTGCTTCAAACTTTCAAATAAATCTTTAAAAAACTTCAATAAATATTTAATAAATATGAAGTAAATTTATATTAATCGGAACTACTACAACTCTTAATTAAAACGCTTGATAAAATAAAAATATTTGTTAATTTTTTCGATTTTAATGAACTAAATATCTCGACAAAAGGAATATATGACTTATATCACTTTCATAATTAAGGGCACATATGTGCAAAGATATTTTAATGAAAATTATTGTAGTACGCAAAGTCAATACAAATTGTATTTGATTGAATGAGATATTTGATGAATTTTAAATGAGCAGGTGCAAAGATATTTTAATGAAAATTATTGTAGTACGCAAAGTCAATACAAATTGTATTTGATTGAATGAGATATTTGATGAATTTTAAATGAGCAGGTATAAGTGGCTTGGTTAGGTATTTTAACAGTGTTATATTAGTAGTTCCTTTATTTCAAGCCCTCTATAGTACGGATGCCAAACGGGAAATCCCGAATCCTGGGATTTTTGGGATTTGTAAAATTCAAGCACGGGATTTCGTTTTCGGGATTTCATAGCAATTTTTATATAAAAAATCATTTATATATTAAAATTTTCGTTGATTTTATGGTATTTTTTTATAATATTTAAAAGTCCCATAAAATTTTATACGTGCAGTTTTAACAATTTAATGACTAATCGTTCCATATTTCTTATAAATTAACAACGAGAGCAAAATAAATTAAATACTTTCTCACGGTTATTTTCATCAAAGTTGCTTCAATATACAGCCAAGAATTATTTTGAAAACTAAAAAATCATATGAGCCGTGGAAGGGAAATAACATTTGGAAAATTCATAAGTTTGACAAATTTATTCCGTCTTATTCTCTATTATGAGAGCAATTATAAATAAAATTCCATGAGAAATTTTTCCCGGGGAATAATTTCAAACAGTAGCAAATAATATGGAAAACAAAATAATAAAAAATAAATGGAAAAATAAAAAAACTAATTGGAAAATAGAAAAATTTCTTGCGTCAATTTATTCATAATTCGACTGCTCAACGCTATACAAAAAAATTAGCAATTATCTACTTGTCGGTAACAATTAAGTACTATTGACAGCTCCTTACAATTGAAGTTGAATACAATACAAGGCAAGTCCAAATTTTTTTGTCGGGTTGACGTAAACGCAAGAAATATTTACAGAATAATGCGTTTAATTTTTAAAAGTGCATAGATATGTATGTATGTTCATTTTGGTTAAGATAATAGAAAAAATGTACATATATTGAAAACATAAACAAATTTTCATATTTAGTAGTTTCAGTATAAATTCTCTAACATAAAATGTGATTTATCAACTTAAAAATAGATTGGAAAAATTATTTTGATTTTTATTTCATATTCGTATTAGAAAATTGTTAACTTTAAAGATAATTGTGTAATGAAATATTATCAACATAAATCCTTTTAAAATGCATAAAATTTGTTATTAAAGTAATATTTATTAAAAAAAGTAGTTTTTATTACCAAAAAATTGTAATCCCGAGATCCCGAAAATCCCGGGATTTAAGAATCCCGAATTCCGGGGTTTCAAAAAATCTATCCCGATTGGCATCCCTACTCTGTATATATATATCTATAGCCCATGAAAAAGAATGCATGCAGCAGCACAGCATTTATTTGTAACCCTATCCCCAAAAACCCCAAGCATCTTGAGCAATGCGAGGCCAACTTTGATTTATCTGATAGAACTATCAAGTCCCACCATAGTTTAACAGGTGCTTTTCAATAATTGGACAAGGCCAGGAGGTTTATTCTGTATTGCGAAACGAAATTAAATACGATGCGCAAATGATATGCAATGCGAAAAGAACTTTGTATTCTACATATAAGACTTTCGTATTCGCATTCTTTTTCAAACCGGGGCTGCACCGATCAAAAAATAACTAAAAAAACGTAAAATTTAGAGTTGAAATTTATTTGTGGTCCTGACTGTAAAATATATGTACGTATCTACTTTATTTTATAAAAAAGTGGTGTCATTTGCCAAAAACCGATCCTCTGGCACCTTGGTTTGCTTCAAATTTAACTTTGAACGGTCAATGGAGGAAATTGTGGACGCCAAAGATCTGCCAGTATTACCATCAAAAGAGCGTACATTTGTTTGTTACCACCTCTGAATCAGCCATTACTTCCGAATAAAATAATTATATATAATTTTTCACTTACATTTTTGTGCTTCGCGAATGCTTTTTTGCATTCGAATAAATATCACGATTTTGATACATGTTTTCGCATCGCAATACAGAATAAACATCCACTCTCGCGATTATTCAGGTGGGAGGTTAATATCACCTGGATAAAGCTTTTAAACAAATATTTCTAGGTAGAATAATTTTATATATGATTCGTAGATATCACAGTGCTATTATCAGTGAGACATCTGTATTAAACCGCTTTATTTTCTTGTACGATTATGAGCTACCACTGGTAGTATAAAATGCTTTCGAATTTGCATGTAATTAAGATACAAAATCTAAAGAATTTTCTTTCATTTCGAATTACCGAGTAGACTCCCTGGCTTCCCTATTAGAGACTATCAGTGCCACTGTGGCAGTATATCGATTTTACTTTTCTCTAAAAGTCCCTTACTCATGCTACACTCAGAAAAAAAAATAATGAACTAAAACTTTGGAAAATTTTCTAAATTTGAATAAAAAAAGTTGTCGTATGGCGCCAAAGCTGTTTTTTACTTGAAACCAGTAAAATATTTACTAAACTTCTAGTTCATTCATGAACTAGTTTATAGTAATTATATTTTCATATTTAAGTAAAATTTTCCTAAAATTAAGTAAAATTTTCCAATAAAATTCGGAGATTTTTCGTCTTTGATCTCAAATTTAGTAAGTTTTCCATTTTTTTAGCTTTAATTCTGGTACTTATTTTTATTTTTAATTAAATTCTATACCAAATGATATGTTATTTATTATATCTCCATATTATATTTTTAATTATAATTCACCATACATACATATAAATTCCTTGAGATTAGAGAAGCATTGAACCAGCAACCTTCTGATTGATAGGCAAGAACTCTAACCAATTACCTAACAAGGCAGCCTGAATAAGCATTAAAATAATTTAGTTTTAAAATTTTTATTTATTAAAAAAAATAAATTTCAAGTTCAAATATTCCTCGAAAATATGAAAAATTTACTTAGATTTTTTGCTTAATGCAAAAAAAATATATATTCTATAATTTAAAGAAAAAAAATACTTAAAACTGGTAAATATTTTTCTAAAATTTAGAATAACTTTTTATATCTTTCAAGTAAGTCAAATTTCATGAACTAATCAGGAGTAATTCATTTCCTAAAGTTTATTTTTTGATTTAAGATGAAATTGACTAGTCCTTAATATAAAATTTCCTTCAGTTTATAACCATTTTCCTACTCTTAGTAAATATTTTCTTGAAGTCAGTAAACATTTCCTGAAATGTGAGAAATTTATTGTGTATTTTTATGAACTATTTTTGAGGATACGAACTTTTTGTTTTTTACTCATATTAAGTAATTTTTAATAGATTTTTGTAAAAATTTACTTAAACTTAGAATAAATTACTAAAACTTAGAATTTTTTTTTACTTGAATTTACGAAAAAAAAATTTTTTTCTTTTTTTGGAGTGTATAGACAATTTTCAAAAATTAAATATAAAAAATCTTGTTTGCAAATATTTTTGTATTTATTAAAATACATATATATTTTAAGCATACATACAATTCGCTTTTCTTTTATCTTATTCAATTGATATTTGCAATATTAGTTCAAATACAAACTCTATTTCTCCATTCACAACCAACTCTATCTTATAGTAGCCGTTGTGCAAATGCGCAGGCAGATCATCGCTCCGAAGTACACAATTGTTGCACACCATTCGTCGCTTCGTTAATGGTGGCACAAATTTGCCTTCAAAATATATTGCATTTTCACAACATTCCATGACGGCTTTCATCAGGTAGTTTTTGTAGACACCGTTTAGTACATCTGTAAATATGCGACGTGGATAACGCAAGCCCGTCAATACATATGTAGCACCTTTGGTACTGTAGTAGACGTTAACCAAGGCTGTAGCATTGTTTGTATCAATATCTTCTTTAATATTATAAATGCCATTCATTACTGAAATTCCAGGTGAAGGTCGAGTAACTTCCCATTTCATTTCCAAATTATTTTCAGTAGTAACATTCCAATCAACTTCGATTATATTTGTAATATGTTGCTGTTTCTAAAAAAAAAAATTATTATTGAACAGGGATCACATTTTTATATATTTTCTATCATCCTTGTAGAAACTAAAAAATTAAAATCGATTATTCTCCACGTACATGTTTCATATGAAAAACGAAATATTTTTATTGCGTACAGGATTGGTTTTATAAAACAAATAAAAAAGTTCCTTATGATCTCTGAAAAAACTTTCATAATATGTATGAATGGCTTTCAGCTATTCTTCATTAATACAATGAATTCTTACGTTAGCACGTTATTAATGACAGAATTCATTGACCCAATGGAGAAATTCATAGTTGGTACGAGGCTTTTTCTTTTAGTGTGGAAACAACAATTTCACATTTTCTTGACAAAAGGGGTGAGTATGAATGAAGCAAATTAAGTGGGCCACATAATTTTAAATTCAGTTTGTAAAAAGTATTTTATTATTTGATTCATTTATTCAAATTAAAATAAAAAAAGTGTGCTTGAGATGGAGGTGACATAAATCTGAAACGTCAAGTGCACATCAATTCCATGTGTGTCCTCACTTAAATCACTCGTGCAGAATGTCAAGTACGGCACAAACTGTAAGCAAATGAGTAGTGCCGTTTAAGATCATCAATATTTATAGCACTCGTCGTTTACGGTGATGGCCTGGCCAACGTCGTTCACAAAGCAATATGGACCGAAAACGCCGTCATCCCAAAATCCTTACCGTACACGCAAAGAAAAGATATGGTTGTAGAATGGTTGAAAAAACAATATTATGTTCTCAGAAACAAATCTGTGGTCGTTGAAAACAAGTTATTGTCATTTTAAACATTAATGTTTGAATTTAATAATTAAATTATTATATTCATAAAAAAGTGTGATATGGTTAGAGTTTAATAATATAGTTTTATTAAAAATTTAAGACTGCAACATAATTTTTATTATTATTTAAAAATTATATAAATAACAATATAATGTTATTCAAAACCATACTATTTTAAATTTTTAAAAAAATCTTTTTCAGAAACATCTTCTGTCAGTTCAGTGTTTTGCTTGTAAGCTATCGGTATTGCATGCATCGTGTTACATAAATAGATTAAGGGCCATTATTACAACTTGAAGATAGTTAAAAGTAGGATTTTGTCGGACGTATAAAACGCTATTTATTATTATAAATTTAATTTAACTTACCATGAAGGATACATTTGTCCTTACCTTAGCGCTCACTTTAGGTTAAGCTAAAATTTTACTGGTGGAAAACTTTTTATACGTCCGATAAAATCCTACTTTTAACTAACTTTAAGTTGTAATAATGGCCTTAAGTGCAATCAAACGGAAGGGTAGATATATAAAAACATATACATACTTACATATGTTTATCTGTTTATACAGACGTGTCTGTATTTCGAGTATACACACATATGTAAGTATACGTTTCTATATATACATTTAATTTCAACAATATTAATTTATTTTGATTTCGAATTTAACTCACAGCTGTTTTAAGCAAAAGATCTACCAATAAATATATGATTGCAAATCAAAATGTTATTATTATATTAAATAATACTGTAGTCGTATTTAACAATATTATTATAATATAAGAACATGGTCCATTCATTCATTCCATGGTGAGTCGCAATTATAATTTAGTCACATCTAACAATAGTGTTGTTATATTTGGTAATATTATTATTGGGCGCATTCATAAGACGTAGCTGTTGAGCTCAACAGTTGTGAAACTGCTTGATGTATATAATGTAATTGTATACCTTTATTTCGTTACTTTATCGCATTTGTAATGTAATACTTAACAAATATTTGTTGCTGCCACCTAACAAAGCATACAAAAGAAATAGCTCAGACTGAGCACAACTTGTTGACTATAGGTAGCGAAAAAATTTTATGATGGAAAATTACTCAACTGTTGAGTGGAGCGGAGATACTCAACTATGCGTTTCTTAGACAAACACTCAATGGTTGCGCAAGTGTTATGTCTTATGAATGCGACAATTAACTCTGATAATACTATTATTTCCTATTGACAATAATATGATTTAACTATGATTATGGTTACCGCAACCATATTTTTTCTTTGCGTGTACAGTGACTTTTTCGGGATGTAATGAACTCTCTTGGATCTAGTATTGATTTTTATTGTCCCTAATTCAAAAAAGTTTTGTTTTTCAACGAAATAAAGGTGGTGGTACAATTAACTCTTACATCGTCCTTAAATCAGTATGAAGTGGGTTGGCCAACGATGCTCATAATACCAATAATAAGGCACTGACTTCGAAGTTTCACCGCCAAAGACAGGTGACGTTCAACTCTTAGCAGGCTTGTAAAAAAGTCATTTAATTCATCCCTTATTTCACAATTTGGACGGCGCCATAAACATTTTATGGGTAATCGACTACATATGTATAATGCCTGTCATAGTTTTATATATTTCGAATAGCTTCTATAGGTTTATCCCACTAGTTATCTCAAGGGGATAATCTTAACGGAATGCTTGAGTAGAATAAATTCTGTTGTGGCTCTTGATATTGGGATAGAAAAGAGAAAATTTTGCAGGTGAACTGTGACTACGCTACTTAAGATTTTTAAACTACTGAACAATATGGAATGTAGTTTCTTAGTTCTTCCATAAGTTTGCTTAGAATACTGCAGAAGATTGCTTCCAGACAAAAATAGTTATTTGATTTTATTATAATCAGTACAGCGAAAGAGTGCTGATTGAATAATCTGTTATCATCTGTTATAACATTGCTACGGATTATTTATATTGCCGCATGATAGCTAGAGTTCTACATAAGAGTTCAACGGAAATGAACACTGTGTTGAAGACCCATTTGAGGGATTTATTCAACATATAGATTTTTTGCCCTTATGTTAAGCAATTCACAGATGCTAGCGGTCTTTGTAACACCAAATGAAGGTGCTTTCCTGATACTACCACTGTGATGCCATCGGAGTATGCTGCGCTTTTTATACATGACATAATCTAGCTTACTACGAATATAAATCAAAGCAATAGTCCACAGGAAAGCAGGTAAAATTACTTCCAGTAGACTTCTTCAAATTGTTCACATTGCTGCAAGCACCATATAACTCTTAATATATAAATTTTACATTAACTTTTCGAAAGAGGGATCAAAAGCAAAAATTGTCTGTTTAACGAATGCCAAATTTCACTTTTGTGTGGATTTAGTGCCGGTGACACATTTTACAAGCTATAATGACAACACTTAGATAATACTGATCAACTTTATGAGGAATAAATTTTCACTTAAACTTTCTTATGATATCACAAAAAAAGAATTCCACATGATATTGCATTCTAGAGAGAATTGTTCCAGAATTATTATAATTACCTAGCACCCTTGCTACGAGCTTCAAATTTAAATAATAACGCCATGTCTTTTTTGAGTCCGACTGCTAGCTTTACTTTTTCGATTACCTGCCAGTTTATAGAAAACAATTAAAAATTCTCATTTATCTATTTATGTTGAAAACAAAAACAAGTTTGAGTTCTTTGTTTTTGTTTTCAATATAAATAGCCAAACGAGAATTATTGTTTGTCTTCTATAAACTGGCAACAGACTTACTTTTCTGGAGTTCCTGGTGCGTAAAACTAGTAAGTAAATTGTGAAATAAATTATAAATTGTTTATTTTCTTACCGCCTGTGTAGCAACTAATGAAAAAGTTATTAACACGATTACCCGGAAGTTCATTTTATACTAATTAAATTTGCAATTGATTTAAACTCTTATATACGAGTATTTGAGTAAAGTAGTTTCTTTCGTGCATATTTAACATTAAAAATAATTTTACTTGTAAAATTTTAAATGGCCTTTTATCATCCAATAATATGAATTAAGTGCTTGTCACAACATCGTATTCAAAACTCGAGGATATCAATGTTTTTCTCTTGATCATCTATATGACTGAAACAAATTTCTTTGAATGTACTTTTTTATTAATAAAAAGCAGACGTGTAAAAACTAATCAGATCAAACAAACTGTGAGCGTCAAAATAAGGTAAACAGTATAAATTACTAAAAAGTGCTAAAATTCAATTTTTAGCAGGGACCGTAACTGTTATGACTTTTATCCAAAAAGTCAAGAAAAAAAGTTATTTTTAACTTTTATTTTTTAAGGCGGTAATAAAAGTTATTTCTTAACTTTTATTTTTTAAGGCAAAAATTAAAAGTTATTTTTTACTATTATTATTGTACTCAAAAAATAAAAGTTATTTTTTAACTTTTAATATTTTAAGGCAAAAATAAAAGTCTTGAATTAAGTATTGCATAGTAATACGCTTGTTTTATTGCCTCCAATTTATAGGTAATAATCAGGGAAACCAGAAATATGCTCCAAAAAAAGTGTTTTATGCGCATTCAATATGCACTAAAAACTTCGAAATATGCACTAAAAACTCAAAAAATATGCTCTTAAAAATAACATAAATTGGATTATTTGGAAATGAAAATCTAATTTTAATTCAGCAATTCAATAAAATTTGCATATAAAACAAGACAAAAATAAAATAAACATAAGGAAACAATAAAAAAAATTAATTAGTCCTAATTTACACTATACAAGTCTTATTGATAAGCTGATTAGTTTGTTAGGAGAGAGAGACGGGGTGAACAGAAACGGTAGCAATAAGACTTGCATAGTGTAAATTAGGACTTAAGAACAAAAATTTAACTCTTACTTCAAAACCGATCACGATGGAACCGTATCTTGAAGAATAAGACAAGCTTTTTATTTATAATTGTTATTGCAATAAACAAAAACTTTTCACTTATCTTTTTAAATAAACATCGACGACGGTCACATCTAAATAAACTTTTATAGGTATGTACATTGAAAATGTTCTCTTTCAACCTCAACTGTTGTAATCGGGGCAGCGTTCGTCACAATTACCAAACCAAGTTTTTATTGAAATTAACGTCCAGTGAGGATGTTAAAACACGTTACACCTGTTTAAGTTGAAATTTGGAATATACAAATTAATAGTATTTGTACCAGTATTAAAATATAGAAGAAAATAGATATGGACGAATTAAACTTTTTTAATTTTCTTGTTTTGTTTTTCTTTCACAAGACTGTTTGCAAGTAAATGAAAATTAAAAAAAAATTGTAAATCATTCATTTTAAATTTTTTCTTCTTCTAAATTTGGATGTTAGAACACATACTAATAGTTAGTATGGTCTAAATTTCAACTTAAATAGGTGATGCAAGTGTTTTAACAACAGAACTCACAAGAAAACGTGTGAAATCGATTGGGAAGCTAGAACATACACAATGGCCTTTTTTAAAGTCTAATTTCATAATGGTACCAAAATATTGCTTCCCCATACTACTTTTTCTTACAATATGAAATTTTGACGGAAAAAATAAATTTTTACTAAAATTTTTTTTAAATAGTTTTTTTTTAAAGTACCAAAATATGCCCTAAAAACGCCAAATATGCTCTAAATATTAAAAAAATGCTCAAAATATGCGTGTTAGACTGAAGTATGCAAAAAAATGCTGTAAAGGGTAAAATATGCAAAAATATGCACTAACAAATCGATGCCAGAATTCATAAAAAGTTCTGAAACGGATAAATATCTTAATTCCGCATTGATATATCAGACAAGAAAAAACATGCAATTGCATATTTGTGGTTTCCCTGGTAATAATAATTGATGTATATTATAGAAGTCTATTAAAATCATTGTTATTAGAACCATAATTATTAATAACAAAATAAGAGAATTATGTTTTGCAATGCCTTAAAATATTAAAAGTTAAAAAGTAACTTTTATTTCTTGAGTAAAATAATAAAAGTCAAAAATGTGTATCACATTATATAACTCAAAGGACCCGAGAGGGACAGCATGCTGTGGATCAGCAATTATAACTAAGTCAAGACCCAAGCACTATATCCTTGACAACATTAGTGAAGAATATATGCGTAATTTTTGCGTCATGAAAAACATCCATAGGAACTTAATTCACTTGGATACCTCTCTAGATGTCTCCTGTGATCACTCTCCCAAAATAGTTAAAATTTTTAACCCAATTAGGAGTGATTTAGCAATTCATATGTGAAGATGATCAATTGGGATCAACTGACTAGGATTTAAAAAACTACTTACACAGAAAAAATTATTCCCAAAAAATTTTTAAACAAAAGTTTGTTTGAAATAAAATTTTGATTCAGTAAATATTTTTTACTATTCCAGTAAATAGTTTGATCCAATTTTGTTTTAAGCAAAACAAAAAACAATATGGAGTGAAAAATTATAGTTGACACAATTAATATAAAGTAATACTTGTAACAAAGTTGTTAAGAGAACATTTCTGTTCCAATATAGAAATTGCATACTGTACACAACAGTTATTTATTTTATATACTTTTTATTTTCATTAAAAAATTTTATCGAATCAGACAATTTGTTGATTGAAAAAATCGAGGTTTTTTCCAAAAAAAATTATTACAAAATCTTGCATTTGAATTTACAAATTTCTTTGTAGGACCTAAATTGAAAAAATTTGTATTTGATTCCGAGAATTTTGTGTTTGAAATGGAAAATTAGTTTCTTCTGTATAGTAATCACTGCGTAGGAAGCATCTAGCTAAGATCATCCGAGGATGTTGAATCTAACATTTCCAACTTTAACGAAAATATTAAAAATTTAACAAGCCATTACTTCCTACCCACAGACTGGTTTTAATATAATTTATTCTACGGCCATTGAGCTTCTTGTATGTGAAAAAAGGAAACCTAGAAGAGAATGGCCATAACACATATCACCCCTAAATAAAATCAGACTTAAATAATGTAGTCAACGACTCACAGATTTGCTATCGTAGGAAAAAACTGCATTACTGGAAAACAATCTAGAAGGTCTCGATCTTAAATCAGCATCTAATTATTCTTTGTGACGAGCTGCTAGAAATCTTAAAATACCCGTTGAACTTAAATCACCACTGCGCACTTCAACCGGAGGCTAGGCAATAAGCAATAATAGTAACTTACTCGCTGAGAATTTCAATTCTGTATTCACTCCCAATTCATGTACGGGTGCTCTAGATTTGCAGAGTGTAATTTCTGTACTCCCTCGTCCCTTAAGGTTTAAGCCGCGTGAAGTATAAAAAATAATTGTTGAACTCAATCGGAAGAAAGCTCCAGGTGATGGAAGGAATTGATGGAATTAGTAACAAAATGCTGATGAACTTGTTTCTTATTGCAATAATAATCCTGCAATTTATTTTTAATGCCATTTTACCGATGCAGTATTTTCCACATAACTGGAAATTTGGCAAGATCAAAATGATTCCAAAGCTGGGCAAAGATCTTACCAAGGCTGAGTCATATAGGCCTATAAGCTAACTATCAATAATCTCAAAGCTTTTCAAAAAGCTGTTTATGACTAAATTGACCAAAATTTGAGCTGATAATGGGTGCATCTCGGACCATCAATTTGTTTTTAGAAGTCAGTATAGCACCATTGAACATACGCATATATTGGTCCAAGTTGTTTTGAAGAGCATTCTACTCTATTTATTGATGGTTCTCACGCATTTGATAAAGTATGGCACAAAGGCCTAGTTTTACAATTGAGGACATGTATGCCAATAAACATACAAAAACTTTTGGAAAGATATATTATTGATAAGAAGTTCCCTATTGTGGAAGGAGAGTTCACGAATGTATCCGAATCCATATCTTCTGGTGTGCCACAGGGCAGTATTCTAAGTCCTGTCTGTTATTTAATATATACTTGTGATATGCCTGTGAGCAATACATCCACACCTCTACATTTGCCGATGATACAGCCTGATTGTGAACAAAAACCCTCACAAGGCTCCCCAATATCTTCAGGAATATATTACTCAGCTAGAAATATGGTTGAACTTATAGAGAATTAAAGTCAATGAACAAAAGTGTGTCCACATAACGTTTACCCTAAGAAGAGATACTTGCTTCTCCATTCGAATCAATAATCAATATATTCCTCAACATTCTCAAGTGAAATACCTTGGTTTACACCTTGATCGAAGGCTTACGTGAAAACATCAAATTGAATCTGAGCTAAATCAAGTGAAACTTAAGTTAACTAAAATATATTGGTTAATAATTCAACACTCAGCCTAGACCGCAAACTTTTGATATACAAGTCACTTTTGAAGCCAACATGGTGCTACGGAATTCAATTATGGGCCACTGCTTCAGCTTCAAATGGTGAGAAAATCCAACAAAGGCAAAATAAATTTTACGTTCGATAACATGCCACTAGTGACTGAATAAATAACAAAATACGCTCGCAATTATTTAGTAAAACTCGAGTCTCATCCTAATCCCCTCAATCGTAATATCTTAAACTTTACTGGACATATCCACTTAAAAAAGAGCGACACTAAGACTCTAATACACAATACCTTAGGTAAAACTTTTTGAAAATATTTTTCTCTTAGTACATCAGTCCTACTTGTTTCTGTTGTTGATAGGAAAAAACTATTTTGTTGTGCTGTGTTATTATCCAAATGATAATTTAGTCTTACTACGATCAGGTCAGGTTACATGTGTTCTGAGTTTAAAGCTCTTTTTCCCTCAAATTGTGTTTTTTTATCATAAAATCATATTAAAATGTTTATTAGATTAAATTACATATGTATATATTTACTGCTGAATAAGATAAGTTCATCACTGAATTTTACACATAAAACAATATTTTATATACAATTAAATTATCTTCCTATGATTTAGTCAAGTTCTAATTCCATTAACGCATTCAATACAAATCCAATTTCTCCCTTCACTTCTACAATCAATTTATAGTAACCCAAGCGCAAATGTGACGGCAGATTTTCGCTTAGCAATAAAAAATTGTTGCATATAATCCGACGCTTAGTTAGGGGTGGTACAAATTTGTCTTCGAAATATATTGTATTTTCACAATATTGAATGGTAGCATTCATGACATAATTTTTGTAGACATTACTAAGTAAATCTGTAAAAAGCCGCTCTGGATAATGCAAAGCTGTTAACATATATGAAACTCCATTGGTACTGTAGTAAATTTTAACCGAAGCAGTAGCATTATCCGTATTTATGTCTTCTTTGAACTCCATAAAGCCACTAATGGCTGATATACCACGTGCGGGTCGACTAACTTCCCATTCCATTGCTATGTTATTTTCAGTGGTAACATTCCAATCGAATTCGATTACACTTGATATATAGCGATCTTTCTGAAAAGAATGAGAATAATACCAGTTATTGAAAAACGGGTAATTGTAATGTAAGTGAATATACAGATATTAAAATTAAAATGCAAAAAATCTCCCAATGAGTAAAGAAATTTAGCAATTGAATGTTCTCAGTAAAAATCTAGATGTATGACTCATTCGTTGAAATGCATTATAAAAATTATTAATGCAATTAAGCAAAAATTGTTTTCTTATTTACTTAGGAGGAAATGATACACAGAGAAAACAGATTCGTTGAGACAACCGAATTTGTTGCCAATCGAATTTTGTCGGTTGCACCAGCTACATAGAATTCTGGTAGAATGACTGCAATTTTCGTGTGGTGCCACCATATTTTAATTATAACCCTTAATCAAATAGTTGCAGCAACAGAAAAAATTGGTTAACAATATGGAATTTTAAATAAAAGTTATTCGTGCTACCGAAAATATGATTAATATAACTAAAACAATATCATAATTGGTTCCTGTGATAGAAAAATTGGCCTTCCTTGCTGAAATAAAAATAAACAATAAACGAAAATAAATATACACAACTTACATTGTCATAAATTTATTTTAATTGAAATTTATTTCCTCTGGTGAAGCATGTTTATATGCATTTATGCATTCAACCACACAATTTTAACAGCCACAAACATGTTATTTTATGCACATACTTTCAAAAACCATTTGAGAATTCACAAATCATAATATCTTTGAAAGTCACAAAAGTAAATTTTTAATTTTCTGCTATAAACTATGATAGTTAACTCAACCTCGTAGTCAGTTGCAGCAACTGGTAGAAAGTGTTTATTTTAACCTTATTATAGAACAACAATTTTTTTGTTGCCAATACCAAAAGTTGGTAGTAAGATCCAATTCATAATATTTTGTTGTTGTGCTAATCAATCTGAGTCATGACAAAGTCATACGTTCGGTTGATGCAATCAGTTTAAGAATTGTCAGAATCATATATTTGATACAATTATGCCCTTATGGCAATGAACATGGATTGCTTTTTGGATTAATAGATAATTGATAGCGTGAATTGAAATATAGTTTATGCAAACGATATTTTATTGGCCTAACCATTATTCAAGCATTTTTTTCGTGGGTGGTGTTTTTAAGGGACACCTAGGCCAAAAAGATTTTAACTATTCCGGCAAACGCTAATAAGCCGGAACAAAAAACTGTTTTACAAAATATATAGCATCACCAGAAATAATTCAGATGTTCTATCCTATGTGTGGTCTTAGTTGGTGTTGAATTTTATAAAAAACAAGTAAGAGTGCTATATTCTGCTGTGCCGAATCTTATATACCCTTTACCAAAGTGCGTTTATGTAGTATAGAGATACATACATAAGCACAGAGATATGTAGGTACATATTAATTTTGTGAAAAAATTCATACTTTTTGTGAAATTTTTAGGTTTTAGGCATTATGTTTTAATTTGGTGCTTTTTTGCGATTTTTTTTTTCATATAGGCAATTTTTTTGGTTTTTGGCTTTTTTTTTAATTTTGGCGATTTATTTTCGTTTTGGCGATTTTTTTGATTTTGGCGATTTTTTTTTCATATAAGCGATTTTTTGAATTTTTGGCGATTTTTTTTATATAGGCAATTTTTTTTTTGTTTTGGCGATTTTTTTTGGTTTTTGGCGTTTTTTTTTTAATTTTGGCGATTTATTTTCGTTTTGGCGATTTTTTTGATTTTGGCGATTTTTTTTTTCATTTAGGCGATTTTTTTAATTTTTGGCAATTTTTGTTCATACATATAAAGATTTTTTTTTGTTTTGGCGATTTTTTCGGATTTTGTCATTGTGGGAATTTGTTTTTGTTTTGACACTTTTTTCTCGATTTGGCGATTTTTTTCGGTTTTTGGCGTTTTTTTAATTTTGGCGATTTTTTTCAGTTTTTGGCGTTTTTTTAATTTTGGCGATTTTGGCTTTTATATATTTGTTGTTGAAGCGATCAAAGTTCTACATACACTGTCCAAATTTCAGACCCGTAGCTCTTACCGTTCCTGAGAAAATAGCCTTTTTCCTAAAACATGAAATATGTTTAATTATTAGAAAAAAAGTTAAAGTTTTCCAACCCCGGAAACGTTTTTTTAATTTTTTAAATTATTAAATTTTTTTTTAATTATAAATACCAATTTTATTCATACCGAAGTATAAAAAAAGTTAATTTAATAAAAAAGTAATAAAAACTTGTTTTCGGTAGTTATTTTCTATGGGAAAATAGAGTTTGAGTTTTCCAGCTCTGAAACTGTCTGCCCGATTTTGCTGATTTTCAATAGCAAAATTTTTCGGAAAATTTCTGACACACCAGTCCAAGAACGAAGTCTCTAGCTCTTCAGGGAGCTTGGGAAAACCGATTTCACGTACAGACAGACGGACAGACGGACAGACGGACATCGCTTGTTCGTCATCCCTATGCATAAGGATCCAGAATATATATACTTTATGTGTCGCTTATTAATATTGTAGAAATTACAAACGGAATGACAAACCTATATATACCCTTTTACCATTTTTTGGTAAAGGGTATAAAAATTAAAATTATTAAAGCAAAGTCTTATGTTGACCTAAAATTTCTACGATGGGGGCCGGAAGCTGGGCCGCGGCGTTGTTATACCAATAATGAATCATTGGCAAGACTTTGAAGTTTCACCAAAAATACTTCTATTTAATCGCCTTCACCAGCAGGTAACAAAGCTGCTTACTTTGTCCATCTGTTACTCTGGTCTCTTATAGATTAGACAGAAAAACATAAATTTTATGAGTAATCGATTACATGACTGTAAAAACTTTATATATTTAGATTAGATTCCATAAAATTTTCACACCCGTTAACTCAAAGAGATAATCCTGCAAGGATGATTACATACACTAAATTATGTTGCAGCTATGGAGATTGGAACAAAAAATAGACAGTTTGCACCCGATCTGCTGAAGAGTCTTAAATATAATTTGCATAGTTCTATTTTTTAATAAAAGCTGTCATAAGTTGACTTAGAATAATGCAGAAGATTGCCTCCAGGCAAAAAGCAACCAGATAATAAATAATTATTTGATTTGATTATAATTAATACAGCGAAAGTGTGTTGCTGTTATCATAAATGCAACATTACCAACGATTATTTTTATTACAGCATGATAGATAGAATTCTATATAAGAGGCCATCGGACATGATCACTGTGTTGAAGAGCCCCTTGAGTAGATTTATTCGACATGTCTTTCCTATAGACTTTTTTGCCTATGTTAAGCAACGGCTGCCTTATTTGCTTCAGTTTAGAATTGCGGTGCAATTTAATCTTGAAGGTAAAAATAAATTTTTTCTTATATATCAAAAGACCCTTTTTCAGCAGATTTACGCTCATATACATGATATAATCTAGCTTAGTACGAAGATAAATCAAAGTAATGTTTCATAGGAGAGAAGGTAAAATTGCTCCGAGTAGACTTCCGCAAATTGTTCATATTGTGAAAAGCACCGTCTATCTGTAACGCTCAACTAAATAATTTTACATTTCTTTTTCGAAAGAGGGTTTACCCATTAAACATTTGCTGTTGAACTGATGCTAAATTTCACTTTTACAATGACAAGCTATAATGATAAAAGGTGATAATTATCGGTTGGATAATACTGATAAACTTTATGTGGAATAAACTTTCACTACCACTTTCACAGGATATTGCTTTCGGAAAAGAAGTTTTACAAAATTATTATAATAATAATAATTTTACGATTAACTGCCAGTTTATAAAAGACAAGTAAAAATGCTCGTATAAAAACACAAAACAAATCAAACAATTTGTTTTTGTTTTCAATATAAATAGACAGACGAGAAGTTTTAGTTGTCTTCCATAAACTTGCAGCAGACTTACTTTTGTCGAGTTCCTGGGGCGTAAAACTGGTGAGCAAATTGTGAAATTAATTATAAATTGTTTATTTTCTTACCGCCTGTGTAGCAACTAATGAAAAAGTTATTAACACGATTACCCGGATGTTCATTTTATATTTAATGCATTTGCAACTAATTTACTTTTTTATATATTTGAGTAAAATGTTTATTTTTCGTGCATTTTAAACATTAAAATTAGTTTTACTTTTAAAACTTTAAATGGCCTTTTATCATACAATAATATGAGTTTAGTGCTTATCACATTATCGTACTTAATGCTCGGCGAAATCAGTGTTTTCCTGTTGATCATCGGTACGACTAAATTTTTATTATGAACATTTTAGGGAAATTATTTTGATGTAATTTTTTATTAATCGTAAGCAAGTGTGGAAAAACGAATCAGATTAAAAAAAATAAATTAAAATACTGTGAGCGTCAAAATAAGGTAAACACTATAAATTACTAAAAATTGCTGGTATTAAATTTTAAGTAATTTGTATTCAATAAAACATAGACATTTAAATTTAAAGTATTAATGCACATAATTTCTACAAATAGATGTCTTTTAGCGTAGAGATATGGTATATCTTGTAAGTTAAATGTTATAAGTAAATTTCGTAGGTGTAAACATTAGGTAAATTATCGGTATATGGGAATTAAGGGTATAAATTACAATAAATGTATGTACAATTGTATTCATGAAAACCATAAATCAAAAGCAAAGCCACATATTCAGAGTCACAACAAAGTATACTTTATTTAATTTATTATTTGATATATTGTCATAAATTTATTTTAATTGAAATTTATTTTCTCCGGTGAAGCATGTCTATATACATTTCTTCAAGCACACAATCTTAACAGCCATAAACCTGTTATCTTATACCCAGATTTTCATAAACCTTTTGAGAATTCACAAATCATAATATCTTTGAAAGTCACAAAATTTAATTTTCAATTTTCTGCTATAAGTTATGATAGTAAATTCAACCTCTAGTTAGTTGCAGCAACTGATAAAAAGATTTTATTTTAACCTTAATAAGCTGATTAGTTTGTTAGGAGAGAGAGACGAGGGGACAAGAAACAGATCTGTGCTCCCTTCGTCTCTCTTTCACACAAACCAATCAGCTTAGCAATAAGACTTGCATAGTGTAAATTAAGACTTACAGTTATGCTCTTATGGCAATGAACATGGATTGTTTTTTGGATTAATAGAAAATTGATAGCGTGAACTGAAATTTAGTTTATGCAAATGATATTTGACTGGCCTAACAATTTTCCAACCAATCTTTTTTCTGAGTGTATTCACTACCGATGTTAATATTACAAAAATAGAATACACATGTTTACATAAGAAAAGAAATACATTGATTAATTTTTATAATCTTATGTGAGAGTGGCGTTGCCTGAAGTAGTTAGCATGTTGATTGGAAAACCGAAGGTACTGCGTTCGAGCCCGGTCTCCTACAGTCATAAAATAACAACGACATGCATTTTTATGATTTGCATTAATATCTCTTTGCATCAGTTGTTGTAGGAAAAGTTTTAGTGATGAAGGCATATACACCGGCTTCATCGGATGCTAATGCTTATGTAACGACAAAGCGCCCTCCTTCGTTGGTATTGTGGGCAGAATCATTGGCGGAGTATAATAACCAATAACATGGCTATTTGAGCAATGTTACAAAATTTAATACGACTCATGAATACCAGAGGCGCTGAAACAATGCATTATTATTATTTTCTCTATCTCTTCTTTCACCACGTGTCTTCTCTATCACTATTCCTTCCCTATCATCCTCTATCACTATCTTTTCTTCAACTCACAGGTAGCACAAAGACATCATTGTATTAGACCCAAGCCAGCTGAACTCTAAATTCCCCCCCCCCCCCCCCTCCAGTCAGCTAACCTATCCCAACCTAAACTATTAACGTACCTTTTCACAATGTATGGTTAAAAGATAACAGGGACTTTAACGGCAAGTTTTGTATGAAGAACTGTCAGTTAAAGTTCACGTTAACTCTTAACCATACATTGTGAAAAGGAACGTATGTAATATAAATTCAATTTAGAAAGAGTAAAATCTATACCAGAAATTTTATTTTTATAAATATGAAATATTTGAAGGTGTAACCACTGATATATGTATGATACTGCTGCCGTCTATAAAATAATTAAGTTACTGGCTACACGGCGACAAATTATCTACATTATCAACAATAAAATGCTCATAGTATCCATGCAACCACTCAATAATCAATTAAAAATTTTTAACTGAATAAGTCAAATAATAATTTGGGATTATTAGTGCGTTAACAAGTGTTAAACTAAAAAAGTAATTTTAGGGCTTACAAAACAAATTTTTGTGTGGAAAAATGTTTCATAAACCTATTTGAAATCAAAAAGGCTTTTGAGAGTAACATAATGATGAGAATGTTTTTGACAGCCTGAATCTAATAGATAGTGCCAGATGTAGGGTGAAAAAACTAGTTATCTACTTGATTTTCTTTAATGGGCCTGTCTGATTAAAATTATATCAAGGAATTTAACTGAGATATCGTTTTCTGATGACTGTGAGTCTAAAACAGTATTTCCTTATTGCTCTTCTTGTAATTTGTAATTTGTCATTCAGGATGTTTTAGAATTTTTTTAAAGCTATCCAGTAAATGGTATTAATCTCTCTATCCAATTCCTGCAGGGTGTTTGACAGTAGCATGCCCAGTTGAAAGAGTTTTAGCCAAGTCTATTACTGTGGCCAATTGGAGGCTATATTTTGGGCCAGTATGACATACTCCAAATGGTATATTATATGAATCGGTGTGGACTTCCTCAAGCCTAGTTAGCCTTAACCTAGAATTTTGATGAAGCGCTTTTAAAGAACTATGACACAACATATCCCATTTGTGATCGCGCCTATGGTTTGTAAAATTGTACTGCTCGCGAGGGACGTATAACGTAAAAGCATCCACTTACTTACTTCAAAAACCCACAAGTCCTCATAAGTTTTCTCATCGCCTGGTTTTTATATGTCATTTCAGAGTTATTTGCTAAAACAATTCTACTTATGTAGGTACTTAATTTCTGTAATGACCTCCTATATCACTATGTCATTCAGGCTAAGATTTCCAAGAAACTTCCTTATTCCAAAAGTTGTAACAGTCGTTTTATTGTTTTATAAGTAATACTTTAAACATACAAATTAAAATAAATTATTTTTTTTATTTTTAAGCAACTGTCAACACATTTAATGGTCTATCATCGTATCCTCCAACAAAAATTGTATGTGTAATTTTTAGTTTACGCATTACAGTAAAAAATACATACACACATATGTATGTACTATGTAGGTATGGAAATATAAATTATATTACTGTATTATCAATTGCTACATCAATCGTGTTAATTAATTTCTTACCTTCATAATTTATTCTCCACAACTTAATGATATTTCAGTGAGTATTCAATTTTCACAACAGGAAGACCCCACACTTGGTTTATTAATTAAACAATTTTGCATAATTTTCATCATAAATTTATCATTGCTTAATAAACTTCATAATGATCATGAGTAAACATATTTCTTGGCGGTTCTTTGTTACAGTGTGTGTTTAGGTTTGTATGTACTCGTATTTATAAATATATTAAGCAGGTGTGGAAAATTACCTTTTTATAGCCTGACTTTTAGTGGTTTTATTATTTTGACAAATAAACAAAGACACCAAATAAATTCAGTTAAAAGTGTGTAAGATCAACTCAACAGAAATGAGGCTAGCTGTTTAGAAAATATTAAAGGTGTAGGTAGATACGAGTATGTAAATATGTACATACATATTTGTGTGGCTAGCAAACTTTATACAAAGAACAACTATTAACATTCTAATATACGAACAAACATCATAAATCATCAAATTCTTTTGTATAAAGAAAACAACTTGAAATCCATTCGTAACAAAAGAACGTTGGACAATATGAATACGTAGGAAGAAGTTATAAAGAAAACCTATTAAAAGCCATTAAAAAAGTGTAAAATGTATTAAACTCACACTACTGGTATGAGGGAGGTTCACAAAGTTTTTAATTTTTAACTATTTTCGTAAGAGTGCGCCTCATGTTCATGTAGTCGTGTTTTTTTTTATCAAACGCTAACATTTATTTGAAACGTCCTGAAAAATATAAAAATAAGCTACCAGACAAAGTTCATTTCGCGTACATAATAAGATTTACATACGAAATTGTCTACAGGGCTGTTTGTTTTAAGAATGTAAATACTTGAAGTTTACAATGATTTTTGGATATCGTGTCATAACCGCCAAAAAAAAAAGCTTAAACTTAACAATTTTCGAACGTAATTTTTTTTTACGAAAATCGATTATTTGCGATCGCGAATAGTAGATTTTCGTCTAAAAACGAAGTCCAAAAATTTATCGCTTGAGCTATTTTAGCGGTTAAGGCTTGATACTATTGGTCCCCATAATGTGCCTAATTAATAAATATAGATCAAGAAGAGACGATTCGTCTCTATATTTCCAACTTCAACTTCTATATTTTCAACTTATAACTTCTTTTTTTGCACAATAATATTTTTTTATCTATATATATGAATTCATTAGGCTAAAGTTCGTACCGCTCTGTAAGTCAAATTACATGTTATAATTTTTAGAACAAATAACACCAATGTTAATTGTATATATTCTACAAAGACTAGTAGAACGGAACAACTACCTATTTTCGAAGGTCGCAACCACTTCATCATCAGCGCTGTTTGTGTTTGGTCCAGTCTGTGTGGTGTCACTTGATGTAGATTTCTGCTTTATATACTCAGTTTTCAAGGATAACTGAATATGTGAATTGTTTGTATTCATCGTATTACAATTTGCTGAAAGCTTTTTTTTAATGAAAGCTCAATTTTACCATCTATAAATTTACAATAGTCTTCCCATTGTCATTTGTTCTTTATTAATCAAGCACATTTTAGGTAATTTAGTTATTTGTGTTCCATTTACTTAACCCTTCGTCTCACGCATTGGTCTGGCCAGACCTTTTTAATCTTTATTTATTTGATATAGTCTTACGAGTTAATTCCAAGACTTAAGGTTTAAGGACTATTTTTTCATTTTTAAATGTTATTATAAAACTTTAATTTGAAATTTATTTGCTGGTGGCTCAGTTTTGTCTATATTAATTTCATTGTTGCTGTAACAAATCATCAGTAGACTTCAACAAGAAATTTTGAATAGTCACAAACCTCTTATCTTATTCACAGACTTTCAAGTACTATTGAGAATTTGGAAATAATAATATTTCTGAAAATAACAAAAAGAGCTTAGTAAAACCAAAGAAATACACAAACTAGTAACTTCGCCCTAGCTCTTGATATGTAATTCGCAAGTTTTATTGAAAAGTGTAGTTTTGGATTACAATATATATATATATATAAGTTACTCACAACACTGTGAAGGCGAAGCTATGAAAACCGAAAAAATTAGTTTTTCAATGCAAATAAAAGCGGAGTCGACTGCATGGATCGAATGCTTTCTCATCGTACAATGAAAAATATGAAATTTTGCTTTCTTTTACAATATGGTGGACAATAGGTCACAGCCTGCCTATTGTAGTTGAAAAGAAGTTGATGGCTTGAAACCGAACAATGCTAGAGGAAATTTGTTATTATATTGAGACCAATAAATGTAAATTTTAGTTAAATAAAAGTTTTAACACATTTATTTAGTTTTGTATATTTATTTATATAATTTATTTATTTTTCATACTGAATACTTTAGGTAATGCCAGTATTGACCTGCGTTGCTGAGACTCTGGGAAAATAAATATTGCAATCATTGCGCAAAAGACGAAACAATTTACTGAATGACACGATTTTTTTCGTTCAAAGTGTACAACTCCAGTATGTCAGCAGCAATCTGAAATATATTGTACATCTTTCAGTTGCTTATAAAGCCCATGAAGCTTATACATACGAGTACTCTTATTTTACTGATTTTTTATACATACATTTTATTGAAATGTTAAATAACGTAAGAACACTTCTTTAAATTTTGTAGTGAAAGAAAAACCTAAGCAAATCAAATTTTTTTTAGATATATGTATGTTTCAATGTTATACCCAATAAACAATAAAAATTCAATTTTGAATTTTTTTTTAGTTACTAGTTTTTGGATTTCAGCTGACGATATACATATGTATGTATGTATGTATATTAGACGAATTATGTGTACTTATTCATATTTTGCTTCAAAATTATAAAATATATTTATATTATTACTATTTTTTAATTAATGGCATTGAGAAATAGTATTGTTCCAGATAGACTAATGTGTTACGAATGTGAAAATCAAAACATGTGGCAGACGAAGGGCACAAAAGACAAACTTTTTTGATTTGTTACTATTAAGTATATTTATTTAATGTTTGCTACAAGCACATCGATAGTATTTCAAAAACACGAATTGTCATATTCTGGAAAATCATTTGATCATAGCTACCAGATTTACTTCGTGTGTGCAGTGATGAGGCCTTATGAGTTTATTTTGTTCGACAATTGTTTCTTCTCGCCTATGGACGAAAAACGTCGCAGTTCTAACTCTTCAACACAATTATTATTAATGATCAATGCTAGAAGGTCCGTATATATGCTTTACGCTTTTGTTCCAAACCATCGTCCAAAACATATTTTTATACCCTTTACCAAAAAATGGTAAAAGGATATATATAGGTTTGTCATTCCGTTTGTAATTTCTAGAATATTAATAAGCGACACATAAAGTATATATATTCTGGATCCTTATGCATAGAGAAGACGAACAAGCGATGTCCGTCTGTCCGTCTGTCCGTCTGTCTGTACGTGAAATCGGTTTTCCCAAGCTCCCAGAAGAGCTAGAGACTTCGTTCTTGGACTGGTGTGTCAGAAATTTTCCGAAAAATTTTGCTATTGAAAATCAGCAAAATCGGGCAGACAGTTTCAGAGCTGGAAAACTCAAACTCTATTTTCCCATAGAAAATAACTACCGAAAACAAGTTTTTATTACTTTTTTATTAAATTAACTTTTTTTATACTTCGGTATGAATAAAATTGATATTTATAACTAAAAAAAAAATTTTATAATTTAAAAAATTAAAAAAACGTTTCCAGGGTTGGAAAACTTTAACTTTTTTCATAATAATTAAACATATTTCATGTTTTAGGAAGAAGGCTATTTTCTCAGGAACGGTAAAAGCTACGGGTCTGAAATTTGGACAGTGTATGTAGAACTTAGGTCGCTACAACAACAAATATATAAAAGCTTAACATTAAAGGGTGTTCCAAAATGAGTAACGAAAACTTTTAAAATCCCATGTAATATACATACAATTGTATGTATGTGTGTACATATGTATATTGACACTTGAAATTTGTAAAATTAGTGTATTTTTATATAGGCTACAACAATTAACACTAAAATTAAAAAAATTAAAATTAAAGGGTGGTCCATCAGTTAATGAAATTTAGACTATGTAATTTTGACAAATTGCTATATCTTGCAAACTGTAAGAGTTAAACTCTTGAAATTTTCAAAAACGGTCAAACTAAAAATCCGAAAATTATAAAATCGCCAAAAGGAAAAAAATCGCCAAAATGAAAAAAACGATAAAATTAAAAAAAAAAACGCCAAAAACTGAAAAAAATCGCCAAAACGAGAAAAACGTGTCAAAACTAAAAAAAAATTCCCACAATGACAAAAAAACGCCAAAAACCGCAAAAATCACCAAAACAAAAATGCTTATATGAACAAAAATCGCCAAAAATTCGCCTAAATGAAAAAAATGCTAAAATTAAAAAAAAACCGAAAAAAATCACAAAAACGAGAAAAACGTGTCAATAAAAAATAAATTTCCACAATGACAAAAAAACGCTAAAAACCGCAAAAATCGCCAAAACAAACAAAAATGCTTATATGAACAAAAACCGCCAAAAATTAAAAAAAAATCGCCTAAATGAAAAAAAATCGCCAATATCAAAAAAAATCGCCAAAACGAAAATAAATCGCCAAAATTAAAAAAAACGCCAAAAACCGACAAAAATCGCCAAAACAAATTGCCTATATGAAAAAAATCGTCAAAAATTAAAAAATCGCTTGTATGGAAAAAAAATCGGCAAAATCAAAAAAAAAATCGCCAAAATTTAAAAAAAACTCCAAAAACCGAAAAAAATCGCCAAAACGAGAAAAAAGTGTCATAACAAAAAAAAAATCCCACAATGACAAAAATCCGCAAAAATCGCAAAAAAATGCTTATTATATGAACAAACATCGCCAAAAATTAAAAAAAAAACCTAAATGAAAATAAATCGCCAAAATCAAAAAAATCGCTAAAACGAAAATATATCGCCAAAATTAAAAGAAAACTCCAAAAACCAAAAAAAATCGCCAAACAAAAAAAAAATGCCTACATGAAAAAAATCGCTTAAATGAAAAAAAAAATCGTCAAAATCAAAAAAATCCACCAAAACGAAAAAAATCGCTAAAATCAAAAATATCGCCAGAACGAAAATAAATCGCCAAAATTAAAAAAAAAACGCCAAAAACCGAAAAAAATCGCAAAAACAAAAAAAATTGCCTATATGAAAAAAAATCGCTTAAATGAAAAAAAAATTGTCAAAATCAAAAAAATCCGCCAAAACGAATAAAAATCGACAAAATTAAAAAAAACGCCAAAAACCGAAAAAAATCGCCAAAAACGAGAAAAAAGTGTCAAAACTAAAAAAATTGCTAAAAAGAAATAAAAACGCCAAAAACCGAAAAAATCGCCAAAACAAAAAAAATTGCCTATAAGAAACAAAATCGCCAAAAAACAAAAAAATCGGCTAAATGAAAAAAATTGTCAAAATCAAAAAAATTGCCAGAAGGAAATAAAGTCACCAAATTAAAAAAAAAAACCCAAAAACCGAAAAACATGTCCATATAATCTCGTTTTATGTACATAAAATATGCAGTAAAAATATAAAAATATGTATTTAAAACTAATAAAATATGCATTTATCAACTTTTGTTTAAAAATTAATAACAATTAAAAAAAATCTGATTAATTGCTTTCTTAACAAACATTTTGTTATTAAAAACTTAAAAAACATAAAAAGCTCAGCTTCAATGTTTTATTGAGAAATAGATTATGTCAAATCATATGGAATACAAAATTAGTTTAATTCGAACGTTTATTTACGTACATGAATGAATAATTTTTTTTTTAATTATCAAAGGTAAATCCTTGACGATTTTTTCTGAAAAAATTTTTATGCAATAAAAATGAACGTCCCACATCAGCAGAAGCTTTCGGTGCACATTTAAAAGCTACTATTTCGTTTGCGAAATATTTAATTTCTAACGGCCCTAAGTATAAGCAAAAATTGACATGAAGTTAGCATAAGTGACAAAATTCAATTATGTGTTAACGAGTTCCTCCATACAATTTGACATTAAAAACGGTAGCATTATGTAGTTTTAATCTACCTCTAAGTCCTAGTATGATTTTTATGTGAAGTTTCATCGTTAAACTCTTTAAGATCATGTTCAATTTTGCCACTTATGCTAACTTAATGCCAGGTTTTGCTTATACATAGGGCCGTAAATTTTCGTTATTAGAACTATAAACTATTGATGCAGTTTGCTGCATATATTTTAAGTCCATAATTTATTTGTATAACTATTTCTTATTTATTTTTAATCTCTTCACTTATTCCTTCATAATACATATTTTTTTACCGCATCTTAAATTAATTAAACCTGAGCTGTTAAAGTAAAAAAAGCCTCTACTTGGGCTAAAGTGTGAACAAGAAACCAATATTATGTGTTTACAAATATCAACTTAGTGCTTAAGTTTTTTTTACTTTAAAATTTCTTTAATTTTATTAAGAGAAATATAGTACCCGACAGCCTTCTGCCACGTTTTCCATCTAGTTACTATACGATGTTTCCATATCGTATCACTGAATATTTTTTATTAAAGGCTGAAACGCGCCGAGGAGCTTTCAAAAGCACTTTGTATCAACATGAAATTAATGCGGAACCAGTAGAGTGCGCTGAAAAAATTATACACACACCAATACACAATGGTATTGGTATTCTTGACTCAAGCCAAGATATTGCATTTTTCAAATAAGTTGAAGGAGTAATAAGGTGTTTTTTAATATCGAATAATATCACATAAAGTCTTGGAAATTTTAATTGTTATTTTTTTTTTTTGGTTAAGCAATGTCTATATGCATTTCATTCCTGCTTCACAGAAATCGTCAGTAAACTTTCACCAAACTATTTGGGTTGGCACTATTACATGATTTTTTGTTTAAAAATATGTACATAGTTTTCAAGAAACAATAGGCCTACCAGGTCTTGTGATTTGACGCCTATCAGTTATCAACAGTGGGGCCACGTGAAGTCAATGGCTTATGCCGATAAGGAAGGAACATTTGACATATTCAAGTGCAATATAGTTCGTGTTATACGTGATATACGACCAACAATGCTAGAAAAATCGCCCCATAAATGGGACTTTATCAAGAATAGGCGCGGTGGCCACATTCCAAAAATCATTTTCAAATGTTTATGACATAAATTGGTATTTCCAATTAAAACCACTTTCGAAAAAATTTTAATTTTTCGTTATTTTTTTATTATTTATTATTTTTTTAGAATTTAAAGTTATGTTGAAGTTAGAAATTTTTACACAAGCATATTGTAGATGAGACAAACTAATTCCCAGTAAAGAGAGACTCCAAAAAAGTCATGAAAATGTAGAGTTTGCTATCTGGAAGTAGTGCAAATTTCGATCCGATCTAATGATTTTTACATAGGGTTGTCATTGCAAGAAGTTCTCTCTTTCGATGCCTGGTCACTGAATTGGAAGCGATATTAAGAAAAATTCCCTTTTTTGTGTTCTATGATAATATTTTTATCTAGGAAAAATGATAAACAGTTACCTATTTTAACAAATCGTTTCTGTTTGTACGAATTTAAGCCCGAAACAGTGTTTGCATGTAAATTTAAGCAAATAACTTTTAAATTTTAGACTAAAATTAGTTCATAAATTTCTTTAAAAAAATAATATTTTTTTTTACTTCTGGTTAGTATTTCCTAACACTATGGAGGAGTTACAAGGTTTTGTATGTCTAAAGTAAGCTTCTACATGGATTTTCGCTCACTCCCGGCAAATTAAAAATATCGATTTTTTGGAAGCAATGAAAATGTAGTTCCACTAGAACGACTTCCATTTTTTTTCACTGGGTTGTAAAAGCTTCCAAAGAGTGTTTTATACTACATAACGGGTACCTGCAGACCACACGTTGTCTCGCCAACTTCTGGCGGCAACAACGTAAAAAAACTACTTCCATGGAGCAAATAATTTTTTTTAACTAGTACATATTTCTTAAAAAAAATTTAATATTAATAATGGTAAAAAAAATTTTAATGGCACGTGTAATACCTGATTTTATGAAGTTTTTAAATTTGGTTATTGTCGATAATTAAAGTTTATGTATCAATAACAATAAAAGGTTACCTTTAACCACTTTCGTTGACCAAATTCAGTCATTTGCTTAAAAAACTGTAAAACTGCTTAGTTGGTCTTTTCCCGTAATGTTTCTACAATTAGCTTGTCGGCATTTTTGTTAAAGCTCAAACATATAAAAAAAATTTGTTTTATTAAGCGATATACAATTTCCAATTAAGGCACCGTCAAAAATATCTATTTTATAAGTGTTTTTATGTTTTCGACGTTTTTTTTAACGTTTCATGCTACTCAACTGCATGACAGACATACATACATATCGTTGACTTAATACGAAAAGGCCCTAACTTATGTTTAAATAAAAAAAGATGCAATATTGATACAAAATTTTTTTAAAATGCAATTTATACATATTAAAAACACTTTACAAATTTAGTGTTACAATAGTTTTATTAATTTTTTTAATTTAGTTTAGTAATGGTCTATCGAAATATGTAATAATATCGATTTCGAAAAATTATGAGTTGGGGCCTTTTCGTATTAAGTTAACGATATGTACACATGTATTTGACTACTCACGTTATTTCTTGTTAAATAAATATAAAATATAAAACATTAAATCAACTGGAAAATTTAATTAATTAAAAATTGGTGTTTATAAAGAAAAACAAAAAATAACACAAATAAAAAAACATAATGATGAAAAGCTAAATGAACTTTTAATGTGTGTGGATAGTTAATATCATGAGTATCAGGAAGCTTTTTTCAAATTGTGACAAACTTTTACTCGTTGATAAAATAAAAGATAACTATGTAATTAGTCAAAGTAAAAAAAGAAATAAATGGCCATTAACTTGACAAAAACACAAAAAAATATGTCTCAAAAGACAGGAGTCATGCTTCCGCTTTGAGAATGTTTTAAGAGCAGGGCTTGAGAAATAGAAATTCCCATGAGGGAATTACCGGGAAACTGAATATACCCAATTAAGATTATTTTAATATTTTATTTTTATTTAACGCTTATCAAAATGACTACGAACTTAAAAACTTAATTTGTTGCATTTCTAGATAAATTTTATGGCTGCTATAGCAACTCATCATTAACGTCAACCATAAAAAATTAGCACATGCTGAATAATATTATTTGTACTTAAAACCGATAACAGCATAAATCATCTTAATGCAAAATCAAGTTACATATGGTAAAAAATTTGACAACGAAACTTAATATTTACGTGAAATTCGCATGCCTCTGACGAGGTTTATTATAAAGATATAAACAAAATAATATTGTTCTAAGTCTTAAAAAAAGTAAATTTTTATTAAAAATTACAGGCAGAACAGGCAAGACTATATTAATTTGCGTATTTTGATTAAAAAAAAAAAACGTTGATACGATAAAAGTTGTGGTTGCAGTTTTTGATGCATCTGTAGATGTCTATAACCAATAGTACATATATTCTTTTTTTGCAGCAATACATTTTAATTTATTATATTTCTAGCTTTTACCCGATGATCCACTCGCGTAATCTGATATTTTGGAAACTGTACTTGAAATTGATGAACGTTTTGTTACTCACTGATAATTTAAAAAAAAACGACAAAAAACGACAAAAACCGAAAAAAATCAATAAATAATTAAAAATCAGAATAAAAATGGGTCTTAAAAATGTTTAAACAAAAATTGCCCCAAGTCCTCGTCCAGACTTGCAATTTTTGTTGCTGCAACTTTTTACAATTCTGCTTTGAAATTGCGTAAGTGTCCACATTAGGAAATTCTAGATTTGCTATTATGTATTAAAAGAACTTGCTTCACAACAAATTTCCCTAGAAAATTAACAATTCTATTTAATTTTTGCTATATTTTGTGTTTTTCATACAACTGAAGAAATAAAATTAAATAAAACGTCAAAAAAATTAACAAGAGAGAATTTAAAAACAAAAGAGAATTGCCGAGTATCAATGAAACTGTGTACTCCTCCAATTTTATTGAATCAATTAAAATTTAAATTAAGTTAAATTTTTAAATACAATTTTAATCGACTCAATTATATTTTTAATTGCTTTTTGGTTTTTTTTCAATTAAACTGCAATCTTTTTTCTGTGTAGTAACACATACGTTTTATGCCAAAGCTATGCCTCAACAAAATCTATTTTACCCCTACTAGGGTTCTCGTAATTGTCACACCCACAATCTCCGAAGAGATCAAAATGAGGGAATAGTATTTAGCCAAAAGATCTTATTTTTTGAAGGCAACGATTTGTAAATAAGTACTTCTACTGCATGCACGTTACGATTTGCCATGTTCCATGCTTCTCATCCTTACAGTAGAACAGATTTTACCCAGTTGAATATGTCACATTTTGTGTGTGTTGAAATGTCGTTAAACCACCATGTTGACTCGCTTCAGCATATCTTCGTGAGAGCCACGAGACCTTGTAGTTATGCTACCGATTTAACAAAACTAATCGCCAACAGTAAATGGTTAATTGCTGGGAGTTTGTTCTGTTTGCGCTCATAAAGATAGATAAATACCTTTAAAAGTAGTTGAAAGTTTAACTTCTGAAATGTATATACTATTCTCCGCCACAGTTAAGTTCTTCTTTAATTAATATTGCGAATTTTCTTAGACGGTATTAAAGTTTATTATTTTCAATTCTCATAGAATGAAATTAATGTGGTTTTCTGAAGAACAAAAGACAAGTTCAATGAGAATTATAGTTGAGGGAAATACCGGAATTTTTTTGTGCCGCCAATTACTTTTTATCTGAAAATTAATTTTGTTTGTAATGTGACATGTTTTTGAAGTGCACTGCAGTCTCCTAGAGTACATATAATTAAGATCAGATATGGATTTATTTTAGAGGTTTTGGCAACAACTTATTTATACTACCGCTGCTTGTGCAATGAGAAACCAAAGAAATTGATTACAACCGGCCTGCACCTCCAGCCGTTTATAAAGATGGCTTGACAATGTGCTTTTCATTACAGAATACATACAAAATATTTAGGATAATGACCGTCGCATAGCTCATGTGATGAGCTTCGTGTAACGGTTACGATATAAACATACTTATCTGTAATCCAAGGATATTTGTAATAATTCAATCTCCGAAAATAGTTTTTCTTTTAATGTATAGTCAAAAAAATTTATTTTATTTACTTGAAAATAGAGTCTGTACCAGACAACTGGAGCGATACACCGCAAAAATAAGTACACAGTTCAAACACGCAGTCTATCGTTGACAACTGTGTCTCTCACACCTCAACGAAAACTGTGCTGTGTGTTTTACTCAACATTCTTTTGCAAATATCTTTATGCGATCACAATTGTATTTTGCATTATTCGTACTGTGTCAGAGACACAGTATGCAAGCAGCGATTGCAAAAATGCGATGAGAGCGACGAACACAGCACTCAAGGTGTATTAATGCTCTCAGTACTTTGCAATTTCACAATCGAGTCTCTTTTTTACATGTTTTGCTTTGTAGTTTTAATAAACTGAATATGTATTGGCGTTTAAAATAAATTTTTAGTAGTCCCTTTCGTTTTTTTTTTGTTTTTAGTTTTGGCAGATCAGCTAACTGTGTCATTTTTGATACTTTACACATATAAAACTTACTGTGTCGGTGGCACCGCAACCGCAAAAAACCAAACACACTTTCTACACTCCACAGGCAATGACACACACACACCAGACAATGAGTAACAAACAACATGAGTGCGCTCTTGATTGATTAAAAATAATACTGTGTCGACAATGATTGTACAGATTGCTGTTTCTGTGTGACCGACACAGTGATTTCTATCTGTGTACAGTAAGTGGCAAAAATTACTGATTATGCAGTTCCCTTGTCTGTACCTAATTCATTCATTATCTTCAACTCACACTTACTACGAGACTTCATTAACAACTTTAAACAAAATCCTTGAGGGTATTCATTTCAGTTTTTTTCCTCGTTGGAAAAATGGAAAAATGTAATTTTTTACAACAAACACAGGGAAAAAATTTTTAAAAAAATTTTTGAATTTTTTTTTCTTGTGTTTGTTGTCAAAAATTACATTTTTCCATTTTTCAAACGAGGAAAAAAACTGAAATGAATACCCTCTTTATTTCAGCTTGGCAAGCAGAAAATTTTAATTTTCCAACATGTATGTAACCAGTTGTCAGTTATCGCCGAATAAAACATAGTGTGCCACTGTCTGTGTTATTCAAGCGTGTTGCTACAACAGACGTTGCTTGTTCTTATTTTCAAACACAAGGTAGTTTGCTGCTGCTGCTGCAGTTGGTTTCATTTCGTCTCTCGACTGTTGCTGTCATGTTTAACAGTAGTTGGTGGGTGACCTTTTGCGTGTTAAACAAACAAGTGAAACAAAGTTTGAAAAGGTGCAAATTTTATGCAACAAAAGAATAATAAGAATAAGAAGAAGACGAATAGCAAGAAAATCACATATACAAATGCATATGACTTAAAATACTCGTACTTTAGCTTTTAACTTGTTGCTGCAATCTTCAAAGAACATAAATTTAATCCATAATTGCAATATGAATATGGAATTTATTGCAAATATGAATTTAATTTATGTTACATTTAATAAAATAGTTATTTTTATGGGGATTTTGTCTTTCAAGGCTCATCAATGTTATTTGCAATATGTGTTGAATAAATACGAGAATATTTCTATTTGTGGCGAGAAGATAAGAAAAAAAATGAACATGACTATGTAGCTTGAAATTTTCTGAAAGTTTAATTAAGTTTTTGTTTTTCAAATATCCATAGCATAAGCAATTCGAGCATTTCCCGGAAAGAAAATTTTAGTGTTGGACAAACAGGGTTGGTTTGGATAAGCAATCAAACCAACCCAACCAGGTATGAATTACCTACTTTTCATCATTCACACACGCCTCACAGGGGTTTTATATGTAAAAAACTTGAGGATTTTATGGAGATTTGCGAATGGTTGATTTGTGTGCTCTATTATCCATAGTAAAGCTGGCTTGCTGCTACAAATGACATAGGTTCAACATTCTTTGTTTGGAAACGAATAGCTGATGCTACTCAATAAGACTTCCTGACGTTCTCTAGTGACACCGACCTAGGGTCTAATCGTCGCTTTCGATCACGAGTATATTCGATGATGTTTTTCCAGTTTAAGATTAAGGCTTTCGAACAATGTAATAATATTGTCCGATATCGAATGTCATAATGTCAAGCGTAAATGACGTGAACGGATCAGCTGGTTATCGAAAGCGACGATGTTTTTCTAATCACGTAAACTGCACACCATAAATAATTTTCACGCAATTTTATAGCAATGGATTTTGTAATTCGCTTATAAAATTGGTTTTCAATAATAATTTATAATTACCAGACAGTTTAAAATATCACAAAATATCAACATATCACTGAAAAACTTAACATTTCTTAAATCGAAGGAAAACTCAATAAGTACAAATTTAAAAAAAAAATCGATCAGGCATGTGATGGAAAACGATCGTTTTGAAAAGTTGTGATGAATTCGGATCGATTTTATGTATAATTTTTAAACCAATCTTAAGCTACTGACTTTTAAAAAGCACACTTGAAAATAAAATGAAAATAATATAATACATTGGAATAAAAATACCTCGTAACGAAAATGAAAGCGTTTCGTTGAATACCTTTCATTAATACAACAACAAATTTCATTAATAAAATGAAAAATTACATTATATTGATGCAAATTTAATTAATGGAATTAAACCTTTCTAGTGCTTAATATTTTACATTTCGTAGTACGAAATACTTTTAATTCGGGTAATGAAAAACTAAAATACATATTTTTATGTAGAATTCATACAAAAAATATTTTAAATTGATTAGGTGACATGACAGAAGATCCAAGTATCAAACCAAAATTGTAGTTA
Source organism: Tachina fera (assembly GCA_905220375.1). Classification (NCBI taxonomy): domain Eukaryota; kingdom Metazoa; phylum Arthropoda; class Insecta; order Diptera; family Tachinidae; genus Tachina; species Tachina fera. Next base: position 61,962,489 of record LR999964.1, read on the forward strand.
ATCAATATTTATGGTAATTATAATTTTGTTGCAACGTTAATGAAATATTTTCGTAACTACAATGAATAAAACTTCCTGCTGCTGGTTAGGAGGCAGTGTGCTACCCTTGTAGTCACAGGTTCGAATACCTTTCAAATACAGACAAAGTATTTTTTTTAAATTTGTATATTTATATATACATATATTTATATATTTCAATTGAATAGATCAAATAAATAATGTTGTATTAATATTTTATTAATGATGGTATGTACGTATTTACTGTGTATCTTAATAATATTTGAGGTTGTTGTGGCTGAAAGCGGCGGGGAAGCCAATTAAATAAATACAAAGAATTTTCTCATGCCTGTGTCAATATATATATTGACCTGTGTCTTAGGTCAAAACTAAGACAAAAGTTCATTGAAACAAAGAACTTTTTCATTGCTTTTATGTACTTTTTTTGGTTCAGTGTATACACGTAAGTTGAATAATCAATAAAATACAATGATAAATTAAATTCATTACAACAATGACTTATGTTGTTAACACACTGATAAAATATCATCAAAAAATGATATGTTACGCCTGATTAATGAAATACTGTTATGATATAAACGAAAAATTTTCTTAATTCAATGAAAGGAAATAGATCGTTAAAAAAATTAAAAAAATTACTTCATTGTATAAGTTAAAAAATTTCATTGCAATGATTACATTTTTCATTTAAAATATGAAAATGTACGTTGCTTAGTAAAAACATGTCCTTACATGAATGAAAATATTTCGTTGTATATATGAAATATTTTTAGCTAATGAAACAATTTTTGTAATGCGAATGAAGTGTTGCATTGATTGAAAAATAATGACAAAATCATAAATATATTTTCAAAAATCTTTACATTTGCGAAAGTTTTTCTTTCAGTGTAGGGCTGTTAAAAGAAATGTATTAAATATTATTGGAAAAACTATTAAAAACAAATTTTAAAATAAAAGTTACGTCAACTGATACCACACACAGTGGACTAAACCTAAAACAACGCTGATGATGAAGGTTTAGTGGCCTTCGAAAACAGCTAGTTGTTCCGTTCAGCTGTATGTTAGTCAGAATCATTACAACTAACTTTAGTGTTATTTAAAAAAAATCCCATAAAAACACTAATTATTTAGTGTTATTTGTTCATTAATAATTATCGCAAATAATTTGGCTTAAAAAGCGATACAAAGCGTTCAAATAATAAATATAAAAATTTTATCATTTTCAAATTGGTTTTGTGTCTAAATCGGTTTTTGTCACATACCTGAATAATCTGTTTTTGTAATCGCTAAAAGGTTTAAAAATTAAAATAGCAGTATTCTTCTTAGAATATTTTATATAAAACAAAATATTTAATTAACAAGTGATATACAATGAAAGTAAGAAGCTTTCAAGGAGGTCAATAATATCCTGAACTTGTGTTCCGGAACACAGAAACACAATATGCCTACAATAAACACATTTAATTGAAAAAAAATCAAAAATCCATTAAAAATTTTATTGAATTAATTAAACCTTTAATTAAATTAAATTTTTAAGCAAAAGTTAAGCTGAAGAGAATTTTCACTGGTCGGCTCTGCAGTTATTTCAATAAATTTAAGACGCAACAAAAATTCTTACATGTTGATTTTACATTGTTATTTTTTCTTCATTATCTCACTTTCAGTGACAATTTTACTGATTAAATATAAAAATTTATTGATTGTGTAAAGCATTTTATTTCAGTTTAAATCGAAATGAATGTTTGTTAGCTCTTGTTGCACTTAGCTGGGATTTATTCCAACTTTGATTAAATAACTTTTGTCGGAAGACGAATTAATTTGACAGTTCTGAGATTTAAAAAATTTTAAAATTTTTTAAAGAAAATCTTACCTACGCGCGTAATAATTTAATAAAAATTGGGTATTTCTTTATACTCCTACATACATGATGATACACTTCTGTGTACATGTTTTTTAAAAACAAATGCCTTTTCAAGAATTCTGCTAAACTAAATATGGGCTAAGTAAACAAATTCATGTAACATTTATAAATATTCACATAAAAATTGTACTTAAAATAATTCTAGCAAATTGAATAAATTCCTACCTTTTTTTGTTAAGAGTACGTTTAAATATTCACATCAAAGACAAGTGAAAACAACTACATATTGCGCTTATTAATTCGAGATTTATTTAATGTTTTCTTCTTTTATTAATATTAATTGTTTATGGCTTGTTTATTTTATAAAATGCATTTTTTCTGAATACTTAATTGTTACCATGGCATGTTCAAATCGGAAAATGCTAAAAAATAAAAACACGTTAACATTTATACTTTGTATATTGTATTGTATTGTATTCGCATTGTACGATCTTGGCAATGCCAAATATTTTTCAATTAAACGGGTGTTAAAGTGGTGTTTGTAGTCATGTTTCAGTGTATATGTGTGTGTTTGTGTGAATGGTTACCACTTACGCTCATACAAAAGCTGATCTTAAAATGTTATTGACTTTTTCGTATTTTACTAAATTCGAAATGAATAGCAAATGAAAAATTAAAAAAGCTTTGTTTTATTTTTAAAATATTATACTATTGAGATATCAAAATAAGTATAAATATAATTGATAATTATCATAACAATATCGGAATTATTTCTGAATTTGAGGATGATTCTGAAAAATTTTTAGGCAATTTGTAATGTACCCACCAAGACCTATGACCCTCACTAGATCGTTCTCCAAGTTTTATTTTTTCACTGTAACACCGTGTAATTAATAAATTAATTTTTCACATATTGCCTATGAACCATCGATATTTATTTTCCACTATCGAAAGTTAATTACACATATCTAATCTTCGTTATATAATCGTGGTAACAAATTGAATTAAACGAAATACCCACACTGTCTAAAATTCTTATCAGCTGATATTTGTTTAAAGCACAGAGGATATTCCTCTGTGGCTTACAGTATTAAACAACCATTAAACAAGCGAATTAGCTTTGGCTCAGTGTCGACCGTGGTCGAAAACGTATATCATTACATTTTACAATTGTGTCAGTTATACTATAACCACGTGCTGGTGTTGCCAGTGAAATTTTCGTCTCATTTCCGCAAAGTTTAAATTTTAAATCTCCAAAACCAAACTTGTTTTTATTATGGTCATAAGAAACACTTCTTTAGTAAGAAAGATCTCTTTTGTTGTCGCTATGTCAGTATAATGGTGAGTTTTGAAGAAAATTTTCTTAAAATAAATTAAATATATGCCTTTGCATGTCAAATTTTTTCATGCATGACATCGTACGTGGACAAATCAAACCTTCTGGCTTGCCATAATAATTTTCTGAAAATTAAAAATTTAGTAAATTCTCATCACAAATATTTTTTTATTGTTGTGAAAACATTTTTTTTCTGGCAACGCTGATTCTTAAGAGTATGCGATACACACAACTTGTTCTAAACAATGCATGTGTACACATATGTACGCAATAGAAGTGTATTTTAAGAGAAGGGGCACCCTTAATTTGCCGACCACGGGTGTAGCACAGGAAGAACTACTGCTGATTTTGTTCAATTAAGTGATTGTATAGAAAAAATAATACTCATATTATTGATTAGTATTTCAATTAAATCTATGCTTATAATTGACTTTGTTAACAGATTTAGCTCAGAATATTAATAAATAGATTTCAAATTAAAATAAATGGTAAATAATTATTAGACATTGATGTATGTAAATAATATATATTTTCAAGTTTAGCATTTATTATCGCACTACAAATCTCAAATTACTATTATACTATTACTATTTTTTATTTTCGTAACAATCAAGGCTGATGCTGTATGCTTGTTATTTTGAATATTGTACATTTGAGTGTGTGTGTGTAAGATGTATATGGTAAATTACCCTCTGGTCAATCTAGAACCATATGTCTCTATGTCAACACTCTTTTTCTACCTACAATTGCCCTAGTCGAAATATCGACAACTTTCCTTTTATGCGCGATTATAGATACGTTAGAGACAACAGTTATAGTGTATTTCTGTTGACATTGTCAACGAACACGTCAATGGCCTATTTTTCGTTTTTAAAAAAGTTTAAAGTTAAAAGTTACTTATGTATGTATGTGTTTAAGTTTGCTGCCTCAACCCTCATGGAATTGTAGACGAGGGTAACTAAAATGTATTAGTGAATCTTTGGTTCAAATGTCTCCATATGGTCGTAAAAGAATAGTGCTAAAGTCCACTGCTAGATTTTCAATGACAACCCTGCGTTATATGTCAATACGCGATTACATTGGTTGGGTACTCCTAGTCAGAAGTACTATCGACACTGTCACTAGTAAATCACTACTATTTTACTATTGACACCGAGAGAGGAAATATCGATATGGTAGACTAGAGCCGATAAAATTTACTAGTGATTCTTTGGTGCCAATGTCTCCATGTGGTCCCAAAAGAACTACTTAGTGAGCAGTGCTACAGTCTAGTGGTGGATTTTCAATGACAAGCTTTCAGTAGATGATTACATTGGCTGGGGTACAACTGGTCAGTAGTACTGCTGACAACGTCTCTAGTAAATCGCTACAATTTCACTATTCGCATTTTCGGCAGGGTATTATGTGTTCAAGTGCGGTTTTTTAAAGCAAGCGCACACAATTAATGACAATGCATTGGTGCGTTTGTATGTGCCCAGAAAAATAAAAGATCATACATTCAACGTGTGTGTGTATATGTATATGCGTGACGTATGTATACGTGTCCATGCCTATGAAGACACAAGCATTACAAATTTTTCAGTCATGAATTTTCTTCTTTACTCCTATACCTGCAATAACTGATACAAATGCCTTACAAACAGAGTTGTTTATGGTTTGTTTTAAAAAAAGATTTCGCTGTAGTAAGGCATTTGAAAAATCCCCCATGTCTTAAGTGGTCTTGTGCAGGACTTTAGTGCATAGTAGGGACGATTTGTACATTTATTTTAAGAGTAAAAGTTTTATCTTTATATTCCGATTTCTTGAGATATTATCCAATTTATACAAAGACGGCAGATATCCCTGTATTTATCTCGTTATAAAAAATTCTCATTAAAAGGCGAATGCCAAAGTTTTCAATAATTGATATAAAATTGTCAAAAAAAAAAAGTGTAGTTTCACTTGGCAAAATTTTTTGCATTTCAAGTCATGAATTAATAAAATAGTTTAAATAAGTAGCCAGAAAGAGAACATTTAAAGATAATGCATTATTATGGCAACACCACAATAGTTGTATGTAGGAGTTCCTAACGCTGAGATTTTATTTAAACCTTAATTTCTTATCTTATCACTTTTAGTATTCAAGTTTTTAAAATAACAATTTACCACTGATTCTTACATTAGCTTTTTTCATTAAGTTGGTTTGTAATAAAGCCTACGGGTGCTACTAAAATTTTGTAAAACAACAAGAGAAATATTTTAAAGATTCTACAAAAACAGTGGCAGAGATACGTTTCTACTACAAGTTGATTAGCAATTGGGGGCATTTCATGTTAAGCGAAAATAACCATAACATTTGGATGTAGCGTTAAACACAAGCGAACTTTGCAAAACAAATGATATTGCATTTGGATTTTTAAATGCAAAATTACAAAATAAAAATATCGCGTTTTATTTATATTTTATATGTATTTAATTTACAATAGTGGTTTTTTTTTCATTAATTTCAAAATAAACAAACATAAAATAAAGGAGAAACATTAACATGTCTGTTGGGATGTTAAATGTGATGTTTTTAAGAAATATGCATTTTTTATTAATTTTCTTTCATAAATATTCGTTGTTAAAAAAAATAAACGACTAAAATAAAATCAGTGGAATAAATAAAATTAAATCAAGTAAATAGAAAGCCAGCACTTGTTATGTGTGAATTAAATTGGTGAAATTCGTGTCATTAATTTAGTTAAGCACAAAAACAGAAACAAACAAAAAAGTATTTACTAACAAGAAGCTTAAAAATGCATTGATATTGTGGTAATTAAGATTTCGAATACGAAAACACGGAAGTATAAATTTGAGATAATCCATTTAACAAGAAATGTATACTTGTAGGGATAGATAAACATGAACTACCAAATATTAACAGCATAACAATTAAAAAATCAGCTACATTTTATGAAACTACAAAAAAAACTAGAAAAACTAGCATGAAAAGTATCATAATCCGCATTTTAAACAAAATCATTTTCGAAAAAACAAAAATTTTTTTTGTCTGTGTCTGTACTAACGTTCATTAAAATTTATTATTGCAATATACCTTATTGTTAATGCCTTTTTAAGCGATATGAAAAAAAAAACATTTGCACATTTTATTTTATGTGGATTTGAAGACATACAATATTTTTTTGCTCCCCGATAACAATGAGAAAATAGCAATTTTCTGACTAAAACACACACATATAAAACTATTGCATTAAAATTTTATCACTAAATTTCAGAAAACGAAAGAAAACAGTTTCGGCAGAAACTTTAATATTAAACATTTATACAACAAAAAATGGAGAAAATATAAAATTTTTGCGCTTATTGATAATTAATTTCTTTCTAAAGTTCTTCGAAATCAATGAGTTTTACATATGTTCAAAAATTATTATAATTTAATCAAAAATTCTCTACAGAAAATTCAATTCAATGGTAAGAAAAACTACTTACTAACTTGACTGCACCAGGTCAAAAATACTTGTGTGGCAACACTCTATTATTGAACAGCTGTTTTTTTATGAAAATATATTTTATTGACATACTTCTCAAGCGGCCCATCCATTATACAATACTATTGCATATGTTGTTGTACATATTATTGTCATTTTGACCTATAATATGCAATAAATGACACAATATTTTCAAAGAAAATATTGCCCAATTTTTCTAACCGTAAAAAAGTAAACAAACAACATTACAAAATGTTGCCATCACATTAAAAAAAATTAAAAATCAAAAGTATTTTGATATTTGCCAATATATTGTGCCACCTTCGAATGTGACATACACCAGAGAACAGAATGAGACCATTCGCATTTGCTAACAATTCATAAATTCGTTGCTATTGCCATGTACTTATTCGACAACAGTAACAAATGTAATTGTTATGATGCAATTCATTGCGATTTGATGATTGCTTATACGCACTCTATAATTACAATGCCGATATAACACAAGCAGCGAAATGAAGTGATGCAGCATGAAAGAATGGATTTCTTTTATACCATTCACTCAGTGTTCGGTGATCTTTTGTATATCACATTTAAATCACAAGTTTATTTTAAGTGATTTTGATATTTATAAATAAAAAAATTAGGGTGAGGGAGGAAATTTTAGAAAAAATAAATGCCGATATATGCGGTGTTAGAAAAAAAAGAAAATACAAAAAGTAAAATTTGAAAAAGTAAAATAGATCTGAAATGTATTTGAAATAGCTTTTTTATATAAAATTTGACATAAAATACATTTCAAACCTCTATCGTGTTTTATTAATACTAATGTAGGAGTCTTATACAACAATATGCAGATTTTTTGTGATTGCATTTAAAACAACAAAACAAGGCATTCAATCTGTTCTCTGACACATTGGCGATAATATTTTACAATACAAGAAATTTTACAATTATATTGCAGGTGGATGGGGCGTTTTAAAACTACAATTCGAGCTGAAAAAAGTCAGTCAATTTAGCAATACTAAAGTAAGGATATAAAAACATATTGATTACTAAGTTCTTGTTTCAGCTTTGATATTTCTTGAGCTTTTCATTTGTTTAACCCTTAAATGCATACCGTACCATAAATGGTACACTACTTATTTTATTAAAAAAAATATAGAAAATGTAACTGAAACTGAAACTCAATAAAGAACACTCTAAAATAAAGAATGATGTATAAGTCTTCTTTGAAATGCCATTTAAGTTTGCTTATAAGTTGCTTATATCATCAGCCAGCTACCAAAGTGAACGCATGAAATTTTTGAACAAACATAGTTTGTGAAGCAAATTTCAAAAGTGAATCAATAATTAGTATGGGTGCGATTTTTGTAGAGATTAGTATCAATTTGTATATGGGACACTATTTTAACGAATTTTACTAAAATTTGTGCAAGTTTAATTTTTTAAATAGTTTTTTCTCTCGTTTTTAATTTTCCAAAAAATATTGTTTTTCCAATTTTTACGAAAACCGTTAATTTTTCTTGAAAATAAAGTCAATATTCGTGTTTAGGGACCAAATTTACATAAGAATTTCTTGATCTCAGTCAAAGGTTCTAACCTCATGAATTTAAGGGTTAAGTGAAAGTTTAACATAATAACTCTAGTTGTTCTAGGAAATATTTGGGTAAAGGTTCCCTCAAGATTTGCATTAGCAACAGTGAAATGCGCATAAGATGTAGCTACTAAACCCCTAAATAATCAATTTCAATGTATTTTCAATAAAAAAAATATTTTGATAGATAAGTAAAATAATAATTTGGGATTATTAGTGCGTTAATAAATGTTAAACGGAAGAATTAAAATTTGTTTAATAATGTTTTATAAGGGAAAGTTATTGCAAGCAAATAAATTATAGGTAAAAAAGTAATTGATGGTAAACTAATTTTAGGAAAAAAAAATTTACACAAAATCGTACAACTCACAATTTCGCTGGACTTCAAGATTTCCACATTTAGCCTCATCTTGGATCCATACACCAAATATGACAGAGAAAAATAAGAGATACGGAACTGAAATTTGGACAGAGTACATAGAACTTTGGCAGCTACAACAATAAATACGTGAAAGTTAAAAATTAAAGGTTTTCCAAAATGAACAACATAAAATATTAAAACCCCATGTAATAAATATCCTCACAAATAAATGTGAAAAAGGCCAAGTTCCTTTTATAAATTTCGGCCATTAAAAGTAGTGAGATAAAAATTTTGAGCAAGTTCTTGTTTGGCACAATACCTATCACTGTAATATGCTATGCATTATATAAATTTGTAACCGTAAAAGTGTCATATAATTTCTAGATAATCTGCTACTTGTCAAAAATTTTCCAGATATAATGAAATGAACACGTATGCATTATTCTCTTAGTTTTTAGAAAGGTAAAAACATTGCCAAGTTAGCATATTATCTAGAAATTATATGACACTCTTACGGTTACAAACTTATATAGTGCATAACATATTACAGTGATAGTTATTGTGCCAAACAAAAACTTACTCAAAATGCTTATCTCACTACTTTTAATGGCCGAAATTTTGGAAAGGAACTTGGCCTTTTTTCACATTTATGTTTTTGTGAGGATCTGACTACTTTTTGAAAGGTTTTCTTAATAAAGCTTATTAAACTTTAAATTTCTAGTATGTTATAGTTCTATTCATAATGACTGCGTCACTTTAAAAGGGCACACCTACCTACCCACCTATTTTTCTAAAGTCTGCTTTAGACCAGCATAAGTTAAATGTGCATGAAAAGTTTGAATAGAGTAGCTTGTGTTTTAAATATTTCCTGTTTGGTAACTTACCTAAATAAATTTTTTTTCTCTAAATTTCAGTTCTCTGCCGGATAACATTGATCTTAGTTTTTATAAACATGGCCCCACAACTCCAATGTAACAACTAGTGCTTTCGGAGTTTGATCAGAAGTAAATGAAAGAAGAGACTTAAATCTTATTGTCATGTTGACGCCCACTTTTTTAACGAAAATTTATAGCCTTTCGTTATTAAAACATGTATGCCAAATTTCAATAAAACTGCTTAAGCCAACGATTTAAATTACACGTTTTAGTTATAAGCTTAATGGGTGTAGCCCTCCCCTTATGGCTACATTTTCCTGGCTTTAAGATTTTTCTAGTTAGTTTCTGGCTTAGAAATACTTGTCTATCAAATTTCTACTCATTAGCGAAAATTTAAATTTGTTATTCTTATTTGAGTGATCAACCCCAATTTTTCAAACTCAAGATTTTCTTTGGCGAGTGCTTATCTCTCCTGTTGATTTTCGCTGGGAACGTGTAATAATGAATACATAAATAGTATATTTAAGTGATCCGAAGTACATATATGAAATAGGAATGCAAATTTTGTGGGTTTTTAACTCCCATTTTGTTTAAAAAACATTGTATTGTATTATTGTAACATGTAACCCATATTACAATAGAATCGCTTAAGGTTTTCAGATTTTTTTTAGCTAGTTCCTAATCTAGAGCTACTTCCTCATCAAATTTCAGCTAAATAGCGCAAGTTTTAATTATATTTTCTATCTCAAGATTTTATTTGGCCAGTAGTTTTCTCTCTTGTCAAGTTTCCTTGGAAACGGATAGTAATAAATTTATAAATATGTTGTATATTCAAATGTATAAGAAATAGTAGGTTTAAAATGTATGGGCGTGTTACCGCCCACTTTTTTCAACGAAAATTTATAGCCTTGCATTATTGCAACATGTATGCCAAATTTCAATAAAATCGCTTCAGTTAAAGGCCTTAGATTTGTATTTTAAATTCTGAGCCTTATGGGCGCAGCTCCACCCACCTTGGTAAAATTTTTGAGTTTTCAGATGTTTCTAGTAATTTTCTAATCTATAACTACTCGTTTATGAAATTTCACCTCAATAGCGTAAATCTTAATTTTTTATTATTATGGGCGTGTTTCCGCCCACTTTTTTTAATCCAAAATTTTCTTTTGCTAGTGCTTATCTTTCCTGTTTAGTTTCTTTGGAAACGGATAATAGTAGTTACATAAATAGTACATCTAAATGTACTGGCCGGAAGTACATGAAATAGGAGGTTTAAATCGTATGGGAGTGTTAACGCCCATTTTTTTTATAAAAATGGATAGCCTATTACTATTGCAATATGTGTGCCAAGTTTCAATAAAATTGCTTGAGTTAAACGCTTAAGATATGTATTTTAATTCTGAGCTTTATGGGCGTAGCCCCGGACCCTTGGTAAAAATTTTCGCATTTTTAGATTTTTCTAGGTGATAACTCACATAGTTCTACTTGTGTACCAAATTTCACCTCACTAGCACAAAGTTGAATTTTTATGGGAGTAGCCCCGCCCCCTTGTCAAAGTTTTTGGGTTTTCAGATTTTTCTAGTTCATCGCTCACCTAGATCTACTTGTTTACCAAATTTCAGATCTCTAGCTATAGTGGAAAGCCTTCATAATATTGATTAGTGAATCAGTAGGTCAGTGAGTCAGTGAGTGTGTCTTAAAATATGCACTTTTTGCACCTCCATATCTCCGGAACTTTCAAACTTCGCATAAAAGGTAACATGAATTTATTTTATTTATGGTTTAAATATTATAATTTTACGAATGCGTGGAACAAAGTTATGAGGGGGTAAAAACAGCTCGAATGACTTCCTGAATATATACACGCTGTGTGCATTGGTCGGAACTTGGCTAGATAAATACTTGAAATTTGTAAAGTTAGTGTATTTTTATACAGACTGCAACAATTAACAATAAAATTCAAAAAACTTTAAATTAAAGGGTATTCTATGACTTAATGTAATTTTGACAACTTGCTGCAGCTTGGAAACCGTAGGAGGCAAATTCTTGATATGTTCAAAAACGGTAAGGTTAAGAATCCCGAAATTATAAAATCACCACACCGAAAAAAATCTCCAAAGCCTAAAATAATCACGAAATAAAAAAATCTAAAACTAAAATAAATAGCAAAAATCCTAAAAAAATCACCACAGTGAAAAAATCGCCAAAATTACATAAAATCGCCAAAATAAAAAAAAACGCCAAAATAAAAAAGCTCAAAACCGAAAAATCGCGAAACGGAAAAAATGCTAAAACTATGTACATATTAGTGATGCACGAATATTCGTATTCGTATTCGAATTGTCGAATATTCGGCCATTTTCAGGCGAATACGAATGTATTCGTATTAAATTAAATAAATAAATGCATAAATCCTAAATGAAATTTAAATAAATCACTAAAAATTTTAGTTTGTACAAATACATTAATTTTTTTATAGAAATTTGTGCTTTTTATCATTTTCAAATATTATTCAATGACGATAATTAAAATTTTGGGTACTTTTCATTAACTTTAAAGTACGCCAACAAGAGTGTGAAGTCCTTTTTCATAAGAATTTTTTAATATATCATATTGCATAAAATATTCATATTAGTATTCGCGAATATCGTGTCAAATATTCGTATTCGTATTCGCGAATATCGTTTGAAATATTCGTATTCGTATTCGAGAATATCAAAAATTGATATTCGTTACATCACTAGTACATATATATTATATAGGCTAAATTTGGAATAGTACTCGTAACGTGGAAAATTTTTTTCTGTTCAATTATTGCACATATGTATGTAAGTGAGTATGTACTTTTCTTTAATTCTTTGACTTAATATGCAGTCATGACTCGAACTCGGTACCTCTAAACTAACAGATAAGCACACCTCGCTATCGTCAAACATTTGAGAGCTTATCGAGTGAATTTAGCTTTAGCGATCATTAGATTTTTTAGATTTGCGAACATATATTGAAAAATTTTGTTTCAAAATTTCTTCACTTTGATGAGTTTTTGCTTATACTGGATCTCAGGTCATGCGGGTAACATGTTTAAAAAAGTTTTATTTGAGTTTTTCATGTCACAAATTTGAAAAATTTTATTTCCGAAAATCCTCAAAATATACTTAACCGAATATTTTTATTACATAATCAAAGAAGAGAAGAGATTTTAATAGCATTTTAAAGACATTGGCCGTCTTTAGAATGCTGTAAAATTGGCTCCGATTTCTCTCTCACACACACACACACACAAACACATACATACATAGATACATCCTTGCGATTATTATTGTGAAAATAGTCAACTTGAATTTCTATGGCCTCAAAACGTGGAGATCTGATGAAAATCAGACTGAAATTAGTAACTTCATATTTTGCAAGGCGGAAATTCATAAATATTACTATTTGATAAAGGGTTTATAATATTTTATTTATTTTATTCATATTTTTAATTAAGAACTTGATTTATTCAACTAAGTTATTAATTTCTTCAATGAATTCCAGTGAAAAACTTATTTGATATTACTAATTATTTACTGGTAAAAATTTAATTAATTTTTTCATTGATATTAAAATTTTATTTTATATTACAAAATCTTTCATACTCGCATTAGTGTTTTCTCTATAAGATAGACATTCATACAAAAAATATATCTTTCATGACCTTTAAAACCGCAATACCCAGTTCACATCCCCTCCACATGACAAGACCAGGTCTTCAAATCACTCTTACAGAATTTGAACAATCTATAGTGGTTGTAACCATAAAATTAAAGAAAATCGCAGAAAGTTGACCGAACTGAACACCCATTTTTATTTATATACATATATGAGTGTATGATAATTTGTCAAAACAGATTCAATAATTGAAAGTCAAATGGACAAATGTAGCTCCAACAATATGGCTTCTATCAACTACCAAAATGCGGAAAAAAATCTTTAAATGCATTTACACAAAAAAAGTTTAGTGTAAAAACAACATGCAAAAATTTTTATTTCAAGTAACGTTAAATTTCTTTACGAAATTGCATTTGTAATAATTCAAATTTGAATGACCACTTTAATCAAGCATTCGTAAAACAATTGACCAGAAAAAGTAGATGGTATTTTTGATAAATTTAATTATACTTTTTTATTAAAAATATCAAATATTATATGATACGAATATTCCTTTAGATTGCCAGTTGTGCTGGCACATTATGTTGATCTTTTACACATGTTTGTTGGTCTAAAAGGCTGTAAAACATTGTTTTTAGTACGTTAATTATTTTTTATTACGCTCTCAAACGCTTTACTTTATTTTCTTTACCAAAAAATTTATTTACTTTTTAGGAATTTTTTTACTTGTATCACATAAACTCACTTAACGCCAGCATTAAGTGGAAACAGTTAAAACAATTTTCATTGCAGTCGTATGTATTTAATTAACTTCACTTGCACCTTCAATACACAGCCTTTCTTTCGTTTAGCGTAAGTTATCTTTATGGCCAAGAGAAAGAGGAATAAGTTAATGTATAAAGTTATGTTTATTTAGCTAAACATAAATGTTACGGCATTTTGTACAATTTTGTTCCAAGAAAAAAAGAAGTCATAAAATCTTGGCGTAACAATGAACATTAAACAATTCATCTAACAAGGTGTAATGAAGAAGGTGTTATGACTAAAAGAAAATAATACATACATACGTACTCGTACATACATACATATACATTGGTATAAGCCGGTAAACAAATGTTATTGCACCAGCAGTCAGTGAGCCCGCCAACTTTTACTAAGTTGACTAACTGGTGCACAAACGCAACCCAATCACACTCATAAAAACACATTAAAGAAAACTACCGGTTAATTGACGAGGATAGGAAAATGTTTGTTAAAGAAAATAATGAATTTCGAATTCCCACAGTTGCCTCTTTTAACGTTATATTTTATTGATGTTTTCTCTACGTTTATACGTTCAGTTGCAAATGATCCACTGGCTTGGTTTCTCTATAACTGACTGACTGACCCCTTCATGGGAAATGAAAGTTTCAAATCGCCTTCAAGTGTGATAATGTTCACTTTAATATATGTATTTACATAATTCTCTCCTTTGCTCGTTATTCTTTTCATTATTTTCGTCGTTTTTACTTTAATTTTCTATTAAACCATTCAAAAGCATATTTAGTCTTGCATACATAAGAATACTTAACATATTGTTTTCCATTTGCCAGTTGCATATGGACTTTGTGCTAAAACATAAATCATTTAAAATATTTGGAATAAGTATTTATTTGTGTGTTTGAGCATAAAGACGGCAGCAAAACGCTATATCAAAAAAATTATAAGTCGTATTGTTAACACGTAACAAATCGCTGTTCGTATGGCATGGAATGTTTTCAATACAAAAGTTTTTGATTTCATTCCACACAGAAGCCATATGTAAAATGACATGCGTCATAACGCACGTAACAATTTACTGTCATTATCAGAGACGTTGATCATTAAGGGAACACATTTCGCGTTTGAAAATTACTAAAATTGTGAATAAAAATTTGATTTGATCCAGAATGTGCAATTCGAATGCCATTATTTATCAAATAAAACTAAATATGTATCCCCGAAACAACGTGTTTTTATTTTTAATAAAATTAATTTACCGCATATTAAAAATATTTTATATATCTAAAATACAAGAACCTGAAAAATAATCGAAAACATTTGGAAATTTTAAATTTTTTAAAAAAATTTTAAATTATAAAAGACAAACATTTAATTTTAAATTAAAATATAATTATGACAATGGGTTGTATGAATAAAAAAAGTATTTGTTTTTACTTAAAAATGTGTTTAAAAAAACAAAAAACACATACATATTTTGGGTTTTAAAACAAATTTTTAAGTAAAAAGCAAATACTTTTTTTATTCATACTACCCAATATGTCGAATAATAAATTTCTTAAATGTTAAATTTTTAGATTTTATTTTTAATTTTTGTATTTACTTTTATTGTTATCCGATGGAATTCTAATTGTATAAAGGTGTAGAAAAATAAAAGAGATTCATATCGAATATAAATTATTTGCTGGGTTTTGTATTAGTTTCTAAGCCTACTAGCTTGTTTTTCTTTTCTGATTTTCAAAAATATTATTATTTGTAAATTCTCAAATAGTTCTTGAAAGTCTGTGCATAAGATAAGAGGTTTGTGACTATTCGAAACGTGTGGTTGAAGTCTAATGATGATTTGTTACAGCAACAATGAAATGCATATAGACCAAGCTGAACCACCAGCAAATATATTTCAAATTAAAATAAAAGACAAACTTTTGGTGATATGCCAGAAACTGAAATTTGACAAGAAATCTGTATTAATCCCATAAAATTAATTCTCATTATCTGCAGAAAAAGTCGAGCAGTTTGTTCACGTGAAAAAAATTATTATTTTTTTTATAGAAAAAGGCAAAGTTTTAAACTAATATCAAACACAATATAACAACAGTTTTATTGAGATTATATTTATCTACTCTGGTAGAGTTGTTAAATTTCGATTACGATTAGGAATCAAGTGGATTATATTTTAAAAATAGTTGAGCTGAAAAAAAGAAAAAGTATTTCTGAAAAATAACTGATCACGATTACTAATAATTGAAAAGTAATCTGTATTACTAGAAATTACAACAAAAGTAATCAAAAAATAGTACAAGTAGCCGGATTAAGATTACTTTTGATTATTAATAAATAGTCAAATGGAATTAAAAGTAATTTTTAAATATAATCGGATTATTTTTTGATTACTTTTAATTAAATTAAATTTAATTAAAAGTTTTAATTATTTTGTTGTAATTTCAAGTAATTTAGATAACTTTTCCATTAGTAGTTATCGTAATCAATTGGTAAACGTGCGAAACGGAATATAATCGTAATTTAATTATTACTTCACCTTTTAAAAAAAAGTATTCAAATTAGTAATCAGTGCGATTACTAATCATTACTTAACATTTAAATGTCATTTTGAATATCTTGGTTAATGCGGTATTCTCAGAGGAGTCTAAAATATACTTAAGAACTACTCCTGCAGATCTTTCAGATTTGCGAAAGAGTGTATTGCTTTCTAGGCCGAGATCCTAGCAAACATGAAGTCCGCAGAATCTTCAGATGCCATTCCATGGCCTAATGAGCGGATATAGTGTAAACTAATCTGCGAGTATACTATCCCAGCAAAAAATTACATATTATTATCAGAGCTTCTTACCATATAATGACTTACTTTTCCGATTACCAAATTTTATTACTCGCTCACAAATAAATATTACCTAAAATTTAAAAAAATTATGTACAAGTTTAATAGAAAAATGATTTTTTAAACGACTTCAAAAAAAGGAGGAGGTTAACAATTCGTCTCTATTTTTTTTAGGTGTGTCGGTTCATAACTCGGTGTATTTTAGACGGATTGTAAAATTTTTTTTGTTGTCTGAGAGTGTATAGCTTCCCATTGGTCCCATTTGAAAAAAGTGGGCGGGGACACGATAAAATTTTTAAATTTGATTTTGCGATGTCCTACTTATTTGATTGCTGCAAAACCTAGCAAATGTCTTCGATTCTTGTAATTACAAAATTTTGAAGTTTAAAAAATGGGCGGGGCTACTCCCATTAAAATTTATTATAACATTTCACGTGGTTCTACTTAACCGATTTTTACGAAACTTAATTTAAAAAATTTTAAGAAATCTTGGTATAAGTAAAAAATAATTGTTCTAGCATTTTTTTGAAATTTTATTTTTTGTGGCGAAAATGGGTTACGGAGGAAATGAAAGGAGCGTCAAATATTTTTTAGGCGATAAGAGCTTCAAACATAATATAATTTTACTCGCAATATTTTAGAAATAAATACAATAATTGACTGGGACATTTACAAAATTTGATGAAGTAGAGCTCCGAAAATATAACTTTTTAAAAAACTGCACAACGGTAACATTGATTAAGTAAAAGCGTAAGTTTACTTTAAATCGGTTCTGCTGTAGCAGATGCAATTTTTTATTGAAAATTAATTTTACAGTTTGAAAGTATATATTGCACCAAAGTTATTTAGTTGAAATAAAATTGATAATTACATTTAATTAATAGTTTTTATAGAGATTTAATGGTTTGTAACATATCTGTAACACTGAGTGATAAAGGGATATTTAAAAAAAATGGGCGGGGTTACGCCCATTAAAATTTTATATTATATTTCACAGGCTTCTATTTAACCGATTTTTACGAAACTTAGCACACACCCTAAAGGCACAATTTTGCTTTAAAAAAACGGGCGGTGCACGCCTATTATGAACCAATATTTACGAAACTTCACACACACTTTAAACTTTTAAAAAAACACAAACTTGTTTTTTTTTAAAGTGGGCGTAGCCACGCCCCATAAAATTTAATACTATATTTCACTTGCTATAACTTAATCGATTTTTACGAAACTTGGCACCCACCCTGAGCTTTAAAAAATACTCAAGGATGTGTTACTAAAAGTAGGCGGGGCTACGCCCGTGTAAGCTTAGTATTAAATAAAATGTACTTCTGCTTATTAAAAGTATGCACTAAAAAGGTAAAAATAAAACTTTAAAAAAAAATTAAACCGACTTCAAAAATAAGCACAAAAAAGCTAAAAATAATATAGATCTAGTTAGATAAAATATTTTTATATATGTTACCTATAGTGCTGCTTGAAGTTGGTGCCAGTAACACTGGTACTAAACACATAGGAACATGCCCGGTAAAAAAACTGCAAGTACTTTTTATAAACATATTCATATGTGCTTAGTTACCAATATTGCTGCCACCAACTTCAAACAGCACTATGGGTAACATATATAAAAATATTTTATTTAACTAGATCTATATTATTTTTAGCTTTTTAGTGCTTATTTTTGAAGTCGGATAAATCTTTTTTAAAAAGTTTTTTTTGATTAAACAGATTAATAGAGTAAAAAAAACTATTTTAGTCTCACGCCTTATAAAAATCATTAAGTTGGTAATCCAGTAGGGAAGAGCTTCAACCAAAAATGTTTAATTCCAAACCCGATTACCTTTTTTGAGATTTTTTGCTGGGTTAGTTGCATGTGTGAGAAAATATTATTCGTTTGTCTCTAGTACAGCTCCAAAAAAAATAAAATATAAGAGAAAATTAAAAAAAAACAAAATAATGTATAAACAAGTTAGCAGCGACTCATACTTTCCGAGTTATGGGGCTCTGAACTTTTCATAGGAAGCTGTGAAAAATCTAAAATTTTTTTTAAATAGCTTACCTGATAGAAAATTTAATAACAAGATATAAATTTATAAAATAGTTGGCGGCGACCAATATTTCCCGAGCTATTGCTGTTTAAAGTTGTGATAGAAAATGCAGTTAGTGAAGCAAAATGGGTCTAATTATTCACAAGTTCCCCGATTACGGAAACTATTTTTTGTGCGGATCACTTAGCTTTATTATATATATTTTTTTGTTCCCCTAGCAGGTTTAAAATTTGTATACGCTTCTGTACCCATTCTTCCCAATTATGAACAGAAAAAAACTTGTTGTTTATTGTCATTTTTACAAAAATATTAAAATCTAATTCGCATGCAATACATCACACGGATTAAAGTTGCAGTTGTTGGAAGTACTGTTGTTCGTTTGTTTTTTCGTTGTGTACTCGTATGTTCTTTCTTTTTTGAATAATATTCATTCTCGTAGAAAATCATCATTAAGTATTAGCAGCTGAGTACATGTGTTTTTGGGCCTAAATCTTTGCATTAGTCATATGATCACGTAGACTTATTTTATACAATACGTACTCGTACTTTTACCAAATACGGAATTGTCTTCAGTCCAAGAAGGGGGAAAAATAAGTTAAAGAGTTGCCTTTAACACAGTAAGGTCCTCCTTTTTTGGATGATCGCTTGTCTGAACGTGTATAATAAATAGTGGATGTTTGTTAAAATTTTGTTTAAGAAAAAGAGTAAAAATGTATGAAAAAATCTCATATTGCGCACGCGTGCAATTTTTAATTTTCTTAAGACGTCATCGTCGTCAGCAACGACAGTGCTGTTGTTGCCTGTTGACGTTTATACATATATGCGTTGCCTCATTAATATCACGCGATTTTATAGTGGATTTTTTATTTTTATTTTATTTTTCTCCTAAATTATGCGTAGTTGTAATTTTTATTGCTGAAAAATTTTTTTCTTATTTATTTTTCGATGTCTCCAAGACGTCAGTCATACAGTCACTTAATCCATTGAATGTGACAAACACTTTCATGTTTCAACATTTCACTAAGAAAAGTAAAGAAGAAAGAATTATTAAACAACGTGCGAATATCTTAACAACAACTGCAAACAGACAAAGCCACTTTTCGCGTAAATTATCTGCAAAATTTTATTGCTGGAAATGAGGTTGAGCTTGATTAAAAAAAAATATAGAAAACTAAATAAATTTTAGTGAAAGTGTTTAGTTATTCCTCATTAAAAATAATATATAGAAATGCAGCTGTTTGCAATGCAATAAATATTTTATCATTCCTTGTAATAAGAGCGCCAAAATAAATTACGAACACAGTCCTTAACTCTCTTTCAGTAGAATAACTTGAATTTTAATGCAATATAATGTTTTAAGCATTTAGCATTTGTGTTGCCAATAATGGTTACCATCACCCTATTTAGATTTTATGCAAGCGTCCTAAATGTTTGCTTGATGTACCTGCGTTTTTAACACAACAAGCTTGTAAATCAATTACGGTAATTCTTGAAGTTTTAATGTAAATTTCAAACTCCCTTTATATGAGATGAAACATTTTAAGAATATCAGAAAAAAACATAAAAAAACATAATTTGGCTTTAAAAAAAAGCGATACGAACTTTAGCCCGTTCAAATAAATCATAAATATAGAAACAAATGAAGTTCGAATAATAATTAAAAATTAACGTAAATTAATAGCCAGGGACCTGTGGCAAAAATTAAATAAATAAACTTAATAGTTTGAAATTTATTTGCTTGTGGTTTAGCTTGGTCTATATACGTATTTCATTGGCGCTTAAACCAAATCATCAGTAGACTTCAACCACAAATTTTGAACAGTCACAAACCTCTTACTTTATGCACAGACTTTCAAAAAAAATAAATTTCAAATTAAAATATAATTATGACAATATGTCGAATAATAAACTTCTTAAACTTAATAGTAACAAACCAAAAAAGTTTGTCTTAAGTAGAACAAAAAATAAGCAAATTAACTAACATGTGCACAATTAGTAAATAATAAACGACAATGGTAAGTCTGTCGTAAACTAGAGATGATAAATTTGGGCTTTCATTACAAAACACGTTTTCAGCAAATTGAAATGCGATGAATAACTTTGATGTTATTTGTTCATTAATAATTATCACATGTAATTTGGCTTAAAAAAAAGCGATACGAACTTTAGTCCGTTCAAATAAATCATAAATATAGAAACAAATGAAGTTCGAATAATAAGAATTAAAAATTAACTTAAATATATAAAAAAATCTGGTTGGATCATGGCTTGAGATGACGAAATGATTAGATATAGGGGAAACATGCAGCACTTTTATATTCGCCTATCATTGCAGATCATTTAAGATTTAAAAATAACTGAAAACACTACTAAACCGATTAAAAAAAAGGAAGATGTTCGTCCCTGTTCTGTAAACTGATCCATTTGAAATCACACGATTTTGGAAAACTACCTCCGGCAAAAGAAATATTTTCTTAGATTTTTTAAATTTTTTTTATTATATAGATTCTTAAATATCATATCTGAAAGAAAATTATCTTGTATGATTTTAAACACATCTGCAGAACCATTTTTAAAGAAATATACTCGGATTCGATTCAAAGAACAGGGCCGGTTATAATTTTTTTATGTTTGTTACTTTTCTTCTATTCTTTTCTTTGCTTTTGCCTAACAGAGTTTAGCTCATATTTGCTCCCGTTGTAAAAAAATTGGGCGCGGAAACACTTAATATATTGTTTTACTTGCCGATTTTTAAGAAACTTGATACACGCCCTAAACTTTCAAAAAGACACAATCTTGCATTAAAATTTAATTTTATACATCACGCACTTCTACTTATCCGATTTTTACGAAGCATTGTACACACATTGACCTATTGCAAATACTTAATCCTGCATTTCAAAAGTTTGCTGAGCCATGCTCACAAAAAATTTAGTAGTAAAATATATGTACTTCTACTTCTCCAATTATAATTAAACTAAGCAAGCAGTTTCGATTCTATGAATGACATAATCTTGATCTTAAAGAAGTGGGCGGCCCCATGCTCATTGCATATTAATATTTTATTCGCGTGCTTCTACCTGACCGATTTTTACGAAACTTGCCATTTACTTTGAGCTCTGCAAGTGATGCAATGTTGATTTCAGAAAAGTGTGCGACAGTTATATTTTATAAGCAGGGTGTGACTACTAAAAATATAAAATTGTTACTAAAAATTAAAAAATAGAACTTAAAAAATATATTAAACTATAAGAACTTAAAAAATTAAACCGAGTTCAAAAATAAGCACTAAATAGTTAATAGGGATTTACGCCTGCACTAAATCTAGCATAATATATTTATGAAAATCTAAACCGTTCGCACCAGGCTTTTGTTGGTACTTATAAAGGTTTTTTATTCGACACAAAACCCATTAACTGAAAATTTTCCAAAGTTCAACCAAAAACTGCAATGTAGAAAAATTCACGCACTTTTTTATGTACAAATGATGAGATTTATTGAAATTAAAAAAAAAAAATACTTGCATCAATATGTTCTACTAGATTTTAAGTAGATTTTAAAAAAATCTAGTGGCGAAGATTTTTCCCGAAATTTCGTAAGCACTAGATTTTTCTCAAATTAAAATGCACTATAAAAGTAATTTAGATTCAGTTCAATAAAACATTTTTGTATGTTTATAATTAAGTAAATATACAATTTGTTAACCTGATTATAGTACTAGTAAATAAATTTCCACTATTTCTCTACATTTATGTGTATCAAGAAAAAATAAAATATATGTATATGAAAAACATCTGAGACATTCCACTGGGGATTTCGTTATCAAACTCTATAACAATGGTCTCATATACATATATTGCTTATCAACAAAAATGCAATAGTTGGACAAAATGTCACTTAGAAAACATTATAAAATATCGAAGTTGCACAAAAAATTTTACATAAGCTATGTTCATTTACTTTCCCAGCAGAAACTACCAACGAGAGAGTAAGGCAGAAATATTTAAAAATTACTCTCCCAAATATGAAAAATTAAATGAACGCTTTACTTGTAAGAACTTGCAAGAAAATTTTATTCATATCAGAATGGAAATCATATCATGGATGGAAATCATGATACAATTGTACTTTTTCTGATGTATTTTGTTTGATATTTAAAATGAAATAAATACCTTACACAGTTTCATGTACATTTACGATCTTTATGCATTTTTCATAGTTTTTTAATTGTATTACATTAACAAATTCAAGAATTTGACTTTCCATCTCTGAGCATATATGAGAACCAACCAAAATTATTTACCATTAAAATTTAATGTATGTGGATTAATGGAGGAAAAACAATAAATCAAGAAAACATGCTTTCTTTTTTCATTCAGAGAATGAAACGGTTTCATTAAATGTTCTGCATTATATTAATGAAACTTTTCATTAATACAATGAACAATTACATTGTATAGATGAAATCTTTCAATATATGCTCTCCATGTGTTCTTCATAGTTCATTGTATTAATAAAAATCGTTACATTGTTTAAACGAATTTTCTTTTTAGAAAATTTGGGGCAAATATAAGTAAGTTCCACAAATTTTATCTACTTACTGTATACAGTTTGCAAACATAAATAAAAAAAAGTTATTTTGTTAAAAAATGTTTTCCTATTCTTACTTTTCTAATCCCTTTTAATTTCAAAGCAGTATGATCGTCATAAGTGCTATGAAATCATTTCATTTATAAAATGTATGCCAGATATTTCTCTGTTTCTCTTTTTTTTATCCATTCACGTGCCTTAGCACTATACAAATACAAAAAGGTTGTGCCAAACATCAAATAAGGATGCTTGTTTTGTTAAGATTTTTGTTCTTTTAAACTTATGTTTGTGTATTGTAATTCTCATCAACATATTAAGAATTTTACTATAAACATGCAAGTTTTTCGGCTTACTTAAACTTTATTTGGGTTGAACTCAACTGATGAGTTCCTTAAATTTTAAATATTTTACTTCAATAAATACAAACATATGTACGTATATTAAGTACATATGTTTTTGTACATATTAAATAAAATAAAAAAACTATATTTTTTTGTGAAGTAGGTGGTTTGGAAGGCATATGATTTCAGGTTTTTAATAGGAAATTTTCATTATTTACTGCATATATTTCATTATATTTACGAAAATCTCATCATTACTTTAATGAAATTTTCTTTATATTAATGAATAAACTTCATTAATAGTATGTAAAAACTTCATTAAATCGGTGAAAGTACTACATTGTATTCATGAAAAAGTTTCATTGAAGTAATGAAATAGTTTCATTCTATTTATGACATAGCCTCCAAAATTAACTTTATAAATACAATGAATCATTCTTCATTGATCCAATGAAGGGCTTCATTAGCTGACTTTTAATGAAAAATTTCATTAATACAATGAAGAATTTTATTGTCTGAATGAAGAGTTTCCTTTCAGTGTACGTATACATGTTTTTTAATAAAGAAATGCAAATTTTTTCAGTTTTCCTTTTTCAAATATTTTTTAAATAATTTATTTGACAATAAAACACACAACAGATGGTTGGATAATTCTTGCAAGTAAAAATTTTACTAATAATAATTTGTAGGAATTTGCTTGTCTCTCAATTTTTTTCTCTTTTTTGATGCTCTCTCCTTGCAAACTTTTTGAGTTAATTAACACTTTCCAGTAACAATTGCTACAAATTCGTAATAATTTTCAATGAACCAACATATTTATTTAATTAGAAATGCCAATGGCCTAAATTTCAAATACATATATATTCAAACAAACGTACAAATTTCAAAGCTACAAAGTTTATTCAAACAACCCAACGTCAAAAATAGCAAATGGAGGCACTAAGAATGCAAATATACGAGTGCAGATACCAAAAGCATATTTGTTTGCAACAAAAATTAAACACTTCTTTATAAGTCTTCACCCATCTTAAGGAATTTACAAACATTTCATGCTTTCAATATTGTCTTTGTCATTGTATGTAAATGGGTGAAGGATCTGAAACTTGTCCCATGCCATTTGTGAAAAACTTGTTAAAGCATCAAATTGTTGAAGTAAATTATTTAGAAATTTTCTAGCATTTATTTACTATTTATTTTTTTAACTTTAAAAATCTTTTAGCAGAAAAAAATGTTTGATAAAAAATCAAACACTAATTGTCAATTACTGTCAATACATTCAATATAAAAGTAACTTGAGTTAATTTGCTTTTGTAGTTTTGAGAAATTTCAAACATTTTTATGATCATGCCGACTGACGTTTGAGCATAGCCTGCCAGTACATACATAAGTAAGTATTTGCTTTTGCTGTAAAGCTGCTCAGCACGCGTATTAAACAAACTACTTAACTCGACTTAAAACATCAGACGCAGCGGCCAGTTAATCTCAAACGCATTATTAAATACACTGATGTCGGTCGGCTCTAGGAGAATAACGTGTTAAAACAACAATATTTGTGAATTTGTTTTAAGGAAAACACAAAAACCAAACTACCAATGAGCGCGTAAGAAACCACATCTCAAAACATGAATATCATGCTATGGCGAAAAAAATTAACTAAAATCTAAAAAAAATTGGAGGGAAATTATAAAAAAACAACTCTTGTCAGTTGAATGTTATGTTTAATCTCATATTTAGTGTTATATTAGGGCAACTCACCTTATATGGATATGAAAAACGCGACTTTGGTACCCTCTCAAATCAAATATCGGTATTTTTAATAAGGGCTGCCAAAAGATTTGAGGGGTCTAAGGATGACCGTTCATTAGTTGGACCATGTCTAAAAAGGTATATTTTTGAAGTTTTTTGAATTTTCTTCCAAGACAACATATTCAAAATAAATTCAGTGAAGTGCGACTTTGACCCGCGCACGAAGGGTTCCGTACGAACACGAGATGTGTAATTTAATACGAACTTTAGCCAAAACTATAGTTTAGTTTTGGCATTTTTTTCGTTTTTGGGTTTTTTCGGTTTTAAGCGTTTTTTTAGTTTGGGGGTTTTTTGAATTTATTGGTGGTTTCTGAGTTTTGGCACTTTTTTCACGTTTTGGCGATTTTTTTGGTTTTTGAAGTTTTTTTAATTTTGGCGATTTTTATTATTTTGGCGTTTTTTTTATTTTGGTGATTTTTTTATTTTGGCGATTTTTTTTAATTTTTGGCGTTTTTTTCATATAGGTGGTTTTTTTTTTGGTTTTGGCACTTTTTTTCGTTTTGAAGATTTTTTTCGGTTTTTGGCGTTTATTTTAAATTTTGGCTATTTTTTTCGTTTTGTCGATTTTTTTTAATATTGGCGATTTTTTTTTTTAATTTTGGCAATTTTTTTTCACACAAACAATTATTTTTTTTTTTGGCGCATTTTTCGCGTTTTGGCGATTTTTTTTGGATTTTGGCGTTTTTTTCATATTGGCGATTTTTTTTTCATTTAAACGATTTTTTCGAATTTTGCGATATATTTTAGTGCTAGAATTTTTTTTAATTTTGTCGATTTTTTTCGATTTGGCGATTTTTTTTAAATTTTTGGCGATTTTTTTCAGGTTTTGGCGATTTTTCTCGGTTTGGCGATTTTATAATTTTCGGATTTTTTAGTTTTACCGTTTTTGAAAATTTCAAGATTTTACCTCTTACGGTTTGCAAGATATAGCAAGTTGTCAAAATTACATAGTACAAATTGCATTAACTGATGGACCACCCTTTAATTTAAATTTTTTAATATTTTAATGTTTATTGTTGTAGTCTATATAAAAATACACTAATTTTACAAATTTCAAGTGTTAATATACAATAATATACAATTGTATGTCTATTACATGAGATTTTAACATTTTTCGTCGCTCGTTTTGGAGCACCCTTTCTAATTCTCATGTATTTGTTGTTGTAGTGGCCAAGGTTCTACATACTCTGTCCAAATTTCAGGTCTGTAGCTCTTACGGTTCCTGAGAAAATACCGTGTGACGGACAGACGGACAGCGTAGCGAAAACAAGAGGGTTCCTTTTTTCACCCTTGGTGTTCGGAACCCTAAAAAGTACATCATACCAAAGATTTTTTTAATGCACTTTGCATTAAACTTCTATATTCGTATTTAACAGCAGCAATGCCTTATTCGTAAAAAATCGTGCAAAAACTATTAACAGAAATAAATTAACAAAATATAATTTATATTAATCTGTACACTGAGAGAAAAATATTCGCAAATATTTTTCAACCAATGCAACGCTTCATTCGTATTATGAGAATTGTTTCATTAGCTGAAAAATGTCATATATACAATGAAATATTATCATTCAAGTAACATGATTTTTACTAAACAACGTAAATTTGCATATTTTAAATGAAAAATGTAATCATTGCGATGAAACTTTTTAGTTTATACAAAGAAGAAACAATAGTTTTAAATTTTTTAGCGAAGTATTTCATTGAATAAACAACATTTTTCATGTAAATCATGACAGTTGCTCATTACTGAGATATATAACATATCATTGTGTTAACAACATAAGTCATTATTGTAATAACTGATTATTCATTTATTTAAATATTAATTGTTCAATTTACCTGTGTATATTGGCACAGGCATCAGAAAAACCCTTGTATGATGATATAATTGGCTTCCCCGGCCAAGATTTGAACTTGGAACTCATTGCGTGGTAGTATGTTCGCTTACCGCTGCAGCCAAAACAACCTCAAATATTATTTAGATACTCACTAAATACATACATACCATCATTAATGAAATTTTAATTCAAAGTTATTTATTTATTTAATTGATCTAATTAATTCAACATTATTTAATTTATTTGAAAAGTTATAACTTGTAAATATATATATTTATATGTATAATATAATATAATATAATATATATAAATATATGTATGTATACATATAAATATATGTATTAAAAAAATCTTTGACTTATCTCTAGGATTCGAACCTGTGACTACAATGGGAGTAGACTGCCTACTAGCCAACAGCGGGATGTTTTCTTCATTGTAGCTACGAAAATATTTCATTAAACTTGTAATAAAACTATAATTTCCATAACTATAGATTAATTACAACTGTGGTTTGATACTTTGAAATTATTTTATGCCACTACTAAATTTAAAATATTTTTTTTTATAAGTTCTTCATAAAAACATGTATTTAAGTTTTCCATTACCGTAATGAAAATTATTTTGTGACATAAATGATACTAGAAAATGTAAAATATTAAGCACTAAAATGATTTTATTCCATTAATGAAATTTGCATCAATATAATGTAATATTTCATTTTATTAATGAAATTTGTCGTTGTATTAATGAAAGGGGTTCAACTTAACGGTTTCATTCCCGTTACGAAGTGGTTTTCTTTCAGTGTATAAGTAGCAGCTGCTATGCTATGGAAGAACGCATGATATGCCGTCGTTTTTGCTCTATGAAGAAAAGTTTTTTAAAATTAAATACGCAATTTACAAATATTTAAATTACACTGTAAAACAGTAAAAAAAATCCGCATGGGTCTGTCAGTATATGTTTGATAGTACTACCAAAGGGGAAAAAACCCCTATACACAATTTGGCTATTATGGTGACCAATTCATTTTTATAAATCGCCAAAGATTCCGAAAAACACTGCGCCCTCAAAAAATTATGTTATCTTTTTTTCGAACAGCTAATTCAGACTTAGTGATATCGTTTTACTTTTTACGCCTGCTATTTCATATACATTTAAATATACTACATATTTATAAATTTACTACAATCCGTTTCCAACGAAACTTGACAAGATGAAAGATAACTACTGGCCAAAGAAAATCTTGAGATTGAAAAAGATTGCGGTATCACGCCCATTAGAATTAAAATTTGCACTAGTTAGCTGGTTTTAAAATGCAGACTGAAAAGAAATTGGAATTATCTGATAAAGTATCAGAGGCACCATGCCGTGGGAAAATAATATATATTAGAATCTGGCCAAGGTCAGTGGCTGGGCGTTAAGAGCAAGCCGTTTATGATTATCTAACGTAGATCAGAGACTGTCGAAAGTCGAAAATGATGATTTTCAGGAGATCGGATAAAAAAGGGAAAAAGCTAATATTTATTTTATTTTCTTCAGAAATCATCATGGCAGAAATAATTAAACCATTCTTATGCGATACAATTGATAAATCATTGGTACGTATGGAATGGTAAAAATGGCTGCACTCCTTTCAAATTTATATAAATGAGGAAGAGTTTACATCAGTTTTGCGGAAAAGAAATGAATTACTTCATTTTGGAGGGCAGAAATTGCAAACTGTGGCTGATTCCTTGCCTGGGGCAGTTGTTCCATATGACAAAGAAAAGAAAAATGATGTATATACTGTTTTGGTGAATAAACTGAATGAATATTTTAAGCCAAAAAGAAATTCAGCATTTGAGAGACATCTGTTTCATAACATCAGCCCTTTAGAAGGTGAAAGTTTTAATAAATTTGTTTTGCGGTTGCGTCAACAGATAGCTAAGTGCTCTTTCGGTGATACGAAGACTGAGATCGAGGAGGTCTGCTTAAAAGATAAAATTATTGATGTATGGACACCTTTAGAACTGAAGCGGAAATTACTAGAAAAAGAATACAGCCTTGATGAAATTTTACATGCGTGCCGCATAGATGAACAAATTAGTAAACAATCGCAATCAATGTTGCCTAATCCAGATATAAACATAATTAATAAAATTTATTCAAAAAGATGGAGGACAAAGTCGTTTGACGTAGAGTCAAGAAGAAGACAGTCACTTTTGGGACGGGAAGCGGCTTTAGAACTTAAGGTTTTAAAACTTGGTTTAAACGTGAATGAAGCCATTCCCTAAGTGGAAAGATGTGATTATAAGATTGTAAATTGACCCTAACGTTGTACCAGTTCAGCAGCCTGTACGACGTGTGCCAGTCGCCTTAGAAGGAAAAGTGAGAGCTAAGTTGGATGATGCAGTTAATCAAGATATTATTGAACAAGTCATTGGTCCAAGTTCCTGGATCTCGCCAATAGTATTAGTTTTTAAAGAAAATTTCGATATCAGATTGTGTGTAGATATGCGTAGAGCAAATAAGGCTATATTACGAGAAAATTATCCCTTTCCGACATTTGAAAACTTCATGACAAAGTTGAGGGGAGCTAAATATTTCTCACGATTAGACCTGAAAAAGATATACCATCAACTTGAACTTCACGAAGATAGCAGGGAAATAACAACATTTATAACTTTTCAGGGTTTATACAGATTTAAACGACTACTGTTTGGAGTGAACTCCGCTCCAGAGATATTTCAACGAATGCTGGAGGAAATGTTGTCTCCTTGTCCAAATGTCATGAATTATATTGACGACATTGTAATATTTGGGAGTACCGAGGAGGAGCATGATAAGGCTGTCGAAGTGGTATCTAAAATATGTAGAGACAATGATGTCTATTTAAATGAAGACAAATGCGTATGGAAAACACGAAAACTTAAATTTCTTGGTCACGTACTGTCTGATCAGGGTATTGAAATCGATATAGAGAAAGTTCTGGTAATATCATCGTTTAGAGACCCCAAGAATAAAAAAGAAGTAAGCATTTTTCTTGGACTTGTCACATGTGTCGGTAAATTTATTCCCGATTTGGCACATCATGCCGAACCTTTAACACGTCTACTTAAAAAAGATAGCAAATTCACTTGGAGTGAAGAGGAAAAACTAGCTTTCGATAACCTAAAAAATTCCAGTTATCAGAAATATCGAATTTGTCCCTTTTTAATCCGAAACGTTAAATCCGGTTGATTGCTGATGCAAGACCTGTTGCTTTGAGTGCAGTGCTGTTGCAGTTTGACCAGAATAATGAGCCACTCATTATATCATTTGCAAGCATAAGTCTATCTGATGTGGAGAAGAGATGCTCTCAAACAGAAAAAGAAAGTCTTTCGTTAGTGTGGGCAGTTGACAAATTTTATTATTATTTAGCAGGTCTGGAATTTGAACTGGTGACAGACCATAAGCCGCTAGAAGCAATTTTTAAACCTACATCGAAACCGCCAGCTCGAATCGAAAGATGACTTTTACGACTCCAAACTTTTAAATTTAAGGTCATCTACAGGCCAGGAAAAGAAAATATTGCCGACTCGCTATCAAGGCCTTGCCAATGAACATACGCTCACTGCTTTGATTCTATGGGTGAGCAAAGTATTTGCCACGTTATCGCAAACTGCGTTGCAATGGCACTTTCTATTTTCGAAATTGCTCAAAGTAGCATACAGGATGAGGAGATAGTTGATGCAATGGAATGTCTTAATAGCGGATCTTGGAACTCTGCCTTAACAAACAATTTTTATCCTTTCCGTTTTGAAATGTCAGCACTTGACAGTATTCTCTTGCGTGGGACTCAATTAGTGATCCCAAAGTGTCTACGTATAAAGGTCCTTGAACTGGCTCATAAGGGTCATCCAGGAGAATCGGCCATGAAGCGAAGATTAAGGTTGAAAGTATGGTGGCCCCTAATGGACCGTGAAGCAGAGAATTTTGACAAAGGGATTGTCTTTTGGTATCGCAGCCATCACCTCCACCTGCTATGGACAGACATCCATTCCCAACTGGCCCTTTCATCACATTGGCTACTGACTTCTTGGGTCCATTACCAAATGGCCAATATGTCCTCGTTTTTATTGATTATTATTCCCGATATATGGAGTTTAAGTTTCTTCGTTCAATTTCTTCACAAGCCATTATCGAATCAATGAACGAAATATTTTGTAGATTAGGATTTCCGAAGTATACAACGGTAAACAATACGTAAGTTATGAGTTTAATCAGTACTACCAAACAAATGGCATTGAACAAATATTAACACCGCCATATTGGCCCCAAGCAAATGGCGAGGTTGAAAACATGAACAGATGCCTAGGAAAACGTTTGAAAATAGCATCTGTAAATAAGAAAAACTATTTAGAAGAGATACAGAAATTCGTTCATATGTACAATGTTACGCCACATGGTACCACTCGTTCTCCTCCGTTTGGTAGAGTCATTAGAGACAAATTACCTGGAATACAAGACTTAACAGGAGAATTCATGGACTCAGTGGAAAAAGATCGCGACTGTATCAATAAACAAAAGGGTAAGACATTGGCTGATAAAAAGAAAGGAGCAAAGGAAGCATATATATCTGTAGGGGATAAAGTGTTGCTGAAGAATGTAGTATTTTCCCATAAATTAACACCAAACTTCGATACAACGGAATATGTGGTAACATCAAGATCAGGTAACATGGTACAGGTGTCGAGCGGAGATAATACGTTTTGTAGGAATGTAAGCCACCTAAAGAAAATTCCTGAAGTAGCTTCTGATTGTGTGAGATCTCAAAAGTCATCGGAGTGCACCAAACAGCCATTTCCGGCAGCGAAAATACCGGATATGATGTCTGGACAGAAATCTGCGGCTAGCGAGAAAAATCTGAAAATTCATCTAAAAAACATTGGAGGGATGTGGCTAACCTGTTCAAGCGAACAGAATATTAATACCTAAAAACAACTTAAGTTTTTAGAAAGAAAATTATCTTAGTAGGCTGTGATGAAATGTCAATGGCAATGAAAATTGAATATAAAATATATGTGAACAATAAAATAGTTTTGTTTCGAATACTAACCCTAACAGACGTTTTACAATAGAAATCGAGGTGATAGGTTCTTACACTGTTGAACAAACACATTTAACGTGTGTAACAGCCTCTCTATCTGCCGTTCCTTCATACGCAAAAGCTCCGCCTCTTAAGTGTAGCTTAAATTTAAACTCTGTTCCTTTAACATTAGTAAAACTAAACACGACACTTAAGTGTCACATTAATAAGACATACTCAAAATTATAAAATGTTTTTAACTTGACTTGAAATTGATTACCTATAACCGATTCGATCTCACTTGCTTGATGATCTCCCTTTTTTGAAGCGAATCAAAAAAAAAACAAAATTAACTTTAAGTTAGTGTAGCAATGTCCAACATAAATGATAGATTACAAATCCCTATTTGTAATGGTACTTTATAAAGCATTTAAAGCATTCGTGGCCATATATGGAGTAGAAAAAGTTAACACTTTTCAAAATCACAAATCCAAAATCAAAGGGATCATCATCGCCAAACGTAGTAAAGTTACAGATTAATAAATAAAGTAGAAGAAAATAAAACAGCAAGAAGCTTGACTAAAAATTGCTTTTAGATAAAACACATCAATAAAAATACTTTTCCTTAGCAGTTGTCATTTTTCGTTTAAACCAAAGATAAAGAATAAAACATTTTAAACAAATACATACTCATACTTACAAATGAAATACATACGATGACCATATTGGTCATTGTGGAAAATGCAGCATATAAACAACAATGACAGCTGATTTGAAGTCTAAGCATGTCGTTGCAATTAAAAATTGCCTTCTGCGATGGTGGCACAAACTATTAACAAATTTGTGCATACTACAATTATAAAATCATCCCAACAGACATACAAACTAACGTAAGTAGTACTCGTAAATATATTTTTTTCCGGGCTGTACTGAGTGAGTGAGTGTGTATTTCACTTTAGATACTTTGCAATGCAACGAGTATCATTTAGTAGAGATAATGTATGTTGTACGTATCAAACTAAATGTAGATGCATAAGTTATTACCGAAAGCAACAAATAAACAAACAAGAAAAACACACAAAAAATGCACAAACGACAATACTATAAACTCGTTAATGCGCAGGTGCGGCTTTTTGTAAGACCAGAATGTTTAAATGCATGCACGCACGCACTTTTTTGGTGTCTCATATTCAAATCGTATGACGCACATTTGCCAAAGAGAAGCAACGACAATAACACAAAATTTTCGTAGTTTCTGTTTCTGGTATGTAAATTATGCACGTACTCACTTAATAAATGATCCAAAGATCAAAAAATGTAGTTACAAGCAGAACTTTTAAGCAATTTATTCGTGAAGCAATTTGCTCTTAAAGTTTTTAAAATATTTATCCTTAGTGCAATAGTCATTGTAGCAGATGATAATATTTAAAGATTTCAGCTAAATAATCGGAATTTTGGAAGCATTACATATTTTCCCTTTTATGTTTTTTTTTAGCAGGGACATAAAGTCAAAATAAAACTCTATTCCATTGCCAACAGCTGATTTGTAAAGGAAAGAAAAAAGGAACGAACGGATGGAGCTATTAAAGTAGAACATTATACTCTTATTTGCTCACTTTGTACCATCTTGGAAAGATTTTTGTTAAACACTTACGTATATACTTATGATCCTTAATGAAGGAGGAAGCTAAATTCCAGAATGTCCCTCCACCTAAAAACGAGATAGATTCTTACGCACAGATATAAATATTGCTGCAATGAGGAACTTTAATTTTAAATAAACCAAAAATCAATTTAAAATTTATTATATTCCATTAAACTTTTGTTTAAAAGTTTAATAAATTATAAAGTTTAATCTTATTTTTAATTGAGTTTTGGTTTTATTATCAATTAAAGTTGCTTATTGCAGGATTATTTTTTCTGTGTATATACAGATCTATGGATAATATGGATACTGGGGCATCAAGGTATAATAACTGGAGAGGCTGATATGTTTGCCAAGAAGGGATCATGCTGTGAAATACTCAAAACCGAACTCAAAGATCGATGTAGACATCACTCAAAAATGGTTTTTACAAGAGACACTGTGCGTAGGATTGGAAACATCTCAATCACCCAACATCACGCAACCGACAGCAATAGTCTTGTGTAGTTCATGAACGAACTAGTTCAAATGAACGATTCAGTACTTTGAACTAAGTGAACTAGTTCAATTGTTTTACGCTCAATAGTTCAATTTTTGAACTAGTTCAATTTTTGAACTAAGAACTAAGACACAAAATGAACTATGTTTTCAACGTTTTGCTTTCCCTTTTCATTGTTTGTGTGCTTTGCTTCTATACTCATCCATATGTATGTATGTACATATGTATGTGTATTTAGTTCTTGCTGGCTACTACTACCCCAAATGCAATAATAAACAAGAAAACACACAAACACACCCAAAATATTTTGGATTTATGAGATTTCTAAAAAAAATTCACACTAAATTTGTTTTGCATATAAAGTTTATATTATAAACCCTTTATAAAGCAAATTTATTAATTAATTAATTTTAGTTTTCGTAAACTTTTTTAATCACAGAATCCGTGCTTTTAATATTATTATAAGGACCACAACATCCATACATATGTATGTAGAATTGTAGAGGTACAATAATTGAACTAAAAGACCTAACTAGTTCATTCAACTAAAAAGAGCGATTGAACTAAATGAACGAACTAGTTCATTTATAAATAATGAACTATACTGACCGGTCACTTAAATGAACTAAATGGCACAAGTCTAGACAGCAATATTCGAAGATAGTCATTGGGCTACTGCCTATCAAATTCAAAAAATTGAAGAACATGTGTAACTAGAATTCTATGGGTTAATCCGAATCAAAGAATTCCAAAGAGACTTTAAGGCTGAATAAGCCACGCTTAGGGAACTTATTAACATAATTACCGGCCACATGGAGATGACGGTCGCAAAGGACTGATAGAGGTTATCGCTATGCAAAGCATGCAAGCATAAGAAGGAAACGTTAGAACACATCCTGTATTGTTTATTGTTTAGCATTTAGTCAGCTTAAAAGACAAATTTATAATAGGGATAACGTACCGGAATGAGAATGCCTTAATGACTCTGATTAGAAAGATCTAAGAGAATACATAGAACATACTGTTTTCTTTGCTTAACCGAATTATTGAAAATCGTATTCTGAGCAGACACGTACGTATATTGGGTGTACTCCACATCTTCGGGTAGAGTACACATTTATACCCGGATGGGATAAAAATGTCAGTCATTTTGGTCATTCGCTGCGGAAAAATCCTAGGAGTGAACTCTTTTCATTTTAATTAAATAATATTATCGAGAGTGCACTGTATGATTCATATCACATGAATATTAGGTGGAACAGCACTCAGGGTATAACCTCTACTCATGCAATGCATTTTGCTAGAACTAGGAAAATACGAGTACACAGAAAAATATATCATCAAAATGCAACCAGCGAAACAAATTGTTAATAGTTAATTTAAATTAAAATATATATTAAGTTAATATAAAAAATTAAGTTGTTGATATGACAAAAACAGAAATTTTTTTCAATAAACTGAACTAACCAAATTTTATGTTACACATGGCGCAAAACCTCAAAAAATTCATTGTTGATTCAACACATTAAAATTTTTCTAGTCAATCAAATTACTCAACAAAATTATTTGTTAAATTATATCATAACGGAATACGCACATGTAGAAGAAACAGAAGAACTCGCATTTTGTGTGTATTCATTATTTGCTTATCTAATAACGATTTGCTCTTTAGCTGAGTGGTAAGTACATTAGCCTATTAATCAAGAGATTGCCGGTTCGACTCATCCAAACATCTTTAAAATTTAACAAAAACCAAAATTCTAAAAATAATATAAAAAAATACAAACAAAGAAACAACACATAAGAATTTGAAAAACAAATTCATTAAAAAAATTTATTTTTCTGTTAACAACTCAATTGTTAATAATAGAATAATTTTAATTGGAAATAATTGAGTTGATTTTGTTTTCTTATCTTACAAATGTGTGTTTGTATTTACAAAAATCGTTGTAGGTGCCTTTTTAAATAATATTTTAATTGTATTCACAAATAAATTATTTGTATTTACAAATCTTTTTTTTTCTGTGTAGGTTATGTATAGGAAGATAGTGTTTGTGGACATTCGATTAAAACTTTCCCACGTTGACAGAAAGAATTTAGCATGTTTTTTATTCTATATACGAAGAGTACTGCTAAGAACGGAATTCTCTATGTAATGCGAAGTGCGATTTATTGGCCAACTGACACAAAAGGATGTGCCATGAATGAAGCACGTGTTGTGCGTAAAAAATTTCGGGTTTCAGGAACAACTTCCATAACTTCATCAGAACATATTCCATTGTAGTAAGGATAGAATAGGGAAATGCACCCCGCATTGCGCCAATAGACCAATGAATCAATCAATGAGTTGGACACCCTACTGCCACCGATGAGCTTCTTCGCAACCCAGAAAAAGACTTTGAACCGTCGGCCCATACATGAGAGTTTTATTCCATTTCGGTCTGATATAAGGGGTGTAAATAGTAAGAAGATTAGATGGGGTGAAGTATTGCTTGTACCGTTTCAAAAATCCATGGCACTTGAATGTTTCTTTCTAGACTTGAAAGATGTGTTCAGTCCATCGAGCATCGCAATAGACTTTCAAGCCAAGAACATCGAGAGTTTCCAATTATTTAATATTTATACCCCTTACCCTCAATGGTTACAGAGTCAGAAGCATTTTCGATTATGTGTCTATGAATAATCATAGAACATTGGGTCTTACGGGCGTTAAAATCGACCCTATTTGCATAACCCCATTCAGAAATTTTCGCTATGCTATAGTTCACAGTCTCATTCATTGTTTGCTGCATAGCCTCAACCTCCGACAGGTTTGGTCTATTACTGAATGAAAAAAAATGGCAGACTCTGCTTTTTTTGCTGAGGGGTACTTTTAAACTGGGAAATCATGATGGTGTTTATTATTTTATTGTAGCTTTAGGCGATTTGAGCACTTTTTCATTCTTGAAAATTTGTTAGCGCACTAACAAAACATTCTTTTTAAATCTGTTGAAGAAGTTGTTCAGTGTCTACATACATACTAGAGGCCTGCGCAAACAGTCTGGAAATGTAAATACGACTTGTTTTTTTTAATGTATTCTCATGGCATGTATTATACTAAACCAATAATAAATTCTATCATTTAATAAGCGAAGCACGATGGATGTTTCGAAGTTCATGTATATGAGTGTTAGCAAGAGGTGTCGCGATGACTTCTTGTTCGTAACAACCCAGTAAAAAAAGAGACTCCAAAAAAGTCATGAAAATGTAGAGTTTACGATGCGGAAGTAGTTCAAATTTCGATCCGATCTAATGATTTTTACATATTGTTGTCATTGCAAGAAGTTCTCTTTTTCGATGCCTGGTCACTGAATTGGAAGCGATATTAAGAAAAATTCCCTTTTTTGTGTTCTACGATAATATTTTCATCTAGGAAAAATGGTAAATAGTTACCTGTTTTAACTATTCGTTTCTTTTTATACGAATTTAAGCCCAAAACAGTGTTTTCATGTAAATTTAAGCAAATAACTTTTAAATTTAAGACTAAAATTAGTTCATAAATTTCTTTAAAAAAATAAATTTTTTTTAAATTCTGGTGAGTATATTCTAACACTATGGAGGAGTTACAAGGTTTTGTATGACTAAAATAAGCTTCTTCATGGTTTTATGCTCACTCTCGGCAAATTAAAAATATCGATTTCTTGAAAGCAATGAAAATGTACTTCCACTAGAATGACTTCCATTTTTTTCACTGGGAAACAATTGCATATTATACGTTTGAGTGTGTGTATAAGGTGTAGATGGTAAGCTATTATGTTTATGCTTTAAGGATGGTTTTTTAAAGTAAGCGAAACAACTAATGTCAATACATGTGTGCGTTTGTTTTCTCGCAGAAAAATAAAAGAAAAATGTGCTTGAAGGCCAACTTTGAGGGGCGCACGCACCCCCTAAAAATCAACTTATCGCTATGAATTTTTTTCTGTATTTTTTTACATAAAACTGAACCGATTTGGGGGGAGAGAATATAAGAAATCAAAAAAAAATTTACATGCATGAAATTTTTATAGGCGCCCATTCGTATGAAGAAGCAAGCACCACAAATTTTTCAGTCACGAAGTATTTTCTTATTTACTCTTATACCTGCAATAACTGAAACAAATGTCTTGGTAACAGTGTTGTTTAGCGATTGTTTTAGAAGATTTCGCTGTAGTAAAGCATTTGAAAAATCCCTCAAGTCTTAAAAGATCTTGTAAGTGGTCTTGTGCAGGACTTTAATGTATGCGATTATATTAAGTAAGCCTGCTCAAAACATAATAAATACATATAATTTGTTTTTGTTATTTTTATGTTCATTTGCAAAGAAACAAAAGCAATTGTGTCCACATAAAGCTCTTTCGCGTAATTGTCATTGTTGTTATTCTCAATCGTCTTCATTGCTATTTAGGGTCAACATTTAACATTTAAACGAAACATTTTTGTCAAATAAAAAATAATTTATGATCATACGATCGCTTTAACAAAAAAAAAACTGTTTAATGCAACCAAAGAAAATAATAAAATTGAAATAAAACAATTGTTTATTACGAATTCGGCCATTAAGCACAATAAAACAAAACTCGTCTTAGATTGTGGTTGCTGGATTTCTGTCTAAGCTTAATTCAGATTTTGAAAATTTTCGTTGATGTATTATTATATTGTTTTTTGTTGAATTAATATGCGGTGGGTGATATTTGTTGGTTTTGGCATTGCTACGACCGGAAGTGGCCATTTGTTAATATGTATGTAGAAAGTGTTTTTGTAATTCGTTTGTTTTTTTCATTATAATTTGGGTAACACGTACTTATGAATGAAAAAATTAAAAAAGATTTCTAGCATTCAACATATAAACTGTGTTATGCACGTGTTAAATTACTGAACGATTCTAAGACATCAAACGCTTTTTGATTTTTTTATTGTGGTTATTGTAAGTTGTTACTATGATGACGCAGTTAATAAACAATTTTGGTCAATTGTAGTTATTTGTTAATAACAATATTAATATGTTTAAATGCGTTTTTTAACAGGTGTTTCTTTGTTATTTTGAGGCTACATTTGAACGTGAGGTGAAAATATTAAATTAATGGTTTTAAAGAAAGTCCACAACTAACGAATTCATAAGCAAAAAATATTTGGATTTACATATACATATATTCTATCATATTATCATAGTCGTAGTCAACAGTAATAAGTATAGATCCAAGATAATTTTAAAGCACATGTAAGAATTTGAGAAAGAAGAAAATCCAGTTGGGTACAATTTATTATATTTAGGTGAAAGTAGAGATCCTAGACTTTATAAAAAAAATTTTGTTTGCATGCAGGAAAATTACAAACGACTCACTAAATTTTTCGGTTTAAAATTATTGCCAATCAATCTCTGTATGAATTTATGTATATCAGCAAGGTCACTTACAGCATCGCACACAATTATTAACAATTTCTATGTACATTTAAGAATTTAAAAATGCTTCAGATCAATTTTAAATTGCATTATAATATATTCTGTAGTATTAGAAAGGGCTTATATAATACGCCAAGCATTATACCCCTCATTCGAAAAAGGAACATAAGTCGGGGTTCCAACGGCATCAAAAAGGAAAGAAAATGCGAAAGGTACTAGTCAGTCAGTGACAATCAGAGCCGCTGTATATATATTAGAATCAATTAATTACTGCAAAAATTAACGCCCATTATGCCAGTCAGAAACTGATGTAATTTTTGAGGAAAGTAAATTTCTGAATTTTTATTTCATCAAGTAAAAAAACACTGTAATGATAACGGTACTACTAACTTATTAGTCCTTCGACTAAATATAAGGTTACTTTAGATACGTCTTGTATTAAATTTTAATTGTAAAGAAATATAATACGAGAAGTATTATTTATTGTATACATGCCAGAAACCAGTACAAGTTCTAACAATGTATACAATTTAGAGAATTGTTACTAAACCATCTTATAGCGACCTAATCGGTGTATAATAATATTATTTATTCAGACATTTAACTTCATAGATTTTTTAAAACTTATCTTTGTTTTTTATCTTATTTGGGATCCGTACACCAAAAGTGAATATCAAAATAACAAATAAATTTAAATAAATTCAGTGAAGTGCGACATTGAACCGCGCACGAAGGGTTCCGTACGGACACGAGATATGTAATTCAATACGAAATTTAGCCTATAACTATAGTTTTGGCATTTTTTTCTTTTTGGGTTTTTTCGGTTTTAAGCGTTTTTTTAGTTTGGGGGTTTTTTGAATTTATTGGCACTTTTTTTCACGTTTTGGCGATTTTTTTTTGGTGTTTGAAGTTTTTTTTAATTTTGGCGATTTTTATTATTTTGGCGTTTTTTTATTTTGGCGATTTTTTTATTCTGGCGATTTTTTTAATTTTGGCGTTTTTTTTCATATTGGTGATTTTTTTTTGGTTTTGGCGATTTTTTTAGTTTTGGCACTTTTTTTTCGTTTTGAGGATTTTTTTTTGGTTTTTGGCGTTTATTTTCAATTATGGCGATTTTTTCGTTTTGGCGATTTTTTTTAAATTTGGCGATTTTTTTTAATTTTGGCGATTTTTTTATTTTGGCGATTTTTTTTTCACATACGCAATTTTGGCGCATTTTTCGCGTTAGGCGATTTTTTTCGGTTTTTGGCGTTTTTTTTTCATTTTGGCGATTTTTTTCATTCAAACGATTTTTTCGAAATTGGCGATTTATTTTTGTGCTAAATTTTTTTTTTAATTTTGTCGATTTTTTTCGATTTGGCGATTTTTTTTTTAAATTTTGATTTTTTCAGGTTTTGGAGATTTTTTTCGGTTTGGCGATTTTATAATTTTCGGATTTTTTAGTTTTACCGTTTTTCAAATTTTCAAGAGTTTAACTCTTACAGTTTCCAAGATATAGCAATTTGTCAAAATTACATAGTCAAAATTGCATTAACTGATTAATTTAATTAATCAGTTAATTTAATTTAATTTAAATTTTTTAATATTTTAATGTTTATTGTTGTAGTCTATATAAAAATACTCTAATTTTACAAATTTCAAGTGTCAATATACATATGTACATACAATTGTATGTATATTACATGAGATTTTAAAATTTTTCATCTCTCGTTTTGAAGCACCCTTTAATTTTTAATTGTCATGTATTTGTTGTTGTAGTGGCCAAGGTTCTACATACTCTGTCCAAATTTCAGGTCCGTAGCTCTTACGGTTCCTGAGAAAATACCGTGTGACGGACAGACGAACAGCGTAGCGAAAACAATAGGGTTCCTTTTTTCACCTTTGGTGTACGGAACCCTAAAAATCATAAAAAAACCGACTACCTAAAAACAACTGATAAGAAAAAACCAATGCCAGTAGTGTGGACCATGGTGACTTTTACAGTCGTGAAACATCAATCGAATCTTTAAGTCTTCTTAAAGTGGCTCCCGATTATAAAATGGATTTTTTTTCCTTTTCAGTTGTTTTTAGGTAATCGTGTGTTTTGATTTGTTAAATTTATTTGTTATTTTAAGCTTTTTAGTGTCCCGGTAACTCTTATTTTGATACCCCACTGTTGTTTTTAGGTAATCGGGTGTTTTGATTTGTTAAATTTATTTGTTATTTTAAGCTTTTTAGTGTCCCGGTAACTCTTATTTTG
Organism: Tachina fera; assembly: GCA_905220375.1. Classification (NCBI taxonomy): domain Eukaryota; kingdom Metazoa; phylum Arthropoda; class Insecta; order Diptera; family Tachinidae; genus Tachina; species Tachina fera. The sequence goes on from LR999964.1 coordinate 62,004,722, forward strand.
ATACCCCACTCGATAGCTTTCCTAAATTTTTTTAACATAATTTAATGAGAGGTCCCAGCCAAACATCAAGAAATTTTAAACTTGTTGTTCCTAAATAAATTAAAACATAACGTTTCACTGAAGTTATTATAATTTTTAATTATACTTCTATATTATCAAAATTAATGCTGTCCATGTATATGGTTAACATACGCATTCAGATTGCTGTAAAATATCTCATTTTCCTCCTTAAATACCAATTTTATATACCTAGTAAAATCGCAATAAGCCTTCATGTTTAATGCCTTCAAAAAGTGAGAAATCGAGATCGAAATCACTTACTCACTCTCTGCTTCACACAAGGCTGGAAATTAGTCCATTAATTTTCATAAAATGTTCAAATAAGAAAAACGAAAACATGTGTAAAAAATGACTTGATTAATAAGTTGTTTTACATTTGCAACACAAATATAAGGACTAGCAAAATATGAATAACAAGTCATACACATAAATCTGCTATGTTCCATCTGGAGATGCATTAATCAAAATATTTAATCCTATTAACCCAACAGCATGCCTGATCAAACGCAATCGCTCGCTTAATTTTAAAGGGATTAACTATAGTTTTAAATTATCTTCAAATGTTTTGGCGCCATAAAAAATTAATTCCCAATATCTAAAAGCGCATACGACTTGCTGTACCAATATCAAAAATTACTCATCTGCCTTATTTGCGGAAACGGAAATGCTACAATACAAAATAATTAAAACAAAAATAATAAAAAAAAAGGAAAACTGCATTAAAAACAACTCAATGACTTATCGAAAATATTCAAGCATCAATATTTATCCGCCGATTTGTTATCAAAAAGGAAACAATGTGACAGTTCAATGTCACGTTGCGTATGTGGGCGATTCTGCATCATGACTGATACACATTTAGTGAAAATCACTTGGGTGTCCTAAAATGAATTAAAGCGACCCCTATTGTTTTGCTTGTGAAATTTCATTAAATACTGTCCTATTTGAAAGATGCTCCTTAAATTTTGAACACATTTTTATTGCAATCGTATAGTTTTATAGTGATACTTTTTTTAATTGTTATTATTGTTACAGTTCGCCATTAAATGATTGTAAAGAAGAACAACCATGCAACCCTCGAAAGGAAAATTGTAGTAATCAAAATATGTTTAATGTACGAGTGTTGTTTGTATAGAAGTTTTTCCACCGATTACAGGGACTGCTTTTAGATGAGAAATTTGTTCGTGTTATCATTTTGTAATGGTATCAACTTAATTATTAAGAATTTTGCAGATAGTTTAAGAATAATGTGTACTAGAAATTACAGCGCGATGGGATTTTTGTTGGAACGCACTGTGTAAGCTGATGGTGGACAAATCCAACTACAAGAAGTCGTAAATCACTTTTCGCATAGTATGAACTTTATTCATATCGTCGGCATAAAGTGTAAGTCTGCTAAATCTAATTTTTATAGCAAATGACATTTTAATGCTTAAATGTTTATTTTAATTTGAATCTCTATAAGTAGAATAAACTTAATGTATTAAGCTAATTTATTAAGCTTTGTATAGAAACCATGGACGGTATTTGGCCTCTCCTGTAAAATTTGATGACAGTGAGTTAGCATGTTTTCACTCTAAGCCGGCCATATATCAAGGAAACTGAAGAATTTTAATTTAATCTTACATCAACCTATCTGTAATACTCCACATACAGAAAAAGAATTCTGAAGAAATAAATAGCGTTCCAAAAATAATCCCAGAACGTTGTACAAACTCTGAATGTTTTTATAGATTTCAATACAACCTTGCAGATTTGAGTCCAAAACTATAAAACATTATTTAGGTGCTAATGTTATGATAAATTTTATTAGAAGAAAAATAAATTTAATGAATTTTTATTGTGCAAGTTGTTTTGATAATCAAATACGTAGTGCTTTGAAAAAATTCAAAGTAGTTAAAAAATGTTGGTTTTATTCTAATACAAAAAAGAATTACATATTCAATTATTATTGTTATTATTATTATTATTATTACAATTCACATATTCCATTTGCAAAAAAGTTTCGTATATAATGCAGAAATCTACATGAACTGATACCATACACAGTGGAGCAAACACAGAAGAACACTGATGATGAAGGTTTAGTGGCCTTCGAAAACGGCCAGCTGTTCCATTCAACTATGTGTTGTTGTCAGAATATTTACAACTAACTTTGATGTTATTTGTTCATTAGTAATTACAAGGCGATACGAACTTCAGTTTGTTAAATACAGAAAAAAGAATTAAATTATCCCACCATAGTATGAATTCAAATGAATTTTGGTTTTACATACTCGTATGTTTACATACATATATGCACTATTTCGGACAAAATTTTAAATTTTCAATCAAAAATAGCCCATATTTAAAATTCAAATTTTACTGCGCAGTGTTATTGAATCAATGCATTAGCGTTCAGTTCCAATGAAACTATTAATTTTAATATGAACCAAGTGAGAGTTATAAAGTGTGTTTCTGTTTAGAGTGTCACAACTTTGAGTTGGCATCACTGCCTTATTTGAGCACCCATTTAACAGCTGATAATTGCTTTTTGTTTAGTTGTCTTTGAAATTTCATTATGAGTCGACCTACACTAGAGCAACGCGTGCAAATCGTGAAATTTTTTATCAAAATGATTGTTGAATTTCCACTCAAAATCTTATTTTCCGATTAAGTCCATTTCTGGTTGAATGGATTCATAAATAAGCAAAATTGTTGCATTTGAAGTGAGTAGATTCCACAATATATTGTCGAAACACCATTACATTCACAGAAAATTACTGTTTGGTACGCTTTATGGGCTGGCGGAGCCATTAACCCATATGTCTTCAGAAAAGATGATAGTCAGAATGTTACTGTCAACGGTAAACGGTATAGGAACATGATTCGAAATTTTTTCTTACCTCAAATACGTGGCATTAATCTTGCTGTGGTTTCAAGAGAACAGAGCCGCATTACACACAGCGGGCGCTAAAATTTATTTAATCAAAGGAACTTTTGATTAAAAAATTATTTCCTGTAATAGCCTAATTAATTCTCCACCAAGATCGTCTGATTTAACCCCATTATTAATTGTTTATTTTCTTTGGAGTTGTGTTAAATCACTTGTCTACGTCGATAAATCACAAAAAATTTAAAACCCTGGAAATCAATATTCGAAGAGTTATAGGCGAAATACGGCCGCAAATGCTGCGAAAAGTTGTTGAAAATTGGTTTTCCAGATTGCGCCAACCGTGGCGGCCACATCCATTAAACATTAATTGCATAAAATTTTTTTTCTAATAAAGCCCGTTTCATTGAAATTAAAAATATATTTTCTTGTTGTATTATGATTTAAACTTGTGTCATAAAAAAGAACACCCTTTACATATTAGGCCTAATTAAAACCAGCTAGTGAGAAAACGATAACGCATGCAATTCGTGCTTGGATATTTTTGGAATCGTGTTCACTATCCTACAGAGTCAAACGACTTTAGGATAATACAACCCTGGTATAATGGATTTAATGACAATATCCAAGTCACAATAGGTTAGGTTAGGTTGAAAAGTAGGGCAGTAATAAATTGACCAAATCTGTTTCGGATTACACCTATGCTTTTATAGCAGGTTTTGCGCTCATGATAAAAAATATTGAGGTGATACCCAATAAAAACAATGACAAAATATTAAACTTACCCCCTTATTCTGAACTTTGTGACAAATGACAAATTTATAACAAATAAAAATTTTTATATTTTAAGCAATGTAAAAATTTTCATTTGTTATAATTTTATTTTGTCACAAACATTAGAATACGGGTATTAGTCAGACTAGGAACCTTGTTCCCTCAATATGCCTTCTCAGGTTGTTCCAGTCTGAAGCCCTTATATATTCTATATGTGGTATATTTTCCAAATGGAGGATTTGATTTGATTTCATTTGACTGAATGCTGGACAGTGTCACAAGCAGTATTCGAGAGTTGAATCGTCATCCTCTTGAAAGGCTCTACATGTCGTATCTTCAATAACAGCCATGCGAGCCAGGTGATTTTTTAACTCTGTATGTCCTGTTATTATGTTAACCAAGTTCCGAAGTGTTGGCCTTTTTTAAACTTAGAACCTCTATCGTCTTTTCAATATCTGGGTTTTCCCAGAGAATTTCCGTTACTCTTTTTCTAACAGTAGAGTTCTGCCAATCTCTGTACCTGGATTCAGTAACTTTTGTTATGGTAATCGAATCGGTATAATAAATATAATGAAAATTTATCGACTTTGCTACTCAGTAACATATTTTAACGATATTCGCTGTCGTTTGAAGAAAAAACAATTAAGTCACAAAATCAAATTCATTGAGTTTTTCTTTATTATTCTTTGTGCTTTACGCTTAATTTCACATTTTCTAAACAAAGACAGCACATAATATTGAATTCAATGATGAGTAAGAAAAAGCTGGAAACTATCGTAAGAAATTAATAACGGAAGCACATTATTTTCAGCGCAAGCGAATAAATATGTTGTAAATATTACGATTTTCGGTTCGCAAAAAGTTATAGAGTCCAGGTACTGGTGTGTTGTTCTATGGCCCATTCTTTCAGGTCATTTTTAAATTCTTGTAAAGATTTGGCATTTTCTAGTGTAATGTTATTGAGTAATGACCCCATCATTGCAAGCCTATTCGCCTCTTCGTTTCCAGAGACATACTGTTGTCCTGCAATCCATATTAGCTCAATTTCTCTACAATACCTGTATGAGTTTATCTCATTGAAGGACGCTCCAAGATTGAACTTTACGATTTCTTAAGGCTTCAATTACTTTTTTACTATCCATAAAGATACGAATTGGTAGTACATTATCTATTTCCTTTACATATGTAATACCTTGCGTTATAGCCGTGATGTCAGTCTGAAAGAGTGTATTATGATGCGGCAAGCGAAAGAATTTACGTATATTCCGACTCAAGTCATCAAATCCGCTAACCGATCCGTGTCCAATTTTTTACCCGTCCGTGCAAAGAATAGTTTCGGGGTTATTTCTTATTATTGTTACTCTCTCCCAATCCCTACTTTCAGGCGTTATGGTTATGCAGTTTCTTTGTAAATATCTAATTGGGATTTTATCACACAACAACAAATTATTGGGTAAAAGGTGCATTTTTTCTAAAGCCTATCGATTATGTAGGAGTAAGTAAGTACCAGCTTTTAGGTATAATTTTAAACACACATTTTATTTAATTTTAATCTTTAAAAAAGATTAAGAGAAAAAATATCAGAATGGAATCCTACAATTATATGTAGGCTTTTTTCTGGAAATTCAAATGGCAACTGTTTTCGAATCCCAGTTTTGAGTTTGTGGAATATTTGGGCTTTAAAAATTAAAATAGGTCGTATTCGGAAGGTTCATGTCCTACAAAAATAGGAGTTAATCATTTACCATCCATTCTTGTCAGTGCGAAAATCTTTCAGTGAAGTATAAATTTTTAAAGTATGCACTTTTAAATATTAAAACAATAACATTCAACAGTTTTTCAATTTTAAGATTAAAAGCTGAATATTTTTCAACATGGACAGTAGAATTTCACAAAATTTGGGTTTTACCTTAAAATTTAACATTTTTAAAAATTGGTTGACATAGTAATATCAAGAGCTATAATGAAGCAAAATAGTTTTCAAAAGAACAAAAATATGGTAATCCTTAAACAATCTTACATGACCGAAATACCCTACTTTAAAAGTTCATAGCTCTGAACCTCAACAATTTGGTCAGCTAAAATACTCCTCTGCGCGTTTACTCGAAATTTTACTTTGACAGCTACACTACGCTGAAGGGAAAAATCAAAAACGCCTGCGGCCACTAATTGTCAACTAGTACACAACCATTGTTAATACTTCGTTGTCAAATGTACAACGGCGTGTACAATTTTAACACAAGCGTTGTTTGATTGTATTTTTGACAACAAATGTCATCGGTTTTATTACGTATAGTGTCCACTTTTCTTTGAATGTATGTGTTGGAAATGGCTGATTAATTTCCAAAATATTTTCATTCTGTCCCACTGTGGAGGGTCCGTAAATTTCATGTTACATACGAAAATGACTAATCCGATTGCTAGTATTTACTTACAGGCATTTCTTTCGAATTCTTGTAGCTATCTCAGCAGCACTTTGAAGCTTTGAAAATATTTCTTAGAACATAAAATGTGGAATCTTTCAATTTGTGAGAGTATTTTACTTAAATATATTCTGATATATGAATTTTGCAAAATCAAAATTAAACCAAAATTTTTTACGCAACAAAAGCAGGGACAACTTGCGTAATTTCTATCACTTCATCAATATTTATTGGGACGCATGAAACAATACTACGATTTCCTAAATGTCAATTTTATAAACATAATTTTGTCGACTTACTTAAAGTGTTTAAAAAGACCAGATAATATCGTTTTAATTTCTTGCAAGAAAAATTCTTGAGACATTCACTCTTTGTCAATAAATGTTTAATTATATAAACTCGTTGCAATCTACCCTCGTACACCATCAATAATCTTCACAATGCATTTCTTTCATCGTCTTTTCTGAAATTAATTATTACCTATTAGTAGTGAAAGTAGAATTATAAAAAATATTGTATAGTGTCCTTGTTTACATTCTAAAGACCAGAAAATAAAACCTCATCATTTAATTCGTATGGAGTGTCTGTAACCAAACAAACAGTCAGGGAACTAAAGGACGGCCGTAGTCAGTCATTTTGTTGAAACTGTATAAACACATAAATATTTGTCCCATCATTATTACGCATTTATCAATGTTGGCAGACAATAAGATTGTAAAATCGTTTGCATCATCCTCTCTGCTGGGCTCTTTGTCTATTTATGGCCAGAATTTGATGATGTGATGTTGCACTGTGAAAACGTACGTTATAAACTTTGTTAAGCATTGGCAAACAATTTGGCACATATAAAAAGATTTTGGTAGAGTTGTTGTTGTTGCAGTTATAATAGTATTTTTCGTTTGTTTGCCATAATCTGATGCTATGAAAATCCTGTCAAAACAAAATGTGATTATCGATAATTTATGATGTCCCTTATGTGATTCCTAGCATGTGCGAGTGTGTGATAGAGTCGTTGCTCGTGTGATTGAAATCGAAATCTGTTATAAAAAAAGTTTTTATTTCAGCTGCTTTTTTTGTGCATTTGCAGGAATATATATTTTTTTAATTTCTGAAATGAAATTTTAGTCTTGTTGAGTTTCCCACTCTCTCTCTCTCTCTCTATCTCTCTCCCCATCCGCAAGTGTTGCATGTTCACATTATTGGCACTTGTTAAGTTGCAGTGTTTCCTTTTGCAGTTTGTTTTTTGTTTCTTGCCTCAAAGTTGTTCATTTGTTAGCCTGACCGATAAAGTTTGGGTCATGTTTATACACATTACATGCCAATAGATATGCGTTACATGCCATTTTTATCAAATTTATTAAAAGGGGGCCTCCGTTTTCTCCGGTCTCAATGCATTCTTGTACTTTTGCTGCAGATACTGTTAACTTTGTTCTTCTTATGTTTGTTGTTCGTTCGTACTGTTGTTTATATTTGTACTATAATGAAACATGTTCTTTGGTTATCAATTTCATAGTGCGAGAAACATGTTCAAGCCAATCATGCTATAAATGTGTAAAGCCAACTTTGTTTGCTTGCTGTTTCCCGGCAAAGTGCAATTACAATTATGACTTTTAACCCATTGATAGAGAAAGGAAAACAGTATTTAACGATTATAATATAAGAAACATTCAAACATGTTTTCGTAGAAGCTAAAGTCTACAGGCAACATGTTATTTTATTTAGTTACAGTATCTTGAAGTATGGTACTTCATTTATACACTGTTTTGTTGATTACTGCATGCATACATGTATACATACATTTAAGTAGTCAGCTAAGTAATTTCAAAATTATTTCTTCCGAAAAATCGCACAAAATTTGTTCGAATGAAGATCGATCAGATAGATACCCACGGTTATAAAACAGTTTTAACAGTAACAAAAACTGCATGCAGTTTGTTAGTATAAATCATAAGCAAAACCTTCAGTAATTTAAATACATTTCAGATGACAGATATGAAAAAGCTGACAGCCTTACAGGACCAGTGGTCCTACAACTACTTAATGGATAACCCTGTATGTATTTCTTGAGGGTAGTGTCTAACACAAATGAAAAACTGAGAAAAAACCTTAGTGAATGCAATGATTTTTGACACTATATTTGTGACTTTGTCATTATTTTTCAACCAGTGCAACCCTTCCTTTGCATTACGAAAATTGTTTCATTAGTTGAAACAATTTCATATATACAAAACTCGAGTCACATCCTAATCCGCTTGCTCGTAATATTTTGAACTTTACTGGACACGTCCGCCTAAAAAAGAGGGACACAAGGACTCTTATAATCAACACTCCATATGGGATTGATTGAAAATACTTTTTTTCCTTTTTTGATTATTACTACTTATGTATTATTTATAACTATCACTAAGCTTATGTACAACAGTGGTCGGGCTTAATAATTATATTTTAGATTTAAGATTTGAATACTTATTGTTAATTCATATTTGAAGATATAATAAATAAATACATGTATTAAAAAAATATATACAACGAAATATTTTCATTCATGTAACCACATCTTTTTTTACTAAGCAAAGTACATTTTCATATTTTAAATGTAAAATGTTATCATTGCAATGAAACTTTTTAATTTATACAATGAAGTGGCATTAGTCTTACACATTTTTAACGAACTATTTCATTGAATTAATAACATTTCTCATGCTTATCATGACAGTATTTCATTACTGAGACATAACATATCAATTTTTGATGATATCGTATCATTGTGTTAACAGCATAAGTAAGTCATATTTACAATAGTCTTCCCATTGTCGTTTGTTCTTTACAAATTATGCACATGTTTATTAATTTGCTTATTTGTAAATTTGTTGTAAGTTTTGAGATGGTAAAATTGAGCTTTTGTTACAAGAAAGCTTTCAGCAAATTGAAATGCAATGAAAATATATATATTTAAAAAATATTTTGCTTTATCCCCAGGAGTTGAAACTAATGACTACAAGGGTAGCACACTGCCTACCAGCCAGCAGCAGGGAGTTTTCTTCATTGTAGTTACGAAAATATTTCATTTAAGTTGGAACAAAACTATAATTTCTGCAACATACTAATTGCAATTGTTGTTTGATACTTTGTTCTTTTTTTATGTCACCTAATCAATTTCAAATATTTATTTGTATGAACCAGTGATGCCAACCCAAAATCGTTCTTAGAGGTAGATTCGATGTGAAAAAGAGATAGGTTCCATCCAATAAATCCTACTTTAAAAAGTGGTAGATCTACAACACGTATGTTTTAGGGTATTTTAAGCACCTTAGAAAAATGATTTTTATCTTAATTAAACTTTCGTTTCTATAAGAAATATTTTATAACCGATTTTATGGTTAATATTCAAAATTTGAATATAAAAAACAGCTAAAATATATACGAATTCAATTATCTCATCGATATTTAATTACTGCCCTATTTATAGAACTTATTAAGGCCTTGTAAGAGCTTTTTAAACCAAATTTTCATAAATTTTTCTTAAAAAGCATTTATAAAGCCTTAATAATTTTTATAAATAAGGCTGTTAATTTTTAAATTTTAATTTTCTATTTTTTTTTTATTCTCATATTTAAAGGAATGATTACCCACCTATTTTCATTAAATACTTTCTAATGCTCCTCTGTAGCTGTAGGTTGCCCAGTGCTAGCGCTGATATATCGTGTAGCTTTCCTTGCAGAATATCAGTAAATATTGTTTCTACAAATACTTTTTAAGAAATTAACTTTCAACACTCGAATTACATACATACGTATGTATGCAATTTTCTAAAAAACTGGCCAAGTGAAGGAAATATTTGGGCAGCGCTGTTTAGATGCATTGCTGAAATATATTTTAGTTGGAATTTTAGCTTGGATTAGATCAAATCAACTCGGGTAACTATAATTTAGTATTATTATTGAAAAACTCAAAAAGTCGTAGAGTTTTCTCGGAAAGTGGTAGAGTTGAGTGAGATACCCAAAAGAGATAGATCTACCACAAAAGTGGTAGAGTTGGCAACGCTGGTATGAACTCTTCATAAAAACATGTACATATTTATGTTTTTTATTAACCGAATGAAAACTATTTCGTAACATTAATGGTAGAGTTGGGCATAGTTGTTCCTTTTGCGGATTGTTCCTTTTTGTTCCCAACAAAAAAAAGAACTAGTTCGTTCTTTTCGTTCAGTTGTTCTTTTCGGTCAGTTGTTCAGTGAAAAACAAAACAGAGATTATACACTCACTGAATCCTCTTCAATATTTGATTCGTGTGTTAATATTCTAAATTATTTTCATTTCATTCTTAATAACCTTATTAAATAAATTTATTTTTAATTGAAAATGCTTTAAATGAAGTTTGATCATTTGAAAACAAATTTTAATCACTTTTTTAACACTGAATTATATTCAAAACAACAAATTCTTTCTTTTAATTGAGTAAAAATTTTCCTTGCTTAGTCGTATTTTCATTTGTGCTTTGTAGTCTTATTTGTTGTATGCTTTTAGTAAGTAAAAGGTAAAAATTAATATGTTGAAATTTTTAAAATGAAATCCGTAATCAGTTTAAAAAAAATTATAATAATTTTTTTAATTCTTTTCCACAATCTGTTTTTTAGTTCAATACTACAAATTATTTCTATTAATTTTGTAAAACTCACTTGTATATTTCACTAAGTATACATTTTCTTTTGTTTGTTTTGATTATTGTGCTAAAAATTTAATACGCCCACTACATTTGTATCTTTTTAACAGTATGCAAACTTTAAATCTTTAGCATGTGTATTGGTCAGGAACAGAGAATAAGATAAAAAAAACAAAGCAAAGACCAAAAATGATCGAACGAACAAGACAAAAAGGAACAACTAGTCTGAACTAGTTCACATCATTCACTTATGGGAATAGTTCAATTGAACTAGTTCGTTCTTTTTGGGCACAACCCTAATTAATGGTACTACGTGATGTAAAATATTAAGCATTAGAAAGTTTTCATTTCATTAATGAAATTTGCATCAATATAATGTAATGTTTTACTTTATTAATGAAATTTGTCGTTGTATTAATGAAAGGGCTTCAGTGTAACGGTTTCATTCCCGTTACGAAGTGTTTTTTTTTCAGTGAAGCTGTATATTGGAACAGTGTTTGAAAGTGATGGATATAAAAACATATATTCCGGCTTGTATTCACAAGGGCTTAGTTTCAAATTTGACATTGGAAAAATACAAGTCGTTTGATCTAAAGCCATCAACTGAATTGATTTCATCAATTTGAACAACCATTTGAAGCTAGTAGTAGCTAAAACAATGGGTTAAAATTATTTCATTTACAAACATAAACACTCACTTAAGTTAAATAAAATATAAGTACGTACATGCATACATATCAAGAAAGAACGCACTGGTTTTAAGTTAAAAACTTGGCAACCACTTAGATAGTGAGAATAGCAAAATATGTAGCTTAAATAACATTAAATAAAATATTAATTATCTAATGTTCTTGTTGATTTTATATTAATGTACGTACGCACAACACATTGCATTATTTACTAAGTTAGCTAAGTTGCCTTTAAAAGTTCTGATTGTTGTTAAACTTATTTTTGCTGTCGTTGTTGAAACATAACCTTGCTACTATTTGCTACTTCCAATTTCTTGTAAAAATAATGCTACCGATTTAAAACAGCAGGCTGTCAGCAGCAACAACATTGGTAACAACTCCAGCGCTCTAATATTGTGAGACGACAAATGTTGCGCACGCACTTCTTCATGTTTATATGACAAGTAAACTTTTTTGAAAAAAAAATTAAGTTATTTAATAATTAAAACATACAATCAACATAATGCTTATCAACTGACTGTAACGCGTAGCAAGTCTATCGAACCAATAGTCAGTCGCTCGCTGCATGTGTAAAACATTTTAATTTTTGTATTATTTTTTTTTAATAATATTTTGTTGAAATATTAAACTGTGCTTAAAACATGAATCTTTAGATCTTAAATTAAAATTCAGTGGAAATTTCTAATTGGATATGGGTATCACTCCCGTAATGGTCATCATTGGCGTAGCTATACATTTTTTTAAGGGTGGGAGGCATTATGACTGGTGATTTTCATGAGCAATTCGGCGGACAATGCTCCAACCCCCAAAAACCAGTCTTTCTACGACTATTATCGGCGTGAACAACGAGCTAGTACTTAAAATCGGAAATATTTTTTGCCAATATACCGGGAAAAGCTTGTCTCAGTTATGAAAGAAAATAAAATTAATTTCAGCAGCTATAGGAATGTAAATGTTTTGTGAAATATTGTTTATCAATTGTTTCACATTCAGTTACTAAATTCAAAAAATCAAATAGTATTTTAGTAAACCTAAAGACATACCAAAATTCGTACGAATTTAATAGAATAAAAAAATTAATTCTTTAAATAATGTACTTTATATTCATCAATTGAAATAATAAAACTTAAAATCAGTTTTAAAAATATATTTGTTGAAACAAAAATCTGTCATAATTTTATCTGTGCATTATTCGCCAATTAACTTAAAAAACTTGAATATGGAATAAAAAGTTTTGAAAAGGGTGCATGTCACATAAATAGTTTAGGTTTTCCCAACTAAACTGAAATGAACTTTCAGCAAGGCCAATATTCCATATTCCAGTAGCTGACGATGGAAAAGTACAAAAATTATGCATCTGACATTGACTCAAGCTATTTTTAGTACACCTCAATCACTTTATAATATTTAATATATTTCCATTCGAGGACAATGCAGAAGAATACCAACTTAAGTTAAGTTACATTTTATGCACACACAACAATATTTCAATATATTCACTACAGAAATTTTCATTTTGGAAATTTTCAATTAAAAAAAGAAAATAATCGAGCAAAAAACTAAATCTACTCGTAGTATTACTTCAAGAATATGCAATTCATAACCCAAACAGTCTTAATAGATATCCGCGAGTATTTCTATTGCCAAGCATTCATCTGGAAAAGAAATAAACGGAGTGCTATAAGAAATTGCAGAAAATTCGATGACCAGGCAAATTACCGAGCTATTGTGAATACTTAGTTCGTATGAGAAGTTGAGGAAAGATAAATAGCACAAGTTTCCTCACATTTAATTACCTCTATATAAATATGTCGTTGGTAATATAAAGGAAATGAAAGTAATTACATAACAAGTTTAAGTTTACGGTTCAATATTTTAAATTTTTATACATCTGCTTTTAAATTAATCTAAGATGAGATTTATTTAATTTAACGCATCAAGTGCAAAGAGTTTCACTTGAAAAAAATCTCTGGGAAGATATAAATACAGAGTTTATTTAAAATCTATTCGGCTAAAAATAAAAATTAATTTTGAAATGAATTGAAGTTTTGTAATCAGCTCTTTCAATTTTGGAGATTTGTAACCGAATAGGGGATTTTTTTGTTATTGGGGATAAAACTTTCGTGAAAATATACAAGGTATTTTATTAGGAATAATTTGTTAATATATTAATTTATATGCTACCACTTAATTGTAAATAAATTCAGAATTAATGGAATGATTTTTAATAAATGGGGCTCATTTTACTTACAACATATGAAGATATCACAATTAATAATAAAATATAAGAATTTCTTCAGTTTAAAATTTCAATGAGTGTTTTAAAAAACGATTTTTTGAATTTTTTTGAAAAAATTTATTTTTGTTTTGTATAAAACTTTCTGAATGTCTCCAAAAGTATAAGACTGTTAAAAAATTAATTTGGAAATTATTTAAAGGTTAAGTTGTTTTCTAGCCTCCTGTGCATTTTGTTATTTGATCAAAGAACTGGTTCTCAAGAAAATGCAAATTATGCGATTTAGCATCCTTTTCTTTCTTAATAACGGAAAATCTCGAGATACACAGTCAATTAAAAAAAAGTTATTTAAAGGCATTAGACTTTATTATCATGCGGACGAAAATTTACTATCAAAGTTCTCTCGTACTCATGTATGAAATTGAAGCAAATTAGCCATTTCGGCATTTCGCCTAAAACTGAAGTGTGCTTTAACAAAATGCTACTGTTATTTATACCAAAATCCTTATCTTACAATTTTTACTATACCCCATTTATAGAATATAAAAATTTTGTCTCGTAAAAGGTAAGCAAAAATTAAAAAAAAAGTTATAAGTTCGTATTTGAAAATCTGATTTGGTAATGCTATGAATAAAAAATCATCAAACAAAATAGCATTAATGCTTTAAAAAATATTTAGGAAATTTAATAAGCTTTCTAAAAGATGTAATTAGGTTCGAATTCGTTAAGAACTGCATGAGTTAGAGGCTAATTACTAAAGCAAGATTTTTTAATTTTTTGCTAAAAGGCATTTTTCTTAAAAAAACAAAAAAAATATTTGAGAGAAGACTTCCGGTTCATCAATATTTGAGTGTTATATACCAAAATTCTTGGTTTTTAGAGTAGGTTAAGAAAATCGATGTTTATCAAGGAATTTCGAAAAAAGAATAAAAAGTGAGACAGTCTAATGTACATACAAAGTTCACTTAAGCACTGGAACAGTACTCTTGCTCTAGTGAAAAATTTAAAAATCATACATAAGTTGTTTTCTACAAGTTCAACAGATACATATCTTTAACTTAATACGAAAAGGCGCCAACTCATAATTTTTCAAAATGGATATTTTTACATATTTCGATAGACCATTACTGGATATACCTCCCCCAAAAAATCAGATGAGTAATAACACTAAATTTGTAAAGTATTTTTAATAAAAATTGTGTTTAAAAAAATGTTGTATCAATATTGCATCTTTTTTTATTTAGTTTATTCCTCCTCCTGTAAACTTATGCAAAACATGATTAAGGGCCTTTTCGTATTAAGTTGACGATATGTATTCCTATATTCGCTAATGGGAGTAGGTTTTATTACTGTTTATAATTACTCTTACTCAAATAAAACTAGACTTGTGTCGAACTCATTCAGTCGGTCGTTTTTCGCACAAACCTATATAAATTATATGGGTTTCATACCCATATAATATAAATCGGTTTGATCATTGGTTTGTGTCAAAAACGACGAAATGGTTTAAATAAAGTGAAAATAATTTTGAACTGCAATGTAAAAAAACATACATACATACATACACAGAAAAAAGTATTCACCAATTAATATTTTCAATTAAGAATTTAATTGTATTAATTAATTTTAGTGAAAAAACTTAATTGATATTATCAAATTGTTTATAGGTGAAAACTTAATCAATTTTTTAATTGATACTACAAATATCTTAATTAATATTACAAAATCATTCATATTACTTTTTTGTGTGTACACATAAGCTGGAGCAGGTTTTTTAGACAAAATACAACGCATTGTTATTTTATTTACGTCAACTCGACAATAAAAAGTTTGCAAGCTCCTTGTATTTCATTCCACTTCAATTAGTACTCAATTGTTACCGACAACAAGTAGATAAGTACCAATTTTTTTTTGTGTAGGGCTAAGGAATATATATATATATATATATATATATATAATATATATATATAGATACACTGCAATTATGAATAAATTTCCGCAAAAAATTTCTCCCTTTTCTAAAAAGTTTTTTTTCCCCTATTTTTTTCTACCGTTTGATATTTTTAGCCGGGAAAAATTTCCCGTGGAATTTTATTCATTATAGATTAAAAGGGAATGAATTTTTCAAACTTGCAAATTCTCCAAATGCTATTTTCCTTCCAAAGCTCGTATTCTTCTTTTTTTCAAAATAATTCTTAGTTGTATATTGTAGCACCCTTGAAGAAAATAATCGTAAGAAAGTAGTTAATTTATTTTGCTATTATTGTTAATTTATATGAAATTTCTTACGAATAGTCATTAAATTTTTTAAAACTATAGAATTGTATTATTTTAAATATTATAAAAAATTACATAAAATCAAAAAAAATTTTAATTTATAGTGTTTTATATAAAATTTGCTAAGAATAAGAATAAATTCCGGGATTTAATTTTACAAATCCTGGGAATCGAGATTTGCCAAATTCAGAAAATCCCGCAAAATTGCGATATTGGAGATTTTCCGTTTGGCATCCTTAATTTGAACACAAGAAAAAATATAATAAATGCAAGAAGTGCGCACAAAACATGTGCTTGTTTAATCTTTATGATGAACATTATTGAGTTGTTCTCCTCTTAACCTACTTCAAAAAAGGAAGAGGTTAACAATTCCTTCTTTTTTTTTTGCTCTGGAGGTTCACAACTCGGTACATTTTAGACCGATTGTAAAAATTTCGTTGTTGTCTAAGAGGGTATAGCTTTCCATTGGTCCCATTGTAAAAAAGTTGGCAGGGACACGCACACAATTATTTTAACTTGACTTTAAGATCTTCTGCACATTCTATTGCAGCGAAGCCTAGCAAACACCTTTGGTTTTTGTAATTAGCCAATTTAAAAGTTGAAAAAATGGGCGCAGATACGCCCATTAAAATGTATTATATCTCACGTGGTTCTACTTAACCGATTTTTATGAAAATTACCACACACCTTGAACTCTAAAATAGACACAATCCTCCTTAAAAATAAATGGTCGGGATCACACCCATTAAAATTTAATATAATATTTCATAAACTTCTATTTCACCGATTCTTACGAAACTTAGCACACATCCTAAGCTCAAATAAAGGCATAATCTTGCTTTCAAAAAAGTGGGCGGGACACGCCCATGAAGCGTAGCCAGCCCCATGCAATTTAATACCATAAATGTATGCACGTCAACTCTTGCAACTGTGCAAAAAAGCATAATTGCACTTTCTGACGTGAGCAACCCATTTTGTTTAGTTGTCTATAAAGCAATAGAATATGTGCAAAGATATATTGTACTCGCATGTTTCTTAATTACTAAAAGAGTTTATTTAAATGCTGAAACAAAGTGTTGGAACTTCGCTGGTTAGTTATGTAATTAATTCACTAATAAAAAAATCAATATTAATAGTATTGGTATTATTTAACAAAATTTTAATAACGATTTGAGACATATGTAGGTCTTTCAAAAATAAAAAAATTATGTACTTGTTATCTTAAAATCGAATTAGAAGATTTCTTTAAAATTTCTAGAAAAGAATTTTTAAAAAGTTTTTTATTTCATATTATTTTTAATTAATTTATTGGGTCCGAAAATATCTTCAACCACTGGTTTTTTCATTTAAAGGAAAAACACTTAGGTATTATTACTGCGTTGTAATTTAGTGCTTGGTTGATCTTATAAGTACTTTTTGTACATTTTTTTGGATTGGCAATGCCATTAAAAGTTGCACAATTTTGCATGCATTTTATATGTGGTTGTTGTTATATTTTTTGAAAATCTTTCATTTTTGCTTTTCCGCAACAGTGCAACTTTTGACGTGAATACCTTTTATATTTCACTAAAGAGGTGCAAATAAAAAAAAAGTTAAACCGACTTCAAAAATAAGCACTAAAAAGCTAAAAATAATATAGATCTAGTTAAATAAAATAGTTTTGCATATGTTACCTATAGTGTTGTTCGAAATTGGTGCCAGCAATATTGGTAACTAAGCAAATACATACATACATATGTACACATATTTACATAAAAAGTATTGCAATTTTTTAATGGGCATGTACCTATGTGGCACCAACTTCAAACAGCACTATAAGTACACAGGAAAAAGTAAAAACAAGATTCAATTAAAAAAACAAAGATTCAGTTAAAAAATTAATTAGTTTTTAACCAATCACGGAAATTGTAGTATTAACTCATCCATTTTAATTGAATTTTTTTTTGGTTTTTTTCAATTAAAAAAATATTACATTAACTAAAAATTTAATTGATGGTTTTCTAAAGATTCAATTAAAATTTAATTGAAATATTTTTGAAGATTCAATTAAAAAATTATATGAAATACTTTTTAGGACTCAATTAAATAACTTATTAACATTTTTTAAAGATTCAGTTAAAATATTAATTGAAATATAAAAAATCTAAGAGTATAAAAATATAAAAAATTGTAAAAATATAAAAAATGTTATGTACATACATATGTATGTATGTATATATGTCCATATAAAAAATTTACAAAAATGGAAACATTTGTGTATTGTACCAAAAACCTAACTGATGCATCGCATGGCTTTTGAAGTTTGAATGGAGGAAAAAAGTACAATGTCCGTATCCGGTCTTGTAAGTGTAAATGCAGAATATTTTATGATTGGATTTTAAAGAAAGGCTTCGATGATTTCCATATCTACTTACGCAAGACGTTTTGCATCAAACCCCTAATACCGCCAATGTACTAACTTTACCATCCACAATTGGTCTATAAGCTTGCATTTTTTATCATAATTGTCTTGTTATTTCTCAACAAAAGGGAACAAAATGAATTTCTGTTTTTTTTTATTTTCATATTTAATTTTTTATTCAACTTATGTCAAAATTACTAAGAATCAAACAAAAAAAAATTAAGCTGAGTAGTTTTTTCTCCCATATAAAATATCAAAACCAATTAAAAGATTAATTGAGTATTTTAATTGAAAATATTTTTTCAAAACAATGTGGCATACTACAAAAAACAGCTCGATTTTCATACATAAAAACAAAAGTTACATTATTTACATACAATTAACATGTAAAAATTCTTACCCATTTCAGAGTATTCTGAGTTAAGCTCTGTTGATAGCACTTTTTTGTTAGAGCAGCACAGTCAATTAAAATAAACATATATTCAATTAAAATTTTAATCAAAAGTATTATTTTTTCTAAGCAATCACTTAATTAAAAAAAATTCAACAATAATTTTTTCTGTGTAATATATGCAAAACTATTTTATTTAACTATATCTATATTATTTTTAGCTTTTTAGTGCTTATTTTGCTGTTCACATCTGTTAATATAGATTCCTTTGATTTTGCCAGTCATTTATGATTTTCCAAGTTTGTTTTCTATAAATATATACATATATAATGCTACTGCATTATCATATGCTACTTGTGAGTAGAAATGCTAATGTACAGCTTTTGGAATATATGTACCCAGCTAAAAAAATTATATATGGTCCATATATTTTTAATATATGAATGTATATAAATATATATGAATATGTATGAATTCATGTATGGAAATATATGGGCAAAACTATTATATATGATCTAATATATAGACTAATATATGAAATGTATTATAACATATGAGCTCATATATGAAAATTTAATTATGAAGCTCTTCATATGTATATCCATATATAAATATAAGATTTTATAAGAATGTATGCATACATGATATCTCACATAATATCGTTTTTGCAATAAAAAGAACTTGGAATTTTATCACTGCTGAATTGGAAATCCATTAGAAAATACATACGGTATGCAAAGTTTATATGCGTACCCTCAACATTTAAAAAAGAAAAACTTTTTGTTAAAAAAAACCATTCTTGTATGATTTTATAGATTGTGTCCCCATTTAATATATCAAATAATCAAAAGGATAATCATTAATTTTATAGAAAATAACAAAATTTTCTAGATAAGAAACAAAGTTCATATTACTGTATTGAAAACTATTGTTAGAGGGATTATTTTTTCTTTTATAATTAATTGCATTAGTTTTTAATCTGATTTCTTAAGCTAAATGTTATGTACGAATTTGATTTATGTGTTTTTTCAATAATTGATTCACCTTTTGATGAATGAAATGACTTTTAGTTTGTTTTGAATTATTTGTCCAAAAAAATGTTTCATTAAATACAACCTCTCTCTCAAGTCTAAGAAAAAATTAATTTTAGTAATTGAATTTATTGCACAGCAGTGCGCTTTTGTGAATCAAGAGTATATGAATATGAACTTTGCATACTGTGGAGGGAATTTACACATACATGTATGATAATGTATGAATATATATAATCATATATGCCCATATACCCTCATTTTTCGGATCCGAACCATATATGACATATAATATATGCTCCATACATATTTTTTTAGCTGGGTACATATATGTACATATTTTTCTCAATGGCTGAATAAGTGAAGTCGGCATGTTAACGATGTTTATAAAACGATTTTCATGTACCATCATTAATCAAAAGCGATGCGTTTGCATTAAAGCCACTTACTGCAATCATATCGTCATTATAATTGTTGCATGGCTGTGTGTTGTTGTCTTTCTATTATTGTTGGCTAGCTATTTACATCATTACAGACTAGAGAAAATTTTTAACACAAAGTAGTTTAAAATTTATATTAATCAACATGTTATGGCTGTGGAAAGCCTACATCAACGCTTTAACACTTGTTAATCGTTAATACTGGACTCATAAGAAATATAGAATTAAGATAACTAATGGAACGCACATGCATTTAATTGTTTGCCGGAACAAGTTTTTATTTCATGTTTGTATGTGTTTAATGTAAGATATATGATACTTAAGCAATATCATTGCACTATACATTTATATTCATTACATTTCCCTTTATCTTAGATTAGCGAATTTCAACACGTAAGTTTGCAGTGTACTTGTAAGTTTGCAAGAGGGACATTGCTAAGCAGTTGTTGGATAGAAGAGGTGCCTAGGTTAGTGATAGTTTTTCAATAATAATTTTCATTGAATTTCCCAGACAATATATATCTATTAGTCTACAGATAAATATCTATCGTGTAAGTTAAGTTTTATAAGTCAAATTTGTAGGTAAAAATCTTAGATAATCCTTCTTATTGCGAATGGTGTCGTCGACATAACATCAAGACGACAGTAAAAGTTGGCACTTGTGTACTCTTTATCGACAACAATTGACTACTATTATTATGCTCTATTAGCTTACAAGGCCTTACAGATTAGTAAGAGATTGTCAATAAGGTCCAATTGTTGCCGACAAAGAGTATAAAAGTGCCAACTTTTACTGTCGTCTTGATGTTACGTCGACGACAACATTCGCAATAAGGGGGAATGAAACTAGGGGCATTATTTTCTTATATTTTATTTATATTAATGTTATTCTTATTACTCTTATTATACTTATTATACTTTTTAATATTTTTATACTTGTTATACTTATAATACTTATTATACTTATTATGCTTGTACTTATTATACTAATTAATTTAATTAAATTTATTATACTTATTAGACTCATTGTACTTATTATACTTATTATGCTTTTTATACTTATTATTATTTACTTATTATACTTATTATATTTATTATACTTATCATACCTATTATATTTATTAGGGTTATTATATTTATTATACTTCTTAAATTTATTAGATTTATTATGCTTATTATACCTTTTATGCTTATTACATTTTCTATATTTATTGCCTATACCTATTATATTTATTATAGTTATTATAGTTATTATACTTTTTATATTTGTTATAATTATTATACGTATTATACCTGTTATACTTATTACTCTTATTATACTTATTATATTTGTTTTTTGTTTGTTTGTGGTTTTGTTTTTATGGCAGAAATATCTTAAGCTACGGTCACATTTAACAAACATTTACCCAAAAAATTGTAACCAACAAACACTAATGAAAAAATTGTTGATCCAGACACTTGTTTATCAAATTAAACAGTTTCGAAAAAAAACTAATAGATAATATCAAAGCATCCAACATTATTGGCTACTCTTTAGCTTGACCAAAACTTTTCTCTGACTTGAACGATTTCACATTAGCATTTAGTGTTTACACTTTTTTGGGCATAAGTTTGACAAGTGTGACCGTACCTTTAGTATATATGATGCCAGTTTATATGAAAGTATACTTTATGTTATGTTGTTAAACTTATTAGATTTATTATATTTCTTATAGTTATTATCTTATATTATTATATGTATATATTATTATTATTATATTATTATCATTATACTTATGATACTAATTTTACTTATTGTGCTTATTTTACTTATTATAATTATACGTATTGTACTAATTATACTTATTATACTTATTATACTTATTATACTTATTATATTTTTTATACTTATTGTACTTGTTATACTTATTTAATTTATTATAACTGTTAAAATGATTAAACTTATTATATATACTATAATTATTATACTTATTACACTTATTATACTTATTATACTTATTATACATATTATACTTATTAAACTAATTATAATTATTATGCCTACTATAATTATTACACTTATTATACTTGTTGAACTTACTAGATTTATTACACTTATTATACTTATTATAATTATTGTACTTATACTTATACTTATACTTATACTTATACTTATTAAACTTATTATGTTTATTATACCTTTATACTTACTTACCAATATAACACAAAATATAGAATGTGTGATAGCCTACAAGTATTGCAAATTATTTAAACAGAAAGAACGTCCCGAAACTCAATCAAAGAAATAAATTGTTTAATTTTTATACTCTTATGTGAGGGTCGCGTTGCCAAAAGTAGTTACCACGTTGACTACAAAACCAAAGGCCCTGAGTTCGAACACGGTCTCCGACAAATATGCATTATTGTGCCTTTGTATCAGTTCAAGGAAAATCCAAGAGATGAAGTCATAGGCACTGGTCACTGAACTACAGTGACTTTAGCGGATACTAAAACTAATATAACACCAATCAATAAAATTGGACCTACAGCTTCGAACATTTAATACTCCTCAGTGACACCAGAGGGACTGCAGCACTGCATTATTAAAATCACGTGAAAAAAGCAGAGTTGTAAAATAGTGAAGCTTTTCTCTATCTCTCCCTTCAGCAGCTGTCTTCTCCATCACTATCCCTTTACCAAAGAAGTTAACACCTAATAATACCCAGTGAAAAAAATGGAAGTCATTCTAGCGGAAGTACATTTTCATTGTTTCCAAAAAACCGATATTTTTAATTTGCCGAGAGTGAGCAAAAAACCATGTAGAAGCTTATTTTAGTCACACAAAACCTTGTAACTCCTCCATAGTGTTAGAAAATTCGGTGGAACTATGGCTTCATGCTCAAAAAGTTTTTAAACCAACTTGTATCCTCCTTTCGTAAACTAGAATGCAGAGTACAATAGAGTCCTTCGGTACAGCGCATGGTCTTTTCTACCACTTTCTTTGCCGTTTTTTGGACTGTCTTAAATTTTTTCTTATTATTGCTAAAACAAATGACACTAACAGCCTTATTCTGGCAGTTTGGTAATCATAAATTTGTAACCGATTTTTGTTACCTTTGTGTAACTTTTATTTGTTGCGGAATTCCGGCAACAAGTTGATAAAAAAATATTTTCTTAATATTTGCCTTTAATTACAAAAGTGGTCTAAGTCATATATTTCTTTGGTTGAGATATTTAGTAAATTACATTTGAACAGTTTGAAAAATCTCTTTATATTTTGCAGCATTTTAATTTAGAGTTGAGGGTATTCTCAATTTATATTAAATTACTAAATATTTTTTAAATATTTTTGGAAGTTATTTTAATATATTTAGGGTTTATATTCAACAAGTGCTATCTGCAATGCTTGAAAATTTTGTAAGATCGCAAAAAACTGTTGTTTTCTCAAAGTGCAAGGGCTAAAACTAAATTTTGATGAATAGTACCATTTACAGAAGACATCTTATTTCTACTAATGTTAATCAAATACAGTTATTGCTCTTGGACTAAGAGAAAATGACAGTTTTGTTTTGTCTACTAAAATATTCAAGAATTGCAGATAGCACTTTTTGAATATAAACCCTCGATATATTTGATATTTCGAAGCAATAAAACACATGACTTAGACAACTTTCGTAATTAAGGGCACATACATACATGGATCTTGTGAAGAGAATGTGGTGAAAAAGTTTCAATAATTTTCGTAATTAAATTTTATTTAATTTGAAATTTATTTGCTGGTGGTTCAGCTAGGTCCATATGCATTTCATTGTTGCTGTAACAAATCATAAGTAGACTTCAACCACACAAACCTCTTATCTTATGCACAGACTTTCAAGAAAAATAGATTCATATCGAATATCTAGAAATTATATAACACACCAGTGAAAAAAATGGAAGTCATTCTAGTGGAACTACATTTTTAAAAAATCGATATTTTTAATTTGCCGAGAATGAGCAAAAAACCATGTATAAGCTTATTTTAGTCATACAAAACCCTGTAACTCCTCCATAGTGTTAGAGAATACTCACCAGAATTTCAAAAAAAAAATATTTTTTTAAAAAAATTTATGAACTATTTTTAGTCTAAAATTTAAAAGTTATTTGCTTAAATTTACATGAAAACACTGTTTCGGGCTTAAATTCGTATAAAATGAAACAGATTGCTAAAATAGGTAACTATTTACCATTTTTCCTAGATGAAAATATTATCATAGAACACAAAGAGGGAAATTTTCTTAATATCGCTCAGTGACCAGGCATCGAAAAAGAGAACTTCTTGCAATGACAACTCTATGTAAAAATCATTAGATTGGATCGAAATTTTCACTACTTCCGCATCGCAAGCTCAACATTATCATAACTTTTTTGGAGTGTCTATTTTTACTGGGTAGTAGTAGCCATTTATTGTCTGAGTGTTACTTTTCTTAAAAAACATATATTCCTTTAGTTCCCGCTTATAGAACTCGTCAGCAGACTTCAAAATTTTTTAAATAAATAATAAATTAAAACAAGTAAGATTGCTATATTCGGCTGTGCCGAATCTTATATACCCTTTACCAAAGTGCGTTTATGTAGTATAGAGATACATACATAAGCACAGAGATATGTATGTAGGTACATATTAATTTTGTGAAAAAATTCATACTTTTTGTGCAATTTTCAGGTTTTAGGCATTATGTTTAATTTGGTGCTTTTTCCGATTTTTTTTTCATATAGGCAATTTTTTTTTGGTTTTGGCGATATAGGCAATTTTTTTTTGTTTTGGCTATTTTTTTCAGTGTTTAGCGTTTTTTTTTTAATTTTGGTGATTTTTTTCATATAGGCAATTTTTTTTTTTGTTTTGGCGATTTTTTTCGGTTCATGGCGTTTTTTTAATTTTGGCGATTTATTTTCGTTTTGGCGATTTTTTTGATTTTGGCGATTTTTTTTTTCATACAAGCGATTTTTTTAATTTTTGGCGATTTTTTTTTTGATATAGGCAATTTTTTTTTGTTTTGGCGATTTTTTTCGGTTCATGGCGTTTTTTTTAATTTTGGCGATTTATTTTCGTTTTGGCGATTTTTTTGATTTTGGCGTTTTTTTTTCATTTAGGCGATTTTTTTTCATTTTTGGCGATTTTTTTCATATAGGCAATTTATTCTCGTTTTGGCGATTTTTTTCGGTTTTTGACGTTTTTTTTTAATTTTGGCGATTTATTTTCGTTTTGGCGATTTTTTTGATTTTGCTGATTTTTTTTTTCATACAAGCGATTTTTTTAATTTTTGGCGATTTTTTTTGATATAGGCAATTTTTTTTGTTTTGGTGATTTTTTCGGTTTTTGAGGTTTTTTTTTAATTTTGGCGATTTATTTTCGTTCTGGCGATTTTTTTGATTTTGGCGATTTTTTTTCATTTAGGCGATTTTTTTTCATTTAGGCGATTTTTTTTTCATTTTTGGCGATTTTCGTTTATATAAGCATTTTTTTTTGTTTTGGCGATTTTTGCGGATTTTTGTCATGGTGTGAATTTTTTTTCATTTTGACACTTTCTCGTTTTGGCGATTTTTTCGGTTTTTGGGGTTTTTTTAATTTTGGCGATTTTTTTTCGTTATGGCGTTTTTTTTTTGATTTTGACGATTTTTTTTCATATAAGCGATTTTTTTAATTTTTGGCGATTTTTTTTCATATAGGCAATTTTTTTTTTGTTTTGGCGATTTTTTTAGTGTTTGGCGTTTTTTTTAATTTTGGCGATTTATTTTCGTTTTGGCGATTTTTTTATTGTGGCGATTTTTTTCATGTAGGCGATTTTTTTTTTAATTTTTAGCGATTTTTGTTCATATAACCATTTTTTGTTTGTTTTGGCGATTTTTGCGGTTTTTTGGCGTTTTTATTTAATTTTAGCGTTTATTTTTATTTTGGCGATTTTTTTCGCTTTGGCGATTTTTTTTTAAATTTTTGGCGATTTTATAATTTTTGGATTTTTTAGTTTAACCGTTTTTGAAAATTTCAACAGTTTAGCTCTTACGGTTTCCAAGATATAGCAATTTGTTAAAATTACATAGTCAAAATTGCATTAACGGATGGACCACCCTTTAATTTAAATTTTTTTTAATTTTAGTGTTAATTGTTGGAGCAAATATAAAAATACACTAATTTTACAAATTTCAAGTGTCAATATGCATATGTACATACATAATACAATTGTATGTATATTACATAGGATTTTAAAAGTTTTCGTCACTCATTTTGGAACACCCTTTAATTTTTAGCTTTTATATATTTGTTGTTGTAGCGACCAAAGTTCTACATACACTGTCCAAATTTCAGACCCGTAGCTTTTACCGTTCCTGAGAAAATAGCCTTCTTCCTAAAACATGAAATATGTTTAATTATTAGGAAATAAGTTAAAGTTTTCCAACCCTGGAAACGTTTTTTTTATTTTTACTTTACCAAAGTGCGTTTATGTAGTATAGAGATACATACATAAGCACAGAGATATGTATGTAGGTACATATTAATTTTGTGAAAAAATTCATACTTTTTGTGCAATTTTCAGGTTTTAGGCATTATGTTTAATTTGGTGCTTTTTCCGATTTTTTTTCATATAGGCAATTTTTTTTGGTTTTGGCGATATAGGCAATTTTTTTTTGTTTTGGCTATTTTTTTCAGTGTTTAGCGTTTTTTTTTTAATTTTGGTGATTTTTTTCATATAGGCAATTTTTTTTTGTTTTGGCGATTTTTTTCGGTTCATGGCGTTTTTTTTAATTTTGGCGATTTATTTTCGTTTTGGCGATGATTTTTTTGATTTTGGCGTTTTTTTTTCATTTAGGCGATTTTTTTTCATTTTTGGCGATTTTTTTCATATAGGCAATTTATTCTCGTTTTGGCGATTTTTTTCGGTTTTTGACGTTTTTTTTTAATTTTGGCGATTTATTTTCGTTTTGGCGATTTTTTTGATTTTGCTGATTTTTTTTTCATACAAGCGATTTTTTTAATTTTTGGCGATTTTTTTTATATAGGCAATTTTTTTTTGTTTTGGTGATTTTTTCGGTTTTCGAGGTTTTTTTTTTTAATTTTGGCGATTTATTTTCGTTCTGGCGATTTTTTTGATTTTGGCGATTTTTTTTCATTTAGGCGATTTTTTTTCATTTAGGCGATTTTTTTTCATTTTTGGCGATTTTCGTTTATATAAGCATTTTTTTTTGTTTTGGCGATTTTTGCGGATTTTTGTCATGGTGTGAATTTTTTTTCATTTTGACACTTTCTCGTTTTGGCGATTTTTTCGGTTTTTGGGGTTTTTTTAATTTTGGCGATTTTTTTTCGTTATGGCGTTTTTTTTTTTGATTTTGACGATTTTTTTTCATATAAGCGATTTTTTTAATTTTTGGCGATTTTTTTTCATATAGGCAATTTTTTTTTTGTTTTGGCGATTTTTGCGGTTTTTTGGCGTTTTTATTTAATTTTAGCGTTTATTTTTATTTTGGCGATTTTTTTTGCTTTGGCGATTTTTTTCGCTTTGGCGATTTTTTTTTAAATTTTTGGCGATTTTATAATTTTTGGATTTTTTAGTTTTACCGTTTTTGAAAATTTCAACAGTTTAGCTCTTACGGTTTCCAAGATATAGCAATTTGTTAAAATTACATAGTCAAAATTGCATTAACGGATGGACCACCCTTTAATTTAAATTTTTTTTAATTTTAGTGTTAATTGTTGGAGCATATATAAAAATACACTAATTTTACAAATTTCAAGTGTCAATATGCATATGTACATACATAATACAATTGTATGTATATTACATAGGATTTTAAAAGTTTTCGTCACTCATTTTGGAACACCCTTTAATTTTTAGCTTTTATATATTTGTTGTTGTAGCGACCAAAGTTCTACATACACTGTCCAAATTTCAGACCCGTAGCTTTTACCGTTCCTGAGAAAATAGCCTTCTTCCTAAAACATGAAATATGTTTAATTATTAGGAAATAAGTTAAAGTTTTCCAACCCTGGAAACGTTTTTTTTTATTTTGTTAAATTTTAAAATTTTTTTTTTAATTATAAATACCAATTTTATTCATACCGAAGTATAAAATAAGTTAATTTAATAAAAAAGTAATGAAAACTTGTTTTCGGTAGTTATTTTCTATGGGAATATTGAGTATGAGGTTTCCAGCTCTGAAACCGTCTGCTCGATTTTGCTGATTTTCAATAGCAAAATTTTTCGGAAAATTTCTGACACACCAGTCCAAGAACGAAGTTGCTAGCTCTTCTGGGAGCTTGGGAAAACCGATTTCACGTACAGACAGACGGACAGACGGACAGACGGACAGACGGACAGACGGACATCGCTTGTTCGTCTTCCCTATGCATAAGGATCCAGAATATATATACTTTATGTGTCGCTTATTAATATTGTAGAAATTATAAACGGAATGACAAACCTATATATACCCTTTTACCATTTTTTGGTAAAGGGTATAATTAAATAATTTTTTAAATAATAAGAACTTCATATGCTTATAATAATACTTCTAAAATGTTATTGAGAATTGCAATATACAAATATAATACGTTTTAAGGCATCAAACAAAAATGTTCATTTGATTTTAGATAAATTTAAATTTTCTATAACTTTTTTACAATTGCTTGGCTGTTGGGTAACAATAAAAGTATTTAAAGGCGGGAGATATTTTATATTTTTCGGTATTCTTATACAAAATTAATTAACTTAAAAACTTGTTTACCTTTCAGTAGAGTTCGTTAATTTTTGACAAATACATACATATATAATTTTTGATATTTTTGAACGGCATTGCTTATATTTGTCAGGTGAGATATATTATAATTTTTATATGGGTTTGCATAAGCGTATATGCTCAGAAATAAATTTCATGCTTTTGTTTCATTTATAGGCTGTATGTTCTACTTTTATGTGAAGATATTCTGACACAAAAATTTTTCTGGCTGTGACAAAAAAACCAACTGCTTTCGAATCCTGAATTTTCCCCTAATAATAGATTTGAATAAAACTGATTCTTTCTAAAAATAATCTCTAGTGAAATTTAAAAATTTTAAAAAAATTCAACAAATTATTTTGTAAAACATTCTGGAATATACTTACAATACAAAATTATGCGATTAATAAATTTATAAAGGGACATTTACCGAAAATCCCAAAAAATCTGTTTGAATAGTCAAATAAACAAAGAATAATATTAAAAGAATTTTCTGCATTGTTAAAATATTCAACGTAGCTATTTGTATTTAATTCATAAATATTTACGTTAAATGGCTTTTCCGTATTTTCCTTCAGCTAACAAACAAACTAAATACACATATTTACAATATTTGATCCTTTTAATGTTCATATATTCCTTAAGTAATTTAAGATATTTATTTATGACATTTACACTAAAAAGAAAACACAAACCAAAATAATACAAAAATAAAAATAACAAAGCATCAGTTTTTCGTTAATGGTTTTAGCATTAACTTTTCACACAACACTGACGAAAAAAAGAGGAAAAACTGGCAACTTAATACTAAAACATATGGATGGATTATGAGGGATGTGAAAAGAGCATGCGCAACATGAAAAACCACATTTATTTGTTGAAAAAAAGAGTAAATATTATACTACACACGCACACTCATGCATGTGTTTGCTTAAGGGTCCTTACGTGCCTATGTCCTTTTGCTGTCTATGTATCTCTTATTTGCAGTTTGCCTGTACGCGAGTGTGCGCGAGTTTGTGTATTTAGGATGTTATATAAACAAAATGCATGCAAAACGATCTAAACAATGGATTTAAAACCCAACTAAATATTTAAACTAAAGATTTTGTGGTTGCAGACAATATGCGCAAATATACTGATGAATGCATGAACAACGAATGAGTGAAGAATGTTTATGAGTAAGCGGCCATTGAGTAATCATTTAATTTTTATTTTTAAAGGTTGCTTAATGATGTGTACATCTGGTGATAATTTTGCCGCTAAATCGTGCCTGAATAGTATAAGATGTTTTTGTTTATTATACATGAGTTTTCAAATACGATCATTAGCCATTTTCTATCAAACAAATGCGTATACATGTGTATTTACACAAAGTGTGTTTTTTCTAATGGTAATAACCAAGCTTAGCAATGAAATAAATTGTCCGTTAAAAGCTAGAGAGACTAGGAATTATCTTTTGTGTTGGTAAAAAAGATAGGATTCAAAAGCTAGATAGATTTAATGTAGTTTACAAAATATCATGTAAAGGAAAAGACAACGAGAATTGTGACAAAATGTAAGTAGGCACAACTAAAAATAAATTAAAACCAAGAATATCGGGACATAAAACAGATCAAAGATACAGAAATATTAATTCAAATAAGACAGTGTTATCTTCACATAATTTAATTTAGATCACCATCCAGATTTTGATATTTCAATTTTTAATACGGAACTCAATTACAAACGTAGGTATGTGTTAGAAAGTTCCAACAGATCAGAGAATGAATTTTAGGCCAGATTAGGCGCATACTTACAGATATTTATTACATAAGAACAATAATAGGGTTTAAGAAAGTAATACACTACTACATATTTTGTTTGATTATGTTATTATTTTTTATAAAACATTTAAAAAAAAAATATAAAAATGTATAAAAAGATTGTTTAATTAATAAATATATTTAGTACCCTGTTGTATATAAATATTCGTAATACTTTAATATAATATAATTTTAGGTATTTATTATATTAAAGTATTAAGAACTATGAACCAAAAATTTTTTTTCATTTGTTAAAAATTATTTTTTAATATAAATGTATGTTATATTCTTTTTTTGATTAAAATTTTGTAAAACTTCATTACCATTATGAAATATTAAAGACTTATCCCAATGTTATGTAAAAGTATTAAAAATATTTGTTATATTTGTTAAAAAACTATTCCAAATTTTGCTTCTTAAAAAGCTTTGCTTCAATTAATATTTAAAATTTTTTAATTTTATTAACATGAACACATATTGTAGACATATGCCAATTTAGTTTTTTTTAACAAAAATTTTTATAAAAAAATATTTACGACACACACTGTTATTTAGATATATTTATATAAAATAATTTTTGTCATTGAAAACGAAAAAATCCATTCAAAAACAATTTAAAACACAATATCAAAAACTACATATAAAGGAAAGAAATATCCTGAAGAAGTTAGCCAAAGGTTAACGAAATATCGATAAATAAAAAATAATATATATTAAATTGACCTAAAGCATAAAAAATAGTTTCATTAAACATTTTAAATAAATCTTAATAATTCTACGTCTTAAAATAACATATCACAACCTTCATGTACAGTGTTATTTATTAGTTATAACCAGGGAAACCACAAATATGCAATTGCATGTTTTTTCTTGTGTGACGTATTATTGCGGGGACAAGTTATTTATCCGTTTCAGAACCTTTAATGAATTTTGGCATCGATTTGTTAGTGCATATTTTTGCATATTTTACGCTTTAAGGCATGTTTTTGCATATGTCTGTCTTACACGCAGATTTTTAACATATTTTCGAATTTGTAGAGCATAATTTACGCTTTTAGGTCATATTTTGATACTTCCTAGAAATTTTTTATTTTAACCCACTTGTCCTACCCGTCCTTTTAAAAGGACACCGAAAAAATATACATAAAATTTTTTTTTTGGAAATTGTTAAAACTCATTTTCGAAATAAAAATTTATGTTTTACAGACAAAATTTAGTGGCGCAATCTAGGTTAATATGCTTACAAGTTGAGGGGTTGGTCAAAATTTTTATTTTTTGCCATCTAAATCTCTGTTCCAATGTTCAATGTAGTGTATACATTTTTCTTATACATATATTACTCAGTTTTACGGACGTTAGTTTCAATACAAATTCTGGTTTGCTATTTGTGATGGACTCTGCCCCGATTAGACGTTGAAGGAACATTGGCAATGTATAAAAGTTTATTTAGATGAGAGAGGAACGATTTTTATTTGAAGTTATTGGTCAATATTTTGTTATTTATTGCAATAAAAATTATAAATAAAAATCTTGTGTTATTTATCCTAAATACAGTTCCAAAGCCTGAATTCTGATATCGTGATATTTTGAAATTGAGAGCATCCCATAAAAATAAATTTATTATTTGCTTTAGTCAAAGTTTTTATGGTAATTTTGCTTTAACCTGCACAGTAATTCTTTGTTAATTTTGTTTCCTTTTTTGTTTATTTTTTCGTCTTATTTTATATGCAAATGTCGTTGAATTTTTTAATAAAAACTATACTTTCATTTACAAATAAACCAATTTATTTTATTTTTAAGAGCATATTTTTTTGGCTTTTTAGTGCATATTTTCAAGTTTTTAGTGCATTTTGAATGCGCATAAAACACTTTTTTTAGAGCATATTTTTGGTTTCCCTGGTTATAACATACAATACCAACTGCTTCCCTTTTTAGTTTAGTTTTTAATAAATACCATTTGTCAACCAATGCAAAAGCGAAAAAATTTCCTTAAAAAGTAGGACATTTCCGGACGCTAGCTTTTTCTGAAGACGTATATCCCAAAAAGAGGACAGTGTCCGGGAAAAAGTGGACGGATAACAACCCTACTTTAAAGAATATTCTAGCCTCTAGGGTATATGCTCACGCTTGCGAATTTAACTTAATTACTTAGAATGACATTTGCTAGATTTGACGAGTTGTTAAAGTATCTGATCCCTGACAGGAAGCGATGATATTCCTACTCAACTAACCAATAAGTACTCTAACGGTTTCCAATATTTTTCGTATAAGCTGGTTTAAAAAATTTCTTCATTCAGCCAAGAGGATCTGCATTTATTTTATATACTGTGCATTTTATATGCTCTGCATTTATTTTATAAAAATTTATATTAAAAGAATATTATATGAATCAAAAGAAATATTTAAAAAAAAAATCATACAGGAAATACCGAAGTATATTTATTTGACGTCAGGACTTTATATATTTAAAACTTTGGTTTGTATTTATGGTTAAGCAATTGTGTTTATGCATTTCATTCCCGCTTTTGGAACTTATCAGTAGCCTTCAAGAATTAATTGAAGATATGCTTAGAAGTAGGGGTTACACAATAACTTAGGGATTTCGTTCATATATTGACCAAAACCTTATGTACAAAGATAAAATTAAAGATTTTTTTGAAGCTTGTTAAATAAACATGGAATACATACGAAGCAAAATCATTACCAAAAAATGTTATATTAATCTTGTTTTCCAGAATTTCAATAGGAAAATTTTCTTTGTATATGTACCACGTTACATAAAAAATTTTATTGAATACATTTTATAATTTCAAATATACAATACAATATTTATTATAAAACTAATTGTAAAAAAATTTATTAAGTCACTATATTGTGAAAAAAATACCGCGTGAGAAAAGACAAATTAAAACAAGTAAAAGTGCTATATTCGGCTATGCCGAATCTTATATACCCTTTACCAAAGTGCGTTTATGTAGTATAGAGATACCTACATAAGCACAGCGATATGTAGGTACATATTAATTTTGTGAAAAAATTCATACTTTTTGTGCAATTTTTAGGTTTTAGGCATTATGTTTAATTTGGTGCTTTTTTGCGATTTTTTCATATAGGCAATTTTTTTGGTTTTGGCGATTTTTTCGGTTCTTGGCGTTTTTTTAATTTTTGCGATTTTTTCGTTCTGGCGATTTTTTTGATTTTGACGATTTTTTTCATTTAGGCGATTTTTTTATTTTTTTTATATTTTATTTTTTTATTTTTTTGTGGCAATTTTTTTAGTTTTGACATTTTTTTCTCGTTTTGGCGTTTTTTTTCGGTTTTTGTTTTTTTTTTTAAATTTTGGCGACCCTTTTGGCAATTTGTTTGATTTTGAAAATTTTTTTCATTTAGGCGATTTTTTTTATTTTTTGGCGATTTTTTTTCATATAGGCAATTTTTGGTTTCTTTTGGCGATTTTTTTCGGTTTTTGACGTTTTTTTTATTTTGGCAATTTATTTCCGTTTTTACGATTTTTTTGATTTTGGCGATTTTTTTTCATTTAGGTGATTTTTTTCATTTTTGGCGATTTTTTTTCATATAGGCATTTTTTTTTTGTTTTTGGTGGTTTTTTTCGGTTTTTGGCGTTTTTTTTTTAATTTTGGCGATTTATTTTCGTTTTGGCAATTTTTTTTCATTTAGGCGATTTTTTTTTAATTGTTGGCGATTTTTTTCATATAACCATATTTTGGTTATGTTTTGGCGATTTTTGGCGTTTTTTGTCATTGTGGAAATTTATTTTTAGTTTTGACACGTTTTTCTCGTTTGGCGATTTTTTTCGGTTTTTGGCGTTTGTTTTAATTTAGCCTTTTTTTCATTTTGGCGATTTTTTTCGTTTTGGCGATTTTTTTAATTTTTGGCGATTTTATAATTTTCGGTTTTACCGTTTTTGAAAATTTCAACAGTTTACCTCTTACGGTTTCCAAGATATAGCAATTTGTCAAAATTACATAGCCAAAATTTCATTAACTGATGTACCACCCTTTAATTTAAATTTTGTTAATTTTAGTGTTAATTGTTGTAGCATATATAAAAATACACTAATTTTACAAATTTCAAGTGTAAATATGCATATGTACATACATAATACAGTTGTATGTATATTACATGGGATTTTAAAAGTTTTCGTCACTCTTTTTGGAACACCCTTTAATTTTTAGCTTTTATATATTTGTTGTTGTAGCGACCAAAGTTCTACATACACTGTCCAAATTTCAGATCCGTAGCTTTTACCGTTCCTGAGAAAAAAGCCTTCTTCCTAAAACATGAAATATGTTTAATTATTAGAAAAAAAGTTAAAGTTTTCCAACCCTGGAAACGTTTTTTTTAATTTTTAAATTTTGAAACTTTTTTTTTAATCATAAATACCAATTTTATTCATACCGAAGTATAAAATAAGTTAATTTAAGAAAAAAGTAATAAAAACTTGTTTTCGGTAGTTATTTTCTATGGGAATATTGAGTATGAGTTTTCCAGCTCTGAAACCGTCTGCTCGCTTTTGCTGATTTTCAATAGAAAAAAATTTTTCGGAAAATTTCTGACACACCAGTCCAAGAACGAAGTCTCTAGCTGTTCTGGGAGCTTGGGAAAACCGATTTCACGTACAGACAGACGGACAGACGGACAGACGGACAGACGGACATCGCTTGTTCGTCTTCAATATGCATAAGGATCCAGAATATATATACTTTATGTGTCTCTTATTAATATTGTAGAAATTACAAACGGAATGACAAACCTATATATACCCTTTTACCATTTTTTGGTAAAGGGTATAAAAAGATGTCAAATATCACTATTTGGGCAATGAATGTAAAATTTCCAATGACGCAACAAATTGAAATAGTGAGTACAAGCAAATATTTTCCGATTTCTATTCCTCTTACAGCTCTTTATTTATAAACTCAAGAGTTGAGCAACTAAAGTTGCTCTGGTCAAAGTATTATAGTCTGTTCAACGACATTGTTCATTCTTCTCTTCAATTTACATTTAAAGCTAAAACTAATTTTTGTATTTTATTATTGTTGTCAATATTAATTTTTTTTAAAAGAGTCAAGAAAATGTTATTACATATTTTATTCTGAAAAAAAATCATATATTACATTTGCATTGAAAAATATGTATACAGAGCTGACGTTTACACTAATTGACACCACACGTCATGAATAAAATACAAGAACGCTGATGATGAAACAGCATGTTGTTCCGTTTGTCATAATAATTTACAAATTGTGTTAAGTGAAATTTGTTCCTTAAAAATGTGTCATATACAGAGTGATTCGAACTTTATTTAATCGAATCATAAACAGAGAAGCAATTTCGAACAAAATAATTTAATAAAAATTTCAATTTCCTTTGAAGAAAATTAACATAATTAAAAAATATATGACTTCTAGCATAATAAATATATTTTCCTGTAAGGGCAGTATTATTGGACAAGATCCGCATTAGGCCTGCTTTCGAATCAAAAATTTTGATCTTATTGGTATTTTTGGAAGTTCTTTTTACGCTAAGAAACTATTAGCCAAAATTAATCGTTGCCACGATAAAACTCAAAACTGAAACTATACTCAAGGTTACACCAAAATCTTACACCGTAACTGCATACATGGAGTAACGAAAAAATTGCAAATACATACAAGAGTTTTATAGCTCAAGATAAATACAAATTAAAATATAAATTCCTCTGGAAAAAAAACTTTTTTATTGCTCCATGTAGTGGACTTACATTTACTAACAACACTCTAAATATTGATAATTACTGGAAATATATTTTCATCTCTATTAATAAAAAAACTCCCCAAGAAAATCCGAAAATATTTTGTTCTTTAATTGAAATAACACTTATCGCTGCCCGCATATAAAATACATAAGTCTCTAAATTTAAACTATACAAAATTAGTAAATTTCCAACACCAATTGTAATTTATGATTGAAAACATTTAAACAAAAAACGTATCTGGCTACAGCAGACAATAACACACAAAAAATGATTCAAGCGCGTGCCATCACGATTTTTCTAGACAACTCTTTTTATACAAAAATTTTTACATTTAATAAATTAAAAAAAAGAAACAATAAAATAAAGTACAATAAACTTCAGTTTACACCAATCATCCTTTCAATTCATTCGCTGGTTGTTGGTATCTTAAACATTCAATTATACAATTAAGTTAAACAGCTTTGGCAACCATTTTTTTCTTCGATAATTTTATGGTGTTGTTGCATTTGGTTGCCTTTATTTTTAATCAATTTTCAATATGGTTGCACAAACAAAAGGCCTTTAAGCACACATCATTTAATGAGCAACAAAAGTTTAATTCTTTATTCTGTATTTGGTGGCCCTATATTTTCAAATTTGGCATGTTCGCCTATGAGCCTGGTATGGAACTTAAGCCTTGGAAAATTAGGGTATCTATTGAATATCCATAGAAATTTTCAACATGAGGTCATTTCGCACTGCTGCCCACACTCTAGAGTCTAGAGAATATCTTGAATAAAGTTTGTTGATAAAATCTTAACACTTGCAAATAATCAATAAATTAAATTGAATGACGTAACTAGATAATATGCGAGCAATTTGCAATATTCGGTATCGTACAACTATGTACCTAAAATTGGCCCTCTTAAACTTAATAAAAAACTAATATAGATTGGGGACTGCTACCTGTACTTGGATTCAGTAATTTTTGTT
This sequence comes from Tachina fera, assembly GCA_905220375.1. NCBI lineage: Eukaryota > Metazoa > Arthropoda > Insecta > Diptera > Tachinidae > Tachina > Tachina fera. Next base: position 62,042,240 of record LR999964.1, read on the forward strand.
ACGAAAATCGCATCGCTATAATAAATACCTTTAAAGAAGTTTTATCTACTTTGCTATTCAATAACATATTTTAACGATATTCGCTGTCGGTTGAAGTAAAAAATTAAAATGAAAAGCTGATATTCATTTAGCTTTGCTTTAATTATTCTTCATAATTTTCGCTTATTTTGACATTTTGCATGCAAGGATGCCACATGATATACAATTAAATGGCGTCTAAAAAGAAAACAGATGTATACTACTTACACGCTACTATGGCTACTATATGGCTTAATAGTAGATTCAAGAAAGTCTAAAAGATATCATGAAGCTTATCATGGATAATGTCAGCGGGCTCGTCATGGAAATATGATCTACTGAATCATACGTACACACGTGAAAAAATTTCGATTGTAAATCATATTAAATTTATAATTCTAGAGCTAATGTCGATGTCGTCGATGGCGTCAAATGTCAGAAAAAAGTTGATTCGTATGAAATTGTATGAGAGCAGTTAATCTCAACGCCGTAAGAAATTCGACGTCGAAAAAGTCCAATCTATTTCAACTTTTTCGGCGTCGTTGCGGTGTTGCTCAATGTTGTTGTATATTCAATGTTGTTGTATTTTCAATGTTGTTGTATATTCAATGCAGTAGTACACAGCTGTGTTAATGTCGTCGACGGCGTTTACATTAACAGCAAAATGAAATTTTACGACGAACATCAGAATTTCGGCGTTAAGACGCCGTCAACGACGTCGAAATTAACTCTAGCATAAGAAATAATCAACCTTATTCCAGTTGTCGTCACCGACGTCACTTTAACACAACACCAAAAAATTGGTGCTCGTATACCCGTTGTCGAGAACAATTTACTCCTGTTGGCAGGTTTATGGTATTTTCTAGACCTTAGAGAACGGAACGGATTGCCAGTTGCGAAAAATTGTTCTCGAGAGCGATTAAACAAGCCCCAATTTTTTGGCGTTGTGTTAAAGTGACGTCGATGACGACAACTGGAATAAGGGTGAATACGTTGTTTAAAAGTGTTGGAGCTTTATTCATAGCTACGAGTACAATTTCCTGTTGTGTTCAGTTTTGTGACTTGTTCTTCTTTTGTTGTTGTTTGTTTTGATATTCGTACGTTGCCGACCAACTTCGCATTAATAGCGAAAAATTCCTGATGGTGGCTAGAAGGCATTATGCTATTTTCAAGTCGGAGGGACGCAGGTTCGAATCCTGCAGATAAGCCTTAGTAGCTTTGCAGTTTGCATTTTTTTTACTAAAACTTTAGGTTTAAATCATATTGAATTAAAATTAATTTACGATGGTATTTATTTTGTATGTTTCTAAAGAACATTAAGATCTTTGGCTACCACTGCACATACTACACAAAAATTTATTGAAGCACATGTCAATACCTATAATCAATAACTAATTAAATAAAATGACTTCATTAAAATATATCATGTTTTTCCAACATGAAATAATTTTATTCAAGTTGGCTCTTCATTTTGTTTTAACAGTACTATAATGTTAAATCAACTTAAACTAAAGTTATTTAAAAAGGAAAATTTTCTTTAAAGGTTATTGTGAATCATGCTTAATTTACATCCTAGTGAAAAAAAATGCAAGTCATTCTAGTGGAACTACATTTTCATTGCTTCCAAAAAATCGATATTTTTCATTTGCCGGGAGTGAGCTAAAACTCTTTTTTAGCTGGGATGTGAAGCAAAATAATTTTCGATATATGTTCAATTGTCCTTGTCCGTAGATTTTAACATGATTTTTTTTGGTGCACAGATTTTCATGTTTTTTATGGATGGGAAACGTTTTTTTTACGGTATGGATTCACAACGTTCCTAGAGGAAGTGGCGGATTTATGTTTGATGTTGCCGTAGGCCCCGTAAGATGCAGCGCTCTTTTTGCTGTGTGAAGAAAAGATTATTAAAACTATGTAAATGCTCTTGCAACAGTGCAAATTCAAAATATCAAAGCTTTTCTTAGGATTGTGTGTATATTTTGTTGTTGGATTTTAAATAAAAATTACGATATTTTTGCATTAGCACTGACACAAAAACATTTTCATCAATAATCGAGTACCGCCAATAATAACAAAGAAAATAAATGAAAATGCAAAAAATATATATTTTAACTATTAAAAAACGAAAATTTAACTTCCGAATATATTTGAAGCTAGAAAACTGTTCGAACCAGTGCTACTGCAGAATTTATGCAGTGGTTAACTCAAGTACTTAAGAATTCTATAATACTAATCAAAAAAAAATTTACATTGCAACAAGAAATGAACTGCCAAAGTCAGAATTATATTCTAACGTTTTTATTGGCAAAAAGCGAAACTAATCCGAAAGAGAAAATGGTGTTAAGAGAATAATTTTTTGTAATTTTTCAACACTGCACTTGCCATTGACCTTCTTATTCTTTCTAGATGGGTTTTGTGGAAAATTTTTTGTTAGTTGGGCTACTTATTTTGGGAGAAATGTTTCTAGGTTTAGCATCGATGCTATATAGAGTGAAGATCAGCTTAGCTTGCGGTGTGTTCGTATAGTGCGTATGCAGGTAGACTTAAACTGCAAGTTTTCGTACATTCTTCATACTCTGCTTGATTCTATAAATTATTTCATTCTGATAAGCTTGTTAAATACAACTGATATTCTGTTATATGGCTTCTTTTATGTTTACGGGTATGCTGCATGTTTGTTATTTCCTAATTTATCTGAGCACAAGTGAAAGGCGTAGCAACACAATTTGGGGTACCAGCAGATTTTATATTCCTTCTATAAAATATTTTTAAATTTATAGTGGGAAATCCACCAAAGAAAGACAGCGAGAGTACGTTTGGCTCGTGTTATTATCAAGTGAATTTAAACGTATTAACAATAACCTTTAGTTTATGTGTGGAATTGGTTAAAGATTAACCCCCTTATGCAAAAAAAATATTTTACTTTAGCTTTAAAGTTCATAGTAGTTGCCAAGAACCGTAAGGCTAACATTGCTTTGTTAAGAAATTGTATGCAAAAAACAACTTTAATTACTTTGTTATTTAATAATAAATACTGGTAACACCACCGTGTTCAACAACCACTTCACAGCTTATGATGTACAAAATTTAATAAAATTTTATTCCGGTATTCAAATAAATTTCTATTTTATTAAATAGATTTTTATTATCTTGAAGTTAAGCAAGCTAATTTAAATAATATGAGCTTCTGACATGGAAAGAAAACAGATAAAAATTTCTATGAAGTAAAATTAAAAAAAATATGATGAACAAAGAACACAATTTCTTTTATTAGGGTGAAATTAGTATTTTAATATCCACTTAAAAATTTTTTTACAATTGTATTTCTGTTAATATTTTTTTATGGATTTTACCATGTATTTTGAATCAGTTGAATAATTTGATGATGTTTTCCATTACATCACAGAAATAGTAAATCTAAGCTAAGAGCTAACAAGTCTAGCTTCATTTTCAAACGTAACATGAATCAATATGTGCTATATTAACATTAACATTTGAGGTACAAAATACACATTTTTAAAATTTCTACTTAAAGTAGTCTTAACAAACGTGGGGACCTACTTTAGAAATTTAATATAATATTTTTTTTAGAATACAACTTAACTTAAGATTGCTTTGCAAAGCTTTGTTTTTTTTTTGCATAAGACCCTAAATATGTTATTTACTAACTGTATCGAAAAATAATAAATAATAATAATAATAAATAAGAAAACAAAATTCCTAAATTCTAATGGAAATTTCAAATAACGAATACACAGAAAAAAGTAAAAACAAGATTCAATTAAAAAAAAAACAGAGATTCAGTTAAAAAATTAATTAGTTTTCAACCAATCACGGAAATTGTAGTATTAACTCATCTATTTTAATTGAAAATTTTTTTGGTTTTTTCAATTAAAAAAATATTACATTAACTATAAATTTAATTGATGGTTTTCTAAAGATTCAATTAAAATTTAATGGAAATATTTTTGAAGATTCAATTAAAAAATTAATTGAAATACTTTTTAGGACTCAATTAAATAACTTATTAACATTTTTTAAAGATTCAGTTAAAATATTAATTGAAATATAAAAAATCTAAGAGTATAAAAATATAAAAAATTGTAAAAATATAAAAAATGTTATGTACATACATATGTATGTATGTATGTATGTATGTATATATGTCCATATAAAATATTTACAAAAATGGAAACATTTGTGTATTGTGTACCAAAAACCTAACTGATGCATCGCATGGCTTTTGAAGTTTTAATGGAGGAAAAAAGTACAATGGCCGTATCCGGTCTTGCGTAAGTGTAAATGCAGAATATTTTATGATTGGATTTTAAAGAAAGGCTTCGATGATTTCCATATCCACTCACGCAAGACGTTTTGCATCGAACCCCTAATACCGCCAATGTACTAACTTTACCATCCACATTTGGTCTATAAGCTTGCATTTTTTATCATAATTGTCTTGTTATTTCTCAACAAAAGGGAACAAAATGAATTTCTGTTTTTTTATTTTTATATTTAATTTTTTATTCAACTTATGTCAAAATTGCTAAGAATAAAAAAAATTAAGCTGAGTAGTTTTTTCTCCCATATAAAATATCAAAACCAATTAAAAGATTAATTGAGTATTTTAATTGAAAATATTTTTTCAAAACAATGTGGCATACTACAAAAAACAGCTCGATTTTCATACATAAAAACAAAAGTTACATTATTTACATACAAGTAACATGTAAAAATTGTTACCCATTTCAGAGTATTCTGAGTTAAGCTCTGTTGATAGCACTTTTTTGTTAGAGCAGCAAAGTCAATTAAAATAAATATATATTCAATTAAATTTTAATCAAAAGTATTATTTTTTCTAAGCAATCACTTAATTAAAAAAAAATTCAACAATAGTTTTTTCTGTGTAGTTGAATAAAAGAAATTTTTTATATAAAAAACTGAATTTAAATTCATTATTTAATTATTAAACAGTTAAATATTTCTTTTTAATTTCAAAAAGGTTTTTATTAAAAACTGACCTAAGTTTAGCTTGGTAAAAATCTGCAGGAAATTTTTTTTTACTTGCAATCACCTGAAAAGAAAAATAAATGCATTTTTTTAATTTATATTGTTTTCAATAAGTGAAGAGTAAATTAATAATGGGAATCATTATATTTAAACTTAAGCTTATGTTTGATTTCAAAAATCTTCAAAATCAATTCATGTACTAGTTTTTCTTAATAAACATATAATTCATAATAAATTTGATTTTAAGTAACACTTTTATAATATAAATTTTTCTAAGATAATCGTATAAAAATTAAGCAGAAAAAAGCAAAAAAAATAAATAAAATCGTCAAAAATTATTATTGGTAAATGTGTATTATCCAACTTCAAATCGCATTAATTGTTTTAGTTAATATCCGAAAAATTATGAAAATAAAATTGTTTTAACTTCTTGCAGACGAGTTATATTAGGACTTATTTTTAAAACTACCCTCTTAATTTTCCTGAATTAAAAAGATTTTGAAGTTAAATTTTGTTTTAAAAAAATTGCAATACAAATCACCCCAAATCAAAAAATTTAGACGCCCAAGTTGAAAATCGCCCCGTTTGAAGAGAAATCATCATATCTAACAACCCTGGTCTTTTTTCCTCTCTTAAGCGGGTGTGTCTGGCACAACCGTCAATATTCAGATCAATATATGTGGTTGTGTGCGTTTTCTTATAAAAAATATGCACACCAATAGTATATGTGTGAATATTTTTGGTAAACAAACGCACACAACCACATAAATTGAAGCTAAATATTAATGTGTCTGACATCCGCTTTAAACTCCTAGACGTACACACATGCTGGAATACATACATATATATTGACGAAAATAAATAATATAAGTCAGTTTCGCCGTCTCATGAAATATTATTTTTAATATTTAAACAACAAAATTTGTTCGCCAACGCTAATGTAAATTTGAAGAAGGAAATGAAATATTGCTGCATAAAAACGTTAATTGTGAAAAAAGCGACTTACAAAAAAAAACTAAAAGTGGAGACACATGACAACACTCGATATAGAGCAAAATTTTAAAATGTTTCAATGAAGTTTATATGGAAATAGTTCAAAATTTCGATCGATACCGAAAGCCATAATTTGCTCCTTGAATTTTTTTGTAATAATGTCGATGATGTACGATCATGCTCTCTTAAAAGCAACAAAAATTAAACAAATTTTTGTTAGTTTTAATTCTTATTGTTCGAACTTGATTTCTTTCTATATTTATGATTTGGATTAGGCTAAATTTCGTATCGCTCTGTAAGACAAATTACATGTGACAATTTTTAACGAACAAATAGCACCTTAGTTAATTATAAATATTTTGAAAAAACACGTAATAGAACGGAAGAACTAGTTGTTTTCGAAGGCCACTACACCTTCATCATCAGCGTTGTTTGCGTTTGGTCCACTGTGTTTGGTGTCATAAGATGTAGGTTTCTCCTTTATATACTCATTTTTCATTGAAAATGGAAACTGTGAATTCTTTTGATTGATAGTATTACCATTTGCTAAAAGCTTTTTTGTAATGAAAGCTCAATTTTACGATCTCTAAATTTACCACAGTATTGCCATTGTTATTTGTTCTTTACTAATTATTCACATGTTAGTTAATTTGCTTTTTTATTATGAAGTTAGAGCAGTCACTAAAAGCTTTTGAGGACAAGGATAATTGGATTAGGATTAAAAAAGGAAGGAATTTTAAGCAAATTAAAAAAAGGGAAGGTATTCTTAAACTTTGTTAGTCCAATCTATGCACCATACTTTTTTCATTTACATGGATATTCCTTTCATAAGTATGCTTTCTGTTACAAATGAATGTTTTTGGACACGATCTTTAAGACACTATCAAATCTGTTCGGTTGTGTGTAGTATTTTAGTGGCCGATAGTGTTGCTGTTGGTATTGTTATTGTCGTTATTGCTTTTTGTTCATATGCGTTAGCGTGCAAATGCGTAGTTAAACATTGTGACAAAACGTTAAATTAACATGGCACGACATTTGTAACCTAAAAAAAGGTAAAATGAAAGTGAAATATCTACAAATAAAAAATAAACAACAGCAGCAAAATTACATTACAATATGTAAAAAACACACAAAACATGGCGTGATTTTAACAACCATTCTCATTCATTTACAATCATGCTCCGTTATGTTTCCTAAAGAGTGGAAAAAAAGTCAACAACTTAAAAGCAGTTTCGGGACTACATACAACATTTAATAGTAGCGACAACAAAATAGATAACAACAACAAAAACTGCGAAAGCATACTTGGAGCTACTTGTACCAGGTTATACACACATACCGCCGCAGTCGTCACAGCCTTACAATAATAACCCAATTGGCCAAGATAATTTGCAAATTTATGATTGAGGACATGCTTGGTAATATTATAGTAAAATTTATTGTGTAACAACATCTCTGGAAGACAAATTAAGGAAGTTCTATTTAATCGGTTCAAAGGACCTAATAAAGGAAATGAAGAGCAATAAATTCATCTGATCTTGAATAAACGCTTATTGAGGACAACAAGGAAGACAAATTTTCTTAGCTAGAAAGTTTTTAAGTTTTTAAGCATCTCCAAGGGGGGGGGGGCAATGTCCACTACCCCATTTGGCCTTTCGGCACCTATGCAATTTCATGTAATGTGCCGTGTATCGAGAATTATTGACAAGGGCAACACCATAGTTAATAAAAGCTGCATTAGAGAACTCAAAACTTTTTACAATGTTTTATTATTGTATACTGGACTTCTCTGTTGCATTCTCGTACACATAATACAGTAACTAGAAGGTGAATTGTTAGTTCTTTAACTTAGTAAATGCAAATTCTTACTGGACAAAATTACAATTCTAAGGCAATCTCGAATGATTTAATTTCACGTGGTATAGGGAACATACCCGATTGCTTTTAAGCGTGAATAAAGTGGAAATATTATAATGGTGAAATGTTTAGTTTATAATTCTTCTAATTTTTTTACCTCTTTTTATAATATTTTTTTCTAATTTTCTTAACTTTGTAATTAAATTTTTATATTTCGATATTTCGCCACTCTACTAAATTTGCTGAAGCAGCCATACAAAGGAGTGGTGAAATATCGAAATATAAAAATTTAATTACAAAATCAAGAGACCTTAAGCTTAAGAAAATTAAAGAAAATTATTGTTTAGTTTATATGTATATGAAAATGGCCGAATATTCGACACTTCGAATACGAATATTCGTGCATCACTAAATGTACATATATATTCTTGTATATATATTTTTTGTGTATATATGAATAAGTTTTTAGCACCAAAATTATTAGCAATCAGCTTTTGTAGATATTTTACTGAATTTTACAATTTCATCATATTACTCATAATTTACTTATTTACAGAACTTTACTGGACAAGTACTCGAACAGACTTATCTAATATAATTAAAATATTATTATTTATTTTCCTGTTCTGTTGCCCATCTGGCTGCGAATAAGAATGTCTTAATGACATGGCCAATGGGGAATGCTTGCAGTGCAAACTATAACAAAATTGCCTTTAAACACTAAAATTAATGTGTTAGTTACATGAACTCTTTTACATTTAAAAACCGCGTAAGGTGCTTTGATATAAGCAACAATAACAACCTGAACATAACTTTTGCAGCGTTGCCGCTATTGATGCACAAAGTTGCATTTTTATTTTGTCTTATTCAGCAACGAATTAAAAATTGGTATTTCATTTTGCAGTTTCTTTACAAAAAAAAGTTTTTTAATATTTTAATTGAACATTATTTATCACTGCTTTCCTTAACCCAGATGGTCGACTTGAGTAAAAAAATTATATTAAAATCATTAATATATTCGAGTAATTTTTATAAAAATTTTCTAGAGAGTCGACTGTCTGGATTATGAAATAATTTGATAAATTTATCTTTAAAAAATCCATATGCAATGCTCCTCTATTTTCGATTCGTTCATGTTAATATGATTGAAAATAGATTTATTTGCACTCCACAAAATTACGTTTTACAATGGATGTTTACTTTTGAAAATTTAGTAAATTCTTGCAACAGCTTCGCCAATTTTTAGGTGTATTCGCTATCAATTATAGATTTTCATAAAAAGGCGGAGGTTGTCATTTCTCTTTCATATTTTCATATTTTATTGTTATATACACAACTACGGCATTTTTTAGTTTGAAAGGATATAACTTCCAGCTGTTCCTATAGCTTAAAATTGTGCAGGATCACACCCATTAAATTATTTCCTTTGATTTATGTAATTCTACTTATCAGTTTGCTACGAAACTTAACTTAACTTTAACTTTGGGCTAGCGTATTGAGACAATCTCGGCTTTTTTAAAATCGGTGAGACTCGACCATTTTAATATTTAACATAATATTTGACATGCTTAACTGATTCTTAAGAAAAAGGCACATGATTCCTAGGAAAAAAAGCACACGATCTAGCCTTAAAAAAAGTGCCATAGTCTGCTATCAATGACTTAATGACTCAGGTCCTCAAAATTTTTACAAGCGTCAATTGACAGTTGCCTATTGATTGGAGCGCTGTAGACTTTTCAGTTAAGAAGCGGGAAATTCAAAAAGTCGTCTATTCTAGTTATAAATTTGGTTTCTTTAAATTTTTGATCTTTTTGACATCTCAAACAACTTTAAAAATAAAATAAAATAAATGTTTAAATATGGAAACACTGATTACACTTACTTTTCCAAAAATTTAATGTTCTCGTGTTAATTGTAATAAAAATAAACGTGTGCTAAACACATGTACAAGTACGTCAAAACATACAGACGCAAACACTTATACACTTCTCCAAACTTTTGCATTCGAACTGCGTGAATGTGAAGGCGTGACTGTATGCAAATTTGTTATTTTTATTGCCTTTTTTGTTGGCGTTCTTTTAAATGATTTTTTGGTGGTACGTTGTACGTTCGTACCACTTTAATAAATGCCAACAGAAAACATTTTTGGTGTGTTTTTTTTGTATCCATACAAACAATGTTAATTTTGTTTGACATAATTTTATCGTTTGTTGTTTAGTACGTATTTTTTTAGCACATACTCGTAAAATTTTGCATGTTTAAAAGAATTGAGGACATTTATTTTGTGTTTTTATAGTTGTGGCATTACTAGTGTTACCAAATAAATCTTAATTATTATTGACATTCAATTTATTACAAATTGATCATGTTTCGTTATGGTCTAGAATCTAGGTGAACACATAAATAAAAACATATTTGCATTAGTGGCCTGCACAATACCATTTATAAGTCCTTTCAAGACATGAGAGATTTTTCAAATGCTTTACTACAGCGAAATATTCTAAAACAAACGATAAACAACACTGCTGGCAAGACAAACAACTGAAAAAAATATCTTGCCAATAGTGTAGTTTAGCGTTTGTTTTAAAATATTTCGCTGTAGTAAACCATTTGAAAAATCTCTCATGTCTTGAAATGTCCTATAAATGGTCTTGTGCAGGATTTTAAAGTGAATATACTGAACGATATGTCTTAAGTTGTACTAACAGGAGTATTGATTTTTTATAAAAAAAAAATATATATAAACAAATCATTTGGATTTGTATTAATATTTTATTTTTATGTGAGACATTTTACATTAATTTTATTTAGGTTAGGTTAGGTTAGGTAGGGGTGGCAGTCAGAAGCCGGACTCTCTTATACCGTTTTGGTCCATTGTGATACCACGGATACTCTGTTTATGCGGAGTCCCCACCGACGAACCATCTAGAGGTCAGTATAAAGCTGCTAATACGTTGAAGTTCAACACTAGCAACGTCAGAAAGTTCCCTGAATTCAAGAGCGCTCATTGTGGCCATTCTCTTTCCTGCAAGTCCACGATAGTGACAAAGAAAATGTTCTTTGCTTTCCTCTTCAGCAATATCTTGGCAACTACGGCAAAAGTCGTTGTATTCAACCCTTAGCCTTTGTGCATGCCTACCTAGGAGACATTGTCCGGTTAACACGGACACAAGAATCGAGATTTATTTCCTATTCTTTGAAATTAGGTTATCCGTACCTTCTCTATTTAGGTGAGTCCATAACTGCCTTGTGATCACGCAATCATTTCTTGTGACCCACCTTCTAATTGTTTCGTCCTCTATCTTGCGCCTAAATCTGAGTTTGCAAGAGAGTAGACCTACACATTCCAAGTCTGGTGGAACCTGTAAGCTTGTCCCAATTCTAGCAAGCTCATCAGCCCTAGAGTTCCCCTGGAAGCTTCTATGCCCCGGGATCCATATTTTCCTAATATCAAACTGCTCTGCCATCTCATTTAGAGATGATCGGCAGTCGAGGGCTGTTGTTGTTCTTAGAAGCGGGGATTCGAGGGCCATAATAATGTTAATCAAAGTCGTTGAAGTGATATTCACTTTTAACCAGTTCGCAACTTCTCTTATACCAAGGATCTCTGTCTGAGAGACACTGCAGTGATCCGGAAGTCGCTTTGCAATACGAAGACACAAAGCCCTCGAAAAGATCCCATAGCCCACACCCTAATTTGTTTTGGAGTCGTCCGTATAAAAATCAACACTTTTTCTTCTACCTGGTGTTCCATTCGTCCACATATCTGTAGATGGTATCCAGGTTTTATAAAGACGTTCGTATAGTAGAGCAGGGGAGGTTTGGTCAATCCTCCATCCCCTAACTTCACTATCGAGTATTCTTCAGTGGCCGGTTCCATTTTCATTCCACAGAAAGGTACATCGAAGATGGATTGCCGAGGACGTTGCCATCTCCTTCCCTACTAGATCTAATGCTAGTAGATGAAGAAGCATCCCCAGTAAATCCGTAGGAGTGGTGCGAATAGCACTGGTTACATACAAGGATGCAAGTCTTTGCACCTTGTGTAAGGTGTAAAGATACGTCTTTTTCTTCAGGGATGGCCACCACACGATGATGCCATACATGAAAATCGGACGTACTATTGCAGTATAGATTCAATGAACAATTTTTGGGGTAAGACCCAATTCTTTCCAATGGATTCTTTGCATAGATATAGTGAAATTGTTGCTTTTTTCACTCTCTCTAGAATATTCGAATTGAAACTCAGCTTTGAATCAAGAATAACACGAAGATATTTTGCAGTGTTGGACACTTTTATCTCCGTTTTATTAAGTGTTATAGGTCGGAAATCAGGTATCTTATACTTCCTGAAGAAAAGGACTAGTTCCGTTTTAGTAGAATTAACGGTGAGCCTTTGTTTCTCCGCCTATTTTGTTAAATGTGAAAGACCATCCTGTAGGATGTCCCTTAAAGATGTGAGGAATTTTCCTCTTACAGCTATTGCCACATCATAAGCATAAGTCACGATTCTGCACACCCGCGATTCTAGAGATAACAGCACAGAGCTAGACAATAGTGGTGAAAGAACTCCTCCCTGTGGTGTACCCCTATTTACAAAGCGGTTCTGCCTAGAAGCTTCTAGACCCACAGTTATCCTACGGTGAGTTAGTAGATTTTGAACCCACTTACACAATTCCGCGCCAACCTCCAGATTCGACAATGCATCAATTATCGCATCTGGAGATATATTATTAAAAGCCCCTCAATATCCACGAAGGCCACAAAGGTGTGTTCACCTACAGAAAGAGATTTCTCTATCGTGCCAACCAGGTCATGTAGAGCCGATTCTGTTGACTTTCCCGTTTGATATGCATGCTGATGCGGGGAAAGTAGTTTACCATTGATGGTTTTGCGGATATAATGATCAACCTTCAGAAGAAAGGATAGACTTATAGGTCTGAAGTCCTTCGGTGAAGTGTGAGACCTTTTACCAGCCTTCGGTATGAAGACCACTCTTGCTTCCCTCCACTTGTCAGGAACATAACCCAGTCTTAGACAACTGGTGTAAATTCTCAGTAGCCTTGGGGCTACGAGATTCGATACTTTCTATATCTCGGCCGGTATGATACAGTCAGGTCCTGGTGGCTTGTAAGGCTTGAAACTTCTCAGAGCCCAATTTAATGCCTGCATATTGACGATGTCAGATATATTTTCCGCAGGTATGGGGTATGGATCAGATGTCTGAATCTCAGACACTGAGTTACCCGGAAAGTGAGTGTCCAGCAGGGTTAATGACCCCTCGCTGGATGTAGTCCACGTCCCAATGGTTTTCTTCAAATACCCCAGGGTGCAGGGAGTAGCGGACAAAACTTTTCTCATGCGAGAGGCTTCTGAAATATTTTCAATATTTTCACAAAACTTCTTCGATGTTGTATTTTTAGCAAATATTATCTCCTTTTTATATTCTTTTAATTTACCCTTATAAGCTTTCCAGTCCAGTTCATTTCTGGATGATTTAGCCTTATTGAAGAGTTTTCTACATGTACACCTACACAATTGTAACTCTTTATTCCACCAAGGCGGTTTCTTTTTCCCCCTTGGCTTATTCAAAGAGCAAGACGACTCCCTTGAATTTTTAAATGTTTGTAGTAATGTTATCAACCTCACAATCTAAATCAGAAGTTTTTAGAAATAACGAGTCTCCAATCGCTCCTAATTGTCTAGAAAAAAATAGTCCTATACATACGCAAGTTTGTCTGCCTAATATTTCGGGAGATTTCTGCCTCAGGTGCCCGCTTCCTAATACTAAAATCAATAAACCTATGATCAGAAAAGGAATGTTCTTGAAGTAGACGTCAATTCATGACCCTATCGGCTACCGAATCAGAAGAAAATGTAACATCCAGGATTTCCTGTCTGTTCCTTGTTATGAAAGTAGGTTCTTGACCTCTATTACAAATGTTAAGGTTAGCACTAACTACAAATTCTAAAAGTTCCTCACCTCTTTCATTAGTGTCCGTACTTCCCCAGATAGTATGATGTGCGTTGGCATCACAGCACAGAATGATATGATGTCCAGCGTTTGCCGCCGCATCCACAAAGTTTCTCACCCCTACTGACGGTAGAGGCCCTTGATCGTCGTGAGCGCAGTACACCAACGCCAGTCAGTAGCATGTATCTCCAATTTCCACGCTAACCACCGTTATGTCTCTGCCGCTGAAGTTAGATAATAAAAATGTATTAAGGTGGTTCCTTGCTAAGATGCAGGTTCTATTGTTACCTTTATTCTTGATCGCTAGCATCTTAAAATCTTTGGTCCTTAGTCCGCAAACCCTGCCACCACTAATTCAGGGTTCTTGGATAGGACTATGTCAACTTCGCATGTTGTCAAGCGAAGCTGAAGAGCCACTGAGGCTGCTTTAGAGTGGTGGAGATTTATCTGCAGCAGGTTCAACATCCGTTACGAAATCCATCTCCACGACCGTTTTATCGGACTCATCGTCAGTCTCAAGAAGAAGGTCACTGTCTTCGCCGTAATCAGCGTCGAACAGGTCTGAGGCGCCTCCGAGAGTTTCAGAGTCGGGTGTAATATAGCCATCCTTTTCCGAAGATTCTCGCAAGCTGGCTTTCTTCTCCTACTCTTTAGATTCTTCCTCCACAGCGTTTCCACACACTGTCTTGGATTTATCCGTCACTGGAGGCTTTTCTCCTTTATACACCTTCAGCGTAACCTGTCCAAAGGTGTACGATAAGATGTTATTGGACTTGGCCAAGTGAGGGAGGGTTTCAGCGTTTAGTGTAATAATTACACCACGTCTGTCTCCCTTAGCCTCACCGAACCTCCCCATTTTCCAATTGCTGGTTGGAAGTGAGGGATTACAGTCCTTTAACAACTTTATCGCTGCTTCAGCCGTGACTGAGAATGCCGGAATCCATGCATGCGCACGTGGTCGGGATGGGCTCTCCATTCCTGCTAATATCTCCCTTGTATAGGTCCACCAATCTCTGGTCTCCAAAGGCCATCAGCTTGACCCTGCCTTGATACCAGCAAGCTTAGCTTCCACAGTACTCCATTTACCCATGGGGATGGTTCCATCCATATCTCCCCTGTCGACAACGGCCATTATGAGTTTGTCTTTCGCAACCTCATTAAACGACCTAACGCCAATATTGCTATTAGGCTTAGGCCGCTTAGGCCATGGTTTGTCGTCCGGCGATCTCAGTCTTTTACCAGACGGTTTTGATGACGTGCTAGTACCGCTACTACTACAGGCGGGAGTGTCCATGTTTTCAAGGACACCTTTTGGCCATCCAAGGGATGATTTCTGTTCCTCGGACAATTTGGATGGGTCTTGAGTGCCCAACGTCTTTACAATACGTAGGTATAACCTTTTTTGGTTATGCCTCATTTTTGATGGTCGGACATGCTAGTGCCATCTCTTTTTATTTATTTTTCTCTTCTTACTCTTCGTGCAAGAATATAAAAATTTTTATGAGGAGAAAAAAAAATTTTTATATACACTGAATTTACAATGAATGGATCAGAGAAGACTAATGAGATGAAAGCAAAGCTATAGATTTTTCAGACGAAGAAACTTCAGAGAATGTAAAAATTAAAAACACGTCAAATTAATGATACCATTCATAATCATATTTGTATGTAGTGGGCAACAGAGAATAATATTCCTTAAGAAAAATTATTTGCCATTCAAGAAATGAAAGAGGTGGCAATATCACAAAAAATTAAGAATCCAATAATTCGATTCAGATTGTTTAAAAAAAAATTAATATGAGTAGAACTCAAATATATGTAAATACAAACGGTCTAATTCATAAAAAATATTTAAGGTTTATTACAGGTTTATTTGACAAATTTCCCATAGAAATATGTCAAATAAGCGCTTAATAAACCTGAAATATTTTTTATGAATAAGGCAGAAAATATAAAAAATGATTTTAAGTTTCAATTCATGTGTAAAATATTATTTTATAACTTTTTTGATCAGATGTATGATTTTTTATGTTTAACTATTAAAAATAAAATATTTTATGTTATATTACAGTTTGGTTTATATGAATTTTTTTAGTGGTCAATTATTGAAACTTTTCAGTAAAAGAAACAACCTCAATTTCCTTTCGGTTGCGCGAATCGACCTCGTACTATAAATGTCAAATCATTAGAATATGTTAATAAAATAAACATATATATAAAAGAGATGTTAAAATGAATAATTTTCTGCGATATGAGGAAAACTTCATAAAAATAATATCTTACGCTTGATTATGGATGACAGCCCTATTTCACTGCAATCAGAATTTTTATTATGTGTGGCAACTATCTCCTGTTACAAAAAAAATTATCGAAAATATGATTATGACAGTTTGACTATTGAAAATAATTTAATTCAAGCGTCAAGATATAAAAAATATAAATGCTTAAAGGAAAATTCTTTAGTAAAATTGGTTTAAAAATTTCTAAGCATAAAAAAATTTGTTTAGTGGAACTGTTTGTTGATGGAGAGTGGTAAAAAATTTTGAATCTATAAAACGGCACTTAAAGAATAAAAAAGGAATTGCTTAAAATAATTTTTGACTGGCAATGCCGTTTTTAGCAGCAAATTATATTTTGGCCTTCAATGCTCCTCCCTATAGTTTATATCATTTTGTTTAATTTAATTTAATTTAATTTAATTTAATTTAATTTAATTTAATTTAATTTAATTTAATTTAATTTAATTTAATTTAATTTAATTTAATTTAATTTAATTTAATTTAATTTAATTTAATTTAATTTAATTTAATTTAATTTAATTTAATTTAATTTAATTTAATTTAATTTAATTTAATTTAATTTAATTTAATTTAATTTAATTTAATTTAATTTAATTTAATTTAATTTAATTTAATTTAATTTAATTTAATTTAATTTAATTTAATTTAATTTAATTTAATTTAATTTAATTTAATTTAATTTAATTTAATTTAATTTAATTTAATTTAATTTAATTTAATTTAATTTAATTTAATTTAATTTAATTTAATTTAATTTAATTTAATTTAATTTAATTTAATTTAATTTAATTTAATTTAATTTAATTTAATTTAATTTAATTTAATTTAATTTAATTTAATTTAATTTAATTTAATTTAATTTAATTTAATTTAATTTAATTTAATTTAATTTAATTTAATTTAATTTAATTTAATTTAATTTAATTTAATTTAATTTAATTTAATTTAATTTAATTTAATTTAATTTAATTTAATTTAATTTAATTTAATTTAATTTAATTTAATTTAATTTAATTTAATTTAATTTAATTTAATTTAATTTAATTTAATTTAATTTAATTTAATTTAATTTAATTTAATTTAATTTAATTTAATTTAATTTAATTTAATTTAATTTAATTTAATTTAATTTAATTTAATTTAATTTTATTTTTTGCTTTAGAAAGCAGTATAGCAACTCAACATTTATATTTACCATATTTATAACAGCTGTTACCTGCCACTTTGGCAGCTGGAAACGCAACGAAGGTTGAGTTGCCATCCATAACCGATGCATTTGCATTTTTCATTTGACAAACATCTTCAGTTTTCTCTTGAGTTTTAATATAAAAGAGAATACTAAAGACGAATACTAATATTAAATAGAACACTGAAGATAACACAGAGCCAAACACGTTCTGATTATCAATAAAATTTAACTCGCCGGTACTCATCAAGAAGTTGTATATATATTAGTGGTATTCACACCGAGCGTAATAGTTTGTTAGTCGTTAATCGTTACTTTTTTACACGCATTTTGCTTTTGTATATTTAGCGGGCTAAAGGATTAACATTTAACAAATTAACGACACTGCACCCGTGATAAAATAGCTGTTACTTGGTAACTCACAATCAGCTGTTGCAGTTTCTAAATAAATATAATAAAAACGTCATTTGTAATACATTTCTAAAAAAATATTTTGGGTTTGGCAATTTTCGTGTACATTCAGAGTAAGTATGTGGCATTTTTTATTTATTTTTTAGAATAATAAATTGTGTCAGAATAATAAATCAGCTATTTTACTGCGAAAGTTACCAGACTAACAAAGTTTTAAAAAGGGGATCGTTCACAGTTGGTAACTTTAACAAATTAACAAACTACCGAGTAAGAAGTTAACAAGTTCGGTGTGAATACCACTATTCAGTTGTTTTCCTAATAAATTCGTTCCCTTTACACTTTCCTTAAATAACATCAGCTACCGTATAAGAATATGTAGCAGGATATTCAGCAATCTTTCGTGCTTATATTTTTTCAGAGTTCCATTTCTAAATCGCATTTGCGCTTGCGTTTTCCAACACCGTTAAGCCGTTTATCCATGAGAAACATTATTGTTATCCTTTTGCAAGGCTACAACGAAAAATCCTTAAACAAACAAGCTGCAAATATGTAGTTGTTTGAAAGAACTGAACAACATTTTGCTCTTTTTTTTGCAGTTCCGCTTTAAATTAGTTATTGACAGCAAAAAAAAAAGAAAAACAATTTCAGACAGATTTATGCCTTGTGTTGATGTTAGTTTTAGTGAATTATGTCTTTAATAGGATTAAATATTCTTTCCATTTTAAATGTTATAGGGGCAGCAACAAATCAAACTCTTTGTAACAAAAACTAAAGCAGCAAACAAAATGTGCATTTAATTTTTATTTTTTTGTTTAATTTCAAGGCAACTAAATGTGTAAAAAATCTGCTTCCAAAAACAAAACAATGAAACGAGGGAGTTGGTAAAAAAAATAAAAGTCTCTTGACAATTGTTCATAACTAGATGCCTAATCAGATTCATGTATTTAATATACTTAATTATTGTGAGAAGCATTCAGCAACATCCTTATATCTTCTATACACTGGTACAGTTTAAATATGAACGAGTTGGGAAATGAAAACAAACTGCCATTATCAACAATAATAATGTTAAAACAGACTGTGATAGACACGAGAATACTAGAAACGCCGCAATATGCACAAATGTATACACAAATACTACATACAGGCAAATGACACTATAACAACTACTTATACAGGGAGTACCAGAACCATATTCACTAACTGGCATTTAGTAACATTGTCCTTATTACAAACATCCTCCTTATCCGACAACATGCTTGTTAGCTTGTTTGTACCACCAGCATTAGTTTTATGTTGTACATTTAAAAAGCAACAACAAACAAAATAATGATATGCGTGCGTTATTCGATTATACTCGTACTTACATATGTATGTATGTACATAGATAGTTATGTACACGTACCTAAGAATATATGTTATATGTACTTGTGTATGTTGGAACATGCATTTTGTAGTTATATTTATATCTAGTGAAGAACAAGCATGAAGCGCAAAATTGTGTGGAGAGCAATAGACTCAAATTATTCAGGATACGGAAGTGCGCGACATTGTCAACACAAAATTTCACACAATCACACACATACAAACACGCACATGCTGTTACAGTTGTCATTATGTTGAGCGGCAGTCGTAATACCAGTGTTCTAAATAGATAAAACCGGTTATTTTTAATGATAAACACAAGAATATTAACATATATGAATGCTATGTACATAATGTGCATGGCTGTTAATATACGAGGATCATCCAATACCTAAAAAACCATACATATAAATTTGCAATAGTCTATTTTTCAAGTTGTTCAAAAATAATCAAGTTTATAATGGAAAGCGATAGTTTTCATAACGATTGCGTTATTATCGTTTTGAGAAGGTGTTACGAATTTTGATCGAGTTTGAGCTACTGAATTTAAAAAGCTCACTAGGAGATTAAATAAAAGTTCTTTTTTTTAATTTTCACTAGGGACAAAAAACTGTCTAAATTTATTAAAACTAAATATATGTAGGGACAACGAAACTAGTACTTTTGTTATTTTAAATTAACATACAAACGGTGACATTTGTTTTGAAAAAAAGTTAATAAATATAAGAAAGAATATCAATAATAATATTAAAACATGTAAAATACTACCATCGTGCAAAACTAATAGATTTTATTACATCCGGCACCTTTAAATTTCTGAAAAGAATCTAAACTTTCGTGCTGCAGAAAAGTCTCAGTAAAAAAATGGGTTAATCTAGGCAGTGTTGCCAAAATGTTGTAGGCGTTTCCCACCATATAGCCCCTGAAAACCCGCTAAAAACCGCTAGCTGAATAAAAATAAACACTAATATATATAACCGTTGAATTTTCTATAACCAACATATGTTTTATGGTTTATTGGTAAGTTTTATAAAATATGTGTACATATGCATAGATATGTATATGTATGTTGGTCGGAATCTCATATTTCCTTAATATTTTTAAGCAAAACTAAGCCTACTCTTTAAGTAGGTATTTTATTTTCTGCAGATTTTCCATACACGAACATCGAACCAGGAAATATTACAATCCAAGGGACTATTCCATCTATTAATATTAATGTTTAAGCTGATTCAGTATCTTTTCAAAATTTTCTGGGATAGACCCTAAATATTCTAGGAATATTATTGAGAATATTATCTTGCCGTTTTGCTTGAAGTATTTGTAAAATATTGTTCAAATTTCCTGATTTTCTGACTATCTGAAATAAAAAAATAGTGTTGATAAAATAAACTCTGTGGTTTACTTCACATTTCGAAGGATAATTTCAATAAAAAAAAGTCTATAATCAACAACAAATTATTCAGAAAAAGTTATTGTATTGAGAGATTTTGGTTGATATTATGTTTTCTTCATACTCACTGGTCCAATCACCTAGTTTTCCGATACTATACGAACACAATATGACAATTTTTTATTTGCAAAAAATGTGACGTTAGTTTCTTTTCGCTGTACCTCTTAATATAGAAAAAAAAACTCAACATAAATACCAGGATACGTGTCGCGTAGCTGCGTTAAAAATTCATTATTTTAATTTAATATCTTTCTTTATAAGTTTTAGAAAAACGCTGAAAATCCGTCAACTAAGAAATTCTTCCACTAAAATTCCCGCTGGTGGTTTTTTAAATAGACTTGCCGCTAATGACAACAAAATACAGTCATATATAGCGGGAAAACCACCGTTTTGTCAACACTGAATCTAGGTTAGGTTAGATTAGATTAGCAGGCTGCTGGTGAAAAATTAAATCTAGGTGTTCATGATGATCCCTTTGTGCTACTTATAGGTTGAAAGTATTAGAAATAAAAAAATTCAGTAAAGTGCGACTTTGACACGCGCACGAAGGGTTCCGTACGGACACGAAATATGTAATTCAATACGAGCTTTAGCCTATATAAAATATAGTTTTGGAATTTTTTTTCGTTTTTGACGTTTTTTTTATTTTGGCGATTTTTTTAATTCTGGCGATTTTTTTTTTTGGTTTTGTCGATTTATTAGGTTTTTGGAGTTTCTTTTTCATTTAAGCAATTTTTTAGCTTTGAAATTTTTTTCTCGTTTTGGCGATTTTTTTCGGTTTCTTGCGCTTTTTTTCATTTTAGCATTTTGTTTCATTTGGACGATTTTTTCGAATTTTGCGACTTGTTTTGGTCTTAGTTTTTTTTTTAATTTTGGAGATTTTTTTCGTTTTGGCTATTTTTGGAATTTTTGGCGAGTTTTTTTTTTGGTTTGGCGAATTTATAATTTTCAGATTTTTTAGTTTTACTGTTTTTGAAAATTTCAAGAGTTTATCTCTTACGGTTTCAGAGATATAGCAAGTTGTCAAAATTACATAGTCAAAATTGCATTAACTGACGTACCACCCTTTAATTAAAATTTTTTTAAATCTTTTTGTTAATTGTTGTAATCTATATAAAAAGACACTAATTTTACAAATTTAAAGTGTCAATATACATATGTACATACAATTGTATGTATATTACATGGGATTTTAGTATTTTTCGTTGCTCGTTTTGAAACACCCTATACTTTTTAACTCTCATGTATTTATTGTTGTAGCAGCCAAGGTTCTACATACTCTGGCCAAATTTCAGGTCCGTAGCTCTTACGGTTCCTGAGGAAATAGCGTGCGACGGACAGACGGACAGCGTAGCGAAAACAATAGGGTTCCATTTTTCACCTTTGGTGTACGGAACCCTAAAAAGGGGGATACGGAAGATAGTTTCTTGAGGATAAAAGATAATAAAAGAGAAGTGGGTGAATCTAGCTTAAAGCAGTTGTGATCTCCTCTTCGAAAAATCACGCGGTGAGGAAGCTGTTCATGCAAAAAAGGGGTGGTATCCGGAGAAATAAACCGATCAGCTTACAGATGGGATGGTATCCGGAGAAATAAACCGATCAGATTACAGCCGGCTTGAGAGCCGCCGCTGACTTCCAATGTTACTTCAAGCCTCGGCTCAAAACTGCAGACGGCTAATTGTTGTTTGTAGTTGCAAATTTTTACTATAAATTTGTACTATATCTTACAATTTATATGGAAGATATGGTGTTAAACGCCTTGGTATGAATCTTGTGTAGTATTTTTATATATAAAATCAAACACACTCATACATTGGTTATTCTATCTGTTTCCGCAGCAATTGTGACGCCTCAACGTTTGTCGTTTTATTTTTTTAGTGGTGTATTTTTACTTGTCATCTGTTAAGTCTTCACAACTGTTAAAATGGTGCGATATTTAAGATGTAAGGTCTTATTGAAACAGCCTTTTCACACTTACTCACATCTTTCATCTTTCATCAATTTGCCAAGATGATAACATCTTCCCATAAGAATTATACCTTGCTGAATGTTCAACATCTTCAAAAGATGTTCCTATCTATCTCACTTTGTTCCATTCAACATCTTTCTATTATTTTAGTGTCATCACTAGTAAAAATGTATACAACTATAAACATGTATACAATGTATGTATGTATGTATAGCTACATGGGCATGTAAATATGTATGTACATGCATTCAGGGCTACCTTTCGGAATATTATTCCCACAGAAAGGTCTGTAACTGCTCAAAGATTTTATTATATATGTACATATATATATATGTATGTATATAATAAAATCTTGTATATATTTTTCCATATTGAAATAAATGACATAAAAGTAATTGCAAATTTCTACAAGCTGCTTGGACTCGAAATTTTCGCACATGAAGTACTCTACATATTTCTTCATCATCATCGTCCACTGGCATAATTTCTGCTGATTCTGCATATTGTAGCATTAATTATTTCTGCTCCTCAACAAGAGAAGCAATTAAAACAATTTCTATATTTATGATTTGAACGGCCTAAAGTTCGTATCGCTTTTTAAGCCAAATTACATGGGATAATTATTAATGAACAAATAACATCAAAGTTAGTAGTAAATATTCTAACAACACATAGTTGAACGGAACAGCCAGCCGTTTTCTACTACTACTACTACTAATACTACTACTACTACTACTGCTACTACTGAATTTTTAAATTCCATTTTATTTTTTAATTTTTAGTTGCTCACATTCGTAAAAATAGTATTATAATAATGACAGATGAAAGATGAAAGATGTTGTAATGTGAACAGGTTTTTTCAATTTTTAACATATTCCATGTATTCCTCAAAGATGTGAGTGAGTGTGAAAAGGCTATAAGCTATTTAAGCTAATTAAAGAAGTTGAAATTATTCAAAAATGCAACCATGTTCTTACTATTTATTTAAGAACTATTTAAACCCCACCATGTGATCGGCCCTCGTATATTGAGAATCTTCTTGTTTATTTCATAACATTCACATACTTATATCAGGGGGTTGCCTAAGTTACATATTTCTATCATTTAATTATGGTGGAAAACAAAACATAAAATATATAACTAAATGATTTGGTATTGTGTAAGAATTAAATAAAAAAGGAAAAACAACCCCACACCCTGCAATTAATAACAATGTGAATACACATACATATGTATGTGTACATACCTTCGTATACAGTTTAAATTAGATACATATACAATATAGCATGACCTTCTGCCATAAAAATTCTACTGTGACGAGCCACTCATAAACAAATTATTTATTTTAAAGCTAACAAATGATCATAAACATACACATCCATACATACATACTTATGTACATTACAAATGCACGCATTTTGTTTATTATCAATTTTATTTATGGCCATTTTACTCACAAGGGATGTTTGTGAGACAACTGATATTGGCGATGTCTCGCTAAAAGATGTTAAATTAAATAGTGAAAACGTATGTACCGGTAACTGTCACTGCATCGCAATAAACACTGCATTTTTAATGCATTCGTGTTTTAGTTTATTTGATTGGCTTGTTGTTCGATTCGCTGTATTTTAGTGATGTAATATCAAATATTTTTTATTGCCTGAGTGAAGTCTTCCTTTTTCAAACAATTATCATTGTATGTATTTATGTACGTACATATTATGTTTGTATGTCTGTACATATGTATGTACGAGCATATTTCAAGTAATAGTTTACTTATACAGGAATACATATGTAGATCAAAATTACCTAATAACGGCTGACATTTAAGGCCCAACTATAATGTGAATAAGCGAACTTAAGCAACTGTGCGGTTACACATAAAACGTATGTGGCAAACTATAATGTACTTATGGAACTTTTCGTCAAGTTTCGTCAAATGTCATTTGCTTAAGCTAAGTGCCAAACTGAACGCATATTCCGTACGGAAAACACGGTTTGTGTATTTTTTTAGACTCAAGCAAACAGCATCAGAAAATATTCATTGATTTTTTATTTTGTTTTTTTATTGTTTCTTATTTTAAACTCAGAAAAGAAAGCAAAACTTTTATTTTTATTCTTTGTTTTACAATACACCTATCCACACATACATGAGTTTATTTATGTATGATCATTGTTGTACTTTTTAGTAGGCAAAATAAATAAAACAAGTAATAAAGTGGAGGATATAGTTATACGTGCGTTTTTAATGGATTAGGATATTCCAAAAAGTTAATTTGATTGAATTGCATTTATTTATTAGTTTTAAGAAGAAACAAAATTACTAAAAAATTGTGAACAATACCTATATGTGCAGCTGTGGCTAAAGAATACTTAAGTACATTTTGGCCACCTAAAAATCACTTCTGAATTGCTTAAGTATTTGACAGACTTATCGTTCAATTCTGGCATTACCTTAAGCCAGCTTATTCATATTATAGTTGGGCCTTTACTTATTACATTCTTTTTTATTTTTAAGTGCAGAGCACAACTTTTTTTAGAATACCAGATATTTTTTTATATTTGCAACTCAAAGTGTGCAGGATATGAAATTTATGTATATTATTCAGCGTGTTACGGTGGTAAATACTCTGCTGATTTGACAAATTTCTTAAAGACTATGTGATCTATGTACATATACATTAACTGCCTTAAGGTACGGTCACACTTTCCAAACATTTGCTTAAAAAAGCATAACCACTCAATGTTTGTGAAAAACCATTTTATTCAGACACGTGTTTCTTAAGTTAAACAGTTTCATAAACAACTAATAGACAGCGTCATTGATTCCAACATTATTGGAAACTAAACAAACAACTTAACAAAGACGTATCTGAATGGAAATCTTTTTCATTATTATTTTCTGGTTACGTTTTTTGAGCAAATATTTGCCCAAGTGTGAAGAGCTCCTTATGAATTAGGTGCTAAATATATATAAAATTAAATTCAAAAAAAAAAAAAATATTTGTATGTGCATATATACAATCAAATAATTAATTAAATTGAATCTAATACGATTGAATTATACGATTTTTGTTAATAAAATTATTAATATCATAGGATGAGAGCGACAATCTTCCAATTAAATATTTTGTTACATATTTTTTATTTTTTTCTTCAATTAAATTTGATATTATATCAATAAATATTATAATAATTTATTCGACTTCTTTATTTATTATTCAATTTAATTTGATATTTAATCAATAATTATATTAATTTATTCGACCTTTTTTATTTATTATTCAAATAAATTTGATATTATATCAATAAATGTTATAATAATTTTTTGACCTTTTTTATTTATTATAAAT
This sequence comes from Tachina fera, assembly GCA_905220375.1. NCBI lineage: Eukaryota > Metazoa > Arthropoda > Insecta > Diptera > Tachinidae > Tachina > Tachina fera. The sequence goes on from LR999964.1 coordinate 62,068,129, forward strand.
TAATTAATTAATGTTTTCTATAGAACAAGTAAAATTATAAGCTACTTACAAAAGACCTAAAGGTTTCATAAAATTTCTATATATTATATTAAATTTTATATTGTTGAAATAAAAATAAATTATTTAAATATTTTCCTATATCAACAATTTTTATTGTTGACGAAAATTTTCTTTTTAGTTAAATTGTTTGCTATATCAACATAAAGTAATGTTGGAGATAGAGGGGTTTTAATAAAAAAAAAATACTATTTTATATATTGAAAAATTTTTATTGTTAAAAAACCGATGATTAAATTAAAGTAACATTCGTTATACTACATAGTAAAACAATGCAATGTATATTTTATAGCAATGAAACCGGCGTTATTGGCAAGAAAAATTAATGAAATTAATGTTTAAATATGATTTCTACCATGTGACCGCCGCTGGCGCGTAGAAAATGCAATCTGGAACACCCATTTTCAACAACTTTTCGCAGCATTTGCGCGGCCGTATTTCGGCGGATGTTGTAGACAAGTGACTTAACATAACCCCAAAGTATATAATACAATGGGGTGAAATCAAATTGGTGGCCAATTCATTACGTGAAATAGTTCTTTTAACAAAAGTTCCTTTGAGAAAAGCAATTGTAGCGCCCAGTGTATGGTATGTGGCTCCGTCCTGTTGGAACTACATATCAGCAAGATTAATGCGACGTAATTGGGATACGAAAAAATTTCGACTCATATTCCTATACCGTTCACCATTGACAGTAACATTCTGACCATCATCGTTTTTGAAGACATATGAGCCAATGACTCCGCCAGCCAGCCCATAAAGCGCACCAAAAAGTAATTTTCTGTGGATGTAATGATGTGCAAATGCTTGTGCAAATGCGACAATCCTGCTTATTTACGTACCCATTCAACTTGAAATGGGCTTCATCGAAAAATAAAATTTTGAATGGAAATTCAAAATCAGTACACATTATTGGTAATGACGTTGTCGACGACGCATCAAGACGATAGTAAATTTTGTAATTAGGCTACTCTTTATCGGCAACAATTGTCTCTTATTGACAATACCTTAAATTATCTCCAAGGCTTGGTAAATTAATGTAGCATGTTAAAAGTACTCAGTTGTTGTCGACAGGGACTAGATAAATGACAAATTTTACTGTCGTCTTGATGTGACATCGACGACGCCATTCATAGTATGGGGAATATCAATTTGCACTTAAGCCAATTCGCTGAATTGGCGGCACACACGATGGTCGCTTGAAATGGTCATAATGAAATTTCAAAGCAAGCTAAGCAAAAAGCAACTATCAGCTGTTAAATGGGTGCTGAAAAAAGGCAGTGATGCATCCTCAAAATTGTGACACTCTAAAAAAACACGCTTTAATTTTACTCAGTAATGAATATTAGTTTAATGTTTATAATTCAATTAGGCTAAAGTTCGTATCGCTTTGTAAGCGCAATTACATGTGATATATTTTAAGGAACAAATTGTACTACAGACAGTTGTCAATTACTATAACAAACACTAGCACAACGGAACAACATGCTGCCTTCAAATGTGCCCCTACCATCATCATCGGCGTTTTTGGATATGGAACTCTTTAGATTCCACATGCACATTTCACCTATTCACTGCAAATGGAATAGGTGAATTATTTTGATTCATCAATGATGAATCATCATGCAACAATTTGTTGGAAGCTCAAATTTTAACAACACTTATTTATAACTCACTGCATTCCAACTTTGCAATTAATGTTATAGCTCGAATTTGTTATTGATTACAAGGAAAAAAAATTCAAATGATTCTGTGCCCACCGTTTTGCGTTCTGTGCCTTTTCTTTGATATTGAGATAAGATATTGATAAGAGTTTAAATATCTATATAATTAAATATATATATATATATATATATATATATATATATATATACATGTATTTATATATATATATATATATATATATATGTATATATATATATAGGCTATTCATCTCTATACATTTTACATGAGTATTAAATGATCTAGTTTATAATTGTTAAAGGCAACTGATTTGATAATTTTTCTCTTCATCAATCGTTTTCTGTCACAATTACTTTCTATTTTACATGATTTATTGGCACTAGCTACACTTTTGCCAATTGAAACCATCATAAAAGACCAGCATTCATAAATATTTATATACTCTAACAATTAGAAGACATTTAAAACAAAATGCTCACATTCATAAAATCACTCACACACTTCATTTCAATTCTAAAATTGTAGACAATGTAGCGATACAATAGATAACAATCTTGCACTCCAATAAAGGTACAGACTGCTATACAATAAATCAATAAACATTTTGATATATCTACATATTTTCATTACTGGTTTTATTCAAACATTTTAATGAAATATTTGTTAACACTAGTATTATTCAAATTAATAAATATGATCGTTAAAGTACATATAACAAATATACAAAAAAAAAGCAATTTTGTTATTGGTTATTAACAGCAGCCATTTTTTAAGCAGCTTTAGTGTAATATTTGTATAGTTGAATAGAGGTTTTAAATGCATCTACAGAGTGCGAAATGGTTATTCCCTCAAAAATTTCGTTCAACCGAAAATTGTGCACAACAATGCTCAAATATTTTATTATATTTGTGTTATTACAAAGGACGTGTAAGGAATATGTTAGTGAACTTGATATAAGTGAACTTGATATAAGTGGCATAATAATATTCATTCTCGAATAAAGTTTAATCCACAGGATATTAAACGAAAACTGATTTTCTTTCATTTATAATTTGTTTCTTCATTCCAATTAAATTTTTAATAGAGTTTTTACTCAAATAATTGCATATAACGTAAAATTTATTCGATTATTCGGGACTTCGAATAATTTTGAAATAAAATATGAATCTGTCTACCTCAGCGAGGCGCATTTTCCCGAATAATTTAATCGAATAGTAATTTTCATATACTTTTAAGCCGGAAGGAGTGATAAAAACCCCTAAATAGCGTTAAATCAGAAAATATGTCAAACCTAATAAGCAATTTTTGAAATAAAACTAATAAACAAAAATGTCGTTTTATTTCTTATTGTCTATCTGGTTCACTTTAATAACAGTTACCCTGTCTACAAAACGCTTTCCTACAGCTTTTAATAACAATTCAAAATATATTTCATTTTGTTTGCTTGCATTGATTAACGACCAACCACAGTTAATCGGCTTAATTTTTTTGTTGTCTTCTTTTTTGGCAAATATTTTTAAAATACAAAATAAAATCTTACACCAACAAAATGAATAAAAATTTAAAAATTTTAATATTCATTTTAATTTTCTATAAAATGTTGTTTATTTACTTTTGAAAGATTTTTTATCAGATAGGAGTGCATGAAAAGGCTGGAAATGAAGGTGAAAACAATTATACTACAAATAAATTCATAAAATACACTCGTATACTCGTAAATTAGAGGATTTACTTATAAATGACATGCGAAAATATTGTTACTTTGTAAAATTGAAATATGCACACATATTAATTTTTTTCTATTCTATTTCGTTAAAAACTTTTGCGTTTTTCTGTGTGCTTGGGGGGTTAAAACTGAAAAAAGGGCAAGTAATGTTCCCATCCATGTTGCTTTATGTAAAACATAGAAAAATCTAATTTTTTACCAACTGTTTTTTTCATTTTATGACATTCGTTCAAGTTTTACAACCATGATTGGTATTTGTGTGTGCGTAAGAAATTGTATTGGGGCGAAAGAAAAATTGTTGGGCTTTTTGAGGATATGAAAAAGATTTTAGTCAAAATAAATGATTCACAGAAAAAAGTGTTCACCAATTAATATTTTCAATTAAGAATTTAATTGTATTAATTAAATTTTTAATTGTATTAATTAATTTGACTGGAAAAACTTAATTAAAATTATCAAATTGCTTATAGGTGAAAATTTAATTAATTTTTTAATTGATGCTACAAATATTTAAATTAATATTACAAAATCATTCATATTACTTTTTTGTTTGTTCCATTTAAGTAAAATAAAAATATTAGATGCCAAAGGAAAAAAACACAATAAATTTTTTGACGCTGTTCTTTATTGGAGGACAAAGGGTGTAACGTCTTAAGTAGCTCTATGAAACCTAAGTAAGAGAAATCAAGGACGCAGAAGTCTTTATTTGGACCTAGAACTGCCTAAAATTTACTGCTCTTACATTTCGGTTTTTAATTTGCGGTTCTCTCTCTAAATTCTTCTAGAATCTTGATATATTTTGCCAAAGTATATCAGATTACCACTTCAATGATAATCCTAATTATTCAGTATCATTAAGACTATTATGAGATTAAAGAAAAACTTAAATTAGCAAACATTTTGCAGTAAGTAATGAAATACAAAATAATCATATCAAAAGGACCAATGAGTCATTATTACTGACAGTAATTAAAAAATAGTGAAAGTTCGCCTGTCTGCAGGTTTGGAAAAATAATAATAATGCCCAAGTTATCCTTGAATTTAAATGATACTAATGGCTACCAAAATACAGAGCTTATTTAATGTCAGCCGTACCCACATCCCACAAGTATTATTGCTTCACCCGAAGCAGATCTTTAAGCAAGACTTCTATGAATTCTGCAGTGCAACTTGCTTTCAAAAGGCATGATTTTTGTTCGCGATAACCAACTCAGAAGTCCTTATTTTTTATCATCAGAATTTAGCATCACAATAAATGACTTGTTTTGATGTTCGCTTTCTGTAAATAGCCGAAAAACTTCGCATTATCAGCGAAAACTTCCAGTAAACTAGTCTAGTAGTCGGAAGGTCCCAAGCAGAAACAAACAAAAAACTATTACCATATGTATGATTTGAACGGGCTAAGGTTCGTATCGCTTTTTAAGCGAAATTACATGTGATAATTATTTATGAACTAATGACATCAAAGTTAGTTGTAAATATTCTGACAAGACAGAACAGCTAGCCGTTTTCGAAGGCCACTAAACCTTCATCATCACCGTTCTTCTGTGTGGGTCCACAGTGTGTGGTGTCAGTTGATGTAGATTTCTGCTTTATATACGAAACTTTCTTGCAAATGGAATATGTGACTTATTTTGATTCATCGTATTTCAATTTGCTGAAAGGTATTTTGTAATAAAAGCTCAAATTTACCATCTCTAATTTACAACAGTCTTACCATTGTCGTTTATTCTTTACTTTTTGAATGAAACACAAAATCAGTTTATTTTATAGCACAGCGTCCTTTGATCCTTATTCAATTTGTCCGAAATTTCTCTAATTTTGTTATACCTTCCAAAATATAAGATTTGTCGAGGTCATTAAAATAAGCATTTGTTTGTGAGATGATTTCAAGGTTGTAATCAAATCTCTTTCCGCCGAGCCATGTCTTTTGATTTGTTGAAAGGAAATAGTCACTCGGGACTAAGTTCGGATAATGGGGTGCATGAAGGAGCAATTTTTAGGCCAATTCATAAAATTTTTCCATGTAAACTAAACATGTGTAAGCTATTCAATTGTCGTAATAAAAAGAAATTCTTTTCTTTGCCAAATGCATTAGTGTTTTTACTTTCAAATCATATTTAAATCGAACAAATAAATTGGCATAATATTATCTATTGATTTTTTTTATAATTTTCAAGGCAGTCAATGTGGATTATAACCGTATATCATAAAAAAGAATGCCATGGCTTCATGGGCTGTCAAGTCTAGCTTGGCCTTTTGTGGTGACGATTCTTCCCGAGAAAACCAATTTTTGGCTGCTGTATGGTTCCTGGTGTATTGTGTTAGATTCACGTTTTGTCAGTGATCGCAAAACAACGCAGAAACTCGTTCATATTGGGGTGGAACAACTCTAGACACTCCAGCGAAATTATTACACGACTGTGTACAAACGCTGCATCCATGTTGTAGAAAGCTTTCTCATACCCAAGTAATCCCAGTGAAAAGAAATGGATGTCATTCTAGTGGAACTACATTTTCATTGTTTTCAAAAAATCGATATTTTTAATTTGCCGAGAGTGAGCAAAAAATTATGTAGAAGCTTATCTTAGTCATACAAAACCTTGTAACTCCTCCATAGTGTTAGAAAATATTCACCAGAATTAAAAAAAATTATTTTTTTAAAGAAATTTATGAACTAATTTTAGTCTAAAATTTAAAAATTATTTGATTAAATTTACATGATAACACTTTTTCGGGCTTAAATTCGTATAAAAAGAAACGAATTGTTAAAATAGGTAACTATTTATAATTTTTCCTAGATGAAAATATTATCATTGAACACAAAAAAGTGAATTTTTCCTAATATCGCTTCCAATTCAGTGACCAGGCATCGAAAAATAGAACTGCTTGCAATGACAACCCTATGTAAAAATCATTAGATCGGATCGAAATTTTCACTACTTCCAGATCGCAAACTCTACATTTTCATGACTTTTTTGGAGTCTCTTTTTTTACTGGGATCATAAAAAATTTAGACCACTAAGCCATTGGAGATGTGTTTATATATTATATATTATTTCCTTTTGTTCCTATAAGGGGCATAGGGCGGTAGAGATGTGTATGGCTTCCAACATATCGTGCAGTTTTTAATAGTTTTCGGTGTTGAGACCTCAAAGTTCAGTTAACCTTTTTTAGCATTGGAAGTGATGGTGAAGAGTTCTCGTGAGTACGGTTTTTTCACAAAAATTATGCGCAGAAAATTCAAATGTTTATATTTTTAAAACCCGACCAAAAAAAGGCTGTTATAAGTTTGTAGTGTGTGCCTGTGTAGCCGAAGGCTTTCAAACGGCTAGAACGATTTTACATTGGGTTTTTCTCTTGAAAGGTGACTTGATCTTATATCGTCTCGGCTATGCTTAAACAAAATCGGTCTAAGCGTTTGGTCTGTACATCGGTTGTCCTTAAATTTTTTAATTTTTGTTATCTTATGTTTGTTAAGCTCGATTTCTATATTTGATATTTCGTTAACAGTTTGTTAACACCGTCAAGAAATAATTTATTCTATTTGCTTCTGAAATCACGCTGTACTTTGCTATCAATGGCTACAAAACACGAACTAAATGACGCAGATAGTTCAAATTTTGACAGGATTCAAACGCCAGTTGCTTGTGTAAGGGAGCAGTGTTGCCCATTCGGTTTAGAGGCGGGAAATGCAAAGCTTCATTGACTTATTGGCATTCCATGAGTAAGCATATTCGATCATCAGTGCGACAATTTGGCCTCAGATTTATATTGTCATCTAATATCCACATTTATACCTCATCTGCTCTTCTGATAAAAAACATACTTACGAAAAATTGCATTAGATTGTGTGTATGTGTTCAAATACATGCAAATATGTGCATGTATTTATGTATGTGTGTGTATCCCAATTGTGTGTTTGTATTTTTGTGATAATTTCATAAATATTTTCCGCTTCTTTGTCATGTCAACTTGATGTAAAATTTCTGTCTTTCTGTAGTTGCCTGCTCTTTTTAAACTTGAAAAAAGTCTACATAGCGCAGAGTAAAACCAAAACCCATAAAAGACAGATAGCTACAGCGACAATAACTGAGAAATTGTAAGTGAAAAGAACTGAAATAAGGAAGAAAAACATGCCATCATCAGCATATTATCCTAAATGCATATATAAGCTTTTTAGCTAACAGGATATGTTGGTGGCAATAGCTGCGGTAGTGTTGGATGGATGTTTTTTCTTTCTTCCTTTCTTCCTTGTGCTGGGGTAAGACTCAATAATAATGTTATGGAGTGAATTTTTATAGCATTTTTAACATACTACTTATTTGTATATAAATATTTTTTGTTGTTCAGCCAACATTTTACATATTTGAACAAAAAATTACGTGTGTATTGTCATGATGTAGCTGTCGGCTGCTCGCAAGTTTGGTTGTGTGTGTCTTTATTACAAGAGACACAAGACAAATTCTTTGGGGTTGTTGACTCGACTATCATTTATCATAAGGACTTAAGCCGGTGGGGCACATCGTTAGAGAGTTTATTATGAATATCGTTGTTGCAAATATAAATGACGACAACGACAATGACTTTATTATGTCTAACACTAAGTGTGTGTGTGACTGTGTTGGGAGTAACTTCATAAATATACAAGTACATGTACATTTTATTTTCCGGCTAAAGACTGCTTTAACTTTTCCTGTCCCCCACACCCATCTGACACAAAAAAATATATTAAAAATGAAAATATGAAGCTCCTCCATCGTTGCCGCTTGAATGTAGTCCTTGTACGCTTAAGTAACAAAGTTATGGTGTGAAATTGTTGACGTACTCGTAAATATAATGAAGTGTAATAAAATATAAAATTTAAGTAAGATGAGCCAGAAAAAAAAATAACAATAGTAATAATGAAGAAAAGATTAAAATACGAGTAATAACTGTTTATTTATGCAAACACAAACAATTTTTTATTATAACTACATTACATTATTTCAACGTTTGAGTACCCTACACCAATGTAAATCGATAAAGAACGAGCTAACGATAACAACTCGAGTTCAAACATTTGACAATTTTTAACCGACTTCAAAAAAAGGATCAGGTTATCAATTCGTCTGTGTTGTTTTTTTACATAGTTGCTTTATAACTCGGTTCATATTACACAGATTGTAGAAATTAATTTTTTTTGTCTGAGAGTGTATAGCATCCCATTGGTGCCATTGTAAAAATAAATGGGCGATGACACGCCCACAAATTTTTTATTTTATAATATTATATTATTCTACTTATTTTATTGCTGCGAAACCTAGCAAACACCTTAGGTCTTTGTAATTACACAATTTAAGTGTTAAAAAAAGGGGGCGGGTCTACGCCCCTTAAAATTTATTCTTTTATTTCGCGTGGTTCTACTAAACCAATTTTTACCAAACTTACCACCCACCCGGAGCTCTCAAATAGACAGACACAATCTTCCATTTAAAAATATGGGAAGAGTCACGCCCATTAAAATTTAATATTTTATTTTATGTGGTTCTGCTTTACAGATTTTTACAAAATTTAACACACAACTACTCTAAGAAATACACAATCTTGCAATTAAAAAACGCCCGTTTTTAATGGGCGCACGCCCATTAAAATCTATTTTTATATCTCATAAATTTTATTCGGAAATGATCTATCAGATCTTTGCATTGAAGTCAGTTTTATTTTTGGCAGAGTTATTTTAATCTAAACATTTATTCAAATCTATAGAAGTAAAATAGGTAGATATTGTTTTTTTTTTTTGAGAATGTCACAACTTTGAGTTGGCATTACTGCTTTATTTGAGCAGCCATTTAACAAATGGTAGTTTTGGTTAGATTTCTTTGAAATTTCATTATCAATCGACTTACACCAGAACATGGCGTACAAATTGTTGAAATTTTTAATCAAAATTATTTTTCTATTCATCAAACTCATCGTGCACTTCATAACTTTTCCGATCAATCCAATTTCTGGTTGAATGAGTACGTAAATCAGCAGAATTGTCATATTTGCAGTGAGGGGATTCCACAAGCTTTTGTCGAAACACCTTTACAACCACAGACAATTAATGTTTTGTGCGCTTTATGGGCTGGCGGAATTATTGGCCCATATGTTTTCAAAAACGATGATGGTCAGAATGTTACTATCAAGAGTGAACGGTATAGGAACAAGATTCGAAATACATAGCGTGCAACTTTTATGCCCCAGCCGTTGTGGCCACATGGCAGAACTCATATTTAAACATTATTTTCATAAATTTTTTTTCCAATAAACCTCGTTTAAAAGTATATTTTCTTGTTTTAAAATGATTTAAACTTGTGTCACTCTATAAAAAAACAACTTTTATATGTATGTATATAGAAAGGAACCCAGTAAAAAAAGACCCTCCAAAAAAGTCATGAAAATGTAGAGTTTTCGATCTGAAAGTAGTGAAAATTTCGATCCGATCTAATGATTTTTACATAGGGTTGTCATTGCAAGAAGTTCTCTTTTTCGATGCTTGGTCACTGAATTGGAAGCGATATTAAGAAAATATCCCTTTTCTGTTTTCCATAATAATATTTTTATCTAAAAAAAATGGTAAATAGTTGCCTTTTTTAACAATTCGTTTCTTTTTATACGAATTTAAGCCCGAAACAGTGTTTTCATGTAAATTTAAGCAAATAACTTTTAAATTTTAGACTAAAAATAGTTCATAAATTTCTTTAAAAAAATTATTTTTTTTTAAATTCTGGTGAGTATTTTCTAACACTATGGAGGAGTTACAAAGTTTTGTGTGACTAAAATAAGCTTCTAGATGGTTTTTGCTGACGCTCGGCAAATTAAAAATATCTATTTTTTGGAAGCAATGAAAATGTAGTTCCACTAGAATGACTTCCATTTTTTTCACTGGGAATTAGCGTCTAACTTCATTATATACAGTCCACTACTCAATCCTCAGAGATCAAAATTTTTCAAAAATATTTTGCGATTCGCACCTGAAAGGCTTTTTCCAAATATGTAGTAGATTTTTTTTTCAAATCTCAACTTTCTTTAGCACTTGGAAAGAATATTTTAATATTTTCCATGAGTCGAGTTTCTTTATAAAAAAAACTTTAACCAATTCAGCAAACAATTAAATTTACAATAAAACAAAGTGATGGCCAAGACATTTTAATTTCACACAGAATTTTGTGTGGCAACAATAGAACTACTTTTTATGCACATTTAAAATAGACAAGCCGAGAGTGATGACCACAAAAGTAATTACAAAAATTTTGAGGTGAAAATTGTGAGAAAAAAAAGAAAAAGATACAACATAATTAAAACTATGGTGAATGGAAACAAAATCTCTCCATTGTTCATGTCTTAAGTCAATCCCTAAAGCGGATAATTAAAAAAATTGAAAACAAAAGCAAAAAAATAAATGGTCAATAACATTGACAGCAAAAGGAAAAAAGAAAATAGATAATTAAAATATTTTAAAAACACAATACATATACACTTTGTTGCTTTTGTAATGCAGCCAAGAATTTTTCATTTTCAATACAAACGGTCGACATTTGAAACAGTTTTTCCTTTGCTGTTACAAAAACAAACAAAAAAAGAAAATAAACAAAAGTTCTCTGTTTCAATTTGTTTTTCAGTTTTTTTTGGGCGACACACGGTGAACGTATTAAATAATTTTGCTACAAACAAGCGAAGGGCGTGGTTAACGATGTGATCAAATATGAAAATTTTCTTTGCAAAAACATGAACAGATATAATAATAAATATAAAACAAGTAAAAGAGTCAAATAAAACTACAAAAAGAACTATAAAGGAACAAGGATCATCAAGAAACCTTGTCGCACTATCTAAACGCGAAAGAGCAAAAATTGTATGAGATATAAAATAGAGATACACAACTAAATAAAAAATAGCAAACATGTTTGGAATAAAGTTGCCGCAAAAGGAGGGTTGCAAAAAGACTCACTTTCATACCAACCCAAAGAAACAACAAGAAGATTGCAAACTATATAATAACAAGTTTTATATCTTTCAAGAACAACACAATAAGAATAAAAGCGTAATGCTAAAGTTCACAATGTCACACCGTGGGACTTTGGTGTCGAAAACTCTTGTTTTTTCGACCAGTCAATTTCAAGAATCAAAAATGCTTCAGTTTTTGTAGGGAAATATTTAAATAAAATATGTCATTTATGGTTTTTAGAAGAATTTAAATTTAGTTTTGAGAAATGTATTGCTAAAGGGCCATTCAGACTATTATACATGTATAAAGACTTTTTTTTATAGTTTTTTTGAAATTTTTTAAACAAATATAAGAGCAGGGATGAATTTTCGTCAAAAGTATTAATACTTGTATTATAGTCTGGAACAGCCTTAAGCAAGAAATGACTTATATTTTCAGCAATTCAGGTATACATATTAGTGACCTGCTCAAGACCATTTATAAGACATTTCAAGACATGATATATTTTTCAAATGCTTTACTAAAGCGAAATATTCTAAAACAAACGCTAAACAACACTGTTGGCAAGACATATTTTTCAGTTGTTTGTCTTGCTAACACAGTTGTTTAGCGTTTGTTTTAGAATATTTCGCTGTAGTAAAGCTTTCTAAGAATCTCTCATGTCTTGAAAGGTCTTATAAATAGTCTTGTGCAGGTCACTAATACATATACACATAATTTTTTTTTTAAATATTAGTTGACTTTAAAATATTCAAAAAATATAACTTTTCTCCATAAATTAAATAGTATTAAGAATTGTGTGGACATCATCAGAAACCGTTAAGAAGATAAACCTTAATCTATAACCCTCTAGGAATTTACTTATTTTTTATTTTGTAGAAAAAGTATCTACAATTTACAACTTTCTGTTTTCGTGTCTCATGTTACACGCATACGTGGAGAGGTTGCAGCTGTATCCGCCAGTGTTGTAGATGACCGTGAATTATCGATTCGGCGTCATTCACTACTTTTGTTCCTCAAAATGGAAGAGCTGGACTTGGCTGACATGTGATTTCAGTAGGACGATACCACATGTCACGCACAACGCGAAACAATGTTTCAATTAAGAGGCATGTTCGGTGAGGCATGTTCGGCGAAGGCCGGTCAATTGGCAGCCTAAAAGTGCAATTTAACGCATTTAGACCATTGTGAGGCTATGTTAAGGCTCATGTCTATGGGAACCAGTCTGCAACGGTTGACGCACTGGAAGACAATATTGAAAAATTTATTCGTGAGATACCGGTGATATGATGGAGAAATTATGTTAAAATTGGACCAAGCGTATAAAACATTTCAGACGTATCCGCGGCCAAAATTTACATGAAATCATTTTTCAACATTGAATTATATAGATCGTTCTACCGACTCAATTAAAGAATTCATAAATCTCTCTAAATTGTATGTGTTGTTTTACAAATCAAATCCGAAAGCTCTTAAAAAATTACCGCATATAACCAGCTTAAAATATGAGCCTTACAAACAAGACTTGGAATGTGACCATGTAGTTAAAGAAAGTTTTCAGTCGTATGATAAAAAAAGTATTGAACAAATCATTGTCTCTATTTGTCTCTATCTTTCATAAGGTTCAAGAGCGTTGGACCCGATTTAAATGAAATTTTACTTTTCTAAATTTATTGAATATAAGTTAGGCACGACCGACTTTTATTAAATTTTTTTCTTATTGTTATAAATATAATTAATTAATGCTCGGTGCCAACTTTCAATAATGTATGCAGCCATCCCACTGTGTGTTACAGTAATACCTGGAAGTTGATAATGATGATGGTGTGAGCACAAAAATCATGATGAAAATGTCTGTATGTAGAACCAGTGTTAAGCACATTTTTGTTTTGTTACCAACAACACGAGAAAAAATATAGAAAGCTCAAGGGAAAAAAACTATAAAATAAGCTTCCCTTCCCTCTGTGTGCTTTTTTATTATTATTACAAAAGAAGGATGTTCATTTGACTTTTTTGATGATGATGGGTATAAATTTTTTCTTAAAACCTATATATACCTAGCTAAAGGCTAGAACTCAGAGAAATTATAGAATGTGTTCGGTACATAGGTATATTTAAAATCAGAAAAGAAGCATTTTTGTAAAACTTTTTAACCCTTCAAATCGTCTTTGTATGGGTTTTGGTAAACGTTTCACTTAAACTGGTAAAAAATAAGATATACTGGGTTACAGTTTTCACAAAAATATTTGACAAAAAATTCTATTATAAGTTTTTGATCAACTGCACCTTCTCAAATGTGCTGAACTGATTAGAAAGTAATGAGTTGAATTAAAGTTTTCATCTAGAGATTTTTATAGTAGTCGGTTTTGTAATAGATTGTAGAACAGCTCAAAATTTTTCTTTTTTTTTAAATAACTTACACCGAAAGAATTTTGCCTCATAAATGCAACAAAACAATTTAATTAGATTTTTCCACATATCTAATAATAATTTCACAAATCTAATGAAAATTTCACTAATGTTGTGAAAGAATTTCATTGGAATTGCTTCGTTGGTATTCTAGTTTCGTAACAATATTTCATTGTATTTATGACAACAATATTTTGAAATTATTAAGAAACCCCTTTATATTTAAGAAACATTTACAGTTGTTGCTTGAAATAAACATATGTATATACATAAGTGCATACCTTAAAGCAATCAAGTTAAAGATTAAATTCTTTAAAACTAAAAAATAATAATAAAATATACAGTAATTTAGAATTTCATTATAGCTTTGACATGTATTCGTTGTCTCAATGAAAATCTCATTGTATGTAGTCAGGAAAGTCTGATAAATTAATTGTATTTCAACAGTTGTCAACCAAAAGCTTGCATCAAGAGTACCCAGAAAAAAGTATTCACCAATTAATATTTTCCATTAAGAATTTAATTGTATTAATTAAATTTTTAGTTGTATTAATCAATTTGAGTGGAAAAACTTAATTGATATTTTCAATTGGTGAATTATAGGTGAAAATTTAATTAATTTTTTAATTAATACTACAAATATTTTAATTAATCATTCATATTACTTTTTTGTGTAGTTCTGTGTAATTGGTCTTGTACTTTTAGTTACTTCATTGTGTTAATGAAATTATTTCGTTGTTTCGATGAAGCTCTTTCATTGCATTGATGACACTGTTTAATACATTTGGCGTAGCTTTCATTAAAATAATTTTAACGAAACTGGTTTCATTAATGCAACGAAGCGTTACGTTGGTTGAATTTTAATTAATTTTTTCATTGGATTATTCGGGTTTGGAATTAAGCATTTCTGGTGGATCCAATCCCAACTGGATTACCAATTTAATGATTTTAAAAAGGCGTGAGACTAAAATAATCGATTCTTGAGAAATACTTACTTTTCTATCTATTTAATCTGAAAAAAATCATTCTCCTCATTTAGCAACTTGTACATAATTTTTTTTAAATTTGAGGTAATGTGATTTGTAAGCGAGTAATGAAATTTGTTAATCAGAGAAGTAAGTCATAATATGACAAGTAGTTCTGATGGTAATGTGTAATTTTTTGAACAATCGCACTATTTACTCAAACTAAATAATTTCAAAATTATTTTTTGATACACATTATATTCTTAAAAAGAAATTGCTTATTTTATTAACTAAGCATATGTTGGTTGTTATTATTTTTTTCTTCTCAAATATCTTAACTGTATACACACCTACAATGGCTGTTGCTGAGTAAGCTTAAAGCTGACACAAGTTTTATAGCGACGAATGTCCTCGTTTGTTGTTTCACAAGTATATGTATCTGCAATATAGCAAAATACAACAGTATTTTTAAGGTATGACTTGTGTCTGTATGTGTGCTTTCATTATTTTCAGAATATGTCGAAGCTAATATACCCTTCGCGAAGTAAGTTAAATAAATCTAGGTCATATGCCAAACAAACAAAACAAAAATTCACTGAATCTCAGTACTTTAAAGAGCGATTATGATAATTTTCAGTACGAATCTTTTTACGATTAATCGAATTCATAATATAACTATTTGATCGTTTGAATAAAAGACTTGTTCAATCAAATGATTTTTTTATTCGAGTAAAACATTTATGCAACCCTCCCTCCCAATAAATCATTATTCCAAAGAAAACTTTTGTTTAAAGTTATTTGAATCAAAACCCTATTCGACTACTAGAGGCAAACATTTACTAGAGTAGCAAGATTAAACTTTTTTCATTTCACTTAAATGAAATATTTTACGAGGGCTACTATTAATATTTCGGGAGCTGGCAATAGCTAAAATCTGGCAACACCATAATAATGATTGACATTTTTTAGCATAAACGTACTCACAACGTTTTGATGTACAATTACTATTTGTTTTGTTTACAGTGAGTTCAGAAAATCAATTTGACAAAAAAAAATTTAAATTTCAAGAAAAGCTGGTTGGTTATTTTTCACGTGAATTATCTTAACAATAATATATCGATGAACTCAGTTCTTTGTATGGCGATAAAGCACCGTCAAAAATCATAATATAACGCTGGTATAGTGAATTCAGTCGTGGCCGTAATTTCGTCGGCGAAGAATTCCGTGAAGGTCGTCCAAAATCGGTTTTTGTGCTACAAAACATAGATGGAGTGCGAGAACTGATAATTCAAGATCGTCATGTCATATTGTAAGATAAAAATACTCTTGCACATTAGTTCCACATTCGATTTTGCATGGACACTTAATTGTACAAAAAAAAAATTTTTCACGTTGGATACCCTATAATTTATTAATCGCACAAAAAAAGATCATGTCAAGTCACGTCAAGTGGTGTAATGAAATGATCAATAAGTTCAACCGTGGTGCTTCAAAAGATGTTTTTAAAATCGTGACAGGTAACAAATTATGGATATATGCTTATGAGCCGGAAACAAAACAGGAATCGACCTAAATCCAACAAAAGTTGTTCGTGGAAGAAGCAGAGCGAAGCAAATGGTCGCCTGTTTCTTCGGCCGAATGGGTCACGTGACTACTTTTCCACTAGAGCAACGTAGAACTGGCAATTTTGAATGGCACACGACCATTTGTTTGTCACACGTCTTTGGAAAAATTCGGAAACCAACACTCCGAAGGCGAATCATTCGTCATCATGACAATACGAGCTTTCACACATCTTGTCAAACAAGTGAATTTTTGAGCAGTCAAAACATCGACATGATGACTCATCCTCCGTACTGTCCTGACTTGGCACCCAATGACTTCTTCTTGTTCCCGAATATCAAAAGAAGGATGAACGAGCGCAGAGAAATATTCAAAAACCATGTTTTGGAGGTCTCTGAAGAGGAATGGAAAAACTGCTATGTATGACAAATGCAAAAGTGTATTGATAATCAAGGGAAATATTTCGAAAAATAATGAAGACATTTTCATTTTAAAATGTTCATTATTATTTGCTATTCCCGAAATATAAATAGTAGTCTTTCTACAATTATTCGAATAAAAAAATTGTCAATTGGTTGAATAAAATATTTTCTAGTAACATTGCATCAGTGTCAGTGAATGTCTACTTATATTACTATGTGTTACCTCCTTAAGGTGATATTGATAGAGGGATAGTGGTATAGACGGCAGGTGGTGAAGGTAAAGTTCCTATATCTCGCTTCGTTCTTTTACAACTCTTTAATAATGTAGAGCTGCAGCGCCTCTGGTGTCAATGCAGCATATTAAATTTTGTAGCCGTTTTATTTGTTATTTTACTTCAACGATCATTTTTAATTATCACTTAATTTTTCCAACACCAAATGATACAAATGTTCACTAATGCACGTTTGAAAAATGCGTGGATTTTTAATTTTTAATGACTGTTGAAGACCGGACTCTGTTTTGTACTCAACGTGCTAACTACTTCAGCCATCGCCACCCATCCGCGCACTAATCTACACTTTATCAACGGCTTTCGGTATATCGATTTCAAGTTTAGATATTGTTCAATCGAATTCTTTATCTAGAAGGAATATACGTACAGATAAGTGCCTTTAATTATGAAAGTGGTCTCAGATATATGTATATTAAATAGATCTTAAAAAACTTCAATAAATATAAAAATAAATAAATAAATATTTTTCCTACACCAAATGATACAAATGTTCACTAATGCACGTCTGAAAAATGCGTGGTATTTTAATTTTTAATGACTGTTGAAGACTTGAGTCTGTTTTGTACTCAACGTCCTAACTACTTCAGCCATCGCCACCCATCCGCGCACTAATCTACACTTTATCAACGGCTTTCGGTATATCGATATTTGTTAAAACAAATATTATATATATTTATATTAATCGAGACTATTACAACTCTAAATTTAAATGTTTTTTTTTTTTTTATTTATACAAATGTAATCTACTAAATATCTCGAATAAAAAAATATGTATATGAATCAGAGTAAATATATATTCTCAAGCTTTTCGCGATATGTGTAACGGAGATATTACAAACGAAGTGATAAACTAATTTTCTTATGCCCTGTCCAAATTGAACGCAGGGTGTACAAGTTCAAACAAAAATTAGATTGTCTCTTGTATGTATCAAGCAAATATATTGGTTTGTATCCATGTAATGCTCGTTTCCGCTTATTATGCACGTTTTTCCAGCTTAAAATTTATGAGTTTTGTGGCAAAATAGTAATAAAAACATACTCATTCATGTGTACATAAACTCTGAAATACCTATAAAACTAGTGGAGTTTGTTTTTATTGTATGCAACATTTTTCTGTTGTTTTTGCAATATGTACTAAAAAAACTTCTTTACATACGCATACATGGATTATATAGAGACACGTGTGTGTGTGTTTTAAAATCCATATACATATGTATGTACATACTTATGTATATATATTAATCATCTAACCATACAATTTGTTGTACATATTTGTATGTACAAATATAATTGTGATTTTTTACACGGCTTGATGATCAAACAAATTTAATATAAATAATTTTTCTTTTGCTTAAAGATTTATTAAAGCTGTTTAAGTCAACAGCACATGTTTAACGTATTTGTTTGTTTAATTTGATTAATTTATACGTTTTACATTACAAAACTTATTTGAAAACTTCAAATTGAAATTTGAACTCCAAATGTAATCGAGAAGTTTGCTTAGAAGGTTATTAATTAAAGTGGTCGAAAGAAGATGATTTTTAAAAATTATTTTTAACTAAAAATAGATTAGTTTAAGCATTTATTGTTATATATTAAAATAATAATCAAAAAAAAGAATGTTATAACAGTGATTAACTACATAAAATTTTATAAATTCAATAAACAATAACAAAGGAAAATATTACCACAATATATAAACAAGGTTTAGCAAAAAAAAAGTATTACATACATACTTATGTATATACATATAAAAAGAAAATTAGAAAATAATCCTGATATTAATATTTTTCCTTGAATTAACTGTAAAAGTAGGCGTAATATCTTAAGTGCATTATAAAATAATGACAACATAGTGTAGCCGCTAAGACCCAAGGGATTTTACACAAAACTAAACTAATAAGTAACAAGTTAATTTTAAGTTTGTTTCTCCTGCAACATCAAGAGCTGTAGAAAAATCTATTAAAATAAAACCAACAGATGTGAACAATAACAACAAAATATAAAAATCAAAAGAATTAAATTTTTGTTACATGTAGAAAAAAAAATAAAATTCTACAGATTCTCTTGCTTTCTTTCCAGGAACATAAATACAAAATAAACATTTGCAATTGTATAAAGCAATAGAATTAAGTGAATTAAAAAGAACTCTGTTCATATAAATGTAAAATATAAATATACATTAGACCAACACCAACACCAACGAATATAAAGTATTGTTCCCAGGACATTTCAAAAAAAAATTTTTTTTTTGGCCGAACGTAGGGGTTGCCTTTTTATTTTTTTTCGATATATCTTCCCTATTTACAGTCCGATCTTAAAGTTTGATATATCGAATTTTTTATCTTAAGAAGGCCAATATTTTTGCTCTTAGTACCATTGACCTGAAGTGTACCGTTCTAGAACTTACCCCCCCCCCCCCCAAAATCTCATTTCCTATTCCTAACACCCTAATGTGACCCCTAATGTTAAAAATGTATAGCTCGCGAAAAATCATAAAACTTTTGCTAAGAAAGTATTTTGATAATTAGAGCACAACTATTTAAAAATTGCTTTTATAAACTCTTTGTTGCAGACCGTAGGGGTCACCTTTTTAAATTTGTCATAGCTTACCTGGTAATTCGATTACATTTTGCGAACATTGAATCGAATTACCAGGTAAGTGCAAGAAAAATATCTTCATTTCATAGTTTTCTTTGCTAAACCTAATTATTTTCACAGCTTATCCATAACATTCTCAAAACACCGAGCATTTTGCTCATGTAGTACATGAATCTGCCATGGCGGTCACCGATGAGCAAATGCATGGGCCACATTTTTTCTGAACTCGAGAGCCGTGAAAAATATAGCAAACTCGAGATATGATCAAATAAAATTTCTATTATTTGACTTTGCTTTTTGTTGCTTGTTCCTTGTTGTATAATTTGATAAAAAAATTCCGTTATTTGTTTTTATTTTACTTGTTTTAATTCTTTTTGTATAAGTTGAGATATGATGGGTTGATACTATAGACGTACTTGAGGTCCAAGACTTTGTAACGAAGTAATCTTCGTTTCATAAAAATATTTTATTTTGCAACCAATATTTTCTTTAAACAAAACATAAACTAGTGAAGCTACATATGTATATTATGTTATTCCCTCAAGAATGGGCATTTTGTTAGTATTATTATTACCCTGTGTATTATTATAATTATTATTGTTACCATTATTATTATCATTACTATGATTATTATTATCTGAATATCACGTTATTATTAATTAGTATGGAACCATTTAATACTATATTTTTGCACATTAATGTAAATAACAATTTCTTTTAGTCCAGTTATGTTACCTTGAAATGTAAATGATTATATCAGAGAGAAGAAGTAAAAGAGTAGTATAAGAGAATCAACCAGATCAAGAGTATACTAAAGCTTTAAGTGGTAGTTGTCATTTGTTAACTACTCTCATCAATACATAGCAGTGATCCAGTGTGTGTGTATGTATCACTACAGCTTGGCTTAAATTATCACTACAACTTTAGTTGAGTTTGCGCCGTCTGAGTGGACAGACACTACCGCAGGTTTTTATAGCTTCGGTTGTGGAAGTACTTTTAGGAACGCAAAATCAATTCGAAGTATTGGTAAAGGGTTTCTACTGGTTTTTATAGCCATAGTCCCCAGACCAAATAATAGTAGTGGTAGAGGGTTTCTACTGGTTTTTATAGCCATAGTTCCCAGACCAAATAGGAGTATTGGTAGAGGGTTTCTACTGGTTTTCATAGCCATAGTTCCCAGGCCAAATAGTAGTAGTGGTAGAGGGTATCTACTGGTTATTACAGCCATGGTACTCAGGCCAATATGTAGTAGTACACAGGGAGACTACTGGTTACAACAGCCATAGGTCCCAGGCGTAGCGTTTACTAATACACTAATACCAATCTTTTTAAATTTCGAGAACCCGTTGTATGGGTGGCGGGCATTGATTTTCCGACCACGACACTGACCACACGTTTGACCGATTAACCGCGACGCTCGCTTTCCCGTCATTTTTTTCTTTATTGTCAGGCTGGTTGATTGTCTTATCTTTAATTGTAAAGGATCTTGAAATAAACCTTTAAAATAATTTTTAAATAAAACCTTTTGAATTTATAACGTTTAAATAAAGTGGTTTTTATTTATCCTGGGTACCCGCTGAGAAATACCCCAGCAGAGATTCGTTTTAATGGCGCCCGAGCAGGGACTATGAAATAAAAGCAATTATAATAAAAACAAATGGGAAATAATTAAATCAATGTTTAATTAAATTTAATTAAAAAAAAATAATAACTGGTAAACCATTTATGTATTAAACAAAAAAAAAAAAAACAAAAAGAAAAAAAGAATAAAACACTTTATACCACAATTTTGAAAAGTATTTAAATTCCGGAAAAGTACACAATTTTACTATTAAAGCAATGAGTCGTGCCTTTATAAACTTGGTGAAGAATGACACCTTAAGCACATGCTTAAAAGAATTCGGGTTGTGTGATGAGGGCACTGTGGAAGAATTAAGAAGCCGACTTCGAGCCTATATGGACAGAGATGATATTCCGCCAGACCACGAGCTGTACATTCAAAATTTGAGGTTAAGTCACGAGGCCACAAGTTCAGGTAAAAGCTTAAAAATTCAGAATATTCCGGTTTCTCGGGCCCCTTCTCCAATAGAATGCGTACACAGTAACCGTAATGAACCTGATATTTGCGATAAAGTCCGTAAATGGGGAATAAAATATGATGGTAGAAAAGACCCGTTAGTTTTTTTAGAAAGAATAGAAGAGTTAGCCACGTGCTATTCCATTGCCCGTAAAACCTTATTGAACTTTATGCCGGAATTGTTAAAGGGGGAAGCGTTATCCTGGTACCGTAATAACTACAAAACCTGGGAATCGTATGGGGACTTCGCTGATGATTTTAAATTATTCTTTTTGCCGGTCCGTTTTTTTGACTCACTAGAGGATGAAATTAGAAATCGTATACAAAAACCTAATGAAAGCTTTGTTGATTATGTTACTAGGCTACAAACCTTGATGCGGTGGGCAAAGCTGTCTGAAAGCGACCAACTGGAACGAATTTTTCGTAATTGCCGATTTGAATATAAGAACTACATAAAACGACGAGACTTCACTAAGCTAAGGGAGCTTATCGTCCTAGCTCAAGATTTCGAAAGCATAAAGGGTGAGGAAGCATTACAAAAGAAGGTGATCCATCGCGTACAATCTGCCGTGGCTACAGGTGGCAGGCCAAATGTATGTTACCGGTGTGGTGAACTGGGACACCAACGTATGTCCTGTTCGAAACCTCAGGTATTATTTTGTTGGGACTGTGGGAGACAGGGCGTTCGGTCCATTGACTGCTGTCGATCTCCGTCGGGAAACATTCGCAGAGATCCTTCAACAAGGGAAGGGGAAGTAGGTCTCTGAACGTAAAGCCCTTTCCGATTCTACTAACTCCGGATAACGAACTACGCTTAAGGACAAGGATTACGATCAGACATAAAACTTATTCAGCGTCTGTAGACACAGGGGCTACTCATTCCTGCATACGCCAAGCAGTCATAAGTGAATTGAATATGCCTATCAAGCCTTCCCATGTAAGTAAAATTGAATTAGCCGACCGTTCTAATATACCAGTGGAGGGTTCAGTCAGTATCTGGTTTACACTTAAAGGGGTGGTATACCTTCAAAATTTTTTAGTTTTAAGATCCAGCATTGATCCGATTATCATCGGTATGGATTTCATTGAGCAATCAGGATGTGAACTACACATAGGACCTCGAATAAAATCGAAGACATATTCAGGTATGTACCCCACGTCTTCAACGGGCCAACTTAATACAATACACAGCATTTCGAATGCCAGTATTACCTCCGATACCTCGACGGATCTGAAAGTAAAAGAATTCCTCGAACGTGAACTTCCCCGCTTTGAATCTATCTCAGGATTTTCCAATGTAACTGAGCATGTTATAGCTATGAAACATTCGCGACCATTACGTCAACGGTATTATCCCAGAAATCCAGCTATGCAAAAGGTAATTAATGATCAAATAGACGACCTGCTTAATGATGAACGTATCGAACCATCAAAAAGCCCATACAGTAGCCCAATTGTCCTGGCCCGTAAGAAAAACAATGAGTGGCAACTTTGTATCGATTACCGGCAAATCAATGAAAATTCTATACGCGATGCATACCCTATCCCTCAGATTAATTCAATTCTCGAAAAACTTCGAAATAGTAAATATTTTAGTACCATCGACTTGCGACATGGGTACTGGCAGATACCCATGTCTGCAGAAAGTAAAAAGTATACCGCATTTACCGTTCCAGGGCGTGGTCTCTTTCAGTGGCGTGTCATGCCATTTGGCCTCCATTCGGCACCAGCAACTTTTCAGAGGGCTCTTGATGAAGTCATAGGTACGGAATTGGATGCATTCGCGTTTGCCTATCTTGATGATATAGTGGTGATGGGAAGTTCGTTAGAGGAACATTTAAGAAATCTAAAAACCGTGTTCGACCGTTTGGTGGCGGCAAACTTACGCATTAATAAGGAAAAATGCATGTTCGTAAAGAAGGAAATTCGATACCTGGGTCATGTCGTAAGCGAAAGAGGTGTGCATACTGATCCGGAAAAAGTAAACGCTATACTAGCAATAGCAGAACCCAAAACGCTCAAGGAGCTGCGTTCTTTCGTAAACACAGCCGCTTGGTACCGACGCTTTATATCAGATTTTTCAGCACTGACAAGCCCTCTAAATAAGCTACTAAGAAAAAATCAAAAGTGGGAATGGCGGGAAGAACAAAAGACAGCATTTGAAATGATTAAGCAAAAATTAGTGGAAGCACCTGCTCTCGTATGTCCAGATTTCAACCGTACTTTCATACTTCAAACAGATGCAAGTGATGTTGGTTTAGGAGCGGTGTTGACTCAAGAATTCTCCGATGGTGAAAAAGTTATTGCTTATGCCAGCCGTACTCTTTTGCCTCCAGAGCGTAACTACACCGTAACTGAGAAAGAATGTCTGGCCATAATCTGGGGAATTAGAAAAATGAGGCACTACCTGGAGGGATATCATTTTATTGTCGTTACAGACCATCAATCATTAAAATGGTTAAATTCCATCCAGTCGCCGTCAGGAAGAATTGCACGGTGGGCCCTGGAGCTAATGCAGTTCGACTACGAAGTTCGCTATAGGAAAGGTAAATTAAATGCTATCGCCGATTCCCTTTCTAGGTTCCCCTTAAGCTCTGAAGGACCGAGTCGAGCAGTAGTCCAAATACTTAAGCAGTCAAAAGAAAAAGACGACCCTTGGTATTCGAGGACAGTAAAAGTGGTGAAGGCGAATCCTGAAAAACTACCTGACTATCAAATCGACGAGGCTGGCAATTTAAGAAGGCACATTTATGACTCCTCCGCTTATAATGAAGTTGATCCAGTTCCTTGGAAATTAGTGGTGCCGAAATGGGAAAGAAATCGAGTGCTAAATGAATGCCATGACGAGGTGACGGCTGGTCATCTTGGTATCAATAAAACGACGTCCAGAGTGACAAAACTCTACTATTGGCCAGGAATATTTAGAGATATAGCCAAATATGTACGAAAATGTGAGCTATGCCAACGATTTAAGCCCCTCCAACAGTCTTCGGCAGGAAAAATGCACACCATGCCTGTTTACCAACCATGGCATACTGTATGTGCGGACTTTGTAGGACCGCTACCCCGCTCTATACATGGAAATACGACACTGATAGTGTTCCATGAGAAATTTACTAAGTGGACTGAGTTTGTAGCGGTAAGGCAGGCAACCACTAAAACCTTTATAAAGGCTTTTCGAGAGAGAATTTTGGCCCGCTTCGGCGTACCTCAAATTTTACTTACAGACAACGGAACGCAATTTAAAAGTCGCGACTGTAATAAATATTTTAAGTCCATTGGGGTTAAGCAAATCTTCACGGCACCCTACTCACCCCACGAAAATCCCACTGAGAGGTCAAATAGGACCATTAAGACGATGATCGCACAATTCACGCAAAGAAACCAAAGAATATGGGACGATCAGTTGCCCGAACTAATGTTGGCCTTAAATTCCAGCAAACAAAGCTCTACAAATTATAGCCCTTCTTATTTAGTACAAGGCAGGGAGCTACGACTACCCAACAACTTGTTCACCGAAAAAACTCTATTAGAAAATACAGAACCCAATTTCAATCCGGAAGATAAGGCAGAACACTTAAAAGAAATATTTCAAATTGTCCAATCAAATCTGCAAACAGCTTCCAGTGCACAAGCTGCCCACTATAACTTAAGACATCGCGAATGGGCTCCACGGAAAGGGGACCTTGTATTAGTTAGAAAACGTATTTTGTCCAAAGCGGTTGATCATTTCGCTGCAAAATTAGCACCTCGTTTCGACGGCCCATATATGGTCGCTGAGTTTATTTCTCCTGTAATTGTACGTCTGGTCGATGCTAGTAACCGCAAAAAGTACCAAGGCACCTCGCATATTAAAGACATAAAGCCATACATCTTTCTCATTTAGACTCCGAAATGAATGACGCCAAATTTGAAAAGAGTTGTCTGAAATTCAGACAAAGCGTAGAGCTTGTAAATAGGAAACGTAAACAGGCTATTGTGATCGACATACCTCAACAAAAAAACAAAGTTACTATCACCGCCGTTGAAACCAACCTACCAAAGTTAGACATCCAAGCCTGGATTTCACCACCGATTAACCAATCGGACCCACTTGCCAAACTAATTCACGAATTGGGGATAGATAAAGACGAGGACATTAAGCTAAGTAATAATATAATTCGTGAAATTTTGTCTTCAATCAAGCCGATACAACCCGGTCGACGCATACGTTTTAAAGCAGTGTATCAGGACTATCTAGTAGAAGTGTATATTCGCCGCTCTTTAGATGTCTGGATTGTCTTAGAGGATAAAAAGCTAGTCTTCCCAAAACCGAGAAATGACCACAAGATTTCACTTCCACAAAACAATCGGAAGCAGGAGGGAGATGTAACGAAGTAATTTTCGTTTCATAAAAATATTTTATTTTGCAACCAATATTTTCTTTAAACAAAACATAAACTAGTGAAGCTACATATGTATATTATGTTATTCCCTCAAGAATGGGCATTTTGTTAGTATTATTATTACCCTGTGTATTATTATAATTATTATTGTTACCATTATTATTATCATTACTATGATTATTATTATCTGAATATCACGTTATTATTAATTAGTATGGAACCATTTAATACTATATTTTTGCACATTAATGTAAATAACAATTTCTTTTAGTCCAGTTATGTTACCTTGAAATGTAAATGATTATATCAGAGAGAAGAAGTAGAAGAGTAGTATAAGAGAATCAACCAGATCAAGAGTATACTAAAGCTTTAAGTGGTAGTTGTCATTTGTTAACTACTCTCATCAATACATAGCAGTGATCCAGTGTGTGTGTATGTATCACTACAGCTTGGCTTAAATTATCACTACAACTTTAGTTGAGTTTGCGCCGTCTGAGTGGACAGACACTACCGCAGGTTTTTATAGCTTCGGTTGTGGAAGTACTTTTAGGAACGCAAAATCAATTCGAAGTATTGGTAAAGGGTTTCTACTGGTTTTTATAGCCATAGTCCCCAGACCAAATAATAGTAGTGGTAGAGGGTTTCTACTGGTTTTTATAGCCATAGTTCCCAGACCAAATAGGAGTATTGGTAGAGGGTTTCTACTGGTTTTCATAGCCATAGTTCCCAGGCCAAATAGTAGTAGTGGTAGAGGGTATCTACTGGTTATTACAGCCATGGTACTCAGGCCAATATGTAGTAGTACACAGGGAGACTACTGGTTACAACAGCCATAGGTCCCAGGCGTAGCGTTTACTAATACACTAATACCAATCTTTTTAAATTTCGAGAACCCGTTGTATGGGTGGCGGGCATTGATTTTCCGACCACGACACTGACCACACGTTTGACCGGTTAACCGCGACGCTCGCATTCCCGTCATTTTTTTTCTTTATTGTCAGGCTGGTTGATTGTCTTATCTTTAATTGTAAAGGATCTTGAAATAAACCTTTAAAATAATTTTTAAATAAAACCTTTTGAATTTATAACGTTTAAATAAAGTGGTTTTTATTTATCCTGGGTACCCGCTGAGAAATACCCCAGCAGAGATTCGTTTTAACTTTTGAATTAAAAAAAATGGTCTGCCACAGAAAAACTAATCGATATATTATACTTTAATATCTGAACGTAAATACTGAAGCTATGACAAATTTAAAAAGGTGACCCCTACGGTCTGCAACAAAGAATTTATAAAAGCATTTTTTTAATAGTTGTGCTGTAATTATCGAAATACTTTTTTAGCAAATTTTTTATGATTTTATACTTTATATACGCTGGTGTACGGAGAACTTTTTTTTGTTACCTGTTGGGGCGAGACGCTCTAATATGCATATATGTATATATGTATGAATGTGTTCACATACAAACCCAGCAAAAATATAAAAGGAGTACTTCGTTATAAACCACTTCTAAATCACTTCGAAAGTATCTAATGCATATTTTTGGATGTTAAAGAAGTTATTTTTAACCACATATCAAGTGAAATTTTGAATCATTACTTTTTTTAGCCAATTCATTACTTTTTTGGCTCAAGCCAAATACAAGAGTTTTTTATTACATTTAATTAAGGCTATTTAAATAAAAATGTTTAATCTCAAAAATAATAATAATGAAATAAAATAACAAAAAATGAAATTATTCAACTATCTTTTCTTTTTAAACTATACGCAAATCATTTTACTCACTGAATAAAAAGCACTTCTTTAACTACTTTGGGGAAGTGAATTATTTTCACAGCCAAATTTCATCCTTTTATATAAAGTTATAACTAAATAGTATTTTTTTATTCTTTATTTTATTCGCGTTCTTAACCATAATTAATTTTTATACACAAGCAATAAGTATACTTTTTCACATTTTTAAAACGTTTACAATTTATTTAGCGCTTTAAATATCGTTGCCATCAATTTGTTATAGGTATTTCTTATTTATAAGTTGAGAATGACACTTGACATCAAGACAATTTGTTTAAAACACTTGTTGTCAAATGTTTATATTCAAGACATTATCAACTTGAATTCAAGTGTTAAATTTAAACCTTTCAAAAAGATTTGAGAATTGTGCTTGATATCAAATTATAAAGTTATCTTATTTCAAAGGTTTGAAAAAAAATTATTTTTGTTTATTTTACCAAAAATTTTTTTTTCAATTTCCTACTCTAGAACTATAATATTGATTTTTCTAGTTTTTAATATTAATTTATTACTGTATTTATTTATTTATTATTAATTAGACCCCCTAACTTTTATTGTCACAAAAAGTGTTAGTTTTCCAAATATGGAATCCTCCTTTTTCTCTGATTTTTTTACACCAATATATTTCTTTTAAGAATATGAGATATGTTTAATTTATATAGAAAAAGGAAAAATTAGTTTTAGTAAGTTACTTTTATATAAAAAAGTTAAAGTTTTCCCGGAAATTTTCTTATATTTTATTTTATATATTTTTTATTTTTAATGCTAGTTTTACTCCTACCGAAATATAAAATAAGTTTAGTGAACAAAAAATAAAAATTGATTTTAACTAGTTGCTTTTATATGGCAAAATGAAGTTTAAGTTTTCCAGCTCTGAAAACGTCTGCGCGATTTTGCTGATTTTCACTACCAAGCTATTTTGAATCATTTGTGATATACCAGTCCAACACCGAAGTCTCTATCTTCTCTGGGAGCTTCGGAAAACCGCTTTCTCGTACATCAGTCGGACGGACAGCGGACATCGCTTATTCGTCTTCCCTATGCATAATACTGTCCTGCACAAGACCATTTATAAGACCTTTCAAGACATGAGAGATTTTTCAAATGCTTTACTACAGCGAAATATTCTAAGACAAACGGTAAACAATACTGTTGCAAGACAAACAACTGAAACAAATGTATTGCCAACAGTGTTGTTTAGCGTTTGATTTGCCAAAGCAGCCACGAAATACTTCTAGATGTGCCTAACTAACAAACAACAACAGTTTTAATTTTCACATTGCATTATTAAAAAAATAATCTGCTAATATATGGAAAGAAAAATCATAATTCACTCATTTGACATTCCAAGTCCCGCCTTTACGAATGATTTACATACTTCAAAATTTCCTTGAAAATTATTTAGGCTGCCCGAGAATATATTTTCCCACAGCATTTTTATTTAAAAGAATGAGTTTGATTTTATTTTCAAGCATTCACTGTGCTGGATTTTAATTTCTTTTTTTCTACAAAAATAAAAAGAATAACAAATCTCTGTACATTTAAAACATGGCAAGACATGCAATGGAATTTTCATCATCACAAGCAGAAGAAGAAACAAGTAAAACATACAGAGAACGATAGGGTGGTAGTGATATCTGTTTCCTGGAAAATACCCGCCATCCTGGTAAGTTTTCATTTTTCTACCACCTTCTTTAGGATAAAAAAATATGAGGCAAACACAACCGTGTTGCATATCTCTAAAAGGATATTAAGCAAAAATGGAAAGCAAAATAACAAAGGAAAAGCAAAAATGAACTGAACCCAAAAAACAAAAACAACAATAATATAATTTTTCTAGTTGCAACAGAACTACATTCATATAATGCAAAACCATCGACATTTGCTACATTCATGTTGGTAACAACAAGATTGTAATAAAATAATAAATTGTTTGTACCTACAATTGCAAAAAACAAAAATTAAACAGATACTTTAAACGCTGAAAATAACAAGTGAAAAATAGAAAAAACTTAAATTTTCAAACTACTCCTCGTTTGTACTTGTGTAGAAAATCGCAAATAACAGAAATTTTATTTTGCTGCTCGTTGTTACTTTTATTTTTTGTTGCTATTTTCATTTTCCAATTGTCCAAAAGTATTGAAAATAAAACAACAAAAGGAACAGCCAATAAATTTGTAAAATACATGTTAGACAGAGTACGAAATATGGGGTAGTTTTTTTTTCTTTGAATCAATAAAATATCTTTTAGATTTTTTATTTATCTATCTTTATGACCAACACACTAACACTAGGCCATTTTTGAATTTCCCCTTATTTCACATATCTTTTTTGATATTTCATAGATACATTTACAGGGCATCCCTTTTACTCTTTAGCTTTCGACGGAATATCTCTTTCTTGAGCAAATATGCTTTTGTAAAAACTTTGTTTTGTATCTGTGTGCTTAGTTTCCAGTGTGTGTGCGAGTTTGAGCAGTGAATGCTGAGGTTCTCTTTGTTTTGTAATCGATTTCAATATTTAGTATCGTTGAGATACTTGCCCCAGCAACATTTCATGGCTATATTATTGTAAATTGAAATAGTTGTCAAGAATTTTAAATAACTGGCAAGAAATTATGTGTTAATGAAGAAAAATGGTTTCGAATAAGGAAAAGAGTATAAAATATTATTTAAATGTGTTTGTTGTATTTGGCTCTGCCGTCTAAAACGAGTTTAAAAAATTGTTGGCATAAAAATGCCGCCGGTAAAAGGAAACACTGCGTTTATAAGTATGTTAAATTTACGGATTTGTATAAATTGTATTATATGTACACATGTATGCACAATATACATACATACATACATATTTGCTATGTATATTTATTAGCGTATATGTGAGGCATATATCGCTCATTTACCTTAATAGTGTGATAACTCAAATATGGGTTTTTTAAGTTAATAATTTAAAATAATTCCGAATTTCGTATCTATTCTATCTTGTGTAAACATTTTATATACATAAATAGCTGCACTACCACCTCCTGGGAGAAGAATATTTGTATGTAAATTCTGTGACAAAAAGGAAGAAGTGCTTTAGTCAAAATAACCTGTTTTTAAATTAACAATACCTCAGCAATCTCCGTATTCGAAAGTACCCTTTCATTTGTTCAGTGTGCTTTTTCAGGCAGTTATAGCACAATGACTTGCTTTTTATATTTTTTCGTTTTAAGCCCTTATTATGAGTTGCATTCGATTTTCGATCTTTGCTGGCTATCGAATATTTAAAATATGATGTTCAATTCATATTATGAGCATCGAATATTCTATATTGAGCAATGAATATTCTATCAAACAGAATTTAGCTTTCGATGAAATATTTTAGTATAAAAAAATATTATAAATAATTGTCTTTAATTTCTAGGTAAAGTTGTTGCGAATTTAAAAATTTAATTTGTGTGATAATCTCAATTAGGGCATTTTTATTTTTGTCGAATGGTCGTCATAAATGAAATGATCATGGTTTGATGTTCGAACAATGTAACGGTAATCTTTGAAAAACCAGGCTTTGCAAAATATGTGTTTTACCACGTTATTCGCAGCTTTTCTTTCGACTATTAAAAACGCACACAACTGATTGAACCAAAATCATTTGATTTCCATTTAATTTTAAAATATCAATTCGCTAAAATATTTAAATGTCTCTTACACAGAAATAACTAATTTTCCATTTCAAACACAAAATTCTCTGAATCAAATATTAATTTTTTCAATTTAGGTCCTACAAATTGTAAATTCAAATGCAAGACTTTGTAATAATTTTTTTTTGGAAAAACCCCCGATATTTTCAATAAACAGATTGTCTGATTCAATAAAATTTTTTAATGAAAATAAAAAGTAAATAAAATAAATAACTGTTATGTACAGTATGCAATTTCTATATTGGAACAGAAATGTTCTCTTAACAATTTTGTTACAAGTATTACTTTATATTAATTGTATAAATTATAATTTTTCACTCCATATTGTTTTTTGTTTTGCTTCAAACAAAATTGAATCAAACTATTTACTGGAATAGTAAAAAATATTTACTGAATCAAAATTTTATTTCAAACAAACTTTTGTTTGAAAATTTGTTGGGAATAATTTTTTCTGTGTTATCACTATTGAAGTAACAAAATAATGAACTTTTTTGTTTTTTAAATTTTTTTATAAAAAATTACATTAGTTGTAAATTTTTATAAAAATTAAAATCTCATATAACTAATTTTATGAAAAATATCGCAATGTAAATTACGTAATAAATAGACAATTGGGTCAAAAATAAAATTTTCGTCTTCGCTCATTTCATTTCTGCGGAAGTTATTTTATTAGAATTTGATACGAGTAGTTGTCAGGCTATTTAATAACCTGATAAATTACATTTTGGTAATATGCAACAAAAAAATATCAGACAAAAAATTATTTTTAATAAAAAATATTTTTTTTTAGCTTTCAATTATTTATTAGAGTTTGTAGGAAGTAGCTATTTGCCCTGCATAAAATTCTAAAGGTAAAGAAATAAATAATTTTTTTGCTTTAACAAATTTTAAACTTAAATTGTAAAAATTCCCAATAAAAAACAGTAATAAATAATTTTTTATTGAAAACAATTTCTTATTATTTTTTTTTTGTATGATGGGTTGGTGCCTATAACTTTGAAACGGTAAGAACAAATTCAATACTTTTTTTAAATAACTCAGAATCTATCCATCTCTTAATCTGAATCATTAGTTTTTTTTTAATTTCAATAGAAATTTTAAAAGTTACAAAGCATTATTTTTAAAATTTATGCTAAATTTAAAAAAAAAATGTCATAAAGGGTACCCAAATGAGCAAAAAAAGTAACTGAAACTTATAATATCTGCACAGAGAAGTAAAGTTTGAACAGTTTCTTTAAAAGAAATTAACAAAGAAAATTGTGCTTATGGGCCGAGTAATGAGCAAAATAAAAAAAAATTGAGAAAACCCGATTTTTGGATTAAATTCGATTTTAGCGAAAAAAATCACATAAATGCTTTAAAAAAAAGGTGGGACAAACAAAATATTTTTGTTTGTTGTTGGTGTACATACGTATGTACACCCTAAAACACTGGCTCAAATTTAGGATCATATGTTGTCTAATATGTTGTTGAAATATTCTTAATATCTAAATTTCTATCGATTTGGTTGTTATTTGTATAAAAGAAACAATATTTGTCCTCTTTTACACAAAAATTGGAATCTACTGCTAAAAAGCTTTATTTTTAAACAAATTGTCGCCATATTTTTTATTAAGTTAATTAAAATTAAATTTAAAGCAGTTTATATGTCAATAACAATACTCGTAGTATGTTTTTTATGTAAATAGTGAATAGTAAATATTGTGAAACTGGACAACAAATTTATGTGCAAAATTAAGAGAATCTCTCATTTACACACATGTAAATGATTATGCATTTATGCGTATTTAAAATGCAAGAAGGTGTTTACCAATTATAATAATGATTTAGTGCATTTCACAGAGTATTTCTAATGAAAACAGTGTTTTTAAAAATAATTTCTGTACCGATATTCTGACCAGGTGTTTGATGAATGTTTGCAGTTTTATTGAAAAGGGTGAAATGAAATTTATTTATTTATTTATTTTCATGGGTGAGAGCATGATTAAACATATTTTATTCAAAATTAAACATATTGTGCTTAAAAATCAACAAAAGTTTTAAAAATATAGTGTGTAATTTTAGGTCGAAAGTAGTCTGTAAAGCGTTGCCTACTATTATCGACCTAATTTTCAACAAAAGTGTTTTAGAGTGTATAAGTAAGAATGTGAATAACTTTCATTTCGAAGTTAGTGGACTGTAACTTCCTAATGTTTTTTTTTTACTTTTTTCTTTTTGCTTTACATCTAAAGCGTTATGGCTGCACATCAAAACTGACGCGCCAAACCCCCAAAAATTAGAATTGTAACTAGGGAAAAGATTTTCATGCATTTAAAATTTTATGTACATAAACTATACATTAAAAATAAGATAATCAGATCTATGCGGGAAATCACTTTCACCACAAATACGCGCATCTTTCACCTTTTGCTATTCTAAAATACTACGTTGGAGATGAGTGCTAGAAAACATACATATGTTTTCTTTCATATTCGAGGTATTCTAAAATACTTCGTCACCATGATTCAATGTCATATTCGTTCGACGCCAATTTTTGCGTTTTAAGTTTAAATAAATCAATAAAAAAATACCAATTGTTTATATGGTATCTACCAGTGTTAATTAAGCTATAATGGCAAAATTAAATTTTTTAGGTTCTTCATCAGATGTAAACACGTTTTAAAACAAATAAAACAACTAAATAATTTCACCTTATTTTTTTATTGTTTCTTATATCTTATACTGTTAAGTCTTTTATTAATTAATTCTTTTATTTAATTACTTAATTAAGCAGTGAAGCGAGTATTCTCGAATAGCCCTGAATATGTATTTAAAACTAACAAAATATGCAGTTATTAAGTTTTTTTTATAACATTAAAAACCAAGGTTGGAAAACGGTATCGTATAATTAGATACCGGTATCGATACCGAAATCCGTTTCGGTTAGAAAATACCGGTATCCAGAATAACGTTTATGTCTATACCGGTATGTACGGGTATACCGATTCCCACCAAAAATAAAATTTCAATTAAATTTCCTATATAAACACGTTTTTGTTCGCCTTTACACATTCTTATGCAGGACTGTCTATTTTAAATCAAACGGAAAGTGCAATCATATTGAGGGCAATTATGAATAAAACTCCGCGAGATATTTTTTTCGGGAAAAAAGATTTTTTCTTGATTTGATATAATACATATGTGCGCTGTCTAAAATATCAGGTTTGCTGCCATAAATGCGGTCATAATGTTGGAGCTCGATCCGACGGCGCGTAAAGTAGCCGATACACAGTGGGATTTTGTAAAAAAATTTGAAATAATTCTGCATTTGAGGAGGTGTCACAGAGCTCAAGTCTGGAACTTAGACCATATATCTTTAAAGGGGCGGAGCCACAAACCACCAAAATGGGCAAACTTGGGTTAATGAAAAATTAAAATCGATGACAAGTGGATTTTTTTTCTATCCAAGCATTAAATTAAGTCTGCTACATTTATGGGTTTTCGATTACACTTTAATACATATTGCCAACCTTTGTCAACTGTTATGCTAATGGAGAAGGCAAATGTTGTAAGATTTCGAAAATGAAACTTAATGAAATGAAACAAAAAAAAATGGTGTTGCTGACACAACAACAACAACGACATTGGCGATTAGAATTTTAGGGAAAGGGAACACTTTTCACGTTAACTTTTATTCCCGATATGCTACAATTTTGTAGCATTAAAAAAGGTGGGTTAATTATTTCGCTATTATAAAAAAATTTTGCCAATAAATATTTTCGGTTGAAAAGTCTTTCTAGGTAGAAAATGATGCAATCAATACAGAGAAAATAATAACAAGTAGAACTTGCTTTTCCCGGCAATTCGAAAACAAAATTACAAAATCTTTAAAATGGAACTTTTCAGTATTTTTGCAGTATTCTTCTTATTTTTCGCCGGGTGCAGATAAGATTTTTGGAAATATTTATAAACATAGCTTGTCTTAAGGTGGCGTAATAAATTTTTTGTGCACAGCTTTGGAAACTGATATTTATAACAAAAATAGGTCTAATTCAAATATAGTGTTAATGGGTTGATATTGATGATGGACAAAATTTTCTAAACTTTTATATCGGAAGTTAAAGATTGCTCTCTCTAGGTGAAGGAAAATACTTACTTTAGCGTTTTTAACGTTAATTGCACAATAAACTTGTTTTTTGTTTGTTTTTAAGTTGGCTACAATAATATTGTTTATTTTTTGAATTGAAGTATTAAAACATTCGTAAAAACGGCAGAATATTGGGGAATTTTAATACGAATATTCGCACATTACTAAGTGCACACAATTCTACATGTACTTCGTGTATAATATACATACACTGTATGTATTTATTTTCATTATTTTGTTTAATTAACCGAAATGTATACCTTATATGTGCAAAGTTTCAACTGCACTTTTCTTATTTTACTTTTGTAATAAATTATTTTTTAATAAAAGTATAAAAACGTATATGGGCATTTCCTGGGGTCACGAACGTACGTTCGTACGTTTTTGATGTACAAAATATATAGAAAACAAAACTTTGCATGCATTTTTTTGCGATTTGATAGCATTTTGGAAGATATATCCCAGTGAAAAAAAATGGAAGTCATTCTAGCGGAAGTACATTTTCATTGCTTAGAAAAAATCGATATTTTTAATTTGCCGAGAGTGAGCAAAAAACCATGTAGAAGCTTATTTTAGTCACACAAAACCTTGTAACTCCTCCATAGTGTTAGAAAATACTCACCAGAATTTAAAAAAAAATTAATTTTTTTAAAGAAATTTATGAATTATTTTTAGTCTAAAATTTAAAAGTTATTTGCTTAAATTTACATGAAAATACTGTTTCCGGCTTAAATTCGTATAAAAAGAAACGAATTGTTAAAAAAGGCAACTATTTTCCCTTTTTCCTAGATGAAAATATTATCATAGAACACAAAAAAGGGAATTTTTCTTAATATCGCTTCCAATTCAGTGACCAGGCATCGAAAAAGAGAACTTCTTGCAATGACAACCCTATGTAAAAATCATTAGATCGGATCGAAATTTGGACTACTTCCGCATCGTAAACTCTTCATTTTCATGACTTTTTTGGAGTCTCTTTTTTTACTGGGATGCTTAGAGCAAACGATGGATTTAATGAACGTACGCAAAATAGAAGTCAAATATGGCTGACAGTAGTGAAATGTAAAAATATGTGAAATGGAAGAGAGTAATGAAAAGTGATTAATTTATTTTAAAAGTGTATTAATGTAGGTCTACATCAAGTATTTACACAATAAAATATCTCTACTGGTTTTCGTTAAATTGGCTTAATTTCCGGTTGCGAACGTACCATTTTTTCACATATTTTTTTATTATTATCACCATGCCTCCTTCCCATTTTCGAACTTTTTTTTGTTGTTGTTGTTCACTTTTCTCTTCTTACTATTTGGTAATAGAGATATTTTGAAGAAATGGTGCAAACATAACTTTATTTTATGTATAATTATGTATATAAAAATGTCTTTACAAGTGGCTTAAAAAGAAAATATAATATTTTCCAGCTTCCACCCCAATTTCTTCAACTAAAACAGCTGAGATATGCTATTAAACCATACCATTATATAAACATAGACTTTTTTTATAATTATAAACAATAAAACACGAAGATAATCAACATTTAATTTTTCCATCCTGGTAGACCATTCGGGAGAAATGCCCATATAGAAACATATTTTTTTTTTTTTTTTTTTTTTTTAATACATATATTTATTTATTGTATCTTCAAAAATGAACTAACAATAAGTGATCAAATCTTAAAGCTAAAATATAATTCTTTAGCCCGACCAGTGTCGGCCAAAACTTAGTGATAGTTTAAATAATACAAAGTAGTGCTAATCAAAAAGGAAAATTAAATGTATTTTCAAGCATTCCCATCTAGAGTGTTGAGTATAAGAGCCCTTGTGTCCCTCTTTTTTAGGCGGATGTGACCATTAAAATTCAAAATATTACGAGCAAGCGGATTAGGATGTGACTCGAGTTTTGTTAAGTATTTGCCTGCGTATCTTGCAATTTCTTCAGTCACTAGTGGCATTTTTAAATCACGATGCAAATTTGAATTCTTAATATACCATGGAGCAGATGTTATTAACCTTAAAATTTTGTTTTGTCTTCGTTGAATTCTCTCTACATTGGAAGCTGAAGCAGTGCCCCATAACTGGATACCGTAACACCATATTGGCTTCAAAAGCGACTTGTATATTAAAAGTTTGCAGTCCAGACTAAGTGTTGAATTTCTGCCAATCAACCAATGAATTTGAGATAACTTAAGTTTCATCTGAGTTAGCTTAAAGTCAATATGATGTTTCCATGTAAGTCTTCGATCAAGGTGTATACCAAGGTATTTCGCTTGGGAATGCTGAGGAATATTTTGATTGTTGATTCGAATGGGGGAACAAGTATCTCTTCTTAGGGTAAACGTTGTATGAACACACTTTTGTTCATTGACTTTAATTCTCCATAAGTTCAACCAGATTTCTAACTGTGTAATATGTTCTTGAAGATATCGCGACGCCTCGTGCGGGTTTTTGTGCATACTAAGGCAGGCTGTATCATCGGCAAACGTAGATGTATGGATATTGCTGCTCACAGGCATATCACAAGTATAAATCAAATACAAAACTGGCCCCAGTATGCTCCCCTGTGGCACACCGGATGATATAGATTGGGGCAGACTCATGAATTCTCCTTCCACAATCGTAAACTTTCGGGTAGTTATGTAGCTTTCTAATAAATTCAGAAAATTTATTGGTAAATATGATTTTAATTTTAAAATAAGGCCTTCATGCCACACTTTATCAAAGGCCTGAGAAACGTCAATAAACAGGGCAGAACAATACATTTTTTCTTCAAAAGTTCTTCTTATAAATTGCACCAATCTATGAGTTTGTTCAATGGTGCTATGCTGACTTCTAAAACCAAATTGATGGTCTGGGATGCACCCACTATCAGTTAAAATTGGGGACAATTTTGTCATGAGCAGCTTTTCGAAGAGTTTTGACATTGTTGATAGCAGACTTATTGGCCTGTATGACTCAGCCTTGGTAAGGTCTTTGCCCGGTTTTGGAATCATTTTGACCTTCGCAAGCTTCCAGCTTTGTGGATAATACTCCAGTCGTAAAATGGCGTTAAAAATAAATAACAGGATTCTAATTGCAATATGGGGCAAGTTTTTCAGCATATTGTTACTTATTCCATCAATAACTGGAGCTTTCTTCGGGTTGAGTTCAGCAATTAGTTTCTGAACATCACGCGTCTTAAATTTTATGGGTCGAGGGGGTAGCGCAACCACACTCGGTAAATCAACAACACCAGTACATGTATTTGGGGTAAATACGGATTTTAAATGCTCAACAAATATGTTACCTTTTTCAGTATCGCTTCTGGCCCAACCTCCGGTAGAAGTGCGCAGAGGTGGTCTATATTCAACGGGTGTTTTAAGCTTTCTAGCAGCTCGCCACAAGGAGTAATTAGATGCAGGTGTGGCATCAAGATTGTCCAGATAATTTTTAAGACATACAGTTTTTTCATATGCCAGCAGCTCTTGGAGTCGTCTAGTGCACTCTTTAAATCTAATTTTATTTTGAGGTGATCTGTGCTGTTGCCATTCCCTTCTAGCTGTCCTTTTTTCAAGAGATTTGTAGAATTCCTCGAATTGATCCTCAGTAATTGCGAATCTAGGAGGGGAGTAAATTGATGATATCACGAAATTTGTAACAAAATTTTCGACACAAATATTTGTTGCTTGTAGATGTTCTTCACAAATGTTATCAAGGACATAGTGTTTGAGTCTTGACTTAATTAGAATTGCTGACCCACCGCATGCTCTCCCCCTCGGGTCCTTTGAATCATATAGAGTGTAACCATTTATTTTAAATAAGCTCCTTGAAGTCAAATGAGTCTCAGAAACCAACATTATATCAATATTTTTTTCCATGAGGAAGTGCTCAAGTTCATTTTTATGCTGGCGAATGCCGTTTGCGTTCCAGAAACATATTTTTAACATGTTCATGGTTTGTTTACTAATGCTTGAAGCAGTGTATTCTGCATTCGCAGCATTTCTTGCATCATGCTCGTCATATTTGTTGTGAAGTTGTTTATAGTTAGCACCAGATTCTCAATAGTAGCTTCAAGGCGACTAAAGTTAAAGCCTGAGCTTGCATTCGCTGAATTGTTTTGCGGTGAAACATTTTGTGAGGGACTAGAACTAGCCTTAGCAGCATCGGCATACGATACACGTGAAGTAACTGGTTGACTTACTTGAGCAAAAGAGGCGGAGTACGCGTTTAATGGTTGGGCTGGGGCTAACTTAGGTTTTTGACTCATAGTCTGTTTAACAAAAGAATATACAGGGCATCCTCTATAGTTAGCGGTGTGATTACCTCCACAATTACTACATTTTTTTCTGCTTGTTCTTTTGGCTTAGTGCAGCTAGCAATACCATGCAATTCACCGCAGATAACACAAACTGTAGGTAAATTGCAGTAAGTTTTTGTATGGCCATATTCTTGGCAATTATGGCACTGTACAGGACCTGAACGCTTACGTGGCTCTTCAACTGTGATTTTTCGGTGTAACAGAAACTTTACGCTATAAATTGGATGGGTTTCATTTTTTTTCAATTGTATGTCATTCGGCTCCAGTTCAATGCGAAATAGGGGTTGGGCGACCTTTTCTCTGTTAATTATATTAGTAACGTTTTTTACCTTAAATCCTTGGTCTAGAAGTGCACATTTTACTTCTTCGGGCTCAACGTATGAATCTATGCCCTTTAGTACTATCTGTAGGCCTTTAGCACTCTTAAGTTGGTATGTGTAAAAGTTTGTTTTATTTTTTTCAAAATCATTTACAATTTTTCGAAAATTGTTTTCATCGTATATTTGGATTTTAGTTTCATCAATATTACCTCTTTTAATTGGAATTACGTGAAAAGTATTTTCACCAATGGTCGACAGTAGTTTTTTTAGAAGCGCGTTAGAATTTTTTTCCCTCACATATATTGGTGGTGGCTTAAAAGACTTCTGAGATGATGAAGCGGTCTTCTCGTTATCGACTTGCAATAATGAAAAACGATTTTGGCGATTCATGGATGATGCGCTGTTATCCCTAGACATCTTTGGAACAGATGAAATTTTAGAAGAATTCGGGCTTCGCCCACGCTTTACCACGGTTATATATCTGTCCATTCCGACTTGTACCTTTGGTTTTGAGCTACTGTTATCTGTAGTGATAACTTGGTTAGGTGATGAACAGCCCGAAGCGAATGATTTCAATGGCTTAACTGACGAAGTACTAGGCAACTGTAATGTTAAAGAATCACTAGTAGGCATTGGACAAAGCGAAGTTGATCGCTGTCGAAAAAGTGGATTTGTTTTTAGAAAAAGTGTATTATCAGATTTTTTATTTTTATTAAGAGCTTCCGAACTCACAGTAAGTCTGTCATCAGGTTTTTTATTTTTATTGTTATCGTTATGAGCATCAGAACTCACAGTAAAATAGGCATTTCTGCCGTTATAACTCACTTCACATTTATTTGTTTTTGAGGTACTCATATAGAGTATTCCTCAAGGGCACTTTTGTTTGTTTGTTTGTTTTTTTTTTATTACGGTTTTTTTGTTTTTGTTATTTATGACTATGCAAAAAAATATTAACAAAGCAATTAAAGCTTATTTATGAAAAATAATAATATGTATTACGAATATTTTCTTTTATATGATTTTTTTTTGTTAAGTATGTATGTAAAAAAAAATTCCGCTATGACATTAGTTCACTATGAAGGTACAACGAGAACTGAAACATAGAAACATATAAGTTTAAAAGTTTTTTATGTTAATGTTAAAATACTACCTTTTCGAAGTAATTTAATAAAAAACTACGATCTAATAAATTTAGCAGTAATATCGGCAAACAGGTATTATAAACTCGGTTACGTTATAACCGGTAATACCGATACGGAAAAAAAAATACCGATATGGTTACCGATACCGAAATTAAAAAAATTGTTGTAACGGTATCAATACCGATACCGTTATATGTTTCGGTTTCCAACCTTGTTAAAAACTTTCCTAGCCAACAATTTGTTATTGAAAACTTAAAAAATATAAAAAGCTAAGCCGCAATGCTTTCTTAACAAACACTTTTGCTACAAAATATATCTTAGTCGAAGTCCTATTTATGTCAAGTAATAGTAAGCAATTTTGGTGACCAATTAATTTTTATGAATCTCCAAAAATTCCGAAAAACAGTGCGCCTTCAAAAGATTGTGTTCAGAATTAGTGATAGTGCTTTATTATATATGAAAATAATGTAGCTTGGATCATACGATTAGCACAATGTACCAATGTACCATGTAAATTTGCCTTATTTCTGAACTAATTGAAATATAATTACATAAATGCACCACATTGCATTGTTACTAAAGCTATGTAGACTTATTCAAGAATTAATTAAGCAATAATTTTATTTTGACTTATTACTTGCGACTTTATTGCAGTGAGCTGACGAAAATTGGTAGATTGTGCCAATCGCGTGATCCAGGCTTAAGGGTCCACTAAATAAATCTCATTAACATATTATGCCGAAAAAAATAT
Source organism: Tachina fera (assembly GCA_905220375.1). Taxonomy (NCBI): domain Eukaryota; kingdom Metazoa; phylum Arthropoda; class Insecta; order Diptera; family Tachinidae; genus Tachina; species Tachina fera. The sequence continues at coordinate 62,110,386 of LR999964.1, forward strand.
TTCTTCATGCACTTTTTTTGCAAAAGTAATTTTTTTAATTTCTTTTAGAATAACTAACAGGGACTCCTAATTTTTTGATAACAATAGGTCTGTCTGCGTACACACATTTTACATCATTTTGTGCAAAATGTTGCAAAATCTTACAAAATGTTGTCTGCGTACTCCAAATCTCTTGCAGCGAGAGAGCCAAAAAGAGAACTTTTTGACAGTTGGAAGTTAGAGAACTTGCAAAATGTTACTGGAGAAATTTGTTCTTGCAAGATTTTGCAACTAGTTTGAACAGCTGTTTTTATTACTTTTTGAATGAAATAATTTTTGTGAAATGAAAATAGAAATTGAAATTTAACAATGGCAGAGGTAAAAAGTTACAATTGTGTTGATTTTTAACGTTTATAATAAATTATAATAAACAAAACACTTTATTTCATGCTTGAAACGTCCAAGTATACATTCCGACCGTGGCGTAAAAGCAGAACCAATGATTCCAATAATGCTATTTTTCTGGCCAACTCATTGATTTTGTCGATCGTATGAAATGTCTTGGTGTTTTACTAGACAATACTCTTAGTTTCGGACACCATATTAATGGACTATTTTCTAAAATAAACTTCACCTTACGAAGACTTTATGCAATGAATTTATACCTGCCCCTACATATTAGAAAGAGCATAGCTCACTCCTTATTGATGTCTAATTTATTATATTGTATTGACGTATACTCTGGCTGTAGCGCTGAAAATTTAAATAGGTGTGCCTTAGGCTGAGTTTACATCTGGCATTTCTTGTGTCATTAGCCCAAAAAAACGTAACCAACTAATTACTAGTGAAAAACTTTTTGATTCAGACATATATTTATTTATTTAAATAGTTTGCAATCATTTTGGATTCTATAAAATTGTCTATTTTTTATGTACTAAACTGTTTAACTTAATAATTACATGTGTTTATCACACAGTTTTTCATTAGTAATTAGTTGGTTACGATTTTTTTTACGCTTGTGTGGCATTTGGCTTTATATACCAACTACGAATTAACGATCATGTTTTTATGCATGTTACTGATTTTTTGGGCTGTAGTTTTAAAAACTTCATACAGATTATATCACTTCTTTTCTTTTATAATGTCATGCTCACAGACTGTCCAGACTATTTCCGTAGACATTTACGTTTTTGCAAACTGATAGAAACCCACAGCTTCTATTCCCCATTCTAAATCGTCTTATTTATGAAAGATCATTTACTGTACGAGTCACCAAATGTTGGAATTCACTGCCACGATCCTTAAGAGCATTCCATATTACTCGTAATTCATTCAAAGGTAAGCTTGTTGAACATTTCTCACAATTGAACTGATATAGATTCCGAATACATACATATAGTTAACTTCATGCGCAATATATCTTCCAATTTATCAGTAATATTCTCATCTAATAATTTTATAACTAAATATTATTATTTTTTTTCATGAATATTGTGTATAGTTTATTTGTTGCCCACATGTTTAATTATTATGCTATTCTTGTAGTCCATCAACTATATATGGCCCTATGGGCTCGGTTTTTTATTGTTATAAATAAATAAAATAAAAATAAAATTCTTTTGCTTTGTTATTTCAATTGTTTAAAACCCGATCAGCTGTTTTCTTGCAAGATTTCACTGGATACTGTCTGCGTACTATTTAAGACATTTTCAGCCGACAGAGTAAAATTGGTCTTACTCTCACAAAAAAGTTTACTGAGTATTTGCTACTGGAAAAGTACGCAGACAGACCTAATATTTGGCAATATAATGTGAACATGTCTGGGCACCCTAATAGGTGATACAAACCACTTTCTAACTCAAAAAATGGCGTTTTCACAATTTTCTTACGCAAATTTTTTTTCGAAAACCATTTAATTATTGCACACTTTTCTGTTGAGTTTTAATAACTATTTTTGCAAAAAAAAAAACGTTTAGTCTGGTAAAAACGAAAATTTAACATCCGAATTTATTTAAAGAAGCAGTCAATCAAACCGACAACTGTTTGAATATGTCAAATGCTGAAACTCTCCGGTGTGTATAGCTTTTCATTTTATGCGAGTGTTTACATTCTCAGAAGCAGAATGAAAATAGATTACACAAATCAGAAGTTTTTCGACACTGCTTCTCAATACCTCCTAACTAGAGTACGCTCTGGTTTCGTAAATAAACATGTAAAATACAATTACTCGAACTGTCGTTAAATCTTAAAAATGCACAATGCTCTGCTCAGGCGCTTTAGATACTATCATATAAATCTAAAAAAAATTTACATTGCATCTGTTAATTAATGGGTATGGTCAGAATTATATTCTAAATTTTTCATTGACTTGTATAGAGCAAAAGTAATTCACAGAAATTATGAATTTTAAAATTTTACCGCCCCTAAGACCATGTCGCCTATAAGTAAATCCAGTATTTTCCACATCAGCACAAGTTATTGGTGCATATTTATACGCTGCTATTTCGTTTGTGCAACTAATTAAATACGCGCTGTTAGAAAAATTTTTGAATTACTTTAACTTCATAATTCTTTTTTTATAACTTTATCTAATTTATATTTAATTTCTGAAATTTTGCCATTCAGAGTACATTTTTTTTACCGCATCATCAATTAATTCAATATGCGCTGTTAAAGAATTACAACCCTCTAATTGGGCTATATTGCAAACTAGAAACCCATACTATATGTGCACCAAAACCAATTTAGTGCATTAGTTTTTTTTACTTTAAAATATTTTTTACTTTTTTAATAGAAAAATAGTCTCCGCCAGCCTTCAACGATGTGATATTGTAGGCTGTGTTGATAGTATTTGAAGGTTGCAACACGTAAAATAGCTTTTAAAATCATTTTCTATCCACATAAAATTAGTACGGGTTCAATAGAGAACGCCCCCCAGTGAAAAATATGCACTAACAAATTTATTTATTCGCAAAGATATTTTATTTACGTTGACCTCAGACCTACAACGAACGATAGTAAACATGTATGAGTATTTACATAATTATAACCCATCAAAAATATTCCAATTTTATGATTAGAATCAATTTTTCTCTTCTATGGAAATTTCAAATTGAAAATTTTTAAATTGTTCCTTAACACCAGCAAAATAATTAAATTTTATACGTATGAACTTTTCTGCACTTCCAACACCCACTTCAAAGAGATTCTCGTTAAACTGCAAGAGTTTTTGTAATCAAAAATGAACTCTACAAGATATAAAACACATGTATTGTGGATTTACGTGATGTTGTAAAAGTTACAGCAAAAAAATAAAAAATAAAAATGAAAAAATTAATAAAACAAAAACCTACCAACAGAAGATTCAAAAGGAGGGCGCCAAAAAATGTTTCAAACAGAAACCCGGTATACAATTTGAACCATATTATGGGTATGGGTAGTTAAACGAGAAAGACGGAAAACAAACAGACGAAAAATTAAACGTGTCGTGGCGGAGTTGCCACTTAATATCAGTATAATTGGCAAAAGATGTCTGTAGCATAAAAGAAATAAATTAAAAAAGAACCAAAAAAAAACGAGACAAAAAAACAAAAAAATCACATACAAAAAAGCGCCAAGCAAGAATTGAATGGTGAAAAAGAGCATTAAATTGATTTACCTTCTGCGAAATGCATGAGTTGAAATGAAACGGCATGATTTTGATGGTTTATTTACTTTTCGTTTTGCATGGAGTCTGTGGTTAAAGAGGTTCCATTATTATTGTTGTAAATAAAAAAAAAAAAAAAAAGACACAAGAAGAACTCCCTCCCTTCTTGCAACAATTGAATTGAATTGCTGACAAAAAACATCTTTTTATGGTAAGAGTACGATTGCAAAAGAAAGAAGAAAAAAACTAACTAAAGAATGAAATGAACAAAAGCTTTTGTTTAAGTTTGCCTTTTTTATATAATGTTGTTTTTGCTGTTTTCAACGAGTTATTGTGTTCTGTTTTTTTTTTCGTCAATATACCTACTCGTTTTACATTGATGTCGTTATACATGAGATACATTTGTATCTTTTGTATGCTGTTTGTTGGTGCTTAAGCATTTGCAGCTGTTGTTGCTACTTGACGATGGTGAGCTGATGCCGCTGACGACTATAAGTTTGTAGAAGATGATGATGGCGGTGATGATGATCATCGTCATCATAATGAAGAAAATAATGTTGAGTTTTGAGGCTGCTGCCGCTTCAATGCATTTAATAACACGAGTGTGTTAACCAACTTAACGCCAACTTTAGTTTATTGTACGAGTATGTATTTGTTTTTCAGCATTTCTAAAGATACAGATTTTTCGCACAGCTTTGTTTATTCTTGTGTTGTTTAATTGTAGAGTGTATTTTGATTTTAAATTTGTGCTTGTTTAGGGAATTTAGGTTTACGAGTACATACTTTGTCAGTATTATTTTAGTTTTTTTTTGAGACACAATTTTTCTAATCGTAAGTGATTTTAAACTAAGTATAAAATTTAACAAAGTTAAACCTTATTAGGGCGATGGTATCGTTTTTATTGGCAGCTCTGGTTCACATTCTTCTTTGAGGTTGCATCATATTTCAGCAGATGCTAAACTGGGCTGCCAGTATTAATTTTTTTTTGAACAATTTTCAAATTGTTACATAAAAAACTTCCATTCCGTTAGTATTTTGTATACATATGTAAATAAAATAACCAATCAATAATACTTATGTGGCAACAGTCTATTCTTTGATAACTCTTGTTGTTTTTTACATTTTTCTTACATACATACTTCTTACAACTACAATTCGAGCTGAAAAAGTCAGCCAATCATTGCTACGATAAAATAAGAAAATAAAAAACATGCCGATTATTGAGTTCTTGTGTTCACGTTGATATTTGTTGAACTTTTCATTTCTTTAAATGAAAGTTTAACATAATAATTCTAGCTGTTCTAAGATATTTTTGGGTAAAGGTTCCCTTACAAAATGCATTAGCAACAGTAGGATCCAACCCACCTCCACCTCCCACCAATTTCAATGTATTTTTAATTAAAAAAATATTTTACTAAATAAGTAAAATAATAATTTGGGATTACATATTTAACAAATTCAATTGTAACAATTCCAAAAAAAACTAAACAAATTAAAAAATTATCTTTCATCTAAAAATTTTAAATTTAACAAATTAATTCAGAATAATAGTAACTCCAAACACAAAACACACATTTATGGCCAACTTGAAGACAAGAATTCATACTATTGTAATATGAAGTTTAAAATAAGCTGATACTTTGAACACATTTCGTGTTGAAAGAATAACATACATATTTCTACAAAAACGTGAATTTTTCAGAAACTTTAATAAAAATTTATAGGAATTCTGGTTTTTTAGAAACTTTCTGTTTATGTGTAAAGTTCTATAAATGTTTTGTTTGACTATTCCGGTTGCGCATGTCTTTCAGACCTTTTTCAAGGCAATGCCAAAGCGTGGAGGACTTGTTTACGACAGCTCAAAGAGATCAGTGAAGAACTTTTCAAAGAAATGCCCGTTAAGGTCAAACATGACAATAAGAGCGACAACAGTTAGCACGTTTACTACAAAATCGAATATCCTCTGTTCGAGCCCGGTCTCCGACAGTCGTTAAATAACAACACCACGCAGTTTTCTGGTGCGTTAGTGTCCCTTTGTGTCAGTTGTTGTAGGAAAATTCAAGTTGTGAAGCGTGTTGTAGGAAAATTCAAGTTATGAATTTTCTATAATATTTTCATTAATGAAATTAAACACACTTTGAAATTGCAAGTTGCAATTCTATTACTACGCTTATACGGTCGACTTGAACACAAATAAAAATGCTGCAAATAGAAAATTTTGTCGCATAGACGGCGAATTGACTTTTTAATTTGCAAATAGCTAACTCGCAAAAACAATTCTTGATTAACCCACTATTCGCAAATAAAATGCTTTAGGTTGCCACGCTTACAAATGTTTGATAAGAAAACACAATAAGTTGTTAAATATCGCATACAAACATTGATAGAAGTTAATAATGGCAATTAAAACAAATAATTATGCTACCAAGTCTGTGTACTTTTTCTTTAACATATAAGCAGTGACTTAATTTATTAGCTAATGTTTTTATTTGCAAATATTGCCCGCATAAACGGAGTACATCTTGCGGACAGTATCCACCAACTAGTTTTATGCATGAGCAGTTGATTAGTTTTTCTTTTACCGAGTCTTTGAGTACGAACTTAAAGAAACTATAATCGACAAATATCGCGCATGATATATGTCGAAATTTCCTAAAGTAATCGTTGACGAAAGTGTCTTCTAAGACAACTTACAACAACTGGTTGACATAAGGCCGGGGTACAATGAAGACGTCATACGCCTTTTTCAACTAAAATCTAAGATTAAATAAATGGTTTCTTATGAGGTCTGTTACATTTAGTACGTTTCCGTCAACGCAAATTACAAAAATTTTTCAACTTTTAATTTTTTGCATACGTTTAGTAGTTTGACAGATACCCAGTGAAAAAAAATGGAAGTCATTCTAGCGGAAGTACATTTTCATTGCTCCCAAAAAATCTTTGAAATTTTGGATTTAGTAAATAAAATAGAAGTCAAATGCTTCCGTCAACAGAATATTCATTGTGGCAAACTTCTCCATCGTTGCATTAATGTCAATTGAAAAAGGTGAAGTTTAACAAATCCAGGCTTTAGGCTTTCCATCATTTGCAACGCGCTAAATTTTAATTTTTTTAATCTAATCAGCTAATAGCCTATTCGTTCAGAAGTACAATTGATTTCTTAAAGAAAAACTACACTTTTCGCACTACCACCTCCCTTCTGCCAACGTTGCTAAAGTTTTCACCTAACTGTTATGAAAATCTGTTTCACTTTTCAATCGCTTATTCTAATTGCCCTTACTGCTACTTACATTGCTGACAAGAATTTTAATCTATAAAATACAAATGAAAATGTGCTTTCATATTCATACATATATAGATTACTTTTATTTTTATTTTCTTCCAAAACAGTTTTTATCTATCTACAGAATTGTGGTTTTATCAATAACACCTACACATCTACATGCATAAAAAACACAAACAACAACAACAATTGTTCCCTTCATTTCTAAGGGTTGTTTGTGTATCTGAGATTTTTACATGTTATCATGATGCTCCCTGCATATTATAATTTTTATTTTTGTACTTCACCTTCAGATTCTATTTTTGCGAAAATATACTTGTAAAAATTATTCGCTCTTGCTCAAAATTTATTTTTTCTTTCTTAACATGTGTCATGTATTTGTCGTAGCTTGTTTTCCAGTGTGTAAAACTTATTATTTTTTGGGTGTTCTATGTTTATTTTTTTGATACCCTCACATATGTATATAATTATGTATTTGTGTATGTATGTATATGTGAAAACGCTTACACAGGCAAACTCACCGATACAGTTATAAATTTTTATTGCTCCCTACCGCCCTATTGCCGTCAAGTTTTGTTTTCATATTTTTTGTTTTTTTTTCACATTTGTATTTGTCAGACATCCATCCCTGTGGTGTGTGTCCCTAAAGTATAAGATATACATAAATACGTTTTTTATTGTGGGTGGTGGCGTAAACGGAAATGCGAGCAGGAGGTTAGTGAATGTTTATCTATTTATATACTCTTATGTGAAAATAATACCATTTTTCATGTTAGTGTTTGTGGTTTACGATTGCTTTTCATGGTTTTTCGTTTGTTTGTAAATATTATTGCATACGAGTATTATGTATTTTTCAAATTGGATGGGTTTGTTAATTTATAATTTAAAAATTTGGTGTTTTGATAATGTTGTGTCACTCATGCTATGTCATTAACTGTATATAAAATAAATATAAAATATGCATAATTTTTACAGTTACAATTTTTAAGTCACACATATTTCCTATTAAAAGCATTAATTTTCACAAAATACATAATACTGAGGTATTATTATGATGGCTAAGCACCTGCTTAAGCAGAAGCGAAATTTATACAGACGGTGCTTAACCCACAAAACAAACAAAAATTACAAATAATCTTAGCTAAATAATAATACTTTAAGAAGGAAAGAGAATTATTACTTCAGTTCAAATATATTTTGAGAGGAATGAAATTACAGGGTGTTTTTTTAGAGGTATAGAACTTCGAATTGAAATAAAACACAAGAAAAACGTTTTAATGTCCATCAATTTGGCTTTATTGGAAGGATAATTTTATGCCATTAATGTTTAAATATGATTTTGGGCATGTGGCCGCCGCGGCTGGCTCGAATAAAGCCAATTCTACAGGTCCAATTTTCAACCACTTTTTCGAGCACATGGGGCCGTATGTTGGCAATAACGCCACGAATGTTGGCTTCCAAGTCCCCTAACATTTCTGGTTTGTTGTCGTAGACGAGCGACTTCACATATCCCCAAAGAAAATAATCCAATGGTGTCAAATCACACGATCTTGGTGGCCAATTGACAGGTCCATTCCGCGAAATTATGCGCTCATCGAATGTTTCCTTCAATAAATCGATTGTGACGTGCGCTGTGTGGCATGTAGCGCCGTCTTGTTGGAACCACAACTCATCCACATTCATGCCATCCGAAATCTTCCATAAAGTTGATGGACAAAGCTCCAATTGCTGTGCACGGTGGCGAATCGATTCATTCGGGTCCTCTTCAACACTTTGCTCTACAGCGACAATTGTTTCTTCGGTGCGCACTGTTCGACGTCTCTGCGGATGCGTATTATCACATAGAGTAAACGTAGTGCGAAAACGATCCATGGTTAACCGAATTAATTGCTCTGATGGACGATTATGTCGACAATAAAATGGACGGAGCTTGCGGTAAACTTCGCGAACTGAACCATTATTTTCGAAATAAATTTGCACGATTTGCAAGCGTTGTTCTTTTGTCAACCTGTTCATGATGAAATTGCAGACCAAACTAAATATTAATCACTTGACAGCTGACAAAATGGCCGCCAGTTAAAAAAGTGATGCCAACTTAAAGTTCTATACCTCAATAAAAAACACCCATTACTACTTCATTGAATATTACTGAAAAATACATTAAATATTTAAAAAAAGTCGGTGAATGTAGCAATTATAAAAAAAGGCTCAATTATACTAGCTACATGCACAAGCCCAGCCTTTTACTGTATACATTGAATATAATTGTTAAACTTTGCTTACAAGCTGCAAAAATGAAAGTGTATGTGTGTGAACAAAATGATTACAGTGTTGCCAATGAATTTACACATGGCTGTGTCTCCAATTACACATTGAAGAAAATTGCACTACACATCTTTTGTGTAGGTTAAAATTGAAACAAAAATAAATAAAAATAGAACCCAAAGTAGAATTACACACAGATTATACAAGAATTTAATAAAATGGCATACATATGTGAGTAGAAATTACACACTGTCTAACTACACACAGACTGGCAACACTAAATAGCTATAATCATGCAGAAATGCCGCATCTGCAATTGTACCCTGTAATTGTTATTTTTATAAACAAAAGACAGTTGTTTCTGACAATTTTTCATTTGTTAATGCCAGCAAAATACATGTGTTTTTTTTTGCTGATGTATTTTTATTTTAGTTGTGCGTGTACCTAGTATAATTGTATGATGGCTCAATCCATACGAGAATTTAAAAATCAAAATTTCTTATGGTAATGTACAACATGTTGCTTATTGAGTTCAAGTTTCAACTTTGATATTAGTGGAAGTTCTCATTTGGTTAAATGAAACTTTAACATAATAACTCTAGTTATTCTAAGAAATATTTGATGATGATCTGCATTACCAATAGTGAAATGCGCATAGGATCCAGCAAAACCCCTCAATAATCAATTTCAAAGTATTTTTAATATGAAGTATACTGAATAAGAAATATAAAATAAATTTATATATATTATCAATAAAAAAAATTAATGAAGCAATCGTTGACTGATTTAAATTGGGTTATTTATATCAACAAACGCCTATAACTTAAGAAAATAATGAAATTTTTTTTGTGCAGAGCCAAATTTTGGAAATATGACAAACTCGTTGAAAACTTGTAGCTAGACCTATATCTAATAACATAAATGAGAGATAATAGAAACTAATGTAAATTATAAAAGAACTTCTTGTTCATAAAAAAATTTTGAATCTGCTAAAGATCCTGTAGTTTAATGAAAGTCATAAAGGCAATATAACAATAGCTACCAGATAGATAAGTATGTATATCAGTTTTTATTTTTATGGCAACAATTCTAATTTCAATTAAACACTTTAATGGTATCATTCCACAAATTAGCCCACACATGATTGCTGCGGATAAAAGCTTGCACTAACAAGCCATTTACAAATGTTGAGACCCAAACTAACACGACATACATAACTAATCCTCAAGCTTGCAGCATATTCGACTCATATTACAAAATTCTAATGCTAAACACGAAATGTTTAAAAAAATTAAATAAACAGAACACTAAAACTATCTTTTAGTTGTAAAAGTATTTAAAACTATGAAAACATGATTAAAGTATGTCAAAACAACAACAGCAACAGACAATTAACAAAAAAAAAACAAATAAAAAAGGTACACTAATAAAAATATGGGTATTAAAAAGTATTAAGAAACATTTTACCAAACAACAAGCTTCGGGGTGGCTAGTAAAAGAAAAAGAGACAAACTTAGAAAATCTTGAGTAAATAAAAATAAAAAAATTAAATACAAAATAAAGGCGGGTGTTAAATATTAATCATCAGTAATGAGCAAGTTTAAGCTAAAACGAAGAAACTAGATAGGAGATGTAGTAGCTTTTTTTTTAAATACGAGAAGATAAAATAAGGAAATACTGATAATGAGCATTACATTGGCAAAATAAGTATCTATTGGATACATTTAATTATTAATTACAACCAGCATACACACACATGTATCTTTTATTTGTAAAGTAACCCAGCTAGCCTTTTCAATCGCAAAAGAGTACACAGAGGATTTTCAATCGCAGACGAGCTCATGTTTTAATCGTGGAATACGATTCGCACGGGACTAATTGTAAGGGCCGGGGCAAAATGAGTCCGTCATACGTTAAACTTCGCCTTTTTCAACTGACAGCTAAGGCTGAGTTTACATCTGGCATTTCTTGTGTGTCATTTGCCCAAGAAAGCGTAACCAACTGATTACTAATGAAAAACTGTTTTATTCAGACATATATTTATTGAATAAAAACATAAATAAATAAATTTGTCTATTAAATATATATGAAACATTTTAACTTAATAAATACATGTCTGAATCAAACAGTTTTTCATTAGTAATTAGTTGGTTACGCTTTTTTTACGCTTGTGTGGCACATGAAAAACAGATGTAAGGCCGGCCTTAGTTGAAATACATGGTTTCTTATGAGGTCTGTTACATTCAGTACGTGTCCATCAACGCAAAGTACAAAAATTTTTCAACTTTTTGCGTACGTTGAGTAGTTTGACAGATATTGGTTTGTTTTTTTTTTTTGGTGTGTTCTGACTTAGGTTTTTGTGTTTTGTGGCAGCAAAAATAAAATTAAGTAAAAGAAATAAACGAAATAAATAAAAAGAGTTGAATTTAATAAATAAAATGGAGAATTAACCTATAGAAGCCGTTCGAATACTTCCGTCAATAAAGAATTCATTGTGCCAACCTCCTAAGTCGTTGCGTTAATGTCAGTTGAAAAAGGCAAAGTTTAACCTATAACGTCCCTTTTCACAATGTATGGTTAAGAGTTAACGTGAACTTTAACTGACAGTTCTTCATACAAAACTTGCCGTTAAAGTCCCTGTTATCTTTTAACCATACATTGTGAAAACGTACGTAACAGATTCATTGTGCCCCGTCCTTTACCTGTTCATGATTCGTATACATGAACCGCAGAGGACGCTTTTATAGTCGTAGATGCAATAGTTTGAGATTTATATAGAGATTATGTTACAACTTTTTTTGAAGAACATTGAGAATCCTAAGAGGCTCCTCAACGTTAAGCTTTTATGAGCCATTGGGGGAGTTGTAAAAGAATCATTCGATAATGATTTTGTGAATCGTACAATACTCAGTATGCTTTTTAATAATATGCTTTTAATAGTATGCTTTTTAATAATAACAAGTAAGAGTGCTATATTCCGCTGTGCCGAATCTTATATACCCTTTACCAAAGTGCGTTTATGTGGTATAGAGATACATACATAAGCACACAGATATGTTGGTACATATTAATTTTATGAAAAAATTCATACTTTTTTCTCTAGTGCAATTTTTAGGTTTTTGACATTATGTTTGGTGCTTCTTAAATTTTGGCGATTTATTTTATTTTGCTGAATTTTTTAGTTTTTGCGATTTTTTTCATATAGGCAATTTTTTTTTTGTTTATGCAATTTTTTCGGTTTTTGGCGTTTTTTTAATTTTGGAGATTTTTTCGTTCTGGCGATTTTTTCGTTCTGGCGATTTTTTTGATTTCGACGATTTTTTTTCATTTAGCCGATTTTTTTATTTTTTATATATTTTATTTTTTTGTGGCAATTTTTCTAGTTTTTACACTTTTTTTCTCGTTTTGGCGATTTTTTCGGTTTTTTTTTAATTTTGGCGACTTTTTTCCTTCTGGCAATTTTTTGGATTTTGAAAATTGTTTTTCATTTAGGCGATATGTTTATTTTTTTCATATAGGCATTTTTTTTTGTTATGGCGATTTTTTCTTTTTGGCAATTTTTTTAGTTTTGACACTTTTTTCTCGTTTTGGCGATTTTTTCGATTTGTGGAATTTTTTTAATTTTGGCGTTTGATTTTTGTTTTGGCTGATTTTGACGATTTTTTTTCATTTAAGCGATTTTTTTAATTTTTGGCGATTTTTTTCATATAAGCAATTTTTTTTTGTTTTTGGCGATTTTTTCGGTTTTTGGCGTTTTTATTTCTTTTTGGCGATTTATTTTCGTTCTGGCGATTTTTTTGATTTTGGCGATTTTTTTTCATTTAGGCGATTTTTTTTAATTTTTGGCGATTTTTGTTCATATAAGAATTTTTTTGTTTTGGGGATTTTTGCAAATTTTTGTCATTGTGGGAATTTTTGTATTGACACTATTTTCTCGTTTTGGCGATTTTTTTCGGTTTTTGGCGTTTTTTTAATTTGGGCGATTTTTTTTCACATGAGCGATTTTTTTAATTTTTGGCGATTTTTTTTCATATATGCAATTTTTTTTGTTGTGGCGATTTTTTTCGCTGTTTGGCGTTTTTTTTTTAATTTTTGGCGAGTTTTGTTCACATAAGCATTTTTTTTTGTTATGGCGATTTTTGCGGTTTTTGGCGTTTTTTTTTAATTTTAGCGTTTTATTTAATTTTGGCGTTTTTTTCGTTTTGGCGATTTTTTTAAAATTTTTGGCATATGTACATACAATTGTATGTATATAACATGGGATTTTAAAAGTTTTCGTCAATCATTTTGGAACACCCTTTAATTTTTAGCTTTTATATATTTGTTGTTGTAGCGACCAAAGTTCTACATACACTGTCCAAATTTCAGACCCGTAGCTTTTACCGTTCCTGAGAAAATAGCCTTCTTCCTAAAACATGAAATATGTTTAATTATTAGGAAAAAAGTTAAAGTTTTCCAACCCTGGAAACGTTTTTTTATTTTGTTAAATTTTAAATTTTTTTTTTTAAATTATAAATACCAATTTTATTCATACCGAAGTATAAAATAAGTTAATTTAATAAAAAAGTAATAAAAACTTGTTTTCGGTAGTTATTTTCTATGGGAAAATAGAGTTTGAGTTTTCCAGCTCTGAAACCGTCTGTCCGATTATGCTGATTTTCAATAGCAAAATTTTTCGGAAAATTTCTGACACACCAGTCCAAGAACGAAGTCTCTAGCTGTTCTGGGAGCTTGGGAAAACCGATTTCACGTACAGACAGACGGACAAACGGACATCGCGTGTTCGTCTTCCCTATGCACAAGGATTCAGAATATATATATACTTTATGTGTCGCTTATTAATATTGTAGAAATTACAAATGGAATGACAAACCTATATATACCCTTTTACCATTTTTTGGTAAAGGGTTTAAAAAGAGCAATTATATTTTAGATAAAAGCATCGTCGACATTGGAACATTGGAAGATTTATAAGAGAACTCTTTCTCTCTCTCTCTTAGCATGAAGCGCACAATATCACTCTACAAATAATTATCAGGAGATTCGTTTAGGAGTTTTATATTAAACAGCATCGTCTATTAAACAGCTCCTGGCTAGCTGGGAAGAAGTGCAAACGATTTTTAGGAAAAAGTATTTACTGAAATACATAAGTACATATGTATTTATGTACATATTTCAGTAAATAGTTATTGCCTTAAATTACAACAAATGAGTACATTTCTTTTAATATAGTTCGACTACTAGTGCTTATTTCGCAACTACACATTTGCAATTACAATCGGAAAGATAGATGAATGCTCACTTATACATACATACATACTGCTGTAAATTAACAAAAAATCTTGTAGATATGTCAGTACATGGAGTATGTAATGACAACTGCCACCGCCTCTGTATATACCCCAGCAGTGTGTAAGCTGTTGTTGCAATTGCTTTTACAACTCTGCTCATATTTGTGGGTTATGTTCGCTTTCATGTTGATTTTGTTATTTCATATACATACGTACATACATACTACTTGTTGTTCGACTTGGTTTTTTTCCTGTAATGTCGCCACCATCATTCCCATCAGTAACAGCATCATCTTCATACAAATCGTTATGAGCAACATGAGAGTTGCAGTTGTAGTTGAATTTTTACTAGTCGTCATCATAATTGTCATGATCATCTTCTGTTTCTAAGGATATGCATGTATATATTTACGTATGTATTTCAGTTGTTGCAACAGTGTGAGTTGCAACGACGATAGTTTAGTGATTTTTATTATAAAAATATTGCCGTGTGGTTGCCCGTTTGGTCCGCCCCTTTTTTCACGATATTATAGTAACACGTACAATTTTTATTTATGTACTCTGCTGGTAACTTGTTTGCTTAAATTTCTTTTTTGTTTTTGTATACATTTACTTACATGAACATGCTTATATATCTCATTTAATAAACCTATTTGTTTTTGTTTGTAGACGTTCAATATGGTGTATTGCATTAATTTGGGTGGCAATTAACCCATTAAAAATTTTTGTAAAATGTAAGGTGAGATAATGAATATTTTGCTCGCTTTTTTTGATTGTGTGCAGGCATAACATCATCATTATTTAACTGAATCTAAATTATTTTTAACTTTTTAGTGCTAAATTTTGAAGTCGGTTCAATTTATGTTTACAAATTTAATTTAAAATTTTTAGTCGAGATTGTATGGTTACAGAAGCGTGATCACGCCTAATCTTGTATCTGTTCTAAATACAACACTTTGTTTGATCTCCATATAAGTTCCATTTGATTTTAGAACTGCTTGTAGCCTTCTAGGCATCAATTCCATAAATTAATTAATTAATTGAATTGACTTCATTAAAGTTTTTGATGGTTATGTTTCTTTTTCTGGAGTGTCTGCCGGAATTCTTTCACAAATGTTCAGTTATTTTGAGGAACGGCAATTGAGGGTGATAGTCCATTTAATTTGGTGTGTAATACAAGAACCATTCTATAATTATTTTGGCGGTGTGGATAGGATTTTTGTCTTGTTGGAATATTCTTGTTCGATTTCAGATAAATTTCAGCTAGAAGTGCAGCGCAAGTCTTGGCCATACACTTTACAAACTGAATTGAAAGATTTTCATTCAACTGTCAAATTTATATTTGTTTTTCCACAACTACAAATTTTAAAATGTAAAACCTCTATTGCATTCATTCATTAATTTTTATATTTTTTATTTAAAATACAATTTTAAAAATACATAAATTTTTCTATACAAAATAAAGCTAGAAATATTAATTTTGACAGCTACTCAAGGTACTCGAACACCAACAGCACAATCGAGTTGTATGATTTACTAGTTAAAGCATAGTATTCTGTTCAAATTTTTGAAAAATGTTGAGCAACATTGATTATTTCATACGAAAAATTTGACATGGAAAAAAATATTAATTAGCCCTCAAACTATGCTACAATTTCTTATGTAAATAAGAAATAAGTGCTTACCCATCTTATTTCGCACGAACAATTAAAATGTTGAAGATACATTTCATATGTTTTTCCCAATATAAACAGAATACTATTTTTGCAACATTTTTTCCTGAACAAATCGTGTAAATTTTTTTATATGTATTTTGACAGCATTTCACGTGAAATGTTGAACAGAGTACCAGGCTTAACATGAAAAATCAAAATCTTTCAATTTTTCTTCAATAAAATCGACAACTGCCAAAGTAATCAATTGACAGAGACATACACGCCTTGATTTGGACAAAAACCGACTATATTGAAAGTTGAATTGAATCGCATATGGGGAGCTTTATGCATAAAAAGTTATCTAGTTTTTCAAAGGGTCTATAACTTTTTATTTATAGAAATCTGTTTTATAAACCTTTTATAAATCAAAGATATGTACATAATATTATTTATGTTCTTATGCCTTAAAGCCTGTAGTCTTTGCACTTCCGCCCTTGTATTTGGTACTCAATTTATTCTTACACTTTAAATTATTTAATTTTGTTAAGGTTAAGGTTTTTATGTTTGCTCAAATCAATCGAACTCTATATTTACTTTTAACTCTTAATTGCAGAAGGTGAATTTTTTACTGGTAAACCGTGTTAGTTTTTAAATTTCGGGGTATCCCCTTTAGCTACGATGTACCTCGTACGTCTATGTACCTTTCCGGGGGTTAGTATAACTCTCTTTGCCGACGTATCTGTTGTCTGCAGTAAAATTTAATTAATTTACAGCTATTCAAATTTCGTTAATGGCTTATTTTTTTATTGTATGGTATACTATAAATTATATTGTCATACCGGGGTTGTGTTTTTTCAAAAATCGCACAATTGTGTAGGAAGTGAGTACCAGCCTTAAATTATATACATATGTACTTATATATGTAGTTTACTTGTCTTGCAACAATTGTAAGAATATTAGAAAATAATACATATCGCACTCAATCAGCAAGAGGGTATTAACTAAAAATTTTTAAAAAATTCTCCTTTTGCAAGAAATCAACTAACAACATCAATATATATCTACTGTAAAAATTTCCGCGTATTCCGATAGCTCTTTTGTTGATAAAATTTGTTTTACTTTAGGATTTTAATTCGAAATCTGACTGTTTTTATGATAACTTTTTCCAATTTTTGCTTGAGTTGTGACTTTTTTCAAAACATACATAGATATTCTCCCCCAATAATTGCAAGGTTTTAAAATAAAAACAATGTATTATGTATTCGGATTTTCCAATTCTCTTAAAATACATCCACAAACAGTTTTTCGTCTCTACTGAAAATTTTAAAATTTAGAGTTAATACCCTCTTTTTGATTAAGTGCGATATCTACATACTTATTTAACGGCAAACACAACAGTAAAGTTTTCATACATCCCAAAGAGGGTTAATTAAAAGCATTATGGGTATCCCTATGTATGTACATACATACATTAGTATGTATGTAGGCACGTACATATCCATATGTACTTGTGTATGTACATACATGTGTATGTATGTACCTATTTGCTATCTAAAAAATCATGACAACAATATTGGCTATAATTTCAGTTCCAAAACAACAACAACAATAAAGCTTTCCAGCATTAATAAGTACATACTCATGTGCATACATACATACGTGCATACATATATAAATATCTATGTACGTACAATGCGTTAATAAACTCCTTCAAAGCAATTGTTAGCTGTTTTGATGAAATGTATACATGTTCTTCTTACTCGTATTGTATACACACAGAAGTACATATTTATGTACATACATATATACATACTCATATATAAATATGAAAGTCCTGCACAAGACCACATACAAAAACTTTTAAGACCAGGGATTTTTCAAATGCTTTACTACAGCGAAATCTTCTAAAACAAACGCTAATAGTATTTTTACACGATATGTGATTCGCGCTCTATTCATGCTTCACACCCCAATCATGACCGAATTAACTTGCTTCGCCATACAAAATTATGAAAGCGAATCAAGTAGATTCAATATCTACTTTATTCGATACCACGCTTCGCACGTAAAATTTTCTTTTTTTTTCATTTAGGCGATTTTTTTAATATTTGGCGATTTTTGTTCATTTAAGCAATTTTTTTTTGCTTTGGCGATTTTTGCTGTTTTTGGCGTTTTTTTTCATTGGGGGATTTTCTTTCTAGTTTTGACACGTTTTTCTCGTTTTGGCGATTTTTTTCAGGTTTTGGCGTTTTCTTTTAATTTTAGCGATTTCTTTTCATTTTGGCGATTTTTTTCGTTTTGGCGATTTTTTTTAATTTTTCGGCGATTTTATAATTTTCGGATTTTTTAGTTTTACCGTTTTTGAAAATTTCAAGAGTTTAGCTCTTACGGTTTCCAAGATATAGCAATTTGTCAAAATTACATAGTCAAAATTGCATTAACTGATGGACCACCCTTTAATTTAAATTTTTTTAATATTAGTGTTAATTGTTGTAGCCTATATAAAAATACACTAATTTTACAAATTTCAAGTGTCGATATACATATGTACATACATTTGTAAGTATATTACATGATATTTTAAAAGTTTTCGTCACTCATTTTGGAACACCCTTTAATTTTTATCTTTTATATATTTATTGTTGTAGCGACCAAAGTTCTACATACACTGTCCAAATTTCAGACACGTACCTTTTACCGTTCCTGAGAAAATAGCCTTCTTCCTAAAACATGAAATATGTTTAATTATTATGAAAAAAGTTGAAGTTTTCCAGGCCTGGAAACGTTTTTTTATTTTGTTAAATTTTAAATTTTTTTTTTTAATTATAAATACCAATTTTATTCATACCGAAGTATAAAATGAGTTAATTTAATAAAAAAGTAATGAAAACTTGTTTTCGGTAGTTATTTTCTATGGGAAAATAGAGTTTGAGTTTTCCAGCTCTGAAACCGTCTGCTCGATTTTGCTGATTTTCAATAGCACAATTTTTCGGAAAATTTCTGACACACCAGTCCAAGAACGAAGTCTCTAGCTCTTCTGGGAGCTTGGGAAAACCAATTTCACGTACAGACAGACGGACAGACGGACATCGCTTGTTCGTCTTCCCTATGCATAAGGATCCAGAATATATATACTTTATGTGTCGCTTATTAATATTGTAGAAATTACAAACGGAATGACAAACCTATATATACCCTTTTACCATTTTTTGGTAAAGGGTATAAAAATAAGAAGAAAATATTGAGATGCCTTCAAAAACAAGATTTTAAATGAATCGAATGTATGTATGCAATTATGCATGCTTATGTGCATGTAAATATGTATACAAGTGCGTATGATACGTATATACCCAGCTGGAAAAGTAGGCATTAGAAACGAGAGGGTAGTTTCATTAAAACATAATGGAAATAATTCATTACTCAGCTAGGATATGTCTGATTACTGTGTTAACAGTAATCAATTCAGAAATGAAAAATTAAACATGATGTTCATTAGCTTATAATTTACTATTCATTACCTTTTCCCACTGGGTATGTATATGAGTGCGTATGATACGTATGTATATTCCAACTTTTACAGAGCAATAAAGCCATATTTCGATTTTGCTTAGTTAGTCCTGATTCACACACGTCAGGTTTGACTCGTCAAGTCTTGAGCTTTTAGGAAAGAGCGGTGAAGAAAATAAAAAGGGGTACAGACTTGACCGTACCAGTCAAGTTTGCTTTTTCGTTTTGTTTTGTCATTCGTAATACTCTACTACAACGCAATTGATGAGACTTGATGACTTGACTTGACGGTGTGTATGAACGCAAATGCAGGTTCAAAAGACAATTTAACAAAAATTGATCAGGTAAACCTGATGTGTGTGAATCAGGACTTATAAATAAGTAGAATATGAGTAGAAAAATAATTTAAGTTCAAGACAACAAAAAACTAAACAATTGTAATATGCAATTTGATTTAATAATTTTGGAAAAATAAAGTAGTACTCGTAAGCTTATATAATCCTTAAATTTAATTTCAGAAACAAAGTAATTTTATTTTCAGGATAAAGATTTCAATTCAAATTTTATGTGTACTCTTTTATATAACTGCCTAAATGCAACCATTCCGTATAGAGGAAATGTAAAAACACTTGATTAAAATTTATGTGGATATGTTTTAGGATTTTGGTCGATATCGAGTCCCTCAATTTGTTACTGGGGTTACATTGTAACTCGAATCGAAATAAAATGAATTTTGCATACAATCATACAAGGCGAAATAAATATCTTTTGTTTCAAATTGCAGAATTTTGAGTCACTTAATTATATATTTACATGTATTTATGTATATATATGTATGTATATATGCGTATAAATATGTATGGATGTCTCAATAAGCTAACAAAAACTATTTATGTATGGATATGCATATATACATACATAAATACTTAAACAGAAAGTCTTATGTACATATTTATATTAAAATATAATTATACTCCTCGTTTAAGGAAAAAGTCGTTTCATCTTTTCTCTGGCCATAAAACTGTTTTAATAAAACAATGGTTTCTTAAGCGTTCATCTGAATTCATTTTCTTTGCTTTTTAGACCATATTTTATTTGAATTAAATAATTTGATGTATTAAAAATTTATATTCTCTTTCTAACTAAATTTTAAAATATTTATTAGCGCTTAAAGTTCATTACACTTCAGCATTTGAACATTGCAATGTTAATAGTCCTGGAGCAAATATTGACAATTTCAGAAATAGATTATCATTAGTAGAATTTCTATAATTATAAATTTCAATCCAAAATTGATCAGTTCTTAGCAAATTTTTCAATTTATGTAGCCTTAAATTTCTGGTACTTCATTCTACATATTTCTTCAATTTCACCATACCAGCAAAAATTACCGCTTTGCAGAAGAGTGTTTGTAAGCCAGCGAGAAGCAATACATTCAGCTTCCAAAAAGCCATGCATTTTTTGCCTTACTAAAACGTTTCACAGAAGTAATGATGTGTAGATTTTTTGTACTCAGATGCAAAAGTTACTGGTTTACAATTTAGTTTACTTTTTTCCACTTTTTTAGAGATCCCGCTTTACAATAATACTTTTCAGAAGCATTTTTCGAAGCTTTCGTTATCAAGAAAGCAATAATTTGCTTCCCTCATTTGTTAGTTCCTCCAAATTAGAATTCTTTTTTGCTGGGATGATTGTAATTAAATTATTTTATAACGTGTGTGGATTCCCTATAATTTCTTAACGCTGAATAAACAAACTTTATTGTAATATTGAAATTATTTGGCAATCTGGCTCTAATTTCATACGTACAATGAATAGTTTTTTTTTTTCGTAACAACAAAGTGTTTCTTACTGTGAAAGAGAAAGTTGTTCTTCCTCTGTATTTCACCCAGCTAAAGTAACATTCTGCAAAGGAAACTTTGCGTGTCTAAAAGGACTGCAATCAGACAGAAAAGTGGAAAATTCCTACTTAGTGTTTTGTATAAGGCCACCAGACTATCACAAATTAATATTTAGTGGATTTGTAAAATACAATAAAGGTACTTAAATCAAAAATTAAAAAGAACCAATTTAGTGCCTTTTTAAAAAAGCAAAAAAAAATTCCGTACTGTTATGAATTAAAAAGCACTAAATCTAGTGCGAAAAGCACTAAATTGGTACGCTGCACACGAAGCACGAAGGTGTCGTGTAAACGACAAAATTCAAAATCATGATTCAGAGAGCGAAACATGTGATTCAGCTCGTCGTCTAAACATAGTATACAGCACTGTTGGCAAGAGATTTGTAAAGAAGAAAATACTTCACGACTGAGGAATTTGTGATGCTTGACTCCTTCTACGCATGGGCGCATATACATACAAACGTCATGCATGTATATATACACACTATTTTTTTACATAGCAATATCGATCATCTGTTTCCTACTATTGCAGTTACATTACATTACAGTCGGCTAACTGAGACCTTAAACACATTATAGCACTATCGGAGAATGTGTAGTTGACTACAAAAATAGTTAACTTATAGTTTTCTTAGACTGACTAAAAGCTAACTGCAATGTCATCCAGTACAAACCCAAAATTAAGTGTAATCGAATTTGATGAGAGCCAACAAATTTATTATCAGCTACTTTAAAACTCATTTCAGTTTTATGTTAACATTTTGCTTTTTCTAATTTTGATGGTAGCTTATCTAAGTGGTAGCGCGTTGAGTACACAAATTGTGATGATACATGTTCGAACAATAGACAATTTTTTTTTAATTTACTGACTACAAGTGGGTTTAAAAAATACAACTTTAAGCTAGCTGAAAGTAATGCAGAAGGCGCTAATAGACTACCGCCTAGGACATCGCAATGTTAAAGTAGTCAGTTGATTACATTGGAATGTAATCCAAGTGTCAGTCAGTACTACTTGCGAAATAGTTAGCTTAAAGTTAGTTTAAAGTCAGCCAAATTTGCGACAGGGAGCTTACCATCTACATACATGTAAAACACTGACTCCAACGTACAATATGCAAGAATAACAAGCATACACGTATCAACACTACTTCTTTTGAGTGTTTGTTACGAACAAGAAGTCTTCGCGAATTCCTTGTTAACACTCATATATGTACATATGTATGTATGTATGTACATGAACATCAATCCATCCATCGCGCTTCGCTTATTATATGACAGCATTTATTATATTACATACATACATATGTATGTATATAATACATGCCACGAGAATACATTTAAAAAGCAAGACGTATGTATTTATATCTTAAGACTGTTTACGCAGGCCTCTAATAAATACATACATATGTATGAATTTTAAGTTGTTTAGGATTTTTTTTCTGTTATAAACTTTATACCAAGTAAACCAAAAAACAACAAATAATTCTGTGACACTAAACTTAATAGAAACTACGTAACACGTCCATACTTACATACATAAATATGTATGTAAATATGTATGTATAAACATTACAACAAAGAAAACACAATAACAAATCGTTAATGCATTTTTACACACGAACACACTTCATACATGCATGCATACGTATGTTTTTATAACAGCAGCACTAACAGTAGTACCCCCAATAGAAAAACTATACAAACACACATACATACACACGTATGTGTGTACATACACATCCATACATATCCATGGAACCAAAAAAGACCAGAAAAAATAACATGAACAACTACTACAACAACAAGCAATAACAGCCATTTTTCTAGTTGTAAAGTTAATTTTTTCATGTTTTCTTTTTGTTGTTGCTTGTTTGTCTTGCTGTTTAGAAAAGCTGGGTGAGTGTGTATAACAACTACTACCTCTACTACAACAACCACCAACTGCAACATCACACTACTAACATGGCTAAACCGTGAGACGAACATCATGTACACAACAACATCAAGAAAATATTCATGTGAAACGGTGGGTTTTAGTGTTGGCTGTCTCACTCATACCAATGGGAAATGCTTTGCAACTTATTCATTCTGTATTACAACAACGCCCTGTTCCATTGCTGATGATGAGTGTAAGTAGTATTTGTGCCATGAGAGTGGGTAGGCTGGCTGTAGCTGCGTGTGTAGTCTGTATTATTTTGGTAGAATGTTGAAAAGGAGAATGGATGGATGGCAGAAATAAATTGTTTTGTTTTTGAAGAAATTTAAAAAAAATATACATATGTATGTATATATGTATGTATGTATAAATAAATAGCAAATAATATGTAAATGATTTTCTAATATTATTTGTTGTTACTGTTGATGGTTTTATTTGTGCGAGGGAAAGCGGAAAAATTACTTCATAAATGAATTCAAGCGATATTGTATGTACACTAAAGTCCAGCACAAGACCATTTATGAGACCTTTCAATACATGAGAGATTTTTCAAATGCTTTACTACAGCGAAATATTTTAAAACAAACGCTAATCAACACCGTTGGCAAGACAAACAACTGAAACAAAAATTTTGCTAACAGTTATGTTTAGCGTTTGTTTTAGAATATTTCGCTGTAGTATAAAGCATTTGAAAAATCTCTCATGTCTTGAAAGGTCTTATAACTGATCTTGAAAAATGAGTTCAGTCCACTACAAGACTTTATGAGACATAATAGACAATGACTAAAATTTTTATGACTATAAACATTAATTTTGAGCCTATAACAGTAACATTTTTTTGACGTTTCCATAAGAATACATGTAGAAAACAGTCATAAAAGCTGCTCTCCTGTAAAATTTTAAATGTATTAGATAGGTCAGTTAGATAAAACAGCGACGATATGTATGTATTCTTGTGTACATACATATAGAAAAAATTAATATGAACAATTTTTTAATATCAATTAAAATATTGATTGAATTTTTAAATGAGAGATAAAAAATAAAGGGTGTTCTTCGGCAAGCAGCGAAAAATATTTAAATCCTAATCTAATATTCAGTCACTGAAAATTAAATATTGAACACTAAAATTTTAAAATCAAAACTAAATCATATTCCCCCTTATTGCGAATGGCGTCGTCGACGTCACATCAAGGTGACAGCAAAAGTTGTCACTTGTCTACTCTACTAACGAAGCTTTATGCTCTTATGCAAAAACGATTGTTAAAGTTAAAGCATGCTTTAAAACCGGTTTTGCCATACAAAATTCTTTTGTTAAACCAACTTTAAATTTACCATTCGTTTTTGCATAAGGGGGTTAGAGATTAGTAAGAGATTGTCAATAAGAGCCGATAAGGAGTAGACAAGTGACATTATTTACAGTCGTCTTGCTGTAACGTCGACGACGCCATTCACAATAAAGGGGGATTATGTCAGTCTATTTAATTTTGTCTACTTGATGTTTATTGGATATCATAAGAAGCAAACTCTTGAAATGTTCAAAAACGCTAAAACTAAAAGTTCTCAACATAAAAAAACCGGCAAAACTAAATATTAATCGTTGTGATTAAAAATAATTTCAAAATTCGCCTAAACGAAAAAAGCGCTAAAACTAAAAGCCAACCGAAAAATATTGACTAAACGAAAAAAACTCCAAGACTAAAATAAAATCGCCAAAAACCGAAAAAATAATTATGTACATATGTATATGTGGTTTCCGTACGGAACCCTTCGTGTGGGAGTCAAATTAGCATTTTACTGAATTTATTTATTTTTATTAAAGGTATTGATTGGAGAAATAATAAGAGTAATTTTACTTTGCAAAGTCTTACTTACTCCCCTCTCTCCGACCAACTCAAGACTTTGCAAAGTCAGTTTTGGGTGTAAAAAAGCAGTCATACAAGTTATGCTTCACCAGTCATAATGAAGAAGTGCATTCAAGCAAACATGAAACTGAAGTTTTTCGAAAACAGCCCTCGTACGATAATTTTTTCTTATGGGTATAAGTGACAAAATTAAATAAAATACATATTTTAGTTGAAAAATTTTTTTTAAAGTAATTAGTGATTTGCTTAAAACGTAATATCTATCATACAATAAATCTCCTCTCTCCTACAAAGTAAGTTTTGCGTGTGTGAAAGCAGTCATACATATTATGACAATGAAGCAGATTAGAGCGTATTTAACCAAAGATGAAACTGAAATAATTTTAAAAACAGGCCTCGCACTTTTTTATGGGTATAAGTGACAAAATTAAATAAAATATGTACATATATTTAATTGAAAATAATATATGCATATAAAAAAGTTTTAAAGTAATTGGTGGTTTGCTTAAAACGTAATGTCTGCCATACAAGAAATGAAACTGTTATTTTTTATTATAAATACTAACATTTTTAATTTTTGTACTCGTTTATTGTAAAGTTGTCATTTTATTACTTAAAACTAATTACCTTTTTGCGTTTTGAACCATGCAATTTTATTTGTATGACAAACATTTCTAACAACCAACTACAGACAAAGACAATATGTTGAGACATTTAGTCAAGCCGGCTTGCTGGCAGCCACTCAGCCAGCCATCGAGAGAAATCGAGAGCCAACCAACTAAACATTCATCCTGCCTGCCCAGCCATTGAGTTTAGGCATGAATGAACATTGTGAAAGAAAACGTGTGTTCGTATGATTGTACAACAACATTTAATACGTACGATTATAACTTGTGTACAAGACAAAAACCTCAGCAAAAGTAATCAAAGTATCCAATAAATAAATTTAGAAAAAATATATGCCATATACATATGTACATATGTTTGTATGTATGTATGTAGTATGAAATAGTATAGCTCATATTTAAACATTTGTTATTGTAAAAGATACTTAAACACCACCACTTAACATTAAATAATCTACAAGATACAAATTATAGACATTTAATGCTCAAACTTAAAATTTCTCTCCTTTTTGGACTCATTGCTTTTTCATGTTTGTGTGAGAGTGTGTGAATTTCGCATGCTCTTATTTTTATGTGGTAGGGTAACAGTTGGGTAAATATTCGGTTCCATATTTTCAGTACTTATTGGGATTTTTAGCCGATTTTTTTCGTAAGGAAAACTCAATTAGGAAAATTGGTATAAATGCGATTTTCGATAAATTGAACATCAGTTTGAGGTCGACAAGGCCGACGTCACGGCGTTCAATTGTCAAAAAGTCCCATATGTTAATTTCCAAATAAACATTATTAAAATTAGTTTTTTATGAACTTACAGAAATATGTTAGGAAAAACCGATATATTAAATAATTATGGAAGATAAGGCAACAGATGGTTTGTTCATCTATTGAAGGTAAAACATGGAAATGCACACCCAAAATCTTGAGATGGATATACACCATGGTAGTGAGACCTGTCATCACTTATGGTGCTGTTGCTTGGTCAGACCGGGCCAGGCTGCCTACGATCGGATATCACTTAGAGATATTATAGATATTAGAATGCTCCTGCATTAAAAGAGTTATGAGAACGTATCCTACGGCGGCTATGGAAGTCCTGCAAGGCTGCAAGATAAAAAGTAATCAGTATGGGGAAGAAGACACGTAGGGACTATTTAATTAGCTAATGGGATCAATCATTGTTGGCAAGACAATTTCTTCAACCCTCAGATGTGATGATGGTGATGGTACACTGATGGTTCCGGAATGCCGGAAAGCTTTGGTGTAGGAGTCGATGGACGGAGCATTAACTATTAGCGAATCTTTGGAAAAAACTTCTACCATTTTTCAATCGATAGCTTATGCCATTCCGAAATGTGCACAATTTAATCTAAACAAAAGGCTACAGAAGAAAAGAAATGGACATCTTCTGACCTTCAGGCTACCATCGAAGCACTTAAACTCATATGAGCTTATCTCTAAGTTGACTTGGAAATGCTGCATAAAAATAAACCAGCTAATCAGCATGAATAATGTAGCAATATGCTGGGTTACTGGCGGAGTGGTAGAAAACAAAAATGCAAAAAAACTGGCCAGGAGGGGATGAGCACAACCTCGATCGGACCAGAACCGTTTTGTGGACTTGGATTGATTAAAATCCAGGAAGACATCTACATATCGACAGAGATCAAGAATTCCAAGGAACACCTCTGCTTCAATCTCCCTAAATTGAGGCACGCAACGCTAATGATTGGAACGTAGAAATAAAATCGTTTCACAACTTTCATGTCCCCAAGTAAATACAATTTGAGAATGCATAGGTTTCCCCACAGTTCATTGCAGACTGAGAAAACACCTCAGCAGACTAGACATTGAGAGAAATAGCCAGATTATATCTGAATAAGTGCGAAGCTTTATTCAAAAAAAAAAACAGCCAATTGGGAAAGCACTTATTTTAGGTTTTGCAAACTGCCAACACTATAAACTTTGGCAATCTTGAGATTCCTCGAAAGGAATTTTACAGATTTTGTTCGGTAGAACTGGTTTCCGTATAATTTAAATTCGTTTTCTCATTATGAAAGATAAAAACTGAAAATTTAAGTTAATTTTTCGCAGTTTGCGACTGTTTAGTTTTTTCCTGACGTTCTATTCAAATTTAATAAAACTTGTTTTAGTTAGTTTGAATTATTATTGTTCGAACTTTGTATGATATGATTAGGGTAGAGTTCGTATCGCTATGTTAGCCAAATTACATGTGATCATATTTGAGGAGCAAATGACACGAAAATAACAAGCATGCAGAATCAGATTGGATGAAATTGTTTCGATGTTGGTACTTGAAATTATCAAAGCAGTGAATCACAATTAGAGCGTGACTTCCTCATTTACCAAAAGATAACCACAAATATATCCAGACTTCGTTTCTGATAAACACGATTCTATTCAATCGTAATCAGGTCTGTAGTGACAGATCAGATCTGCTGGTTATCAAGTTTATATCGGGTGTATATACAACATCCAACTTGGTATATGAATGTCGGATGAAGCTACTCTCACTTTCCAGGCACAACAATGCGCCCGGAAATATCATTGCGGATGAAATAGCCAGATTCGCACATCGAATATACATTCGTGACATTGATCAAATGCTTGGCGTTCCGTTAAAATGCAGTTAGATACAAATGCAGTAAGATTTGTTTGGGATCGCACAGAAGAGATTGACTAACGAGGTGATATGCTCAATAACAAGAGAACTATTGACGTGATATGATTGTAGTAGATCTCTAATCCTGAAGGGAACAAATACGGACACTTGTTGTGCTGATTACAGACCACTATTTTATAGGTGCGCATGCTAGGAGAATAAATCTACCACATAACGATTTTTGTATAAAAGTTGACAAAATGAGGAGAAGAAAGAGTCTGCAAACCATATTATCTGTGTATGTCGTACTCTATCTGAAAAAGGCGATCTTACTGGGCAGGTCACTGCTTCAGGATGTGTTAGCCATATAAAACTGCGATATTAGACGAATAAACTCGTTTATCCAGCCGATAGGTTGGTTCAGCACTTAACTAATATGTACACGTATTCGTTCCATGTAACACAACGGGACCACTATTACCCAACTGGGCTGATTTTGGCTTTTAAAATTCACAACCGGTGCAACCTAACTTAACATTACCTAACAGGCATGAGCATAATTACTAAATACCAAACCACATTGGCAAGACTGTTATAAATCAGAGTTGGTAAAATAAACTTTGATTGCAAAAAAACTTTCAGCAATTTTTAATACAATGAATCAAAAAAATTCACATATTCCATTTGAACTGAAAGATACATATGTTTATAAAGCTTAAATTTGCTTTATCTAACAGCAACCACAGTGAACCTAGCGTAAGGGCGCTGATAATGAAGATGTGGTGGCCTTCAAAAACACCATGTTGTTACGTTCTGCTAGTGTTAGTGAAAATATTTACAATTAAAGTTTGCTGTTATTTGTTCCTTAAATATTTGGCTCACGAGTTTTAAGTTTAACAAAAAGTACCCCTCTTCCATATTGATTAATTTAGTACTATGTACACATTTTCCAAAGTATCTGATGATTTAATTGCAATCAGATTGAAAAAGTGTTGCTCTTTTTAACTTATAAAATAAAACTCTTGCTCTCTTAGTATATGCACGCTCATCCTCCGGCACTCGCTCTCGCACACTGGCTCTTTATTCAATGTATTGTATTTTCTCAAGGCATTGATATCAAAATAAGTATCTGTGTTGAATTTGTTGTGAATTTGATAGAACACAATATATTGTAAGTCATGGTATTGGTAAGTATCTGTGTTGTTACTTGAATTGTTGTTGTTGTTGCTGATGTTGATATAGTATTGTTAAGTCGTCACAACAAATGTTCATTCACCATCATATCATCATCATCATCATTATTATTATTTTTATTGCTTGCTTGCTATTTACGAGCTGGATGGATGGCTGGCTGGCTGTTTGTTTGACTGTCTGGCTTGATATCTCATGCTTGCATGAGAGTATCTGTGTGATTGCTATGAGCTCAAATGTATGGGTGAGTTTGTTGTTTTTCGTGCATGTGTGTGTGTGTGTGTGTGCTGATGTTGTTGTTGTTATTGCTGTAATATTGTGGAGCACAGCTAAAGCAGTAGTGGCAGTTGTACTTGTAGTAGTAGTTTATTTTTTGTTGTACATATTTGAATGTTTTATTTTTCTCTGTTTTGTTTTTGTTCATTTTCTTGTTCGTGTTGTTGCTATTGCTGCTGTTGTTGTTGTATACATGTTTTAAGGCTGTGTGTGATGTTGTTGTTGCTGTGTTGTGTCGTGTTTGTCGTGTAATTCCCATTTGTTGTACACCACCACTTTGTACATGCTCAAGTAACCCATGTTAGTCTACTTTTGACTGTTACGCAGATTGTTCGTTCGTGTCGTCCGTTTGTTTTTTACCATCAGAAAAAAATTTTTCTCCAATAAAAAAGTAAAAATACTTCTATCAAAAAGAAAAGAAAAAAGATTGATAAAAGTAGAGAGTAAAGAAAACGTACGTTCGCACAATCGGAAGAACTAAATCGTCGTTATAATTTTGGGATTTATCAAGTGTTTTCTAATATGTATTATAATTTAACTCATAATCCGCTGAAAATAAAAAGCTTAATTATTTTATAACCAAAGATTGAAAACGCAATAAAATAACAAATACATACATACATATGTAGGAGAATTTATAAAAGAAAATTTAATAGAATTTAATGGAATAGTGCAAAAATATTTACCGCCGGCAAATGGAGTTTCAAAAAATATTGTTTAAAAAGAGAAAAATTATTAAAAAAATATGTCTTTCGAATTAAAAAATAATTAAACCATTTTAAAGGCTTTTTATTTGTGAATAAAGTTCTTTAAACAAAATATAGTTTGTACCTAATAAAATTTAAATATTTTTCATTTTAATTTGAAATCAAAAAGTTGATTATTTAACAATTTGGTTTTTGTTCGTGTGTGTGTGTGTGTAAACTCTATATTAAATGACAGTGCACAGTAATGACAGTGGTGTGTGTTTAGTAATGGTGTGTATAGCAATATTTTTCTAAACAAACTAAATTAAATAAATTTAAGTAAGAAAATTTATTTTAAAAATCTTGCCACATTTTTGATTATAAAAAAGTGGCATATTTACTACAAGTAGTACAGAAATTTCAAAACTGGCTTAAGCATAAAAAAAAATTTGATTTTAAATTAGCGCTAATATTTTTAAATAAATAAATTTTAGGAAAAACATTTTTTGTATTCCACTGTAAACTTTAAGAGATTTTATATCTGTACAGCAATTATTTCAATTGTATTTATATAGAAATTTGTAACGATATCGAATGCCGTAATTTGTTCCCAGAGTCTATGGTCACAATACCGCACTGCTACCCTACCATACCGCCCACTACGATAATATGAAATTTCCTTACCAAAAGATTAAGCTTTCAGTACAGAGTAATGACTATTTAGTAATACGGAGAGTTCAATGTGTGGCTCAGTTTTTTTTCTTAGTGAAAGTTATTAATTTTTTTTAAAGCGAAACACAACACAAATTTGCAATAAAAGAAAGTTTAAAAAGTTTTCACTACCTGGAGTTACCTAAATATTAACAACAATAACATCGCACTTTTCATTTTACAATATGGCAAGTGGCATCAATTTGAAATTCTTAAAAAAAATCATTATAACACATTTCAATCATAGATCCTCGAGCGAAATCCTCGATCGGGTGTTTATTTAGAAGTAAAAAGGCAAGCGTGCTATTTATAATAAGAAGCAGCAAGAGCCCAATGGCCGCCGCGGATACGATTGCACTACCACACTCTTTTCATGAAACTTTGTATCACCAATTCCCACATTTGCGCCTACATGTTATCTTTAACTTTACAAATTCCATATTTTAGATCTTTACTCGCTTTAGGCTTTAAGTTTTAAATCACATGATCTCGGTGGCCTCTTTGAAATATTACACGGTCAGCAAACTTTTTACTCAAAAGAGCGATTTTGATAGTCTTTAGGCGTGAGTGAATGTGCTAGCTGAATTTTAAAAGCCTTTAAACTTAAGTCTTTATGCAAAATATGTTGTAATGTTATTTGTGGATCACGTTGCCAAAACGTGTATTTTGCTCAAAACTATAACAGCAATATTTTCTCAGTTGTTCGTGAGCGACGTGCGAGAGTTATTTTCTTCACATCACTAAGGCTGAGTTTACATCTGGCATTTCTTGTGTGTCATTTGCGCAAAAAAAAACGTAACCAACTAATTACTAATGAAAAACTATTTGATGCAGACATACATACATATATTTATTGATTTAAACAGTTTGCAATTATTTTGGATTCTATAAAATTGTCTATTAATTATGTATGAAACTGTTTAAATTAATAAATACATGTCTGAATCAAATAGTTTTTCATTAGTATTTTCATTAGTAAGTAGTTGGTTCCGCTTTTTTTACACTTGTGTGGCATTTGGCACATAGATGTAAACCCGGCCTAACTTGTCGCAATTTTTTTGGCTTTTTAAAGAAATTATATGTTTGATTAATTCAGAGCAATTTTTAATTGGCCAATAAATCGCACTACGCATTATAGAGATAATTGTTTTTTTAGCCGTATATTTCGTATGTTTCCTGTCACTTTCAACATGAAAAAGTTCAAATCGAATGGCCGCATACACTACTACCGCTATCCTCCTCCCTACAACATATTTACCTAGTTCTAGCGCAATGCATTACATGAGTAAGGGCCATTCCCTGAGTACTGGTCCTATTATAAATAAAAAAAAATTAAATAAATTCTTATCAGATATTATTCACCGGCTTACAATTTCATCACAATCGTTCGCGAATCAAAAAATTAAAAATTGTTTGCTTGTTTTGTTGGTGAAGCACCGTTTATAACTATTTTGTTCCTGCGTTTACTAATTCATTAATAATTACTTTTTAGTGGAGTAAGGGGTAATCGTATCCCCCTCCTATACCCCTAAAATTTTTGTTGAATATCTGGTTTATTTTTAGAGCAATCTATATCAAATTTATTGTGCCTCTCTATGGTAGTTCTAAGAATATAGAAAAATAACAATTATTTTGTATGGGGAGTACCCGTCTCCCCACTCCTATACCATCAAGATTTGTGTGAATAGGCAAATTGTACTAAGATCTACTTATATACAATTTGGTGACTATCACTATTGGTGTTGTGAAGATATGAATGTATCCGCGAAAAAAGGACCTTTAGCCCCACAGAAATATATCATATCATTGGCTTCAAATGTCTGCAAAAGTCTTTTAAGAGTTAAGTGAAGTAAAGAGTTAAAGCGTATGTCTGACACATCAATATTTAGCTTCAATTTATGTGGTTTTGTGCGTTTGTTTACCAAAAATATACTATTGGTGTGAATATTTTTTTATAAAAAAACGCACACAACCACATACATATATTGAGGTGAATAGTGATGTGTCTGGCACCCGCTGCGTGGACGTGACACTTTACGCCACAGTATAGTTTGGCTATAACGAACTACGTGTAACAAAAGTGGTCTGTATGAGCTCTTAAGGTGCCTAGACATGTACAGATAATATTGATATGTTCACAGAAGTTGTTCCGCTTTTTCGTCGGTACAATTTTGACAAATGTAGTTAGTAAAAAATTATTAGTCCTTGGAAGTTATTCTGAATAAAGTGAAAAAAAATTGTTTCATTAAAATTTGGAAAAAGATGTGCACGAAGACTATTACTTTGGTAAACTCTTAGCTACATTATTGCAATCAACAGTTTATAGCTATCACCATTGACACCATTTTTTATAGCGCACTGATTTCTAAAATCTTTGGAGTACCAAAAAAATGTGTCACCAAAATAGCCAAACTAAGCATAGGGTCTTACTACCCTTTCTTTGGTTTTACTATCAATCCTATACAATCAAGACCTTGTGCATTTTGCGCTGTTGTACAGTGTTATAAAATATTTTCAGGTATTCATTATATAAAATTCTTTGCTTGTAATAAATTTTCTTTTCACCTTTTATATGGAAAATATACCAGACATGGAATAATTTAGAAATTGAGAGTGGAAAAACTTAAGACAATACACTGAGGTAACTAGGTTCTAGCCTGATTAAGTTTAATATGTTTGTGGTGGTTTTATTAAGAACTCCCCTCAATTCTTCTCTTAGAAGAGCACAAAATGCCACAAAAACATAAGCATTGTTGCCATTTTGGCGTTTTTACTGTCAGATATGGTATAGTCAATCGTTAAAAAGCATTCAACTTTTACAAAATTCTGCCAAAAAGCATTAAAGCATTGCTTAAAATAAAAAATTTTAGTATCTTAAATTTTTTTCATTGTAGAGAATATTTATTTTCATCAATGTAATTTGTGTTTTCTACGTAATGTAGATACAATAAAAACCTACGTATTACATACATAAATAGGTATATGGAGCCTTATTTTCACTTATCCGTAAGTGACTAAAATTAAAGCTTTCAGATGACAGGTTTTTATAGTATTAAAATATGTTTTACATCAAAGATAAAATGTCGCATACGATAAAATTCAGGATGTAACGTTTTTTAAGGATGTCAAAAATTTCGACATTTTTATAATTCTAAACTATGGGTAGGCCAACAAAATTTTCACTTAAGAACTTTATTTCTTATATGTTTCCTACAATTAAATCTAAAACAGGTCTCGATATACACACATACATATGTAGGTATACATATTTAATGTTTGAAAATACATGAAAATTCATATCTACCCTGCAGGAAACGAACTAGTGTCCTATTGGTATTTTACTAGTACAGAAACCACCACCACTAGTTCCCAACTGTAAACTTTCCTATAACATCTTAATGCTCAAATTAGGATTGAGTGTGTTTAAAAAAAAACTAGTGCCATTAGTACTACACGCAAAGAAAAAATATGGTTGAGGTAACAATAATCAAACAGCAACATACTATGATTTAATTATATAGTTGTAGTTAAACAATATTATTGTCAATAGCAAAGCAAACTTTTAATAATATTGTTATCTGAGTTAATAATAATATTATCAATAAAAACAATGAACCTTGTTACACCTAATCTTATTATTGTAACTATGACAATACTATTGTTAGATGTGACTAAAATATTATTGAGACTCACCATACCATGTTCTTATATTATAATAATATTGTTAAACACGACAGCAGTATTATTTAATATAATAATATTTTGTTTTTCAATCATATATTTATTGGTAGATCTCTTGTTTAAAACAGCTGTGCTTTAAGTCCGAAATAAAAATAAATTAATATTGTTGAAATAAAATGTATATACAGAAATGTGTACTTACATATGTGTGTATACTCGAAGTACACAGACGTCTGTATAGAGAGATGAACATATATATGTACGTATATGTTTTTATTTATCTACCCTTTTATTTGATTGTACTTTATTTATTTTTTATGAATATAATAATGTAATTATTAAATTCAAACATTACTTTGCTTACCGTAAAAAAATTAATGTTTAAAATAACAATAACTTGTTTTCAACGACCACACATTTGTTTCTGAGAACATAATATTGTTTTCTCAACCATTCTACAACCATATCTTTTCTTTGCATGTAGCTTAGAACTAGTTTATTACCAGTTATTTTGTAAAGAAAAAATTCTATATAATTGGTCGTTTTATTCCTTTGTTACCCAGTGACAGCTGCTAGTTAAAATTCGCATTTATTTATTTAAATTCAAAAATACAAACGAGTAATTATAGTTATTTGGCATTAATTATTTTTAGAACTTATTTTTAAAACTTTAATAATTGTATGATAGCAATTATCATACAGTGCAAGGCCTCTGTTAGACAGTCAAAATTTATTTTGCAATGTGGTGCCTTCGAACTACTTCATCAGCATTAGTAATTTTACACAACAACTTTAACCCTATCCGCACTAGTTCTTGCTGTTCTAGTAATTATACTAGTAGCTTTTAGACAATTGACGCCTATTCTCCTGCAGGGTATGTATGATAACAAATACATATGTATGTGTGTGCCATAAAAATACCTGTCAATACTAATAACTTTGTATAAGCATGAAATTCAAAGCTATTTAAATAAATTTTTTTTAAATTTAAATCTGGCATTATGATTTTCTTCTGTAAAGCATTTTAGCAGATTTAGCAGATTTAGCATTCTCTCATCTCCATTTTCTGGCAAAACTGAACATAAGTGTAATTCGCAAAGGATTGGATCAATATTGATTTTCCTTCTTTTTAACCTGACCTAACCTATAGGCGAATTTCGATATTACCGGAATAAATTGGAATAAAACATAAGAATTTTTTTTTGGGAATTCTTACAATTTAAGTTTAACATTAATATTTATAATTATTATTTTACTTACGGCCCTTTGCACGATCTACAATTAAAAGCTAACAGAGACTTTAACGGCAACTTTGGTAAGAAGAAATTGGAGTTAAAGTTAACGTTAACTCTTGATCAGACATTGTGAGAAGGGACGTTTTTCAATAAAATATTCTTTATTGAAAATATATTAAAATTGATTCTTGAGGGATTAGCTGAATCGTATGCGCATTTAATTGTTGCTAATGCAGATCATCAGAGAACCTTTATCCAAAAATTTATTAGATCAACTAGAGTTATTATGTAAACTTTCATTTAAGCAAATAAGAAGTTCAACATATATTAAAGTTGAAATAATAACTCATCATAATCAATATGTTTTGGATTAGGACGGACAAATTTTTAATTATACGGAATAACTCCGTAGTAAAAATAAGAATTCGCTGTAACTGATCTACACTGCATAGATTTTTTTAAAGAGCACGAAGTAAGTGTATTATGCATACTATTTTCCATAAGAAATTGCGTTAAATTTTGCCCTGTACGTTACACGGCCCCCCTCTACCTCCGTAGTCTGTAAGTCCCTAAAGCTAAAGCTAAATTGTATCGCTAAAATAATGAAAAAATGGAAAATTAAAATTTTTGTCGTTGACATAAAACACGAAAATTTCGTCGAAATACATTTTTAAGCCAAAACCTGATTTAGCAATACACGTTTGAAAATTGCATTCGTAGCAGAAATTTGAAAAATCGAATTTATAGATTTTTAGCGATATATATTTAGCGGCAGAATACGGGCGCTGGTTATGAGTCATCTATATTCCCAATTTTACTTGCCTGCAGTCAGTCACTTTAAATTTCTCTTACAACCTTAACTATAGTGCAAATTGAAGAATATCTCTTTTTATGTTTGCTTTCAATTTAAATGACTTTACTCTGTGGTACTAGGACACTATGAATTTGTTTTAAATGAAGATCTTTGCAAAAATTATCTCACCGATGTTCTGTCAGCAATTTTAATTTGAAAAAAATTAGATTTAATTAAAAACAACTGTATTTACTGGGTTTTGCTATTTAAAAAAATTAACAGAAACCATGAATTTAAATTTTACAACTTGTTGTTATAAGATTTTTCTGATTTTTTATTTTTATTATTTGCCCTCTATATTACTTCTGTGAACAACAAATCGATGAAATCAATTAAACGGAAAGCATTTAAAAAAACAA
This sequence comes from Tachina fera, assembly GCA_905220375.1. Taxonomy (NCBI): domain Eukaryota; kingdom Metazoa; phylum Arthropoda; class Insecta; order Diptera; family Tachinidae; genus Tachina; species Tachina fera. The sequence goes on from LR999964.1 coordinate 62,147,951, forward strand.
AACAGCAAGACAAACGTTTAACATTCACTTTTCTGCTACAACTTGGTCTGTGTATTTTCCTGCAACTACATGACAATTATTTAGTATATTTTACCTCTAACAACTTGTTGGTTGAATTGGTTCAAGATAACAATGTGAGTACATCATACAGACAAAACATACGAGTACATATATTGAGATTCTCGGCCTGCTTGTCTATTGTCTAGTTGGGCAATACAGTAGCGTTTTAATGCCAAAAAATTTTAGTTTTTTTCGCTGCCAAAATAACAATAACCAAAATTGCCAGCAAACAGAACTGAAAAACAAGTTCAATTATTATGAAAAAAAAAATTGTTTTTAAGAACCGACACAAAAACAAGCAAAACACTTTATTATACTCGTACACAACTAAAACACAAAATTTTATAATAATAGCAAAATGTTACCATCTCCACTCAAAACAATTCAATTGGCCAAAATATGGAACGCCCCCATAATACAAAAAAATTAAATAATAATAAATAAATAATACTTGATGATTTAGCTCATGTTTTATATGATTTACGATAATGTTTTTTTAATGTTACGCCATTTTATTTAATATTCTTATGTTCTTATGTTTTTTTATGTTTTTATTACAATTATATTAAACGTTCCATGTGTTGATGTGTGCGTAAGAATTTGAAGCATAAATGATTCAATTTTGATTTTTTTGTGATGTGTTCGATTTTAAAACTATTTTCGGAGATGTACACCCCTGAATATTTTTATATGAGCAGATGTTTATTGTTGGAAAAACTAAATAAATCTGTACCTGGATTCTGTAACTTTTATTGCGACAATCGTATCGCTATAATAAATATAACGAAAATTTATCTAATTTGGTATTCAGTTACATATTTTAACTATATTTGCTGTCGGTTGGAGAAAAAATAAATAAAGCACAAGATGAAATTCATTGAGTTTTTATTTATTATTCTTTGTGCTTTTCGTTTATTTTAACATTCTCTATACAGAGATACCACATAATATTGAATTAAGTTGTGAGTAAAAGGATGGAGACTACCCCAAAAAACTAAAAAATTATGGAATCACATTATCGTTAACGCAAGCGAATAGATATGTCGATAAATATTACGATTTTTGGTTCGCAAAAAACTTACAGAATCCAGGTACTGATTTTTTAATTATACACCTGGATTAAACGTTATTAAAAAAATATTATTGACAGACATAGCAAATTGGATAAAATTTTGTCAGGTAGCGATTCTTAAGAATTCAACTTGACAACTCTAAACATTAAGTTGAGTTATTTTCCAATTGTCGCTTGGTGACAAGTTTTTGAGGCTCAGTATGCCTGCATATTTCTGAAAACAAGTAAAAAAATCCAATCTTTGATTAATTTTAAAATTTTAAAGCTATTCCTAACGATAAATAAAATTCTAATTTTTATGGCTCCAAGAAATAAAATTTAACTGAGCCAATTTTCATATGGAAAATATTATATCACGCAACATTCAACTTTTCTCTCTGAGTATCTGAGTACACATTAAAAAATATTTCTCAATTTGTGATGCGATTAGGCTAGAGTACATATCGCCTTGTACGCTCAATTATAAAAAAAATGATTTTCCAATTCAAACCCAAAATTATTTTCCAATTTATGCTAGGAACACAACTGGGACGAACGACGAATTTTTCGGTGCGAACTTTCGTCATAAAAAAGAAAACACATTTGCACATATGAAAATGAACACAACACAGCCGTACAACGAAATTCGTCGTGCGTGACGAACTTTGAGATATATTTATTTCTATTTTGTACGCCGACGAAAAAACAAAATTGAGAGACATTTCTCTCCCCCTCGCTCTCTCTCTCTCTGTTTTTGTACACATAACAACCTACTTTATCAAATATGAGAGAGGAATTCGGTGAGTAAATTCGTCGTAATTGTGCTTTACACGACGAATTTACGCAGCGAATACCTATCGACGAATTCGTCGTTCGTCCCAATTGTGTTCCTAGCATTAAACACAAAATTATTTCTTAATTTATAGCACACATTGCTATTTATAATTATAAACAAATTTTTTTGAAGGAAAAGAAAAAAAAGACAAAAACTAATTATCAAAAAATAAAAACAAGAATAATCCTGAAGAAATTAGCCAAGGGTTAACGAAATATCTATATAAAAATAAAAATATAAGGAAATATATGAAATTTACTGATCTAAAGCTTAAAAAAATAGTTTCATTTAATTTATGTATATGCAAAAATTTATAGTAATTACACTTATTCCAGTTGTCGACATCGACGTCACTTTAACACAATACCAAAAAATTCGGGCTTGTGTACCCTTTGTCGAAAACAACGAACTCCTGTTGGTAGATTTATGCTATTTTATATGCCTTAGGGAACAGAATAGATTTTATTTACTTGGATTTTACACCATTTTGTAAGCCTCCTTGTCTATTTTCTTCGTACCGAATTGAAAAAAAAATGTAAGGTCGTTTTCGGGATATTAAGGGCCAATCTGCGGTGTCGAAAATGTTCGACACAAACTTACATTCTAAACAAAAATTTTTATCCTTATGATTTATTTGAACGGGCTAATGTTCGTATCGCTTTTTTAAGCCAAATTACATGTGATAATTATTAATGAACAAATAACATCAAAGTTAGTTGTAAATATTCTGACAACACATAGTTGAACGGAACCTCTTGAGACACGAGTTTTTTGGCAGCCACTTACTAGACGATCTTTCAGAGTAATCAGAGATCGTCTGAATTGATTTACCAGATGTCTCAAGGCGACGGGTTGGATCTACTACCAATCAAGAACTTGAATACGGTCCTGCATAAATTGAATTAAAAAGGCATCATTTAGATTATACTTGAATTCCTGCGTGGAGTGGGTAGACATTTAAAGGCAGTTGCACTCCCAAACAAAAATTAAATATTTTTCAAGTGCTTATGTCACCGAAATTTTGCAATTAGAAAATATTTTTTCAAGAAAATATTATTACTGGTATATTTCTTGTCAGTAATTCTAGTTAACCGATTTTTATGACAACACTAAACACTCGTCCCCACACAGGCACACACACACCTTTTAACACGTTCTGCAATTCATAATTTATTTAGGTTTATGTTGAAACGCCATTATTTGAACTCAATTTCGAATGGACCGATTTTTGCAAAGTTTTATGAAGGTTAATGAAAATGTATTTTAGTTAAATAAGTATAATAAATTCCGAAAACTTACTCAGCGCTCCCTTCCGAATATCGTGTATTATAGAATTATTGTACAGAGAAAATTTAGAAATGATTTGAATCAACAGAATTAGGGTGAGCGATTATTTTAATTTTTTCAGAAACTGGTTTTCGAATATTTGAAATTATAAAAAATATTCAATTCAGGAAAAACCGGTCAACCGGTTTCTTAGAAGTAAGAAAATTATTATACAAAAGTTTTGTTTTTAAATTGTTTTATTTTAAAGAAACTATAATATAAAACAATACAAAAATTTAAGGAAAAACAAAAAAATTAACTTCACATACTTATGTATAGTACATATGTAGATATGTATGTAATATATATGTTAATATGAATGTATGGACAAGTTGGATATCTATCTACCTCTATATAAAATATAAAGCAAAATGTCAACAAAGCTAAAAAACACTTTTTACAAATGGATTTTGACATCCATTGCACACCATAAAGCCAATTTATTTCGCCTCTGCTACCAGCTCAGAAAATAAATTCACCTTAATTTCACGTTTCAGTAAGTGTTGCCAAGCTCAAATAACAATAAATTATAGAACCTTTACACTTTCAAAAAATACTTAGGAAAACCAACAGAACTCGTTGGTCTAAGATTTTATACAGCAAAAACAAATTTTACTACAAAATTTAAAAATCGAAAAGTATTCGATTCAGCCGGTTTTTAAATTGTGAAAAAATCAGACCATTTGACACTCGAAAAATCAAGATTTTGAAAAAACCGAAAAACGTATTTTGAAAAAACGGGTTTTAAAACCGGCTCAAAAACTGAGTCGATCAGCCTAATCAGAATGCTTGAATCAATTTCACACTTTATATTACGCAATAACAATTTATGCCCTATTTTTTATACTCAGGCATAATCAAAACATTTGAATTAAGACGACGTTAAGCGAAACAAATGTCTAGTAAAAATTTCTTGCAAAAAAGACCAGACTCCTTATTCTGTAATTTGCTAAGGCTTAAGCTAAGAAAACGCTGAACAAATAAAGAATTAATATTTTTTTTACGATAACATAAAAATCTAACAGCCTTATTTATAAAAAAAATATTAAGACTTTATAAAGGCTTTTTAAGAAAACTTTTATACTTGCCTTAATAATGCCTTAATAAGTTTTATAAATAAGGCTGTAAAATTTTTGCTAAATGCATTTCTAAAAAGCCATTGCCGCAATACACGTTTGAAAATTCCATTCGTGGCCGAAAACTGAGAAAAATATATTTTTAGATTTTTAGCGATAGATATTTAGCAGAAGTCTAGTAACGTGATAAATATATACTAGACGACATAATATTTTATATTTCTCTTATTTCCTTCTTACGTTAGTAACACAAATTTCAGCAAAAATAAGATATTTTCCCGCCATTTTACTTCCTAAGCTCAAATATGGCCGGCATTTATTTCAAGTTTCATGAGACTCAATAAAGCTTGTCGTAGCATTTTAAAAATAAAAGTTTAACTTGGTTCAAATTATTAGATTCCTTGTTACACTAATTAATATAAAAAAGTTTACTTCCATCTGATGTGTGAGAAATAATATCATGGAAATCAAATTCCATTTACGGCTTCAGATTCTATTAACAGGCATCAAGAAAAGCTGGAGAAAATATATCCATTCTTTAGGATCATGAGTGGGGAGCAAAATATTCGTATAAATACGAGTGTAATCAAAAAGTCCGAAAAACGATCAATGTCAAATAATCTAATATGCTCTGCCTAATTTTTGTTATTTCACTTTTTAATGGGTTCAAAAGTTACATAAAATATATAAGTAGGGTTAAATATAGTCAATGCTGGAAATAAACTCTATATTATTTCAAGTTCAAATTACTTCATTTAGGTAATATCCTTTTTCTTTTTTTGTTTTTCTAGAGAGTTTGTTTTTGTACTTTACATTTTATTGCAATGCCACACAATTAAAAAATTTCTTTCTTAACACTTGAAAACGTTCTTTTTTATCTTATACTTTAAATTAAATATAAAAATGTTATATACTGATTAGTTGAACGATTAAAGGCGGCATTTTTTCTTGAAGACCTATTGGGACAGAAAACAGAAACTTATTTATGACAACCAAAAAAAAAAAAAAGAAATAATTTTCTTATTTCTTGAACTTATCTCCCAATCTCATATATATTTAATATAAACAAAACGCCGGTTATTAAAACTAAACAATTCACATTAACAAACCAAACAAAAGATTTACTCCACTTATAAACAATTTTGTGTTTGAAACCATAAACATTCAATATGTTTTCAGACAACAGAAACGTACACATAAAGAAAATTGATAAAAACAAAGAACTAAAGTCATATTAAAAATGTTACTCTCAAAGTGTTGACAATAAAATAATAAAAAAAAATGTAAAGAAACTTAACGGAGGACACTAAATGGCTGACAATACAAACTTTTTTCTTCATTAAGAAAACAAAGCAATAAATAAATAAAATGTAACGTTTGTTTAGATTTCAACAAGCTAAATGAGACAAAGAGACACTGTCTTTTTTATTACATGAAATGCATGGTTGTTACTAAAGCAATCGCTGTACACAATTTTCAATCATTGATGTCAATAGTTAAATTTTACATTTCCAATAATAGCCGCCGCCAGTCAGAGAGACAGACAGACATATAGACACACACATTATATGTATATTGGAAACAACTTCGTAGGTAGGGCTCTTGCGAAGGCTGCCAGGAGTGCAAAGATATGGTGGGGTAGAGGGGGTATCTGGAAGCGAGTGGTATGGGAACATGATTTGTCGGCTTTTATAAAAAAAACATTTCATAGTAAATTGTTTACATAAGATGTTTAATCGTTAATATTTGTATTTACATTAAACAAAAAATAACCAGTGATTGGGTTAACTTCAATATTATGTACATATGTAGTAATAAAACTAAACCTCTTAAGCAACATGACCAGTTTACAATTTGTTATCATTAAATCGATTGACAAGCAGCAAAGCAGTAAAGGCTTGATAAGCTTTATACCGCTTTTTTTCTTCTTCAACTTACAATTTTTCTTTTTATTTGACATTAATTAAAGAAAATGTTTTTATTTGCTAAATAAAACATTTGAATGTAATAATTCAATAAATATTTTCCCTTAATTTGCGTATTTCAGAATGCCGTTTCAACTCGACCAAGTGCGTCGCCAACCTCCACACAAACACCTTTGCATCAAAGCCTACAAACGCAGCCAACAAATTTAAGCACCAGCAGCCACAACCATAATACACATATACAGCAACAGCTTCAGCATCAACATCAGCAGCAACAGGCTTCACTCGCTTCATTAAACGCTACAGCTGTTGCCGCCGCCGCCGCTGCAGCAGCTGCTGCTGCCGTTTCAGCCGCCGTGCCGTCTTCAACTGCTTCCCTGACCACGCCCTCTGTTGCCAACGCAATGGCCGTAACATCAACTGTACCGCCGGGCGCGCGTTCCATTTCACCCGCCACACCTTATAGTTCTTCCTCATCGACACTGACAACGAGTGGGCCCGGTTCAGGCGCCAGTGGTCCACCACCCACATCAGTATTACCCGGCCCCTTGGCACCAGGCTCAACGGGTGCACCACCTCCCCCGCCACCCCCTGGAGCACCAGGCGCTCCATCCTCGGGTAACCGTTGCTGTGATACGGGTCGTACTATTTATACGGATCCTGTTAGTGGTCAAACGTTATGCTCCTGCCAATACGACATGTTAAGTTATCAAAGACTAGCGGCCGCCGGCGGTTTAGTTGCCGCACCGGGCGGTGTTCCCCTGGGAGTCTATCCCGAGGGTATGTCGGCGTATTTGTCGGGGATGGGTGCTGAACAGCCGCAATTTTATGCAAATCCAGTAAGTATTTTTAACAAGAAGCACAAACTAATTCTAATTTAACTAGATTATGCAAATTTTTTCGAAACTTTAATGGCCTATTTCTCACCTGCGAAAGAAAACGTTCGACTCACAATTTATATTGAAAACAAAAACAAATTTTCATATTTTATTGTTGTTTTCAATATAAATTATAAGTCGAACGTTTTCTTTCGCAGGTGAGAAATAGGCCATAAATCTGACGAAATCACTATAGCGAAAGATAACTTTCGACTGAAAATTTATATTGAAAACAACAAATTAAATGTAAAAATTTGTTTTTGTTTTTAATAAAAGGCGGGTAAATTTTGGGTTCGGAAGTAAATTGGCTGTCAAATGATAAAATGTCAATAATTGAGCTGTTGCCATTCGACATTTATTTATTAACTATTTGGGAAATGGGACGCTATACTCTTCAACAAAGAATTTTAATAGTGAAATTTGCAAATTTTTATGTTAAAGATCGCCATTACGTGAACAAACCAGAAATAACTGAAGCCCTGAAAATTTAAAATTGGCACTTTATTGACGAGATAAGCAAAGCTTTGTTGCAAAATCTGCTTAAGAATTTTGTGAAAAGAACTCACGTCTGCCGAAGTGTTATATATACATATCTACTTTACAAAGGTATCAATAAAACTAAATTTTGTCAAAAAAGTGTGTTTTTAAGCCAATTTACTTTCTGACCTTAAATTTCCTCACTCTTTATAAACTGTAAATACAAAGTTTCCTTTCGATATCGTGCAACAGCTACTAAGTAGTACTGCCTGGGTGGAGGTGCACAGTAGATCAGATGGGGCGAAATTAATTTTTAAACATTTTTTATCATGCTATGAAATAAATTTTTAAAGTACATATCGCACACTAAATCATAAAGAGTCACAACTCAAAAAATTTCAGATGCTTAGTTGTGGCAAAAAACTATTGATACTGTCCAAATGACGAAAGTATGTAACATAAAATCTAGCATAAGGGTATATTATATTCTTCAAGAATACTTTATTGCAGTCGTCAGAGATTCGTTCAGTTAACTGATTTATAAAAAAATTAAACCACTTTGATCATTTTGAGTCGTGACTCTTTATGATTTAGTGGGCAATATGTAGAAAAAAAATAATTCCTACTCACCAAACACACCGGTCTATGTTCTTGCTTCCACATCGTTTTTACATGTTTTTTTTTGCAAGCCAAATTACATGTGAAAATTATTAATGCAAAAATAACACTAAGGTTAATTGTAAATATTCGAAGGCCACTAAACCTTCATCATCAGCGTTCTTTTGTGTTTGGTACACTGTGTGTGGTGTCAGTTGATGTAGATTTCTGCTTTATACTCAGTTTTGTTTGCAAATAGAATATGTGAGTTGTTTTGATTCATAGTATTGCAATTTGCTGAAAGCTATATTTCACCATCTCTTAATTTACAACAGTGTTACCATTGCCGTTTTTTCTTTACAAATTATTAGTAAATTTGCTCATATTTCTTCTACTTCCCAGCAAACGCGAAGTCAAACCTTTGAAATTCTCAAATATTTTTTAACGGTTTGTGTTTAACACTTGAATTCAAGTTGACAATAGTTTGAATATAAACATTTGACAACCATGCCAATGGTCCATTTAAAATTGTTTTATTCTTAATTCGAATTTGTATTTGCTAGGTTAGGTTACGTTAGCTTAATCTGGGTGGTCCGAAGACCTCGCATAAACCGGGATTAATGTTTAGCGATACCAGCAGATGAGAAGAGAACCTGTAAGTATGCCAGCCTAGTTCGTGGTGCCTGTAACAAATTTTATACAGTTCTGCTCTCGATACAAGTTCAAGAATAGTGTGGCTAAAAGCCGGACAGTGACACAGTAGATGTTCCATTGTTTCAATTACTGCACAGAGAAAACAGTGCCTAATAAATACCTCATAAAATAGAAAAAAATTAATAAGATATCTCTATGGTTTTTTTTTCAATAAGAAAATATTATTCATTTCATAGAGAAACCCTTTTTAAAAAAATCAAGAAGAAATCTTTTAGTTTTTATTAGGTTATCTTATTTATTTATTTTTTCAAAAAGGCTGCTAACAAGCAGCCTGAATCCGCACTGAAATTATTGTACAAACATGCTTATACAAGAACGAAAAAGATCACAAAAAAATTCTCTCTATGTTTATTTATAGATATGAAATAACAAGAAACCTAATAAAATCAAGAAGATTTCCTTATTAAAAAATTAATAAGATGCTTTACACATAATCATATAGGAACCTAATAAAATCAAGAAGAAAATCTTAGTGAAAAAATCAATAAGGCAACCTAATGAAATCAATAAGGAAAACATTTTTGAAAAAATCAATAAGGCAACCTAATGAAATCAATAAGAAATCCCTATAGTTTACAATTTATAAGAATCCCTAATAGAATCAAGAATATTTTCTCTTGAGTAAAAAAAGTTGTGAATAATAAGATTTATTTTTGGTTTTAAATGGTTTTCTTCTTGATAAAATTAATAAGATTTACCACATAAAAACAATAAAGAATCTCTATGAAAAAATCTTCGCTTCTTTCTGCTGGGATACCCCTTAGCCTAAGAACGTTTCATAGAGAACATCTTCTTGATTCTATTAGGCAGTTTTTTCTCTGTGCGTCAAGTATTCATCCTATTTCGACAGCATACGAAGCCGCCCAGCAGTGTCCATTTAATACCCTCACTAGAAGTTTGTAGTTGCTTCTAGTTAATGATAAAAGGAATTTAGCGGATTTGGGATCATAGGACCTCCACACGATTTTAGAAGTTTTGCAAGTTTTCGTCGCAGCCAACATTTCTCCGCTACTACCCTCATCTTAGAGTCTATAACCTCTTTAAGGTGTTAAATTGGTCTTCGGACACATACCGTTTCCTCAGCCGGCCAGTGTATCGGTCATTTCATTTCCTTCAATTTCCAAGTGTCCTCGGACCCAGAATATATGTACTTGTCTACCAGCACATAACATATTTAGTGCCTTCCTACAGATGAGCACGACCGAGGAGTTGTATTTTCTAAATTCCAACTTGCGTAGCATGTGTTTTAACATCCGATCTCACAAGAAAACATGTAAAAACGATGTGGAAACCAGAAAATAGTCAACACACATTGAAATTTGTGTAACTATTACTTAAACCGTATTACCTTACCAACAATTATATATAAATTTTAAGAAGACCAGGTTGCAAAAGAAATATTTGCGATCATTAGAGATTTGTCCAGTGAACTGGGCAATGAACAATTAAAAAAACTTTGTTAATCTTGAAATCTGATTTTTTATGAGTATCTTCCACGCCATATCACAATTGTGGACAAGAAAATCACATATATCGACGGCTTAATATAATAAAGGCGTAACTCCAATTGTCGATATTTTGTAGGAGAAGGAAAACAACTGAATAAAAACTAAAGTATTTACACGCAAAAAAAAATTTTTAAATTGCCATTAATGCTTTATTTTGAACTGTTTTGTGCTTATTGCTTCAAGGAGAATGTAATTATACGTTGGCTACCAGAAAAGGTTAAAAACGCCATTTTGAAAAAATCGAGTTACGCCCTTTTTATATCAAGCCCTCGATATGCTTATTCTCTTTCATTTAATCATCACTGAGAAAGCGACGAATTAAGTTGTGTAAGCATGTACGAATTTTTGCTAAGTTTGTTTGGGCTCACGGAACGAAATTAAAGTTAAAGTTTAATAAAATTTGTACGCCAAAAAAAAATTATGGAAGGTAATAAATATTTCGTGATAAAAATGTTTTTGGCAAGATGCAGTGCATTTTATGCTATGAAACTAAAAACCCGACTGTGACCAACTTTAAACCGTTAAATATCCTAAATGGTCATTCGAAATGAAAAATCACAAGAAAAATAAAAGAAGATAATTTTAAAATACCTGTCGAATGATAACCATTTTAATATATAGCCTTTTTCTTGTATTTACTAAATGGCGTCTGTTGGCCGCTATATGGATTTTTGAATACTTTCATATCTTTAGTAACACTTCCAGGATTAAGACAAATCGATTAATGTAAGAATCATATAAGCGTTTGGTTTATATAGTGCAGCAAATGAACACACATACATACATAAATACATTCAGCCATACATAGGCTAATAAACACAATACTGTCCTTTGCGTAGCACAGTCTGGTAAAAAGAAGCAGACTCAAGCCTTTCAAAAGAAAGCATTGAATTACATAATGGAGATGCACTGTCACACAAAATAATTCTTAAATCTACTGGCGTCATCTATACTACCAACCAGTGCTGCCACAACCAAAAAATTTTTACAACCAAAATTCGCTTTAAAAGTTACTAAATGAAAAAAAAATATAACCAAATTTCAATATGTAGTATTTTTATTAAATAACATCACTCCAAAAAAGTCATGATAATGTAGAGTTTGCGAGCTCTGTTAGCGTGTTAACAGAGCTCTGTTAAGCTATAAAAATTCGGCTAATGCCTTTCCAAAGGTCTTTTCCACTAAATGATGCAACCGAGACGGGAAAAATTAATGCAAATTTATAGATAAAGTTTTTCTTTATTAAAGCCCATGAATCTGTTTCTGAAAAACATGAATTTGAACCAAATATCGTCAAGTTTTAAACTTGGAATTTTCTGAGGGTTACGCACTTTTTTTGGGAAGGAGGCGATGCTGGCGGACAAAAGTGGTCACCTACCACATGGTACTCTAAGAACGTGCATACTCAGAATTACTGGAAGTTCGAGTTTTCTGGAGATTTTCGAAAAACTTTAAATTTTTCCAACTAATTAACATTTTCCAAGATGTGACCAATTTTTTTAAGAAGGAGGCTATACGGGCTGATAAACAAACTCACCTCGTATGGACTACATAGTGGTCTGTAGTACAGAGTTGCGACTATTTAGCTAAATTAAAAGTTGTTGACAGTGTTGTAAAAGAAAAGTATTGTAAACAAGTGAGTACCAATCAAGGCGAATTCATAACAGGTGGCTGCACTAGCGGTTTAAGCCACAGCTGTTTTATTTTCAGTTGCCTTGGTAGCAATACTAAAAATTGAAGAACATAAAAGCTTAAAAAGTATAACAAAAAAATATGTGCATGTGTATCATTATTTTGGCATAAAAAACCAAAATGAGAAAAATATTCACATCTCCACATTAAAGAAAAAAAATAACAACTTTTGGTTAGAAATAACCAAAAACGGCAGCCCTGCTACCAACACAACTTTTCTTGATATCGCTCTCGGACACTCTGCATACAGACTGTTTTTTTCATAGTGACTCTCTTTAAGCCACCACTCTGATTACAAAAGTTTGCTAAAATTTTTGATTACAAAAATTTTGTGCAAGACGGGGCTAATTTCACCAACTCTATTTAAATATCAATTCACATTTAAATGTCGATTTTCATTAATTTTTGTATGTAAAAATAACTTTTAAATATGAATTGATATTAAAATAAGTTGGTGAAATTAGCTATTAAAAGAGAACTTGTATACATTTTTTAATCTACTCAAAACATAATCACAGTAATTATGTTTTAATGCAACACTTAATTGATTAATTTAATTAATTACTTATTATCGATGAATAAGTATCTATTATGGGTTTTGATAATCCAAAAGGTGCTTCTTGCATCTTTAATCTTCCAATTCAATCTTAAAAATCTTAAAATCTTAAGACTTTGTTAAATTGTAAGGATAAACGAAATTTTCTTGGGAGTTGAAATTTATATTGGATGGCTTGTTCCCATTTGTTTGAATGTTTATAAATATATGTTATTGTTTTGCTATTACATACTTTTTTTTAGTTTTGAAGTATGATATTTTCCAAGAATATTTTTTAATTTATTTTGAACTAGAACAATTTCCTAGGAGTGCAAGTAGTTCATTAAAAAAATATTGTTACGCTTTAAATTTTGTGTCTCGTGCTGTGCTTTTAAGTGGTTTAGTTCAATCGTATACAAAAACATATGTTGTTTTAAGACTTGACATTTTTAGAAAATTTTTGAAAAAATACTTCACATCACGACTACACAATAAAAATTAAAACAAAAAAAAACAAAAACATGTCGTTTAACAGTTCTCAAATGTCAATGGTTGTCTGTCAAACAGCGGATAATAAAATTTAAATTTTGTTTTACATACATATCTTAGCAAAAATTTATTTAAATGTTTTTCATATAAAATTTATGTTGCTCTTTAAAATAAATAATATTGTTAATTGCCTTTGTTTCAGTGTGTTTTTTTATTATTATTTGGCTTAATTTAATTTATTTTATTTTTTTGGAACATAACAAATTTTTATAACAACATCGTTAAAGACTTTTTTGTTTTCTCTTAACTTTTTCTTTAACAATTTTAATCACCTTTTGTGGCCAACGATTGAAATAAAAAACATCGTTTTCTGTTGTTATTTGTTTGAAAAAAAAGTCAGAAACAAAATTTATTGATTGTTATTAAATAAATTTTATTATTTTTTTTAGATAATTTGTTATGCAAATTAGTTTATTTGTTTTTGGTTTTTTTTTGTATGAACCGCCAGTAGATATATTTAAAAGCTTACCCTCATACCTAAATAAAAGCGGCAAGCGTCGTGTTTGCAGCAGGGTACGCATTTTCAGTACATTTAAATATGAAAATATTATTTCATTATACTGAAAATACGTATCTTGCTGCTAACGCAACGCTTGCCGCTCTTATTTAGGTAGTATTTAATTTTGCTGATAATTTGCTTAAACGGGCAGAGAGCAATAGGAAAAATCATTCGATTGAGAGAAACTTGTTTTAAAAGAGAAAACTGCAATTGGCATAAAAGCAGCGTTGTCAACTTTTAAATTTCAAAAAGCACTGAAACCACTAAAAAAGCGCGTAATTTAATTAAAATAGCACTAAATTTTTAATTATTATCATATATTAAAAAAAATTGTTATTTACAAATATGCATTTAAAAAATATAATAATCGGTTGACTTTGCAATACATTTTTAAAGCTATAAATTTGAGGCATCCGATACAAATTTTAATTGTATAAGAAACAGTGAGTTCTCAAATCAGTTTGACGAAGCCTTTTGTAGTTATTATAAAAAAAATTATGTTTAATCATTTTTCGTCAGGAAACAAACGTATTTTTCGAATTCAATCAAATTATAAATATCCGATAATTCTCAACTGAAAACTCGATAGTAGACTAGTTATATTTTCCCTAGACTAGACAAAATTTCGATTTTAAACTATACTTGGGTAAATACTTCTATTATGTCTTCTTTGTTGCGTGGCAAAACATTTTCTATATTAATTATGATTTAAATGTTAAAGTTTAAGGGAAACTTGGACTTATTTCTTCCACCAAACCTTGTACAAACTTGGTAGATTTTTTTAAATGCTCGATTTAAGTTCAGAGCTTATTTTTTTATATACATGTTCAATTTCCTCGAAAGAAAAAATAGGTGAGGAAATTTTTCTTCGAATTTTTGGTTTAGTGCCACCGACTCGAAACAAAAAGCACCGAAATGAATTTAAAAAAGCACTGAGCACTAACTTCAAAATTTTTCGCGTCGAAAATTTCGAAAAGCACTAAAAACGCTGCGAAAAGTACCGAGTTGACAACCCTGCATAAAAGCTTACAAACTTTTTTTTTTTGAAAATTTCATTTTGTTCTTTTTCGTATAAATTAAAAAAGGCGTAAGTTACATTTACTCGTAAAATATTTTATAGGAAAACAAATAAAAATTATAGGTTTTAGTGTATTTAGTTCTTAGTAATTTTTGACTTTTTGGCCGTGCACTTGATAAAAAGGCTGTAGGTAGATGGACTCTATTTATTTATAACATAATCAATCAAAACGACGATTTTGAAATATTTGTGTGGTACGCATTTATGGAATTTATATGACGTTATTTACGTATAAGCATCAAATGATAAATTCGATAAAAAATTCAGCCGAAAAGCGCCTGTTCTGAAAATCACGGCGATTTAATATAACGTGATTCCAAGAGCAAACAACCCGTATTTATAGCTGACTTCTTAGAGGATCTTTATTGTATTATGAATTTTTTAAATTTATAATTGAATATTTTACTCCAATTTTCCACGCTAAAAATTTTGCAATTTAGAAAAGTAATGTTTTTGCTTTTATTAACTCACCGTGATTTTACGTGTTCTGATTCTACTCACAATACGTCATTCTCCTCTGTAATTCAAAATGAAAGTAAATGCTTTCGAATTGTAACGTTAATTTTAATTTGCTCTTAACCAAAATTTTAAATCTAAATTATTTTTTTAACAAGAGTTAACCTAAAAAATGGCAGTACCATTGGATTCACCGTACTTAAAATAGCTTTACCCACTGGGTCCCCGGCTTGTTATAAAAAAAGCTTCGATTTCGAGCACATTGTAATTATTATTCCAATAAGTAAATAAAACTTAAAAAAAATTAAACCGACTTCAAAAATAAGCACTAAGAAGCTAAAAATAATATTGATCTAGTTAAATAAAAGATTTATATATATGTTGCATACAGTATCGTTTGAAGTTGGTGCCAGCAACATTGGTAACTAGGCTCATACATATGTACACATACATATGTATGTATATAAAAATTACTTGCAATTTTTTTACCGGGTATGTTCTTATGTGCTTAGTACCAGTATTACTGGCACAAACTTCAAACGGCACTATAGGTAAGATATATAACTAGATTTTTAGCTTCTTAGTGCTTATTTCTGAAGTCGGTTGAATTTTTTTTTGAGTTTTATTTTTAGCTCTTTAGTGGAATATAGTATTAAATTTTATGGGGCGTGGCTATGCCAATTTCTTTAAACAAGATTGTGTATTTTTGAGAGTTAAAGATGTGTGCCAAGTTTCTTAAATATTGGTTTAGTACGTGAAATATTATACTAAGATTCAATACTAAGATTCAATAGGCCCGCCCACGTTTTTGAACGCAAGGTTATGCCTTTATTTAAGCTTAGGCTGTGTGCCAAGTTTCATAAAAATCGGTGAAATTGAAGCTTGTGAAATATGGTATTAAATTTTAATGGGCGTGGCCTGCCCATTTTTTAAAAAGATTGTGCCTATTTTACAGCTCAAGGTATGTTGAACCACGTGAAATGTTGTAATACATTTTAATGGGCGTAGCCCCGCCAATGTTTTCAACTTTAAAATTGTTTAATTATTTTGCTTGTCCTGTAAAATGTTTACATACAACTTAGGGCTTTTGTAAAATCATATGACGATATGTATATGTACTCGTACATATGTATGCATGTACATTTGTTTAAAAATTTTTCTGTAAAGAATAATTAAATACATACATGCATACATACATATGTATATAAAGTCACACTTTCTATTTTACACTTCAAACTTCAAAATTGTCATTACCCGCGTGCCATTGTAATTAATTAATTTTATTCAAAAGTAATTTTATGCTTTGAGGCTCCCTTAACCTGCTATAAATCATTCTCAGCATAATTAGTCATTTAAATATTTTTTTATGTAAGAATAAAAAAATAAAAGAATTGGAAAAAGATCGGAAAATGTTTTTGTTTGATACTCGCACAAGGGGAGAAAATTTTTATTTTAGAATGGGAACAATTTTTCATTGCTATTACAGCAAATCTGCAGCCAGCAGCTCTAGCACCAGCAGCAGCGCAAGTAACATCATCATTATCAAAACGTCATGGAGACTTAAAGAAGTCATTACTTTGACATCACATGTCAAATTGAGCACAGCACATATCCCCATACATACATCAATTTTTTTGTTTTGTATTTAGCTCTAAAAGTAAATTTAAAGAGACACCGCGCTTCACTATTTGTTAAATAAAATATTCTTTGAATAATTTTAAATTACACAAGAAAAATGTGGAAAATAATTTTTTGGTCTTTATAACGCCTTCCTTTGGCATATTAAAGCCTTATTAATAAATTTGTCAACACAACAAGCGGTGACAGCGTGAGTGTGTGTATGTATGTGTATGGGGCACAATGTCTGTGTGTTGCAGGCTGTTCTAAAGTGATTTTAAGGTGTTTTTTTTTATAAACACGAGCGGGCATATGGTTTTTGAATTTTCCTCAAAACAATTTTTTCAACTTGTTAAAGCAAATAAGAACATTTCTTTTCACAAACTTTTAGAAAATGTGCATACGAAATGATATTAAAGAACACTTAAGATTTGTTAAATGTGGCGCCCTAATTTGTTAAAATTTCAAATATGTTCATAATTCCTTCAACACCTTAATTTCTTTCTTGTTCTCTTTCTTTTTTCTCTAGAAATTTAAAGTTGTTTTTTAATCAAAATCTTAAGAGTTGATTTTGTTCGCTGAATATTAAAAAAGAGCTGAATTAAAGATTTAAAAAACGATTTTAGTTAAAGGTTAGAAGAGCATTTATTACTGTACAGTTTGTCAATGAAATATTTGCACAAAAATATTGATAGTGGAGCATCACTGATTTGAATGGGATACTTACTGATGACTCAGTACCACATGCCATGCAGTGCATCACACTTTCATGATACTTATTCTCATGTTGCCTAGTGGCCAGCAAATTTTGGATACATACAAATAACATTGTGCGCACCGTGGGAGATACAATATAGTACAAATTCGTTTAAAATTGATAGACAAATGAACAAGCAAGTTGTCTTTAACAAATTTATAAACTATGTAAAGTAATAAAATAGGCATAATCATGTTCAAAAAGGAGCAAATACCAGTAATAGCAAAATTATAAGCAGTAATAATAAATTCGAGCCTTATTTACAGCAAATTGTGATAACCTGAAAACAAATCTCGTATACTATTTCAATTGAATTGTTTTTATATAAAAGTGAAGTTTAAACGAAATGTAAGAAAAAATAAAAGACATACACTGTTAATAATTAAATGTGAACAATTATTTTAATAGTGGCCCACTGCATTTATAGAAAAGAATACAGTAAATTGTAATATCCCAGCAAAAAACGTAAAGAGGGCTCACTAACAAAGTAGTAAATTATCCCAGAAAACAGAGTGCGGAGAGTGCTCGAATTAAACTCGCTCGCAACCGAATTTAATTCGAGCCAGATTTATTTTTTGTATTGAAAAGACCTACTCTTATATGCTCGCGAGTTAACAAAATAAATCTCGCGAGCGCATTTATTTTTTGACAATCAAAAATAAAACTCGACTCACGAATCGAGCTAAAAAAATTATTCGTGAGTTTTATTAATTTTGTTTGCTTATGTACCAGCAAAAAAAATTGACACGAGTATAACACAATATTTTTTCTGCTCGCGAGCACAATTTTTATTAACTCGCTTGTTTAAAATTTGTGCTCGCGAGTTCAAAATTAGAACTGGCTAGTACAAATTTTAAGGCGAGTCATTTAATGTTTACGAGTCGAGCACAAAAGGAGTACGAGTCTTATAAAATTTGTGCTCGCGAGCACAAATTTTAAGACTAGCGAGTTAATAAAAATTTTGCTTGCGTGTAGAATTTTTCCCTACCCTGCCAGAAAATTTTACAAAGCAGAGTATTTTTTGCAGCTGAGTATTTCTTGTGTAAGAAGCACTTTAGTAAGGCAAAAAATTCGCATGTCTTTGAAAAGCGAATGTATTGCTTCTAGCTGTCTCATCTCGAACAAAAAAAAAGTTTTATTCATGAGCAACAGCAAGTGATTATATAGTATTGTCTCCCTAACAAAAACGCTTCTGGGAAACAATAATTTTTGCTGGGATGGTGGATGAAAAAACCCGGTCAACATTTTATGCAATTAATGATCATATTCGAGTCCTATTTGACTCTTCCGCGCGATAAAAGTAAGCATTTGTGAGGTCGCTTTCGAGTCGAGAATGATTGTTCATTCGCAAGAACATGGTACCTTAGCCGCGAGTCTTCTAAAAGAGTATTTTATGACTCGCGTTTCTGATTAATTTCGAGACAGTTTGTGGTATTACTTACAATCAAGCCAGAATTAACTTTTACTTTCTGTTCTGTTACGAATCAGCTGATTTTTTTTTTAATATAAAAATATAATACAAGTCGTTAGTCGTTAGACATCATAAATTAAATAAAAATATTTTGAAACTAATTGTAGTTGTGTATTTAGAATTTAAAAAAAATTAATTTTGAAAAGAAAAACATAAATTATATTGAAACATAACAATGGCCGATACAAAACTCATCAATTTAGTTCAAAACTGCGACCCTTCTGAACAGAAACAGCTGATAAGTTACTAAAGAAAAAGTAAGTACTTAAATTTAGAAACACAAAAGCACATAACAGAAAAGCGACAGGAAGTAAAGACTAATGAAGCCTTCAGTTTTTTTGTTTTAAATTTGTATATACATGTGTACATACACAGAAAAAAGTATTCACCAATTAATATTTTTAATTAAGAATTTAATTGTATTAATTAAACTTTTAATTGTATTAATTAATTTGAGTGGAAAAACTTAATTGATATTATCAAATTGGTTATAGGTGAAAATTTAATTAATTTTTTAATTGATACTACAAATATTTTAATTAATATTACAAAATCATTCATATTACTTTTTTGTGTGTAAATTCACTCACACTTTATTTTAAACGCAGAGTTGACTTATCAGTTTTTGATCACCTAAGGCAGTCGAAAAGGACTCAATTTGGTGAAACAATCTTCCACATGCGGACTGGGCAGCTGTAGTATTTTTTATTTTATTCTGAACGATTTTATTTCATCCTACATCACGCCGTAAACGCTAGCGTTGTAAAGCAAATTCGCTGTGGGATGACGGAAAATCGTTCCAAATTAAAGAATAAGAACGTTATTTAAAGGTCAATTTGTTTTCTAGCCTTCTGTGTATTTTTTTATGTGATCAAAGAACTGGTTCTAAAGTAAATTCAAATTATGTGATATAGCATCCTCTTTGTTTCTTAACAACGGAAAATCTCGAGATACAGAGCCAATTCAAAAAAAGTAATTTATAGTATCATATGCATGAAAATTTACTATCAAAATACCAACCTTAAAAATCGTGTTGGCCTGTGTAATTATTGAGAATTTTCAAGAAGTTATAGCAAAATGACTCTTTTTTAGAATTCTAACTTCATTTGGAATAATAGCGTAATTAAAGTTATAATTTGGTATTTTTCAACTTAAATGTATTACGTATTTACGTATTATGTATTTTAAAATAAAAAATTAATTTCAAAATGAGTCCAAGGGCATCCCAATTTCGCTTGAAGTTCGAATTTTGCCATCAAATTCTTTGGTTCTTTAATAAATAAAAAAATATATGCAAAGTAAAAATATTGTAAATTTTAAACTTGAGCCTAATTAAAAAAATATTCCTACTGTTCAGAATTTGTGGTTAAAGTCTACTGATGATGATGATTTGGTTCAAGCACCAATGAAATGCGTATATAGACATATAACCACCAGCAAATAAATATCAATTATTGTGTTTACACTTCTGACAATATGTCAAATAAATAGATTTCATTAAATAATTCTATTTATAACATTTTGTATTCGTGCAAAAATTTTTATATGTCTGTATAACTGTATAACCTTAAAGTTTTAACAAGAAAAAATTACTTCGATATGGTTTCTCTCTATTTAAGAGTCTAATATAAAAAAACCTCTTAAAATAATAAACATGTGTCTGTTAAACACTCATATGAGAGCTGTTTTTATATCCTTAAGGGAGTAAAAAACGTTACATGTACCTTTTTTTTTAGCAAAAGCCCCTCCCTGCTTTCTAAAAGAACAAAGCAAAATAACTGTAACTTTGTAACAAAACTAACCACCATTATTTTTAAAGGGAAGAAAAAGGAATGTGTTAGTGAGTATAAAAAACCCACAAAAAACTTTGATAACAAATTTCGTTATTCAATTTTACCGTCAAGTATAATCGTTGAAAAAAGCGGAGTTTTTTTAATTTTCATGTTGGTATATTAAGGGACTGAAAAGTGTTATTGTAACATACATAAGCAGTGATTTGTCAAAGTTTGTTATGGCTAAAATTTACCACAAAAGAAAGAAACGGGAAGGGGAAATGACAAGAATGTTGAAGAAGTAGAAAAAAAAGGTTTCCGAAGAAACTGTTGTTATAGTACGTAATGTAGGAAAAATATTTAAGTATTTACTCAATAAAGTTTTTTTTTTGCTTTAAAGCAATAAATAGAGTTTGAATAGTTGAAAAGAATTTAAGGAAAATAGTTTTTAAAAGGTTTGAAAATTTAAGGTCAGTTTGATTTATTATTTTCTGTTCAAGGGGACAGACGGTTTGATTTAATACTGATTTCTGAGTTATAAATACACAGAAAAAATTATTCTCAAAAAAATTTTCAAACAATAAATATTTTTTACTGTTCAAAATTTATTTTATGGAAAAAGTGTATATGCTGAGCGAAAAATTCTAATTCAGACAACTAATATAAAATAACATTTGTAAAGATTTCTATTCAACTATGGCAATGGCATATTGTACAGAACAGTTACTCGTTTGATTTGCTTTTTATTTTATTTTTTAAATATTTGTTTTAATTAAAAAATCAGGTTTTCTTCAAACAAATTATTAAAAATTTTTGCATTTGAATTTACAAATTTCTTTGTGGAACGTGAATTGAAAAAATTAATATTTGATTTAGAAAATTTTGTGCTTGATTTGGAAAATGAGTTTTTTCTGTATAAGACTTCTTATTTATTTTAATTAACTAGCTGAGCCCGTCAAGGCTTGTTTTTCACTAAATTATTATTTTTTTTTAAATGCAAATTATTCCAAATTGTATTCACTTGTTGGATCAAAAAGAAAACAAAAACCTACCGGGTATTGACCCGAAGCTGTGTTCGATTATAAATAATGTTAGGCAAAAATATTCCAACAGGTTTAATAAAAAATAGTCGAGTCAAAATCGCTGAAAGTAAAAACCTCGTGCGGTAGATAATAACGATAAGAAGTACGAGTAATTAAGTAAAAATAGTTAGTAATTTTGTTTAGTCAAGAATAAAAGAAATATTTGTGTGTTATTAATTTGATATTTATTTGCTGGTGGTTTAGCTTGGTCTATATACGTATTTCATTGGCGCTTGAACCAAATCATCAGTAGACTTCAACCACAAATTTTGAACAGTCACAAACCTCTTACTTTATGCACAGACTTTCAAAAACTATATGAGAATTCAAAGAATAATAATATTTTTGAAAATCACAAAGACAAAATAAGCTTAGTAGGCTTTGAAACTCATACAAAACCCAGCAAATAATTTATATTCGATATGAATCTATTTTATTTTTCTAAACCACCAGCAAATAAATTTCAAATTAAAATATAATTATGACAATATGTCGAATAATAAATTTCTTAAATTTGTGTGTTACTTATTTTTATTATAAATTTAAACGAAAAAATATACATATATACATATGGACATATTCCATTCGAGTGGCCGGTAATTGTATGGAGAATTTTTTTTATTGATTTCTTTTATTTTCACTCCCCAAATCGGTTCAGTTTTATAT
Source organism: Tachina fera (assembly GCA_905220375.1). Lineage (NCBI taxonomy): Eukaryota > Metazoa > Arthropoda > Insecta > Diptera > Tachinidae > Tachina > Tachina fera. The sequence continues at coordinate 62,170,572 of LR999964.1, forward strand.
AACAAAATACAAACAAATTTCTTGGCGATAAGTTGTATTTTACAAGGTGCGTCCAGCACTCAAAGTTAGTTATTTTTTATTTGTTTTCTTATTTGTTGTATGACTATACTTTATATACATATGTGTGTATGAAATAATTTAATAGATATAAACTCTTATTGTAAACGCTTAGTAAAATAATTTCCATAAAAATGCAATTTTGGTATATATAATTTTTGGTATTTTGTTGGTTATTTTGTTCATTATATTCTAAAATATTAATTTTAGCAAAAAAACTTTCTTTGAGACTAATGTTGTAGACTAAAAGAGTTAAAATATTGAAATATATCATATTCTTGTAAAATGATTTTATTAAAAGATAGTCATATGCAAAAAATTACATTGAAAAATGGGCTTGAAGGCCAACTTTGAGGGGCGGACGCACTCCCTAAAACACAACATATCGGTATGAAATAACAAAAAGAAAAAAAATATAAAAGAAATAAAATAAAAATAAATAACGGCCACTCTAATGTACATATATAGTATATAGATATTAATTTAAAATGTATCAAAATATTGACAAAACATTAACTAGAGGTTTTTTTATCTTCTTCTTCATCTTCTCATGCAGTAGATATTATTCTTAAAAAATTATTTTAAAAACCTTTGCGCAGTTTTTTTTTCTTACAGTAAAGTCCAATATATTTGGCCTCTAGGAAATGCAAAAAAAAAAAAATTTATTTCAACTACACTTTGAGATTTTTCTATCGATTTAACAAGATTAAAACCTTTGTTTAAAGTTAAAAGGTTAAATTTTTTAATACAAAAATATTATTATTAATTCTTTTTACTGACTTCTGACCAAAAATTGCGACATTTTGTTTGAAAAAAAATAAATAAATTTTTCAACCTTAAAGACGCCAGAGAAAATTGTCATGATCCAGACGGAGACATTGAAGGGACCTTACAAATCATCATCATGACTGAGAAGACAATTTATGGTGGTTTTGAAATGTGTACAAACATAAAAACACAAAAAAAAACTTAACTAGTATCAGTATTAAAAAATCTTTTAAATATATTTAACTAGACAATTGTTGTTATACAAATTAAATGTTAAGTTACAGACATGCATACAAAAAATTCGTATAAATACAATTTAAAACCTCGGTTTTTTTTCTGTTACTGTTGCATTTAATGGTGTGTTGTTGCTGTGCAAAACCAGAGTGTAAAGTGTTCACAGCTTGATGTCCAGACAACTATTTCTTACTTAAAGTAACAAATACCATTGATTATGTATTAAGTAAAAGCAAATACATACTTACATATGAATGTATATATTTACAATAACCAGGAATATGTACAAATGTTAAAATATTTCTTAAATTACTTGTTAAAACGTTTACAAATGTTTCTTTTATTTCTTTAATCTTGCTCGAATGATATAGACGATAGAAAACAGCATTTTGTTTTATTGCAATCTTTATTACTGTTTCTAAATATTATTTCCTGTTCAAACAAAATTAAAATATTTCTTATAGGTGATTTGCACTTTGATAAGTAGATTTCGTCAGAAGCCTGAATATGTTCAGAGTAATCTTAAGTAACTACTTACCAAAAAATTTGTGTTAAGGTTTTAACTAGACATGGGCAGTGAGTAACTTTTCAGTTATTAATATGTATGTAGTTGTTTGCATTCAAAAAACTTAAGGTTAAATTAAACGTGCCATAACCATAACCATGCAAAACGACTGCTGGAACCAAACTTATAGGTAAATCGCCATAATGCCAAAGCCATAACCATAAAACCAATTGAAACAGCTATTTGCTGGTAAGATATATTTGCTGTTGCACTTTTGAAATGAATAAACAAATGAAAGCATAAACAGCTGTTTATGGTTATGGCAGCAAATCAAATGTATTTACGGTTATGGCAATGATTATGTAGCAGCACATCTATTCAAACCTTTAGGCAGGATCACAAGTGAAATAATGTTTTTTGATAAGTTTGGAATAATGTTCTTGAAAAATAGATTTGTCTTCCTAGTGGGTGACTTAGAATTTAAAATGTTTTGAATTAATTTTTAAAAGAAATATTTTTTTACAAGAATCTTTTCAAAGTTATTGCAAGAAGTTAAAGTAATGTCATGACATGTTTTAAACTCGCATGTTTTTCTTGAATCAAGTCTGAGTTTATGGGAGAGAGATTAAAGAAGAAAGAAGAGGGGTACTGATTAGCTTGTACCGATAACTTATGAATTACAACAGAAACGCTGAATAACATATCTATATGTACATACCAGAAACAACAAACGCTAAACTGGTGTAAACAGATATATCTGTGTAGACCTGTAATACCTACATACATGAATCTAGCAAGACTGTTTATTGAAAACTTATTGTAAAAACCATATTTAAAAATGAATTATTTAGTTGTAAACTGTGGCTGAGTGTTAGCCTCTAGCTAATCTCTGAGCCTAGAAGTCGTGGGATCGATTTCCACCATAGACGCTGGGTATTTTCCGCAGACAAGCTATTCGCTTCGCAGTCTGTGTTGTGTTAAAAAAACTGTAGACGGAACAGCTTTTGCGTCACTGTAAGGATTATTTTATTTTTGCTTGTTGTTTGGCCTACGGATCATACTTGCTGACAACAGCACCCCTTTTAGACACGCAAAGTTTACTTTGCAATCTTAATTCAATTGAGAGGAAGTCAGTACGAAAAATTAATTCTTAGCTCTGTTTTTCGCAAAGCTGAATTAAGACTTTACAGACTTTTGCGTGCGAGTCTAAGCTTAATGTAAAACGACTGAAAAGATTTGGTTTAAGGCTCAGTTAGCCGACTGTAATGTAAAGTAACTGCAACAGTAGGAAACAGCTGATCGATATTGTTATGTGAAAAGTAATTAAAATGGTTATAGAGATGTAATGTAGCGTAACCTACTTTTCATATAAAAATATCGATTCTTTCAATTTAAATAAAACAATTAAAACATGACACTAACATTCGGAGATAGCGCTAGATTTCTAGTAATAAACTCTTTCAAGAAGCTCATTAATTGTTAAATTTTTATAAGTTTTTGTGTCTTGGATGCCTAAAATAATTTCCTCAAACTTAACTTACAATGCACAAAGTAGTCTAATTAATAGAAAAATGCTTTCAAATGTTTAAATCGAAAATTTTCAAAATGAGCATTTTCTAGCACACCTCTACGTAGTGTTACATTTCATATAATAGGGGACCCGATTGTGCCAATGTCTTTCAGTATATGGCAGAGCACAACCGATTTGATAAATTTTCTATCACTCTGATGCTAAAACGATAGTATGGGTTATGTTGGCTTTGATAACCGCTGTGGCTTGTGACCTACGGAGTAAAAATAATTCTGATTTGGAAGTCCTCACAACTGAAGCAATATTTTGTTTACTTGATAAAAAAAATATACATATATAATGTATTATTACGTCTCTGAAGCACTTTAGTAAAGCAAACAAAGTCATGGCTTTTTGAAAGCTAAATGTATTACTTCTAGGTGGTTCATCTTGATTAAAAAAATGCCTTGTTCATGCACAATCGCAAGTGCTTCTGTAACATTTTCTGTCTTACAAAAACGCTTCTGGGAAGCAGCAATTTTTGCTGGGTATTGGCATAGATGTTCCATTTAAGAAGGTCTCACAATAAAAGGTCTAAAACGGCGTCAAATATTATAATCTCTGTGAGCAGTTTACATCACTTACATGTGACATGACCAGGCCTTCATAACTCTTCTGTAGGACAACACATACGGCATGAGCTGTATGACCCTTAGCGTTATCCCATTTAAACCACACGTCCTTCGTGTCAACGTTAGCGGTGATGGCCTACTCATATGATGTCGCCAGCCGAAACACTGATTTTTTCTGGATGGAATGGATACTCTTTGATTTGAACTTTGATTTTTTTGTTGACTTACATATCAACTTAGAAATGGGCCTCAACGCTGAATATGGTTGATTTCACGATGAAACTTGGGGTTAATTTCCTCTGATCTGCTCCAGGCCTAATTCAGCAAACTTTTGTCTATACTATAGACCAGAGATTATCAAAAAACCGCCCGTAAGCACTTTGTTATGCTCTTTTTGCTCGTACATTCGTACAAGCATGCACTTTACTCTCTTTTATATTATACATGTATCTGTTTGTTTATCATTGCTATAGACTTTATAGTCTTTTAACTTTAGCTTCTGGGTAAGTTGAATTTTGTATGGGTGAAGTCTCAAGTCACGTCGTAAAGCTCGCCTAGTTGCGGTCTGCAAAAGGTAGAGTAGTTGTTAGCAACGCAAAATATACTGCGTAGAATTCTTCTGCTCCTTTGAACGGACAACGGGGTCTTCAACACTCCTTACGTTAGGTCGACATACGGCGGTTGCCTGATTGTTTACTAAACTAGGGGACTCGAATTTATCTATCACTTTGCGAGTAGTGCTCTCGGAAGGACGATTGTGGCGACTTTAAATTTACAGTCCAATTGAAGAAGGAGGTGCAATGTTGCTTGGTCCTTCAAAGGACCCACTCTGATGCAACAATTTTCTTAGTTGCACGTACTGTTGAACGCTGTATTTATCCATAGTGATTTCGCAAAATAGACTGATTAAATGGCAGCCAATTCAATATTTGTAAATTGAACAATATATCCGCTATCAACGATCAAAGCTTCGACTTCCATATTGAACAACATTTTCCTAGTTTAGTCTAATAAAATGTAAACATATTGTAGCTTATCATTCCTCAGATTAACTGCCATTATAGCTCCCACACTTTTATTTATATCTGGAAGTCGCAAGTTTCTTAACATACTTTGTGTATTGCCCTAGTTGTAGCAAAGTGTTCAAAAGTCATGTTAAAAAATCTTATCGTATTTGTACTTGTTTTTCAAACAGATTTTTTGAAAATTTTAAAATTTGTAGTTGCGTCTACGCAAATAACTGAATACCTTTTAACACATAAATATACCAATGTACTTTAGTATAAAAAGAAAAATTTTTTGTATTTAAATTTTGTGTGTATGTTTTTTTTTTGCTGTCGTAAGATATGACTACTGTTTTGTCGTAAATATTTTTTGTCGTGTAAAATAAACATTGTATGTGCTTTTTTTTGGTGCAGGGTATCTCTTACTTATGTTTTTTTTTTAAATAAAATTTTTGTTGTTGCTGGAGAGTCTTTTTAATAAGAAACATTTAGCAAATGATGCACGTACATTTTTCAAGAGAATTTATGTTTAAAAAGGTGTGATAAATTTTTACTTTTACGATTTTATGTAGATATAAAAAAGCTTTAACACTTACAGCAATGACTACTGTTGGGTGCTGCCCCAACACTCGCACACAAACACAAGAACAAACTCGCGTTTCTTGTATGAAATTTAAAGCTTTAAGAAATAAAATTATTAAGACTATTAAATAAACTGCCAGAAAACAATTGCTTCCATGCATTTTGTGTGCCACTATAATTCTCGTTTATTTGATTTTGTTTCAAAGTTCAAATGTTATTTAAAAAAAATATGTGTATGCGCGTTTTGTTATCAATTCGTTTCTCATTGTTTCTTATAAACGTGAGTAGATCTTCCTGCATATAATTTAATGTAAAACTTTTATTGTAGTTGTGTTTTATTTTCTGAATAAAAATGTATGTAATTAGTAAATTAATCTTTAAGGTTTCTCTTTATAAATAGAATTACTTGCTATAATAACATGGTAATGGTAATTGAAACAGCAGCTTGCAAATGTTTTAGTTATCAGTAATTTGTTAAGAACAAAAAAAAATATTAAATTTAAACTACGCATTATATGAAAGATCATGTCTTTATTTATATGGTCACTTAATTAAAAATTACGTTTTAAGATTAAACAAGAAATAATATAAATTTAAGAAAACTTTTTAAAAATATTTATTAATATTTGACGCGTACTTTTTTTAAGTACTCGTACATTCATTGTATTGTCTTGTCTTTCACATGTTTTTTGTGTGTTTTGTGTACTGTGAAATCAATAAATTATTTGTTAAACATGATTATTAAATTATTATTAAATTTAAGTTCAAGGTCTTAACATGAATCTTTTCTGAAAAACGAAATGACACATATTATGGTGTTATCGTGTACTTGATTTTTGTGTTGTTAAAAGTATTTTCTTGTTAATTTCATTAATGGTTTATTTTGGATTTATTATGGTTTTTTTCCAGGGTGGTTTGGATTTAAAAGAAAATCTTGTAGCCGGTGGTGCTCCTTGGCCTTATCCTTCTGTATATCATCCATATGATGCTGCCTTTGGTTATCCGTTCAACAGGTAAGTGGACAAAAGTGCTAAAGAATCATAAAAATTCTGTGAAATTATTTAAAATGTTTATGTATGTATATGTTTAAATATTGTGTGACGCAAAACAAGACAGCTTTGCAAAAAAAAAAGCCAAGCAATATTTTAATTCAGGGCATGGGTAAATGTTTCTTAAATTTAACGAAATACCTGCATCGACGATTCTACCCCTCGTTTCTGATGGGCTTATTTCATTTGGCCGTATCCTCTTTAAAGAATAAGTCTCTTTTCCTGTTTATCTTTAGGTTTTACTAAGACCTTGCTCAAAGTAAATGCAAAGTTTTTGCAAGAGACTTCCATCATTCTTTAAGCCGATATGATGCCTGTAGTACCAAGTTATTGTTCCCTGGAGATTACACGAAGAAGCACCAGAGAGGTGAACTTCTATCTACCAAAAGCACTCATTCAAGCTCTAGCTGTGGTACCAAAAAAGTTACCACTGAGAAATATATTATCGCATAAATTTTAAGAGTAACCAACTTGAATTAAAAAGTAGTGCCTGAACTGTAGTTCACAAGGTTGTTATATAAATAATTATTTAATTATAATTAATCTATGAAATTTATTATTCGACATATTGTCATAATTATATTTTAATTTGAAATTTATTTGCTGGTGGTGTAGCTTGGTCTATATACGTATTTCATTGGCGCTTGAACCAAATCATCAGTAGACTTCAACCACAAATTTTGAACAGTCACAAACCTCTTACTTTATGCACAGACTTTCAAAAACTATATGAGAATTCATAGAATAATAATATTTTTGAAACTCACAAAGACAAAATAAGCTTAGTAGGCTTTGAAACTCATACAAAACCCAGCAAATAAAAATATAATTAATCTATGCTACAATTTCTTACATTTGTAAAAACCATAGCTGTCGTAATGATTATTAATTTGATTAATTTTTTTAAAGTAGAAGTAATGATTAAATTACGATTATATTCAGTTTCGTACTTAGTAATCGTGATTACGATTACTAATAATGGAAAAGTAATCTGAATTACTTGAAATAACTATACAAAATAATCAAAAAGAATCAAAAGTATTAAAAAAATAATCCAATTACTTCTAAGGATTACTTTCAATTCCTTTTGAATATTTATTAAGTTTATTGCATTTCACTTATATTAAAATTTTAAATATTTAATAATTTGACAAATGAGCAAAATATCTGTTGATACATTTTTATAGTCTTTCAAAAAATTGCCGTGTTTATGTTTTTGTTTTCTTTTTGATTTTCAAAAATATATTTTTGTAAATTCTCAAATCATTTTTTAAATGTCTGTAAGTAAGATAATAAGTTTGTAGCTGTTCAAATTGTGTGGTTGGAAGTCTACTGAAGTTTTGTCGAAGCGACTATGAAATGCATACAGACAATGCTTAACCACCAGCAAAAAATTCAACTTTATGTTTTTCTTTATATTTTTTTCACAGATTTATATTATTAATGTTGTTATATAAACGAATATGCTAAGAATTTCTGAAACAAAAAACATCTAAACATATAAATTTCTTTAGAACTTTTTCAAAATAAAGTAATATTAATACAGAATGAAAATAATCAAAAAGAATCAAAAGTAATCTTTGAAAGTATTCGGATTACTTTTTGATTAATTTTAATTCTTTTAGATTATTTTGTACTAATTCCAAGTAATTCAGATTACTTTTCGATTTTAGTAATCGTAATAAAATATTTATCAGCAATTCTTTTGAAAGCAATTATATAATCATTACTAGGGAATGGATTTTCATGCATTTAAAATCACGTTTTATGTACATTAAATATGCAGTAAAAATATAAAAATATGTATTTAAAGCTAATAAAATATGCATTTATCAATTTTTTTTCACAATTTGAGAACATTAGAAACCTTAAAATATTACTTCATTGCTTTCTTAGCAAACATTTTGACATTAAAAACTTAAAAAACAAGAAAAGCTCAGCCCTAGTGCTTTCTTAACAAATATTTTGTCAAAACATATGGAATACAAAATACTAGTAAGTTCAGTCGAACTTTTATTTACCTACATTAATGAATAAATGTTTCTTTTTAAATTGTCTAAGGTAAATATTTGACGATTATTTCTGAAAAAATTGTATGTAATAAAAATGAAGTTATTTATTGTTACTCATTTAAATGCTGATATTTTGTTTGTGAAATATTCAGTTTCTAAGTTTTCGTTGTTAGAACTATTTTGATACAATTTGTTGCGTATATTTTAATTTATTTTTTACCACATCTTTAATTAATTCAACTTGAGGTGTTTAAGTAACGAAAGCCTCTAATTGGTATATAGTGTGAACAAGAAAGCAATAATATGTATGTGTGCACAAATGTCAATTTAGGCAGAAGGCTGTCGGATACTATATTTCTATTAATAAAATGAAAGCAATTTTAAAGTAAAAAAACTTGCCCCCACATGCAAAAAATAACGTCTGCTTCAAGTGTACGTTAAAAGCAGTTTTGTATGAAAATTTTGTTTTAACGTACACTTCCAACACACGTTAATAGAAATATAGTATCCGACAGCCTTCTGCCACGTCCCCCATTTAGTTACTGTAGAATGTATCCGTATCGTATCTCTGGATATTTTTTATTAAAGGCTGAAACACTTTATATGCACATAAAATTAATGCGGTTTAAAAGGGCATACCATGCTCTTGTTCCTTTCTTTAATTTTCAATGCTATTAATGTTCTTGACTTAAGCCAAGGTATTGAAATTTGAGTCCTATGGTGTTTTTGAATATCGATTCATATCACAAAAAAAAGGATCGTAAATTTTTCTCATTTTCTCCTTTTTTGTTCTTATACACTCGTAAAAACTGTAGCTCTTACCCAGCAGAAATTTTGCTTCAAAAAAGTAGGTTTTTACTATTATAAAATAAAAGTAGCGCAGACAAACCTGCTGATATCGCTGCGGATTTTTGTATGGCGAGTTCTCGGTTTGCAGCACTACATTTTTGCTCACTATTAAATCACTTTTTTACTGTAGTTTTCTTCATATACGTTCACTGCTTTTTAACAAGCTTGTATTTTAAAGCGAAGTATAATGCACTTTATTACCCTATTGCTTCAAAAAACATGAAAATTTTTTACTGGGTAAAAAACTAGTAAAAAAAAAAATTAGATTTATAGCATGAAAAAACTAAACAAATGTATTAAAAATATACATTTATGATGAAATATGCAAAAATATGTATTTATTATAAAATATGCAATAATATGCACTAACAAATCGATGCCATTTTGTCGCAAATTTGTTGATTCGCAAAGATATTTTATTTACGTTGATCTACGACCAACGACATGAAACATGTATTTACATGAAAATCCTTTCTCTAATCATTACAATTCTTTTTAAAATGTGTGTGTTTATTGTAAAGTCCATGCTAAAAAAATACCGTATTATTATTATTATTTTGCACGAAGACTTAAGGCTCAATTAGCCGACTGTAATAGAATGTAACTGCAACGGTAGGGAGCATCTGATCGATATTGTTGTGTGAAAAGTAATGTAAATGGTTATAGAGATGTAATTTTCAAATAACAACATCAATCAGCTGTTTCGTACCGTTGCAGTTACATTCCATTACAGTCGGCTAACTGGGCCTTTAACGTCCAATTTATAAAAACAATTAAGGCTTAATTAAGGGTTTACAAAACAGATTTCCATATAAAATGTTTCTTGTTATGTCTTTATAAGGTCGTCATATTTTTATAAATAAAGCAGTTAGTATAACGTATTCATAAAAAATAATTTTGATTTACTAAAGGTTAACAAAACAAATTTCATACGGACATTTGTCTAATTGGATACACTGTAAATATAAATTAATTTTAATATATCGCTTGTTTTAGTAAATACAACGTCAAAACTCAAAAAAATTATTTGCCAGAAAAGAGTTTAAAGTTTTCAATTTACTCAAAACTTAATGGAAAAAGAAAGTTTTATTTTGCTCTCAAGAGTTCAGTAAACAAGACTTTAGTATGATATTTGAACTCAAAAATTAAATTTTTTGAGTTATGATATTCTTTGAGTAAATGAGCGATATACGGCAGTTAAAGTTGAAATTACATTTCATATATTTTTCATATGATGAGCAGAGAGTCTGCTGCAGAGTACAACTTCAGAAATATTTTTAATCGACTTCATAATATGTTTGTTACTTCATAATTCAGTAATTTTAAGACCAATTTTAAAAATTGTTTCTTTGTCTGAGAGAGTATAGTTTTCATTTAGTCGCATTGCCAGCTAAAAATACGCACTATAACTTTTTTCTAAGTCCTTATGTCTGAGTGGTAGCTATAGTAACCTCTCCGTACAGAGGTCGTGGGTTCGATTCCCGCCATACACCCTGGGTGTTTTCCGCAGACAACCTAATCTTTTTTCGGGTTCGATTGTTTTCACGTGGTTATAATTAACTAATTCTTACGAACTTTCCACGTACTGTGAGCTCTGAAAAAATCCAATCCCGGTTTTACTAAAGTCGGCAGGGTCACGACCACGACACAAATTTACCCAACTATACGAGCTCCACAAGATATTTTTATAAAATAAGTATGTTTTAAAAAATATCTTTGCTTTAAGTACCAATTAGTTGCCAATAAATTATGATATACTAACAATGTCTTGCCATTATTTGACAGACAGAGAAAGCTTTTAGACCTTTCTTCCTATTAAATCGCCTAAAAATTTAACCAAGTAAATCTCAACAAGCCAGTGAATTCTTTTATGCCACATAAAGCCACTACTAAATTTTTTTTCCAAACATGTAAAAACTTGAGCATTTGTTTTCACATAAACACTCATTTTTTTCTAATTCACAAATATTTCAATGTCCATCAACACAACATAATAATGGAAAAGTACAAGTATTTCCCTATCTTTTTATGCCTCAAACCAAAAAGGTTTTATTACTTGGAGGCGCCTCTTCAAAAAAAAAAAAAGTATTGCAAGAACAAACAAGAGAAGTAAAGAAAAATTCATTCAATTGTACCAGTTGTAAAATGTACGCGAGTACATTAATATTTTTATGGCCTTCAATGCAATGTGCATAATTTTCAAACAAATAAAGTGAGTGGGAGTAAAATTGAATTGAATAGCACAAGAAAACAAATTTATGTATGCCAAGCAAATTTTATTACTTCTTATTCAATATTCTAAACATATTAGATATGAGAGTTACTTATGCAGAATATTAATAAAATACAAAATTTAATCAAGTTGTGAGTTTTAAACCAACGGCCAGAGGAGAGAGCTTCTGGCGTGTTATTTACGGGTGCTAAAGTGAAATGGAAACTAACGACTAATTGAACAAAAATTTATATATCGAAGAGATAATTATTTCTTTTAAACAGAAGCCAAATATTTAAAAAAAAAGTACTTAAATTATTTTATGTCATAAATAATGGTTAATTTCTCTTTCAAATGAAAAATGTTGTTTTAGTCCACAAGGTGCGGTTAGACTGGACAAAAAAAAGCTTATGAAAATAAACGTAATTGGTAGAGAGTTTGTATGGTGGTTGGCAACTTATTAGATACGGCAAGTTTCTAAGGGTTCTAAGTTCACCGAAGTAAAGAAAAATTAAACAAATCGTACATGTTTAAGGGCCATTATTATAACTTGTCGTTAGGTAAAGGTATAATGTTATTTGATGGATAAACACTTTTTCATTATTATAACTTCATTTTAACAAAAAGTGAGCTATAAGCTAAAGACAAGTTCATCCTACCTGTCACTTTTATTGTGCGGTATAGTCATTTGAACTTGCCACATTTTCGCCACTTGCCACACTTTCTACTTTATAAAACAAACTCAAATTTTTTTGGTCAAAATATGGCATAAAACAAAAACAATACAACACAAATCACATAAAAATAATAAAAAAGCAAAAGAATTGACAAAATTGGCAAAAAAATTTGACAAATAAACAAAAGCAAGTTGCCACTAATCATTTTTAATAAACAATATCCACAATATGCACAGAAATGTTGCCACCAACCAAACATTTTATTATTTCTTTTATCGGACAGTTGTAATAATGGAAAATTTTAAAGGTCAATTTATAGTTCAGTTTTGCTAAAGTTAGGAATAACTATCCGAAACTTTATCCTTAAGTCATAATAATGGCCCTAAATTGTATTTTTCGTTTATTAGAATGGGTAAAATATCCCACTTGTTCTTTTAAAAAGGGCAAATTCAAAATTTTTCTATATTCACTTTTGGCAGGAACACGATATAGAGTGGCCAAACCTACTCGCTGTGAAAATCTTACAACATTTTCTTTACAGTTTCACAAAAAAATACTTTCGGCTTAGAGCAGTGTTGCCAAAACGGCGGTTTTCCCGCTATATATGACTGTATTTTGTTGTCATTAGCGGCAAGTCTATTTAAAAAACCACCAGCGGGAATTTTAGCGGAAGAGTTTCTTAGCTGACGGATTTTCAGCGTTTTTCTGAAACTTATAAAGAAAGATATTAAATCAAAATAAAGTATTTTTAACGCAGCTATGCGAAACGTATCCTGGTATGTATGTTGAGTTTTTTTTCCATATTAGCACGTACAGCGAAAAGAAGCTAACATCACTTTTTTTGCAAATAAAAAATTGTCATATTGTGGTCATGTAGTATCGGAAAACAAACCGAAAACTGGGTGATTGGACTAGTGAGTATGAGGAAAACATAATATCAACCAAAATCTCTCAAAACAATAACTTTTTCTGAATAATTTGTTTTTGATTAGAGACTTTTTATTGAAATTTTATTTCGGAATTAAACTTCAAGCATGTGAAGTGATCCACAGAGTTTACTTCATCAACACTATTTTTTTATTTCAGATAGTGAGAAAACCAGGAAATTTTAACAATATTTTACAAATATTTCAATCAAAACGGCAAGATATTATTCCATACGTGTAGATTAATTAGGGTCTATCGCAGAAAATGTTGAAAAGATACTGAATCAGCTTAAACATTAATATTAATAGATGGAATACTCCCTTGGAATCAAATTTTGCATATGTACGCATATTTTATAAAATTTATCTTACTCTTTTTTTTTTGCCAATAAACCATAAAAAATACATATGTTGGTTATAGAAAATTCAGCGGTTATATTAGCTTTAAGTTTTATTCAGCTAGCGGTTTTTAGCGAGTTTTCAGGGGCTATATGGTGGGAAATGCCTACAACATTTTGGCAACACTGGCTTAGAGTATAATCCTGCTAAATAACCTTTACATTATATATAACATTTTAGTTTTGTTCGAAAGAGAAAGGGACCTGTCGCATCGACTGACTAAAATATTTTTTTTAATGAAACTCTGCATGCCGAAAAAGCTTAATGTACTCGTATTATGCTAATTTCTTATGCTGTGTATAAAAAATATGTTAACATTTTTTTGTCTTTCCTGTACAAGTTAGTTGAAGTGAGTTAGCAGGTTTACACTATAAGCCGATGAATTGTTTTCCCTTTGTAATATAAGATTATGTGAGAATAACAGTTATTTGCCTATACTGAATATTTTTAAATTTTAAGTTCGCCCCTTTTAAAGAAACCACAAATTGAAAATGGAGAAACTTTTGAGGCTGGAAATATATAAGCTGTCGGTTCGGGATCAACTACACTTGGGAGAGTTAATAAAAAAACTTTGTATATGAATTCATTTAAGAATTGCAGGTGTTTGGAAAAAATGTAGGATGTCTGAGATGTTTTCAGGAGTGGTAAGCACGTTGACTAATTGAACAAATTAAGTCTGAAATAGTGCACAGTGTGCCATTGTGTGAATCGTTGTTGAACTCTTTAAGTAACAAAAGCATTGCGCTGACCGCTCAACAATACATGCCAATGTTCATCATAACACACTCCCTCATCGATATTATAACAAAGTCATCGGCTAAGTCAAATAATTAATGAAATGGCAGCACAGTCCAAAAAGTTAGTAAGTCTGCTTTAGGCTGAAGACGCTGCAGTAGTTCTTTAAAAAAATTCGCACAAAAGCTTAAGTGCAAAGTTATAAAAGAATTAAGATTTTTTTACGTGACCATCTGTCCTCTCTCTACATTATCACTTTATGAAAGAAGGAATTACCTTAATTAAATGATAGGAATTTTTTGCCCGAGTATTACTCTAAATAATCCCTAAAGCTTTTTGTTAATTAATAACACAATTGTTACTATCGTCTTGATGTGACGTCTACGACGCCATTCACAATAAGCGGGATTATCAAACCCATTAAAATTACATGCGTTTGATCATTGGTTTGTGTCAACAACGAGCTACTGAATGGTTTCGGTCTAGACTTGTGTCGAACTCGCAATTTAAATGGGTTTGATCATTGGTTTGTGGTAAAAATGAAATAGTGAACGAGTTCGACGCAAGTCTATACAGTAAAAGTCTAACACAAAGCTAATATCGAACCTATTTGAATTGCATGGGCTTGATCACAGGTTTGTGTCTAGTATGAACGATTGAATGAGCGAGTTCGACCCAAGTTTAGTCTTAAAAGCACACGCTGGCCAACAAGCTGAAAACTTTAACGCATATAGGCTTACGATGAATTATTCGATGCTTCTGGTCTAACATAACATAAATAACAAACCTTTATTGAACAATAAACCAAATCCCAATTCATGTCATGAACTCCATGAAGATATAAAACAAGAAAAGTTTGGTTTCTTACGACACAAATGAAGGCAGCTAAATACCGTACGACCGACTGAATAAGTTCAACCCAAGTCCAGGCGGCACAAACATACAACCCGCAATACTATCGACGCAGAGGTAATAAAGAAACTGATAAGCGATTTTTTAAGAGCTTTCGGATTTGATAAATGAATTATTTATTTGAGTCGATAGAACGTTCAATATTTAAACATGATTTCATATAAATGTTCAACTCGGCTATGCCTCAATTGGTTCATACGCTAGGTAAAATTTTTAAGCACTCTCTTCAACATATTGGCCAATATCTCACGATTAAATTCTTCAATTTTGGCCTCCGCCGACCGTTGCGGGCTTGTTCCTACAGAAATTAGCCCAAACATAGTCCCACAAAAAAGAGGGTCCAAAAGCGTTAAATCTTGCCATCTAGGTTGTCAATTGACCGTCCCCAAAGCTGCAATAAACTGTTCGTCGAACTCTTTTCTCAATTGGGTCATTGTTTCGCGTGCTATGTGGCATGTGACACATTCTTGCTGAAATTACGTGTCACCTAAGCCCAGCCATATTTGGCAGATGAAATAGGTGTGAATTCGGCAAATTTTAACACAAAAACTCGTCAAAATAATTAACCGGAATAGTCCAAAATTCGTCAAAAATAAAACACATTTTTATCAAATAAATTCGTAGTTTTTATATAAAATAAGCTAATATATATAGGTTCCCGTCGATCCTACAAGGAGCATAGGACCACTTAAAATAAGCTAAGCTAAACTCTCTTTTCTTAAATAAGCTAAACTCTTCTCAAAAAAGAAATAAATTGTTTAAAAAAACAAAATAATTACATGTTTTACTTTGCTTTTGTTTAATTTAACTTTACTAATTAGAAATAATTTCTTAATCGGGCTTAAGTTCAGTATTTTCAATTCATATTGGATGACATATTTTTATTAGAGTAAATTTTCTGTCTTTCACATTCTTTAAAATTTTGAAAAAACTCTTTTAGAATATCTTTTAGAATAGAAAGAAGAACTTTTATTTTTTACTTTATCTTCGAAGTCAAATCTTAGTAAAATTTTATCACATTATTGATTGATTATGTTTAACCTTAGCACAATCAAATACTAATGTTCCTAAATAAATTTCATCAATGTCTAAACAATTATTTTTATCTTTATAATCCCCCAAATAAAAATTATCACACTCAAGCAAATCTGTTTTTAAAAAACTAATCATCACAAGATTCCGAATAGCTGTCTGAAAAGGTCGCCCAAACTGACCATAAAATAAAAGAAGTGCACGATCATGAATTTAATAGTAAAATTCAATAATCTGTAAGCGTTGTTCGTTTGTGAGTCGATTCATGGTTAAATTATAGACCAAACTAGACACATTTAACAGATACATGTTACAAGAAAAAACAGCTGAGCGGCCAAAAACAGTGTTGCCAAAAAGAAAGTTGCCAAAAAATCACTCTTTAGAAGTAGCCGTTTATGCATGGAAAGAGGCCACAAGAACTGACCTAAATCGAGTTCGAAGGTAAAATGTAATTGAGACCGTTACCGTTTCCTCCCTAGATGGAGATTAGTGAGTGGAACATCATCTTTTCAAAACCCCTTTGAGGTGGAGATATTTTTCAATGTCTGTCTAGGCTGTTTTAGAATATTTATAACCTTTTCAAATGCCTAAAAAAGCTTGTAATTGGTAAATTGTTTGCAATATACATACATATGTTTAGTTATTTTATTTAAGCCACAAACTTTTACTTGGATTTCTGTATGTCTGTACTAGCGATGCCAAACTGGAAATCCCGAATCCCGAAATCCCGGGATTTGTAAAATTTAAGCCCGGGATTTAAATTTCGGGATTTCTTAGCAATTTTTATATAAAAACCATTTATAAATTGAAATTTTCGTTGATTTTATGGATTTTTTTTATAAAATATAAAAGTCCCATAAACTTTTTTGCCTGCAGTTTTAACAATTTAATTACTATTCGTGACATATTTTTTATTTAAGAAATTTATTATTCGACATATTGTCATAATTATATTTTAATTTGAAATTTATTTGCTGGTGGTTTAGCTTGGTCTATATACGTATTTCATTGGCGCTTGAACCAAATCATCAGTAGATTTCAACCACAAATTTTGAACAGTCACAAACCTCTTACTTTATGCACAGACTTTCAAAAACTATATGAGAAATCATAGAATAATAATATTTTTGAAAATCACAAAGACAAAATAAGTTTAGTAGGCTTTGAAACTCATACAAAACCCAGGTGTAGAAAAATAAAATAGATTCACATCGAATATAAATTATTTGCTTGGGTTTTGTATGAGTTACAAAGCCTACTAAGCTTATTTTGTCTTTGTGATTTTCAAAAATATTATTATTTTATGAATTCTCATATAGTTTTTGAAAGTCTGTGCATAAAGTAAGAGGTTTGTGACTGTTAAATATTTGTGGTTGAAGTCTACTGATGATTTGGTTCAAGCGCCAATGAAATACGTATATAGACCAAGCTAAACCACCAGCAAATATATTTTTTATTAATTAATAACAAGAGCAAAATAAATTAACTACTTTTTCACTGCTATTTTCATCAAAGGGGATACAATATACAACTAACGTCCCTTTTCACAATGTATGATTAAGAGTTAACGTGAACTTTAACTGACAGTTCTTCATACACAACTTCTCGTTAAAGTCTCTGTTAGCTTTTAATTGTACATTGTGAAAAGAGAAAATAGCATTTGGAAAATTCACAATTTTTAAAAATTTATTCCGTCTTATTCTATATTTAAGGGCAATTATGAATAATATTCCACGAGAAATATTTCCCGGGGAAAAATTTCAAACAGTAGCAAATAATTGGAGAAAACGAAAAAATCTATTTGGAAAAGAAGAAGGAGAAATTTCTTGGGGAAATTTATTCATAATTGCAGTGAATAACTATTTGTATGTCGACTACTCAACGCTATAAAAAATTAGCACTTATCTACTTTTCGGTAACAATTAGTACAATTACAGCTCCTTACAATTGAAGTAGAATACAATACAAGGCAAGTGCAAACTTTTTGTTGTCGGGTTAACGTAAACGTTAAAAAAGTCCATAGATATGTATGTATGTTGGTTTTTGTTTAGATTGTAGAAAAAATGCATATATGTATGTATATTGAAAACAAAAACAAATTTTTCATATATATGTAGTTATGGTTTTCAGTGTAGATTCTCTAATATCAAATGTGATTAATCAACGTAAAGTTTTAAAATGCACAAAATTTGTTATTAAAGTAATATATATTAAAAAAAAATATTTATTTTACCAAAAAATTTTAGATCCCGAAATCTCGAAAATCCCGAAATCCCGAAAAATCCCGGAATCCCGAAACCCCGAAAATCCCGAATCCCGATTGGCATCCCAAGTCTGTACCTAGAATTGTCGGTTTTGCGTCAATTTTCTTACCAACAAAATATTTTGTAATAAAAATTAATTCACAAATTGCATTAATATACACAAACACATTCACCGTCGAAATATAATGAGATATTTTTTTTAGATTTTTTGCATATTTTACATCCCATACAAATGACCGTTACTTCCTCTGTTGGTTGCATTTTAAATAACAGTAATAGTTTGTTGTTTTGTGAGTACAATTTTTTTTTCTTCTTAATGAAATAAAAAGTTAAAATACAACAACAACAAAAAACTTATTAATTTCCAGCTTAAGAAGGCAATTAAAAAATTTAAAACATCCCGTCACGTACAGACAGACAGTGTAAGAAATTGAAAAAAAAAACTCATATAAAAAGACTAAGCAACAGTCCACAAGTCAGGCGGACAGACACATATACTTACAGCCTGCCCGCCAGCCATTTAGCCATTTAACGTAATACCACTGAACTTTACTAAAACAAGTTGAGTCATGTTTGTAGAAAATTAAAAAAAAAATATTTATATAATATTAACTTCTAAATAAAATAATGAATGAAACTACAGGCAAAGGAAAAAAGATTATAAAACACAAATGTTTAAATGTACATAAAATTGCAGGTGTTAATTAAAATTCTAATTAATAAAGAAAAATATACATACATACATATTTGTTGTTGCTAAAGGTTATAAAATATATATGTACATACACACGTACATACATACATACATACATATCTACAAATGTATGTATGTTTGTAAACGAATATGTACAGTATATAAGAAAATTATTTTTTGGCATTTAAAATTAAGGGTTGACGACCATGGTAACATTTTTTATTTATCCCTCTTTTTTGTTGGCTGGTCCTTTTTATCTACTTGGATTGTTTGTAGTTGCTAGCCATTATCTGCACTTGGTGCCCTTGTATTGGTGTCTTTCATTTTATTGCAATGAACCAACAAACATAAGCCCATCATAAAGACTTATCACTTAAACTTAAACGCTATTCTGAAATATTTTTCAAAACAAGGCACATGTTGCAGACTAAAATCTCAAAACCATCATAAATATAGAAACAATTGAATTTCGAAAAGTAATAACTGAAATTAATAGCAATGGGCCTGTGGCAACCATTAAATAAATATACTTAATAGTAACAACCCAAAAAGTTTCTCTTAAGTAGAACAAATATAAGCAAATTAACTAACATGTGCATAATTAGTAAAGAATAAACGACAATAGTAAGACTGTTGTAAATTAGAGATGGTAAATTTGAGCTTTCATAACAAAACACATTTGAGCAAATTGAACTACAATGATATTAAAAAATTCACATATTCCATTTGCAAAAAAGTGGACTAAACACAGAATAACGCTGATGATGCAGGCTTAGTAGCCTTCCGTTCAACTAGCTAGCTGTTCCGTTCGTCTATGTGTTGTCAGAATATTTACAACTAACTTTGATGTTATTTGTTCATTAATAATTATCACATATGAAATGGCTTAAAAAGCGATACGAACTTTAGCCCGTTCAAATTATAAATATAAAATTTTACTTTATTTTGAACATTTTGTAGTTCTGTTATTGCTGAACATTCATTGTGTGAGATCAACTATGATTTCTAATAATTTTAATTTTTATATCAAACTCGTAAGCTTGCTGGGTATCGAATATGTTGCATTTTATTATAACAGCAATTGTGGATATGTTGCGGATTGTTCAAATGTTGATACAAAATTTTGTTTTCCGTTGTCATGGCATCGTCCATAACGTTTACTAAAAGCCACAAAATTGCTCTATAAAAATGACCACCAAACATAAAAGCATGTGTAAATTGAGCAACAAGAACAACAAAACAACAATAATTATAGCAACAACAACAACACCAATAATATTGGTGTAAATACAATAACATAAATTAAGGCTGTATAAAAATGTTTACCAAGACAAAAAAAAACAAGAAAACAAAATAACAGCAAATAATTTTCCAACAGACATTTCAAATAAAGTTACACGCATATAAAAACAGGTTGCAAGAACATTTATTAATGGCAGACAATTAAAATTGTTGCAAATTTAATGGCAATAACAACAACACCACCATAAAAGGGAAATGATCAACAAGGCAATTAAACTAACACACGTGCTAATTATGGCAGCAACATTTTCAAAAAAAAAATCATTATTGTGTACCAATTAAAAATTATGTAAAAAAATTATAATAAGGAAAGTTGGAAGCAGTTTTGGTCCTTCAAACTATAATTTTTTGTATGATTGACATTGGGAAAATCATATTCCACATACACATAGCAGGCAATTTTTTAAGAATAAATTATTGTGAATTTTCATTTTAAAATATATACACATGTGTGCATGTAAATATATTCTACGCTATGTATATTTTATCAAGATTTAGACTCAAAAGAAAAATCAATCCATCCGTACTTAAATCAATCCTCGTACAGTCATAAGTACGGATTTACATATCAAACGTAAAATTTTGTTTTGCTTTTGTTGGATTTTATCAACAGTTGAAGCTGAAGCAGTGCCCCATAGCTGAATTCCCTAGCACCATATTGGCTTTGAAAGCGACTTGTATATTAAAAGTTTGTAGTCTAGGCTGACTGTCAATGTGATATTTCCATGTAAGCCGTCGATCAAGGTGTAAACCAAGATAATTCATATGTAAATGTTGAGGAACAACTTGATTATTAAACCGAATGGGAGAACAAGTATCTCTTCGTAAGGTAAATGTTACTTGAACACACTTTTGTTCATTTAGCTTAATTCTCCATAAGTTTAACCATAGTTCCATCTGGCTAATGTGTTCCTGGCGTTTTCGGGATGCCTCATCAGGGTTTTCGTGCATACTAAGGCAGGCTGTATCGTCGGCAAATGTAGAAGTGTGGATACTACTGCTCACAGGCATATCGCAAGTATGAATCAAATATAAAAATGGCCTTGTATACTGCCCTGTGGCACACCTGATAAGATAGTTTCAGGCATACTCATAAAGTGTGCTTCCACAACTGTAAATTTTGGTGCAAGAATGTAACTTTCCAAAAGATTCAGAATGTTTATTGGTAAGTATGTCTTCAATTTGAAAATCAGGCCTTCATGCCAAACTGTATCAAATGCCTGAGAAACATCAACAAACAGGGCAGAACAATACTTCTTAACCTCAAATGTTTTTCTTATAAATTGAATCAATGTATGCGTTTGCTCAATGGTGCTATGCTGTCTTCTAAAACCAAATTGATGGTCTGGGATGCACCCACTGTCGGTTAAAATTGTGGACAATTTTGTCATGAGCAGCTTTTCGAAGAGTTTTGACATAGTTGCAAGCAAACTTATTGGCCTATATGACTCAGCCTTGGTAAGGTCTTTGCCCGGCTTTGGAATCATTTTGACCTTGGAAAGCTTCCAGCAGTGAGGATAATACTCTAGTCGTAAAATAGCATTAAAAATGAATAACAGGATTCTAATTGAAGTACGAGGCAAATTAATCAGCATCTGGTTACTAATTCCATCAATACCGAGACCTTTTTTTGGGTTGAGTTCGGCGATTAGTTTTTGTACATCACACATCTTAAATTTTAAGGGTCGAGGGGGTAGAGCAACTACAATCGGCAAATCATTAACACCGGTACATGAGTTTGGTGTAAATACTGATTTTAAATGCTCAGCAAATATGTTACCTTTTTCAGTATCGCTTCTTGCCCAACCTCCTGTAAATGTGCGCAGAGGTGGCTTAAACTCAACGGGTGTTTTAAACTTTTTAGCAGCGTGCAACAAAGAGTAATAAGATGGTGGTGTGATATCAAGACCTTCCAGATAATTTAGTTTAGTTTAGTGGACTCTGATTTTGTGTTGAGGCGATCTGTGCTGTTGCCATTCCCTTCTAGCTCTTCTTTTTTCAGTATGCAGATGGGAGGTAGTGGCATGATCAGAAGCTTGTTTAATACTCTCGTTAAGATTGGCAATGTTGGATTCAATATCATCGTGTGTTCTTATCGTAATATTTTCCGTGCAATGACTACTAAGATATTTTTTGAATCCCAGTCAATTTACACGATTTATCATCTTGACATATGGGTGAGGTAAAGCGCTTCTCAGTGGGCTATAGATTGTAACGATCGTCGGAAGGTGATCGGACGAGAGATCTAGGGAAGCTTCAACGTGAATTAATTCCCTAGAAATACTTTTTATGACGCCGAAATCTATAACATCCGGAATTTTTCGAACGTGAGTAGACCAGTAATTAGGCTCCCCACTCGAAATAACATTCAAGCCCATTTTTGAAATTGTGTTGAACAAGGCCCTACCTCCAGGCGTAATAAGACGTGAACCCCAGAACGTATGCTTAGCATTGAAGTCGCCAGCTGCTACGAAACAATGTCCAAGAGATTTGTAGAACTTCTCGTATTGGTCCTCAGTGATTGAAAATCTGAGAACATATATACTGGTATTACAGCTTTTTTTAATTTTTTTTTCAATTTAAAATAAATTATAATTAAAAAAAGCTGTAATACGAGTATATATGCTACCACTTAATTGTGAATAAATTCAGAATTAATGGAATGATTTTTAATAAATCTGGCTCATTTTATTTATAACATATGCATGTATCACAATTATATAAAAAAAATTAAAATTTTATTCAGTTTAAAATTTTAATGAGTGTTTTAAAAAACAATTTTCTTATTTTTTTTTTTTAATTAATTTTTTTGTATAAAACTTTCCGAATATTTCCGAAACTATAAGGCTGTTAAAAATAAATAAAGACCCAATTTTAAGGTCAATCTGTTTTCTCACCTTCTGTGTATTTTCTCAAGTAAATGCAAATTATGTGATGCAGCATCTTCTGTTGTCTTAATAACGAAAAATCTCGAGATACAGAGCCAAATCAAAATAAACTGATTTAGAGGGATTGATACACAGTACTTAATGTACACAAATTTACTACGAAACCTTTGACCTTACACAATAAATTTCATTTTGCTGACCTGTTTAATTTAATAATAAAGTAGGAAAATAAAAAACATGTTGATTATTGAGTTCTAGTTTAAATTTTGTTATTTATAGAGCTTCTCATTTGTTTAAATGAAAGTTTATAACATAATTACTCTAGTTGTTCTAAGAACCTTTGGGTAAAGGTTCCCTGATGATCAGCATTACACAGAAAAAAAAGATTTGTAAATACAAATAATTTATTTGTGAATACAATTAAAATATTATTTAAAAAGGCACCTACAACGATATTTGTAAATACAAACACACATTTGTAACATAAGAAAAAAAATCAACTCAATTATTTCCAATTAAAATTATTGTGTTATTAACAATTGAGTTGTTAACAGAAAAATAAATTTTTAATGAATTTATTTTTCAAATTCTAACGTGTTGTTTCTTTGTTTGTATTTTTTATATTTTTTTTAGAATTTTGTCTTTTTTTACTTTTGAAGATGTTTGGATGAGTCGAACCGGCAATCTCTTGATTGATAGACTAATGTACTTACCACTCAGCTAAAGAGCAAATTGTTTTTAGATAAGCAAATAATGAATACACACAAAATGTGAGTTCTTCTGTTTCTTCTACATGTGCGTATTCCGTTTTTTAACAATTTTAGTTTGTTATATCAACAACGAATTTTTTGAGTTTTTGCGCCATGTATAACATAAAATTTGTTTAGTTCAGTTTATTGAAAAAAAATTCTGTGTTTGTCATATCAACAACATAATTTTTTATATTAACTAAATTGATATTTCAATTTAAATTAACTATTAACAATTTGTTTTGCTGGTTGCATTTTGATGATATTTTTTTCTGTGTAGCAACAGTGAAATGCGCATTGGATCCAGCTAAGCCCCTCAATAATCAATTTCAATGCATTTTTAATAAAATTTATTTTACTGAATAAGTAAAATAATAATTTGGGATTATAAGTGCGTTAATAAATCTTAAACTCAAATTGTAACAATTCCCAATAAAAAAAACACTGATTTATATCAAAGATGAAAAGTAACCCTATTGCCAGTCGGTCTGGCTATCTGTTATTGAAAGGCTGTTTTCTCAAGAACCCTAAGAGCTACGGACCTGAAATGTTCACATACGTGCACTTTAAATTTTCAAAGACTATTTTTATCCTGACTAAAATATTTTGCAATGAAATTTAAAAAACTGAAATTAAAGGGTATTCTCTATCAGTTAGTGTAATTTTTACTATGTCATTTTGTCAATTTGCGGTATCTTGAAATTTATTAAAACGCTTAAACCAAAAAATCACAAACAAATCTATAACAAAAACTCGCTAAAATAAAAAAAAGCTGAAATGAAAAATATCAACAAAATTTAAATTAATCACTAAACTGCTAAGAAAAAATCACCAAATGAAAAATAGCACCAAAAATAAAGAAACAATCGTCAAAACTAAAAATGTGTACAGTAAAAAACCAAAAAAAAACACAAATCGGTAAGAACCGAAAGAGTTTCGAAACAAAACGCCGAAATTAAAAAATCTTCAATACTAAACACCAAAAAAAAAATCTTCAAAATGAAACAAATGCCGTGCGGAACCTTTCGTGTGCGAGTGAAAGTCGCACTTTACAAAATTTTTCATTTATATTTTCTTATCATATAAATTTGAATTTGGACCACATTATGAACGTGTAGAACCTTATTATGTGGATTTTGCATATTTCAATTTAACAGAAAAGTTGAAAAAATTCAGTTCTTAATTCATTTTTTTTGCTCTTACTTTTCTTTTAGTTACGGCATGGACTTAAATGGTGCTCGTCGTAAAAATGCCACCCGTGAGACGACCTCAACGTTGAAAGCCTGGCTAAATGAACATAAAAAGAATCCATATCCCACAAAAGGAGAGAAAATAATGCTGGCAATAATAACGAAAATGACATTAACACAGGTTTCGACATGGTTTGCGAATGCGCGCAGAAGACTGAAGAAAGAAAACAAAATGACTTGGGAGCCCAGAAATCGTGTGGACGATGATGATTGCAATTTAGACGATGATGATCATAAGAGTACAGATGACAATGATGTGTTAGGTAAGTTATTAAAAAAATAAAGTTTTAAGGCAGAAATGAACCTGAAGAAAATAAGAAAATAAATTAAAGATAGATAGTTAAAGATGTATATTTTCTTGATTATATAAGAAATTTTTTATTGGACAGGAAGTTTAAGGGGCATTTTTGCATTTTTTACAAATAGTTTCTTTTTTTGGATTTTTATAATATTTGAATTTTGAGTGTATTGAATTTTGAATTTTGCTATAAACAATAGATTTTTCACAAATGTAAAAAAATCACTTTTTGTTATGCAGCTCCTCATATCTTAAAATCAAATACTTCTAATCATTGAATTTTTATTTTTTTGTAAATTTTTTTAGATGCCAAAGACTCTGGTTTGGGTTCTAATGAAGACAAAGATCATCGCATGCCTGGTGAGGGTAATAGCGAATGGTCTGGCTCTAGGCCCGGTTCACCAAATGGTTCTCCCGATCTTTATGATCGCCCCGGCATGATGCCAGGTGGCGGTCATCCCCTCTTTCATCCTGCCGCATTACATCACTTTAGACCACCAGCTGGCTCGCCACCTGATATAGCTGCATATCACCATCATCAGCAGCAGCTGTTGCAGCAGCATCACCAGGCCCAACAGAATTCATTGCATGCGGCCGGAGCAGCCAGTACCACAGCTAGTCTAGCGGCCAAACCTCGCATTTGGTCTTTGGCGGATATGGCCTCGAAAGATGCCAGCAAAGAAGGCAATAAGGACAGTCCACCCGGTAATGATTTGCCAGCCACACATCCCGCTTTCTATGGTCATCCAGGTCAGCATCCTAGTCCGGGTAAGATTTTGTCTCCCTTGGCAGCCAGAATACCAAATTATTCGCCCTATGTTAGGCCAGATTTGTATAGGGGGTTTTATGGACCAGCTGCTGCTGCAGCAGCTCATTTGGGCGCACCTTCACAGGAATTTTTAGAACACCAAAGAACCTTTGGCGCTAGCTTAGCGGCACACAATGGCCTGGGTATGAATCCTTTGCTGTGGAAAGCTGCCGTTACTGGTGCTGCCGCAGGTGCGCCTCATTTCAACCCGCTTAGTTTAACCACTGGTCAGCAGCACCATCCAGCCCAACATGTCCCGCCTTCAGGAGCTTCTCCCTCTGGCTCCAGCACCACCTCCTCTATGGGCTGTGATGTGGTACAAACTTCACCTGCTGCGCAGCCCAGTTTGCATCATAGTTTAGTACCCATTTCGCACAATTCCAATTCGTCTTCATCGTCCTCAAACTCTGGTAAATTATCGCCAGGCAAGCCATGACAATCGCGCCTGGACTCACCACCACAACAGCAAACACCAGAACAAAACAAAAATAAACCAAATACTATCAATACAACTTCGCCACTCTCAGCGTTTCGCTCTCTCATTGCCTTTCGGGAGCAACATCTACAGCAACAGACACCTAAGCTTTCTCTCAGACCTTAAATGTTAATAAAAACTCAACATTTAAGAAAGTAAACATGAAGCGATCTTTTTTTTAACAATTAAAAAAAAAACTTTTGGACAATAATTAAAAATGTGATGTGAAAGAAATTTTTTAGGAAAAACCCCAACATTGAAATAACAAAATAAAAAAAATCAAGTAATGGTGTTTGTTTAAGTTTTGTTGGACAAAGAATGTATAAAATAAGATAAAAAACTTTTGAAATCAGAGCTTATAGAATAATTTTTAAATCCAACAAAAATGTTGCCGTCAAAATAAATAAAAAAGAAGTATTAAGCGAAGAAACAACCTGCAAGACATTGTAAATACTATTTTATAGTTCTAAAATAACCCAGAAAAACGCGGGCCTAGCAAGTGAAATGAGTGGATGGTACATATCAAGAAAACGCAAGGCAAATTATACAATTTTGGAAAGTCTTTAGATAAGCGAACATACGAGTAAACATTTACATAGATTTAAAAAAAAAAACTAATTTATAGGTTGTTTTTTAATGTTTTAAGATTTTTATTTTTAAAGTTTTTTCTTTATCATTTTATAAAATTGTTCCTGTAAAATAATTTTGAATTAAAAGAAAAACCAACAATAATTTATTTTCAAAATAAAGCACAAAATGTAATGAATATTTTATATGCAAACATTCAAGCAATATGTTTATTTGAGTGTTGTTCAGGTGCGCAGCAAAGTGATAAGGTTACTTACATAAGTGATATTTTTTTTTTTCAAAAAAGTACGAAGGTTTTGGGGGAATATTCTTACTTTAAGTATGCATTTTGATTATAATCGTTTTTCGAAAATGAGAATTATTAAATTTTATTTAATTTTCGAAAGTTTGCATACAAATTTCAGAGTAGGGTAAGATTCCAGATGTTGACAAAAATATTTTTTTACGTATTACACAAATATTATTTACAAATATTGGGCTTAACTATGAGTGTCGTATTTCTATTTTTACTACGATTATTTTGTACTAGACTAAAGAAAACTGTAACAGTTTCCCTTTAAACCAGTACAAAATGGTCGTAGTCGAAGCCGGAATAAGACACTCGCAATTAGGCCCATTAAGTTCCTTACAATGCGTTGCAACGTACTTTTTTAATATTAAGAACAATTTGAATCACAATAGAAGTTACTGCTTGTTAGTAAAAATCCAAATTCGTTCCGAGGGGGTCAGGATGTGTAATTCACAATAGATGGAAAAAAACATATACTGTTCTACATAATGTCGAAGAACGTCCGAGTTGGCTATTGCTTTTCCAAAAACTTTAAGATATATGCAAAAACTAAATGAGAAAAGTCCTTCAACATACATGTATAATGTAAAATATGCCAAAATAGACATATGCGGTTTTTCAAGAAAACTGAAAAAATAAAATAAAAATTATGCCTTTCGATATTTGAAGTTTAAAATCGATAAAAGTGGACACCTGTGAAAATCCAAATTCGTAAACATCTTTGCCAATATGTTTAAAATTTTAAAAAAATTATATGAAAAATAAAATTCAAAATTGACCCTGGTAAACATTCAAGCCTTATTTTCGATTTGATAGTAAGCGACAAAAATTAATTTTTTTTCAGGCCAAGGTTTTTTTTTTAATATTTAAATATGTTTTTTAAGTTAATTTGCGGCTTACGATAAAAGCTATCAACAATTTTGGCATTTGATAATTCTAATCTATGGGTAGGTAGGCCCATAAAACTTTAATTTCAATATAAAAAGTCTATTTTCGATAACATATCGCTTACGATAAAAATAGAAAAAAGGCTCGATATGCAGCTGTCCATAAATGAAAATTCAAATTGGTTATTGTCTTTTCAAAGCTTTAAACATGGAAAACGGACAAATTAAAAAGATTTTCAATTTGTCCATGTCACTTAAAAAACTTCAAGACTTCAAAAAAAACTTCAGGAGCTTAAAATCAAAATCGGTTAAAGTATAAACGGTTCTTTATAAAAACTCCAAAAAATATTTATATTCCCTTGCTGCAACAACATAACTTTTTGCGAACCGAAAATATTAATATTTATTGACCTATTTATATTGATAACGATATCTAATATTATTCTGTAATTAATTTTTTATGGTGGTGTACAAAATTTCAAAATAAGCGAAAAACACAAAGAATAATAAAAAGCAGATTATTTTAATTTGCTTACATGAACCGACAGCCAATATCGTTACTATATGTTCCTTAGTCGATAAAAGTTCATTATATTTATTAGAGCAACACGATTATGGTAAGAAAAAGTTACTGGATTCAGGTACTGGTCTTGGTGCAATGTCGATCCCTTGTAGAACTTGTGTATCAATTTTATCACCAGCGAAGCGTGAGGTATTGAATCCGAATGTACTATCATTGGGGAGTCGGCCAGTTACCTAGACTAGTACATTTTTTCTCAGATGATACAATAAACAATAATTCCTTTATAATAAATATTTTCAGGGTGGAAATTACTGCATTCCATATCCATTGGAACCTCCATACAAATACAATTAAAATTGTATGACAATTTTTAAGATATCAAATGACGTAATTTGGATCCAATACATTTTCGGTATTAAAAGAAACAAAACACAGTTCTCTTATGACTTTGTTGCGCACTTTCAAAAAATTGTGAACGTGAAGAATATAAATTATATCTTTAAGTTGGCTGTAAAATGTGTAAATATCCCTTATATTAATAAACAAAAAAAGTGAAACTAATTTTATAAAACTTAGTATTAAATATAAAATTATTAATGAATTAATATTATATTTAAATAATATTAATATTAAACTAACAAAATCATTACTATAAGCTTATTATGTTAAATAAACAAAATTAAAAAAAAATTTTTAAACAAATATTAAACAGTTTTGTATAAATAGAAAAAAGTCAAGAACAACTTTTGGTAAAACATAAAAGGATTAAAATAGCAACAACTAAAGTGTAATAACAATGTAAGTATGTGCTATATTTGTAAAATCTATTATTATTTTCCTTCCTGTTAGCAATAACTTGAACTTGTGTAAAAGAAAGCAAGAAAAATTTACACGGAAATTCAATTATTTTAATGGATAACTAAAGAATTAACTACAGAATAACTTACACTTGACGTTTACACAAACAGGACACCTTCCCTTAAACTCACCACCACTCCCACACTCCACTACTCACCATGTTTTCCCATCATCAATTGCATTTCACCTCTCCCTATACCCGTCTATCTATCTAGCAGATACTTAGAACTTCATATAAGTATCTGTTTGTTAATATAACATTAAATTATCACACAAAATATATAAAATATATATGTATGTATACAAATAATTATATAACTAAATATATAATATAATGCAATTACCATAGAAAAGTATGTTAAAAAATAGTTTATATAAATAAATAAATAAACTCAAGTGAGAAGAGAAAAAGAAAAAGAAATACAAATTTTAGTTGCAATATAAAATAAAATAACATAAAAAACAACAACAATAAAACAAAAAACAATTAATCCTTGAATAAAGAAAACAAAAAATTATTAAACAAAAAAAAACACTTGATAGTTTTTGTAAAGCAAAATTGTATGGACCGGGTAAAATGTCTCAAGAGCATGAAAGCTCAAAAATTAAAACAAACAGTTTTTAAAGCTACGCTGGAATTAATTTGTAAGAGGTTGTGTTGATCGAGGTTTTAGTTAACAAAAAAATGCCTTGAAAACAATTTGGTAAGTATTAAGCAGTTGCTTTTTTAGGGTTCCGTACAACAAAGGTCACACGGTATTTTCTCAGAAACTGTAAGAGATACGGACCTGAAATTTGGACACGGTATGCAGAACCTTGGCCGCTACAGCAACAACTAAATGAGAATTAAAAATTAAAGGGTTATCTAAAACGAGTGACGAAAATATTTAAAATCCCATGTAATATACATACAATTGTATGTACATACGTGTATTGACACTTGAAATTTGTAAAATTAGTGTATTTTTATATGGACTACAACAATTAATATTAAAATATTAAAAAATTTAAATTAAGGGGGTTGTCCATCAGTTAATGCAATTTTGACTCTGTAATTTTGAGAACTTGCTATATCTTGGAAACCGTAAGAGGTAAACTCTTGAAATTTTCAAAAACGATAAAACTAAAAAATCCGAAAATTATAAAATCGCCAAACCGAAAAAAAATCGCCAAAGCCTGAAAAAAATCGCCAAAAATTAAAAAAAATCGCCAAATCGACAAAATTAAAAAAAAATTCTAGCACTAAAATAAATCGCCAAATTCGAGAAATGAAAAAAATCGCCAATATGAAAAAACGCCAAAAACCGAAAAAATCGCCAAAACGCGAAAAATGCGCCAAAACCAAAATAATTGTTTATGTGAAAAAAAAAATCGCCAAAATGAAAACAAATTGCCAAAATTAAAAAAAAACGCCAAATTTAAACAAAAATCGCCAAAACGAAAAAAATCGCCAAAATTTAAAATAAACGCCAAAACCGAAGAAATCCTCAAAAAGAAAAAAAGTGCCAAAACTAAAATAAATCGCCAAAACCAAAAAAAAAAAATCACCTATATAAAAAAACGCCAAAATTAAAAAAAATCACCAAAATAAAAAAATCGCCAAAATAAAAAAAAAACACCAAAATAATAAAAATCGCCAAATTTAAAAAAACTTCAAAAACCAAAAATAAATCGTCAAAACGTGCCAAAACTCAGAAAGCGCCAATAAATTCAAAAAAACCCCAAACTAAAAAAACGCTTAAAACCGAAAAAACCCAAAAACGAAAAAAATGCCAAAACTATAGTTTATATTGTTCGTATTGAATTACATATCTCGTGCCTGTACGGAACCCTGCGTGCGCGGGTCAAAGTCGCACTTCACTGAATTTATTTTAATAACAAATAAGCAAATTGCATCTTTCTCAATTTTCTTGTTGTTGCTCTTTGAGATATTTGGGATTGGCAATACTGTTATACTGTGGCGGAACTTAACACAATTCTCAGAGGGTTATGGGTTAATTTCGCTGGGACGCACATAGGGACCGAAGGCGGCGATTTTACAGATTAATTAAAAATTAATTCCAGTATCGTCAAAAGTGAAAAAACTAGTTTAAAGTGCATAAAATTCTACATGACATGGCAAAAAAATATATGTCAAATAGGTAACAGTGGTTTTCTAATGACCCGATAAAGTTGAACATTGTGGAAAAAAACTGAAAAAATAAGCAGAAAAAACTTAAAAACTTTACGTAATGAAATTTTGAAAAGGTAACAAATCTTGCCGTGCAACTTTCCATTAAGTTCAGATGTTCCTTTAAATGTTTTGTTTAAATTTGTAACATAAATTATTAGCAGAAGTATTTTTGTTTTAAATTTTTATATTGAAAAAGTACGAAAATAAATTAATTTTTCAGTTTATATTGACATAAAGATATAAATTGGACTCAATTTATAACTTTTTCTCAAGGAAAAACCGGTGCTCCTCATAAGTTATTCATGAAATTGTAATAGCCTCAAGCGTTGAGTTTACCAATACTAAGCGATTAACGAATCCTGCTTTTGCTATAGATGTACAAATATCATAATTTGTTACGCGAAAGTCTCGCATTAGTCACGTGTAAGTTACTCATATCATGCTTTGTAACACATCAGCCACTCATGAGTCACGTGTTATAGTGGTTGTATATCTATATATATAAAATCGTAGAGTGTATTTGTTGCTAACGCATGATCTTTGGAAATATAGGAGCTGTGGAGTTGAAATTTGGAACACAGGTGAGGGTCAATATCCGGTAGGTTTTCGTTTTGTTTTGTTTTTCCAACAAGTGACCGCTGTGTGGAGTAAATTGTACTTAAAAAAGTCATTGTGTGGGTTAATTTAGAGTTAAAAAAATATAATAGTTGAGGGTAAGACACCATTCGCCGGGCTTAGCTAGTATTTGTATATAATAATGATTAAAAAAAAACGTGTGGGATTTCAGCTAATTTTCGTGAAATTGTTAACAATCTATTTTTGGATAATTCGAACCCGAAGTCGGTCAAAAAATTTTTTGATTGGAATGGGGGAACAAATGGGTCTTCATTTACTCTAATTCTCCATGAGCCACGTTTACATCTGTGTGCCATGTGCCACAAATTTCCTTAAAAAATTGTAACCACTAATTACTTATGAAAAACTGTTAAAACTAGGATAGATTTTTACGATTTTCAATGGGGTCGGAGTTATTCCGAAATTTGTAACGAAAAATGTCTTTCATGCAAAATTAATTTTTTATTTGTTTTCAAAACTTTATAAAAAAAGTTAAAAACACAAATATTTTATATTTTTGTTATCTTTCGAAAAGTTAGGTATGCTTGTAATAAAAAAGCCATAAAAATATAAGCTATATATAAAGAAAATCTGTAATTTTTTGATAAAGTAATAATAGGAAAACAGTGTGGTTACATAATGGAAATCAATATCCGTCCATACAATTAGCTCATCTAGTAACTATGAAAGAGATCTACGACCTAAGAGACTTACTGTGCATCAAATAAGGCTTAATAAACGATTCGGTATAAGCTATGAACAGAGATAGAAAGGCATTCAAACCATAGTCCACCATCTCATTGCCCTGAGGGCTCTGCCAACATTCTGCTTTGCATACGTAAACAGCACAACTACTAACAAAAATCTAAAGCAAGAGCATACAACAAACAAAAAGAGTAGATTTCTGCCGTATTTTTTATGACAAAATACACCGAGAGTATTCAAACACCACCAAAATGATTTAATTTTTTTTTTCTATATTAATTATAGTTATATAACAACAATTTTTATTTCTATAAAAGAAGAATAAAATATGTGGAATATAGAGTTGAAAAATAAGTTTTTATTTGGATTAAATACTTTTGTAGATGCTGAGTGTCTAGTATCCCAGCCAACCTGAGATTCGAAAATAAACTAAGGTTCGCTGTAGCGAACAATTCTCGAAACATTCTCGTTAAAAAAAAGAGTTTAGCAACAAGAAACAATTTGGTTCTCTCTATTTTTTATTTTTTGCGTGTACATTGTACACTGTACAACAAAATGAGAATAACGTTTTTTGTTATTTAGAAGCAATGAAAACAAACTATAAATGACGTTGTTTATGATTACATAATGATATCGCTAAAGGTACGCTATTGATTCGTAAGCGAAACAACGATATCGTAAGATTTGCTGCCACAAACTGAGCGACGAGTGAACTCTAGCAGCACTTTCTCTTTCCGTTTACGATAGCCGTTCTCGAGTGTTTTGTCCGAGAAATGTTTACGCAACATTCGAATGCGATATTATTTACGAATGTTTTGGTTAGCTCTGATGTATCCAGAAATTTTAAAAAATAGTACACACACAGCAAAAAGTATTGTTGAATTTTTTTCAATTAAGTGATTGGTTTGGAAAATAATATGTTTGATTAAAATTTTAATTGTTTGTATAATATGTAATTTGTTTGTTTTAATTGAGTTTACTTCTCTATCAAAAAAGTGTTATCAACTGAGCTTAATTCAGAATACTATGAAATAGTAAATAATTATTACATATTAATTGCATGTAAAAAATCGGCCCTGTTCTGTAAACCGAAACCGAATAAATTTCTCGTTTTCAAAAAATTAATAATGGTCCTGCAGACGTTTTTAAAATCATGCACGATAATTTTCTTTCAGAAATGATATTTGGGAATCCTTATCATAAAAAAATTAAAAATATATTTCTATTGTCGAAGTTAGTTTTCTAAC
The DNA here is from genome assembly GCA_905220375.1 of Tachina fera. Lineage (NCBI taxonomy): Eukaryota > Metazoa > Arthropoda > Insecta > Diptera > Tachinidae > Tachina > Tachina fera. The sequence continues at coordinate 62,205,280 of LR999964.1, forward strand.
ATCATGCGGTTGAAATTGATCGGTTTACAGAACAGAGCCGAATATAACTTCTGTTTTTATGTGTGAAAATCGAGCAGTTTTTTGTAGTATGACACATTGTTTTGAAAAATATTTTCAATTAAAATACCCAATTAAACTTTTAATTGGTTTTAATATTTTATATGCAAGAAAAAAATATACTTTAGTTAAAAAAATTTTTAATCGTTCTAATTTTGATGTGCGTTGAAAAAAATAGAATATTAAAATAAAAAAACAGATATTCATTTTTCCAGTTTAATTAAGTTTAATTTTTCTTCTCTTCTTTAGAAACTCACATTAATTAATAAATATATTTCATTCAATAAGAATTGAAATTACTGAACTTAAGCCTGCCTATGAATTATTTCTGATTAAAATTCACTACAGTTCAATTAAAGAATCTAAAAATTTCTCACTTAATAATTAAATTTTGTTATAAAAATTATAGTAAACCAAAGTTATTTTATTGTTTTCGAATCTCATTTTCACGATCAATAAATTTTTCTCTAGATATGTATATTTCATTATTAACTGGAAAGTACTACAATAAGTACTTTTAAGTAATGATATAAATAAATTTTTATTTTATTCATTACAGGACAGTCATTATTATACGCATAATATAACTAGATAAATAAGTACCACTCATTACTTTGTAAGCCATTACAAAATCTTGAAAATTTTTTGCTGGGATACTTTGCTTTAAAATACGAGCTTCTTAAAAAGCAGTGAACATATATGAAGAAAACTACAGGAAAAAGTGGTTTAATAGTGAGCAAAAATGTAGTGCTCCAAACTGACAGCTCGCCATAAAAAATAAGCAGTGATATGGGAAAAGTATGCGGTACCCTGTACTTTTTGCCTACAAACATCCGAAAGTTAATAGATTACTAATTGCCTAAAATTATCAAAATATAATTGGTTATTTTTTACATAAAAATATGCGCAAATTTTTAGATTAAAATTATTTAAAAGTTAAGATTTTTTTTCTTTTTGTTGTCTTCGAAGCTCATTTTCACGATAAATTTTTCTGTAGATATACATATTTCGTTATAAACTGGAAAGTACTACAATAAGTACTTTCGCGTAATGATATAAACAAGTTGTTATTTTATTCATTACAGGACAGTCATTGTTATACATATAAAATAATTAGATAAATATGTACCACTCATTACTTTGTAAGTCATTAAAAGATTACTACCAATTACAAAATCTTGAAAATTTGTTGCTGGGTAGTGATTGGTATGCAATGAAATTGCCAATGGTTGGGAACTAGTTCTTGTTTTTTTTGCTGGGATGTTTATATAAAAATAAGTAACAACATACATACAGTTGGTTGTTGGGCTATTGAAAAATGTGAACAAAACCTCTCATTTTGCAAAAGTACAAATAAAATAAGAAAATAAGTTAATAATTTTATGTGTTATCTAACAAAATAAAATTTTGCATATACATATCTCCTGTTTTGACCTGGGTGAAATGCTAAATTCCTGGACCAAAACAATGATTTTGTAAAAATACTGAGCATTATTTAACACGAATTTCATTTACGTGACATTTCATGTACGTGACATTGATCAGTCCCACCAGCTCGCGTAAATCGAGAGTTAGGTGTATATGATTTTCTTGTTTCGACAAAATTCACTACTTCTAAAAAATTTCGAAAATTTATTCTACACATAGCCGAATTAAACATAAAAGAGCTTTGACCCTCATGCTTATAATCTGAGTATGCTTATACTCAGGTTATGTATATTTAATCGGACAAAAAGAGCATTCTCATAATATTCGGGATATTTATTTATACCTCGCCACCGTATAGACAGACACATTTGTTAATATAAAATGGAATGAAAAATGTGGTGTGTGTGTTTGTGGCTGTTTGTACGCACTTGTAGCCGATTAATAGTTGGAGTATTTTTATACTCATGCTTATGATTGTAACACATAAACTCTATAAATTTTAGTTGTTGTCGCTTGTGCTGCATAACTAAAAAAAAACCGTATAAACATATTAGTTGTATGTTTATAGTTATACTTATCGGTTTAAAATTAATGCGTGTGTTTGCATATGAGCGTGTTTTATTTTTTATTTTTAACTGCATGCATTCATAGTTGGTTGACGGCCAATACTCAAAAAGTACTTAAAACGATACTTCTATCATTCTCTGCACGACACCGTCCTTATTGAAAAACACGTTACAATGCCCATAATTAAACACTATTGTACATAATAATCATAAGTATTATTAAATAGTTCAAAATCAGCGTTTTCAATGAATTTATATTCTTGACTTCAATCCCTCCAATGAAGGGAGTGAAGTAGAGTGTACGTATTTATTTATGTACTTTTGTTTTCTTGTGCGTTTGCTTGTTTTGCAATTAAATGAACGAGTATTTGGAATAAAAAAAATATTGAAAAGCAACAAAAAAAATAATTAAAATTGTTGTTTAACATTGTTTTTGCAAATTTCTTAAACATGAGCGAAATTTGATATTACTAAGTATTTACTTAAATAAATTTTTTTATTCAATACTTTTTCAATTGTTTTCTGCTTCTCTTTAAGGTTGATTGTTTCTTTTTTAATATTGTTAAGTAATTAATGTTTAGTTACCAGAGGCATGTTGATTATTGATTATTTTTTTTTAATTCATTCAAATATATTTTTATAGTGTTGAATTTAGTTTAATAGGGATATAATGTGATAGATTAGTGTATTGATGTGCTTGCTGCATGCTTGAATTTACGTTAACGTTTCAATTTGTATATTACTCGTATATTTAAATAAATTTAAATATTTTGATATAAGACACTGTTTTGGCTCAGTTAATTTAGTTTTTGATTTTTATACCCTTTACCAAAAAATGGTAAAAGGGTATATATAGGTTTGTCATTCCGTTTGTAATTTCTACAATATTAATAAGCGACACATAAAGTATATTTATTCTGGATCCTTATACATAGGGAAGACGAACAAGCGATGTCCGTCTGTCCGTCTGTCTGTACGTGAAATCGGGTTTCCCAAGCTCCCAGAAGAGCTAGAGACTTCGTTCTTGAACTGGTGTGTTAGAAATTTTCCGAAAAATATTGAAAATCAGCAAAATCGGGCAGATGGTTTCAGAGCTGGAAAAGTCAAACTCTATTTTCACATAGAAAATAACTACCGAAAACAAGTTTTTATTACTTTTTTATCAAATTAACTTATTTTATACTTCGGTATGAATAAAATTGGTATTTATAATTAAAAAAAAATTTAATAATTTAAAAAATTAAAAAAACGTTTCCACGTTTCCACGTTTTCCAACCGAAAACTTTAACTTTTTTCATAATAATTAAACATATTTCATGTCTTAGGAAGAAGGCTATTTTCTCAGGAACGGTAAGTGCTACGGGTCTGAAATTTGTACAGAGTATGTAGAACTTTGGTCGCAACAACAACAAATACATGAGAACTAAAACTGAAAGGGTGTTCCAAAACGAGCAACGAAAAATTTTAAAATTCCATGTAATATACATACAATTGTATGTACAAATGTACATATGTATATGGACACTTGAAATTTGTAAAATTAGTGTATTTTTATATAGGCTACAACAATTAACACTAAAATTAAAAACATTTAAATTAAAGGGTGGTCCATCAGTTAATGCAATTTTGACTATGTAATTTTTACAAAATGCTATATCTTGGAAACCGTAAGAGTTAAACTCTTGAAATATTCAAAAACGGTCAAACTAAAAAATCCGAAAATTATAGAATCGCCAAAAATTTAAAAAAATCGCCAAAACGAAAAAAATCGCCAAAATGAAAAAAACGCTAAAATTAAAAAAAACGCTAAAAACCGCAAAAATCGCCAAAACAAAAAAAAATGCTAATATGAACAAAAGTCGCTAAAATTAAAAAAAATCGCTTAAATTAAAAAAATCGCCAAAATGAAAAAAAAATCGCCAAAATTAAAAAAAAAACGTCAAACACCAAAAAAAATCGCCAAAACAAAAAAAATTGCTTATATGAAAAAAATCGCCAAAAATTAAAAAAATTGCTTAAACGAATAAAAATCGCCAAAATTAAAAAAAAAACCAAAAAAACCGCCAAAACAAAAAAAATTGCGTATATGAAGAAAAATCGCCAAAAATTAAAAAAATAAATCTCTTAAATGAAAAAAAACGTCAAAATCAAATAAATCCGCCAAAACGAAATAACATCGCCAAAAACCGAAAAAAATCGCCTAAACGAGAAAAAAAGTGTCGAAACTAAAAAATTGCCAAAAAGAAATTAAAATGCCAAAAACCGAAAAAACCGTAAAATTTAATCTTTGGTATTTATGTTCCTCTTGCGTTACATTTTTTTGTTCTGTAAACCTATCGATTTCAAATCGAACGCTTTAAGAGAACTTATTTTGACAATAGAAATATTTTTGTTTAATTTTTTCATTATATAGATTCTCAAATATCATATCTGAACGAAAATTTTCGTGTATGACTTTAAACACGTCTGTAGGATCATTATTAATTTTTTCAAAACGAGAAATTTACTCGAATTTGGTTTACAGAACAAGGCCGAATGTAAAATTTTGTCATGTTCATTATCTAAAAACTCTATATTTCTTTAAATCAACTTTAGCCCAACCTGATATGCAAGCCCTTTGCTTTATACAACAATTAAGTATGTATATAGTTTATTTTGTCTTTCATTAATTGAAATGTGGAAACGTCACTTTATAAGTTTTTTCTGGCTAAAAAATAATCAAAAACAATCCTGTTATCTATAATTTTTTAGCTTTCCCAAGAATTTCGCAAGGCTTATCTAAGAATTTTAATGTGTAATTCTTGGGAATTCTTCTTAGTGGAATCCCGGTTTCGAACTCTAACTGTAACTCACGGTCAGGCAGAATAAACCAGGATCTAAATTTTTCTTTCGACAACGAGCTGATTTGATCACGTTTTCCAGTTTGAGACTGTGGCATTTGCTATCGAAAAATGTAATAATATGGTTCGATATCGAAAGTCATATTCTCAAATTGAGCAAACATGATCGAATCAGCTTGTTATCAAAAGCGACAATTAGACCCCTGCATTTTTTCATGTCGACAATATTTTGCTTTATTGAAACATACGACATATCTCAAAAATTGCTTTTATGGGGTTCATAATACAGAATCGATTTTTAATCTTGTATAAAATAAATTTAACCTAAAAGTCTTATACATGCACCTCTTGAGATAAGAAAATATTTTCCTATCTGCATTGAGTTCTATGCAAGCTGAAAACTTAAAATTTATTTTCCTCAAAACTATAATTTTTGGCTTATGCATCTGTTGCAATAAAAGAGCGATATGTAGTTTCGAAAATGTTTTTTTATTGGCTTGAAACGTTCTGCCGTTTGGAGTTACCTTTTACAGTTTTTTAAATATATTCATAATTTCTTAATTTAACAAACTATCTTAAAAGTGTTGTTGGATTCGAACTAATTGAAATTGTATAAAAGCGCGTACAATGTGCTGTATTGTTGTAAATTTGCTTTTGGGGGTTTTAATAAAATTTTTTATGTTGATTTGCTAAGTGGCCAATTTGTCTTTAAATTGGTTATAGCAGCAATATTTCACTTTTAACAGTTTTTATATTTTTTAATCACTGGCTTTTTTATTAACTTTTTTTTATCCAAAAATGTAACCTTTTCATTCATTAAAATTTTGTGCAAATCCAGTAAAATTTTTCTCAATTGTGCAGCTATTGAGTTTTTAGCACTTCCGGCGGGTGACACCAATTTAACATAATAATGCCAGCAAAGGCATAAAAGTAAAAAAAAACATAGTTATATGTATGTATATTAAAAAATAATTTTAAGCAATTTCAATGCAAAAAATTAATTTTTAGCAAAACTCATACTATAAAACAAAATTATTATATGTTTATATAAATGTTTCTGTATTAAACAATTTAATTAAGAAATTATTAAATTATATTATAATGTTATTTAATTAAATCACATTGTTTATGCAGCAATAATAAATAAGTTGTAATTATACCATTATATCCAGTCATAATGACGTAAAAATTCAACAACAACAAAAAAACATTAGCAACAACTGAAACAACTACAGCGACATTATTAAGAATAACTTTATGAGCAAAAGATTGTCAATTTATGTCAAACAAAATAATCACAACATGACATGTTGTTGTACTCACACAGTTGACCACTATTTTCAAATAACTTAATCAGAAATGTGCCATCTTAAGTACACGATCATTGTCATATAAAATTTTGGTTAAGTGATGTAATAACCTTTTTTCTACTTAGAAGCTTTAAAGACAAAATATGAAAATATATTTCCGAGTACACTTGAATTCAAAGTTGACTTATCTCACTTGCTATTTAACAATTTTTTCCATGACTTAAAAAACTGTTATCTTTTGCTTTTTAATATGAATCGGAAAACAATATATCAAGTGTTATTTTTAGGGTTCCGTACACCAAAGGTGAAAAAAGGACCCTATTGTTTTCGCTACGCTGTCCGTCTGTCCGTCACACGGTATTTTCTCAGGAACCGTAAGAGCTACGGACCTGAAATTTGGACAGAGTATGTAGAACCTTGGCCACTACAACAACAAATACATGAGAATTAGAAATTAAAGGATGCTCCAAAACGAGCGACGAAAAATTTTAAAATCTCATGTAATATACATACAATTGTATGTACATATGTATATTGACACTTGAAATTTGTAAAATTAGTGTATTTTTATATAGACTACAACAATTAACATTAAAATATTAAAAAATTTAAATTAAAGGGTGGTCTATCAGTTAATGCAATTTTGACTATGTAATTTTGACAACTTGCTATATCTTGGAGACCGTAAGAGGTAAATTCTTGAAATTTTCAAAAATGGTAAAACTAAAAAATCCGAAAATTAAAAATCGCCAAACCGAAAAAAATCGCCAAAAATTTAAAAAAAATCGACAAATCGAAAAAATCGACATATTAAAAAAAAATTCTAGCACTAAAATAAATCGCCAAATTCGAAAAAATCGTTTAAATGAAAAAAATCGCCAATATGAAAAAAACGCCAAAAACCGAAATAAATCGCCAAAACCAAAATAATTCCTTATGTGAAAAAAAATCGCAAAAATGAAAAAAAAAATCGTCAAAACTAAAAAAAATCGCCAAATTTTAAAAAAATCGCCAAAATTTAAAATAAACGCCAAAAACCGAAAAAATCCTCAAAAAGAAAAAAAGTGCCAGAACTAAAATAATCGCCAAAACCAAAAAAAATCACCTATATAAAAAAAACACCAAAATTAAAAAAATCGCCAAAATAAAAAAATCGCCAATATAAATAAAAAAACGCCAAAATAATAAAAATCGCCAAAATTAAAAAAAACTTCAAAAACCAAAAAAAAAATCGTCAAAACGTGAAAAAAAGTGCCAAAACTCAGAAAGCGCCAATAAATTCAAAAAAACCCCAAACTAAAAAAACGCTTAAAACCGAAAAAACCAAAAAAACGAAAAAAATGCCAAAACTATAGTTTATATTGTTCGTATTGAATTACATATCTCGTGCCCGTACGGAACCCTTCATGCGCGGGTCAAAGTCGCACTTCACTGAATTTATTTACATTATTTTATCTGTGTAAAAGCTTATTTGTGAATATTATGTGAGAGGAAACGCATGCTATTCCTGTTAAAGATAATAGCATTAGAATTGCTATTAGTATTAGAGTTAGCATTAGCATTGTATTATTAATATATCGAATAAAATTAGCACTAAAATAAGTATTAATGATAAAATTATCATAGTTAGCAAAATTACTCATAAAATTGTAAGCATTTTAAATAACGTTAAATCAAAAGATAAAACTAGCACATATATAAGCATTGATAAGACCACAAGTATATCCATCAATAGAATTGCTACTGGCTTTCTAATTGGCAAGATAATTAAAACATTAGTATTCCTATTAGCATATATGTTAGCATTGTCAATAGCATTAGAGTTAACATAGGTAATAGTGTGATTATGTCCAATAAAGATATCACTATAATTAGTATTATTGATAACAGCAATATGATATTAACATTACCATTGGTACTACTATTTTTTTATTTTTAGTACATATTATAATTTTCTATAGAATTAAAGTGTTAAGTAGAAATATTACGAATATTGGCATCATTACTACTAACTTTCTCATTGGCAATAGAAGTAGCATTGCCGTTAGTAGCATTTTTATTTAAATTAGCATTAATGTTAAAATTTCCAATAATATTATAGTGAACATAAGTAGTAGCCTAATTATGCCCAATAAAGTTATTAATATAATTAGCAATAATAATAAAACAAATATTAGCATTAGCATTGGTACTACTATTTCTATTGTTGTTAGCATTAGCTATTTCAATAGCGTTAGCATCAGAAACAGCACAGATATGAACATTAGTATGGCTAACAGCATAATTTTGGTCTATACTAATGGTCGTAGTATTTGCATTTGCACTACCTTTGATAGTACTATCGTCATTGTAATTGATTTTCAATGCTAATGGTTTTAATTGACATCTGTAATAGCATTAGTAAGAATTTATACTAACATAAAAAGCAGAAATACTGTTTTACATAGCATTAGCATTGCTAGTAGCGTAACCATATGTATACGGATAACATGCCATTAGATCTGGCATTACCTTTGGTTTGAACACTATGAATAGAATTAGCATTTGTTCTGCATTGACATATCATATTGACATATATGAAAATTAATTCCTCCGGTACTTTTAGAGCACACGATTTGGAAAATGCCATTTGCTTCATAAATACATTAAATAATATCTTTCCGAAATTCTCAATCATCAATACATGTTTTCTGGTTCATGTATTCTGATAAACTTTGTTACAAAAGTAGGTACATATTTGATTACCTATGCTGAAAAATATCTCATTCGAAATGTTTGCTGGGATATAAGTTTGGTATTCAGCTGCTAGCAGTGTTAGTATTGTTTTTCTTTTTTCTCAACAATATTCCGCAAAGAAATCTTTGAATAATTTCACCATATAATTATCCCCTGTAATCGTATTTGTTAACATAAAATAATTAATTTGAAACTATAATATATAATTGTTTTAAATAGTTGCATAAATATTAAACAAACAACTCATATGTTATTAAACAATTTAAGTTACAAATAATGTACACGACTTAAAAACTTCTATGCAGATGCTTACATATGTATGCCGGATATAAATTAATCTTGTTAGTTTTGCTTTCTGAACATTATTGTTCAGCGCCGAATAGTTGTGCACGACAATGTTGTTGCAATTGCAGTTACCAAACTAAAGTAACAAACTAATAATAAAGTTGTTAGAAAATAAATACGAACGACGACGACAGTGTTTGACCATTACTGATGTTTTGAAGTCATATTACAAAACGCTCTTACATTGTAAAATACATGTTCATATACATGTATGTCATCATGTACAGGTTTCTTCAAAACATACATATTTAAACATATATGTATGTATGTATGTATATATGTATGTACGTATACATTAGTATATACCCTGAAGGAAACGTGCGGTTAAGTGTCCCCAAGTCACCACTTCTGTAGACTATTTTGGTGACATTGTCAACGGAGCGTCTACATATTAATATTGTTTTTGATGCGTAGAAAATATATTTTGAAATACACAACTATGTTTCTTCTTAATGTTTTATTGGTTTGTTGAAAATATAAGTGGCGTCATGCAAAATTTAAGTGTTTATAAAAATTTGTTTAAAGGTGCGGTCACATTGGGGAAATATTTGCATCAAATATGTTTTAAATTAAAAGGTTAATACCTATAAATGTATTGAACAATTCCTATTGTATAAAAATAAAAAATGTGAAAACTAAAAAATATTTAGTGAAATGCCAATTATGGAACTTTTTGTTTAACCTGTGGAAGATTTTGTGCCATCAGTTAAGATTTGTCACACTTTCAGATCCATACGTAAGTGTTTGACTTTATAAATTCAGCGAAAATTTAAATTAATCAGTACAGTTTTACAGCGGACATTTCCCACAGAGTGGTGATATCGTCAATAATAAGTCAGTACAATCTTACTAGTGACATTTTCCACATATGGTCCCACAAGAACTACCTAGTCACTATTGCCGTAGTCTACTGGTAGTTTTCGTAGCACAAGCGTGTGTTGAATGTCAATAGTAGATAGCATTAGTTGGGGTATAATATGTCAATAGTAGTGGTGACATCGTCAATAGGTAATCAGTATAATTTTACTATTGACATTTCCTGCAGGGTAGTTTATATTGCATTAATTTAATATGGTCCATTACATGTTCCACTACATGGGAGCATTGACAATTAACGTCACTACCCGGGCGTATTACCTCTAAAAACAAAATGCATTTGTTGTCATTATATTTTAAATCTTGTCCGTCTATCCAAGCTCTGTATGTCTGTCTGCGTATCGTCGTTATATTTTGATCTCCACTTACTCCTCTGTATATTCTCCTAGCATACATACTTTGTTTATATGTTTGGACGCCTGGATGGGTATATGGACGTATGTTAGTTTTGTTAGTAAATCAGTTGTAATATGACTTGTATGACTAGTGATTATCTTTTAGGTTTGTTTTTTCGTAATTTTCCCCTGTGACAGTATGAAGAACTTAAAAATAATAATAATAAAAAAAACGTCAACTAGTATTTGCCGTCAGAAATATTAGCAGAGATTTATTTTTGCAATACAATTGCAAATAAAATTTTTTATATCTTTTTTTGTTTTTATCCGATGGAAGGTAATATCGAGATTTGTTATTTTTAGTAATTTATGTCATAATATAATTTGCAAAAAATAAGCAAGTTGGGACGGTTTCTTATTAAGCTACAATGAGACTTTATGTCGAACATACAAACTAAACCCTTAAGCATAAAACAAGTTTTGCAAAGTAAAATGTTTCAATTCGTATGAACCTAGTTTCCTGCCTGCTCCTATCGAAAGGCACTTAGAACATCCATACGCACTGCATTCTGGTAATTTTTACGCATTGTCATAATTAATTACAGCCAAATGGCACGACTGATTGTATCACTTAATATTACTTAATTGTATCACTTAATATTAGTTAATATTAGTATTACTCACGCTCACGTCTTGAATAATTTTCACATACATAAATAATTTAATCAATCACCTTTGACATCACATATTTTTATTTTTTTTTAATTTACAAAAATAAAAAAATTGTATATGGTAAACTTTTACTACGTTTTATTTGAAATCACACACAAAACACTTAATAAAGTGACAGTGTAAATTTTCGAAAAGTTTCTTGTTTTGTTATCCTTCTTAACCGACTTCAGATAAAACAAAAAATTAAACCGACTTCAAAAATAAGCACTAAAAAGCTAAAAATAATATAGATCTAGTTAAATAAAATATTTTTACATATGTTACCGTACAGTAAATAATTCGTTATAGTTTAAAAAAAATGGTTTAAAAAAACATACAAACATTTGCAGCTGTAATATATCAAATTCGTAAGAGAATTATTTTTTCCTAGAGAACTATGTATGATGGTTTTAGTGCTCTGATCTGCTATAGTTTTTTTTTTGGAAGCCCAAATTAAAAATACTGTATAGTTCCATTTGTTTAAATTTATGTCACTTCAATAATTTTGATTGAATCGACCTAAGACAGAGTTATGTTAGTATGTTAACAGAGTTCTGTTAAACACAATGATTTGTGCCTGGACTTATAAATTGCAAAATTCTCGCATGGTTTTGTCAAGCTACACTCATTCTCGCCACTGCTGAATATGTTTAGGTAAATTAGGAAACAACAACCCAGAACCATTTATCTGCTTTCCAGAAGTACTGATTAGAGTGCAATGTAATTAATGCCGCTCGTAGCTCAACATTAATTCCTAAATCAAAGCGAATTAAGTAAAAAGGGTAATACATATTTACCAAAATATTACATGCCAAAAACAACGCAATTATAAAAAGGTCAAACAAACACATGTACAATAAGAATTACACGAGTGTGCCTGCTAAACAAAGAAAACTAAAATAAAAGCATCAATAACAAACAAGATAAAAACACAACTTTATGACAGAATTTTCCAGTCACAAAAATCTTGTCTGTCCAGACAATGATGCCGCCGCCGCCGCTTCATAACCTGTGAAAGTCAAAAGGGATTGATAGAAAGCAAAAAAGAAAAAAAAAGCCAAGAACGAAATAAAATAAGTGACTTATCGTCTAGATGGACGTCTGTAACGTACAAATATGACACAATCAAATGGAATAACGACTAAAAACACCCGCTAACTGAACATTGTTAATTGTGAAATGTTGACAATACTCGTCGTACATCCTGGACAGGCGTATGCTGCCAGGTATGTATATATTAGGGGGCACCTTATTGCAGCAATGTCATTCACAGTGTTTCAAAGGAAATTTCAAATTCATTTTTCACTAAATATATACTGCCCTATTGGTCAAGTGTCTGTCATTGTGTACCTTGTTACATTCATAATTCCAGCACAGATTTTTTTCTGTTCATGAGAATCATTCAAACACATCAATACCATAAGTACCCCTGACTTTAGGAATTTTACTCATTCCATTCCTTTAGCAGCAACATGGAGCACGTTTGTAGTCTGTTGTCTTGTATTCAATATTTTTATACTGTTGCTATAGCCCCAGTGTCCTTCTCTTGGCACAAAAAGGGTGATCTTCATAAATCATATTATTGTTGTCTATATGATTCTTCTTTGAACATACAAATATATTTTTCTTTTTGGTTTATTCGATGATTTTTGTCTGTATAAGAGTACTAAGCGGCATTATAACTCGAGTGAATTTTTTTATACTACATTATTTTTATCGGTTTTTATCAGTTTATGATGGACTCATGTTCCTTTCCAATTGCTTGGTGATGTTTGTCAGCTAAAAGATGAAATTGCAATCGCATTTATTCATTCAAACAAACAAATAAACTTAAATGCATACAGGCAGACACACAAAACGCATTTGCGAGCGAGAGAAAGAGAGAGAGAGAGAGCAGAGAAGAAAATCATATACCTCCAACTACAAAATATTTTATAAGTTTATTATATTGAATTATGATCCGTACTTCAAACATTCATTATTTTTTATACCCTTTACTAAAAAATGGTAAAAGGGTATATATAGGTATGTCATTCCGTTTGTAATTTCTACAATATTAATAAGCGACACATAAAGTATATTTATTCTGGATCCTTATGCATAGGGAAGACGAACAAGCGATGTCCGTCTGTCCGTCTGTCTGTCTGTCCGTCTGTCTGTACGTGAAATCGGTTTTCCCAAGCTCCCAGAACAGCTGGAGACTTCGTTCTTGGACTGGTGTGTAAGAAATTTTCCGAAAAATGTTGCTATTGAAAATCAGACAAATCAGGCAGACGGTTTCAGAGCTGGAAAACTCAAACTCTATTTTCCCATAGAAAATAACTACCGAAAACAAGTTTTTATTAATTTTTTATTAAATTAACTTATTTTATACTTCGTCGGTATGAATAAAATTGGTATTTTTAATTAAAAAAAATATTTTTAAAATTTAACAAAATAAAAAACGTTTCCAGGGTTGGAAAACTTTAACTTTTTTCCTAATAATTAAACATATTTCATGTTTTAGGAAGAAGGCTATTTTCTCAGGAACGGTAAAAGCTACGGGTCTGAAATTTGGACTGAGTATGTAGAACTTTGGTCGCTACAACAACAAATATATAAAAGCTAAAAATTAAAGGGTGTTCCAAAATGAGTGACGAAAACTTTTAAAATCTCATGTAATATACATACAATTGTATGTACATATGTATATTGACACTTGAAATTTGTAAAATTAATGTATTTTTATATAGACTACAACAATTAACACTTAAATTAAAAAAATTTAAATTAAAGGGTGGTCCATCAGTTAATGAAGTTTTGACTAGGTAATTTTGACAAATTGCTATATCTTGGAAACTGTAAGAGTTAAACTCTTGAAATTTTCAAAAACGGTCAAACTAAAAAATCCGAAAATTATAAAATCGCCAAAAATTTAAAAAAAATCGCCAAAACGAAAAAAATCGCCAAAATGAAAAAAACGCTAAAATTAAAAATAAACGCCAAAAACAGCAAAAATCGCCAAAACAAAATAAATGCTTATGTGAAAAAAAATCGCCAAAAATTAAAAAAAAATCGCCTAAATGAAAAAAAATCGCCAAACTCAAACAAAATCGCCAAAACGAAAATAAATCGCCAAAATTAAAAAAAAACGCCAAAAACCGAAAAAAATTGCCTTAATGAAAACAAATCGCCAAATATTAAAAAAATCGCCAAAACGAAAAAAAAAAATGCCAAAAAACCGAAAAATATCGCCAAAACGAGAAAAAAGTGTCAAAACAAAAAAAAAATTCCACAATGACAAAAATCCGCAAAAATCGCCAAAACAAATAAAAATGCTTATATGAACAAAAATCGGCAAAAATTAAAAAAAAATCGCTTAAACGAAAATAAATCGCCAAAATTAAAAAAAACGCCAAAAACCGAAAAAATCGCCAAAACGAGAAAAAAGTGTCAAAACTAAAAAAACTGCCAAAAAGAAATAAAAACGCCAAAGTCCGCAAAAATCGCCAAAACAAAAAAATTGCCTATATGAAAAATAGTCGCCAAAAATTAATAAAATCGCTTAAATGAAAAAAAATCGTCAAAATCAAAAAAAAAATTCGCCAAAACGAAAAAAAATCGCCAAAATTAAAAAAAAAAACCGAAAAAAATCTCCAAAACGAGAAAAAAAGTGTCAAAACTAAAAAAATTGCCACAAAAAATAAAATATATAAAAAATAAAAAAATCGCCTATATAAAAAAAAAATCGTAAAAATCAAAAAAATCTAAAAAAATGCCTATATGAAAAAAAATCGCCAAAAAATAAAAAAATCGCCTAAATGAAAGAAAATTGCCAGAAGGAAAAAAAGTCGCCAAAATTAAAAAAGCGCAAAAAACCGAAAAAAATCGCCAAAACGAGAAAAAAGTGTCAAAACTAAAAAAATTGCCACAAAAAAATAAAAAAAGATTATATATATGTAGTATGTAAAAAATGAAAAAATCGCCTAAATGAAAAAATATCGTCAAAATCAAAAAAATTGCCAGAAGGAAAAAAAGTCGCCAAAAATATAAAAAAACGCCAAAAACCGAAAAAAATCGCCAAAATTTAAAAAGCACCAAATAAAACATAATGCCAAAAACCTAAAAATTGCACTAGAGAAAAAAGTATGCATTTTTTTCAAAATTAATATGTACATGTATATCTCTATGCTTATGTATGTATCTCTGTACTACATAAACGCACTTTGGTAAAGGGTATATAAGATTCGGCACAGCCGAATATAGCACTCTTACTTGTTTAATTTAACTTTAGACTCAAAGTGAAGAAGGTCTTAAAAGACATTCTTTTATTTGCAAGTTTTAAAAACGTTATTTGTTTCAAAAGGCGAAGGCAACAACCTCTCAATTTTCAAACTATGCATATTTGTGAAATTAATATATGATATCATATTTGTGGAGGAGCAAATCAGGATAAGGCCGAGTTAACATTTGGAGCACATGTGTCCAAAAAAGCATAACCACTTATTACTAATGAAAAAATTTTTGATTCAGACATGTATTTAAACAGTTTACAATCATGTTGGTATCAAAAAATTTTCTATTAGTTATGTATGAAACTGTTTAACTTAATAAATACGTGTCTTAATCAAACACACTGAAAGGAGACTCTTCATTCAGACAATGAAATTCTTCATTGTATTAATGCAATTTTTCATTAAGAGTCAGCTAAGCAATCCCTTCATTGGATCAATGAAGAATGATTCATTGTATTTATGTAGGTAATTTTACTTCAATGAAACTTTTTCATAAATATAGTGTAGTTGTTTCACTGATTTAATGAAGTTTTTACATACTATTTTATCTACTTACTGCATACAAACATAAATAAATTAAAAGTTATTTTGTTAAAAAATATTTTCTATTTCTTACTTTTCTAATCTCTCATAAATGCAATGAAATCATTTCATTTATACAATGTAATATTCTTCATTGTATGCCAGATATCTCTCTCTTTCTCTTTTTTATCCATTCACATGCCTCACCACAATACAAACACAAGAAGTTTGTGCCAAACATCCAATAAAGATGTCTGTTTTGTTTAGATTTTTGTTTTGTTCTTTTAAACTTATGTTTGTGTATTGTAATTCTCAACAACATATTAAAAGTCTTAGTATAAAGATGTAAGTTTTTCGGCTTACTTAAAACATTATTTAACTCTAATGATGAGATCCTTAAACTTTAAATGTTTTACTTTAATAAATACAAACATATGTACATATATTAAGTACATATATACTTGTATATATTAAAAAAAAACTATATATTTTTTATTAAATAGGTGGTTTGGAAGAGATATGATTTCATGTTTTTTATAGAAAACTTTCATTATTTACTGGTTATATTTCATTATATTTATGAAAATCTCATCATTACTTTAATTAAATTTTGTTTATATTAATGAATAAACTTCATTAATAGTATGTAAACATTTCATTAAATCAATGAAACAACTACATTATATTTATGAAAAAGTTTCATTGAAGTAATGAAATAGTTTTATTCTATTTATAACATATCCGCCAAAATTACCTTCATAAATACAATGAGCCATTCTTCATTGATCCAATGAAGGGCTTCATTAGCTGACTTTTAATGAAAATTTTCATAAGTACAATGAAGAATTTCATTGTCTGAATGAAGAGTTTCCTTTCATTGTATGCGTAGGTTTTTGAGCAAATGTTTTTCTGAGAGCAACCGTGATATCGTCAAATAAAGATTAGACGCTATCAGCAGTTTGATCACAGGAACTCTGTGGCTACAAATAACAAGGATCACAATGAAATTTTTTGTTTGATAATGAATCACCGCAAATGTATTAAATTTTTGGGAGTTATTTTGTTATAATTTTTTGAGTTATTTATTTGGACCTCTTTAATAGAGCTGTACTTAGGATTTATGACTTTTTTCATTGATTATTTTAATTCATATTGGATGCAAGAATATTATATATTTTTTTAATAATATCGAACACCCTGAATTTAGTATCTTTTAGGCCCTTATTGACTTGAAGAAATTTCAAACATTTCATAATAAAGATAGTCTTAGTAGTGAGTAAATAGTTTGGGGGTGAGTGAAATCTTTTTTGTTATATTTATTCGTTCTAGTCTTCTTCAACTTTTCAGAATTTGATGCTGATGACATGAATGAGATGCTTGTGTTACCCTGCTTGACTTGGCTTAATAAATATAAGCCAGTTATTGAGTATTTCATGTGTGAGTTATAATAATAAAATACTACTTTTTTAACTACCCGTTCGAATTTACAACTCTTAACTTAAAAATTTGTGCATTTATTGTTGCATTTAACACTCGAACAACATGATAAATCCATTTAAATTCATTGTATTCGATTATGACCATGCCAAAGAAATGGAATATGCAAAAAAATAAAATAAATATAGAAGCAACTTTGCAAGAATACCTCACAAGAGAGTTAAAAGGATTTAAATAATCAAACAATAAATTTGTTCGAGAGTTGAAAGTTTATTGGAGTTTAATAAAACGATGATGATAACCAATGGCAGATTGGTGGAGAGCAATAAAACCTGATGGAATTCCATAACTAAATTAAGGAGTTTTTAATGGTTAGCTATTTATTGTGTAATTCATATTTATGTTAAAGATAGATTCCCAAGATATAAATTTTATTAAGGGTATTAAGGATATTAATATAATTTTTTTTTAATTTTTAACTAAGCATGATTCTAATACGAATTCAAAAAGTTTGGGAGTTTTGGGTTAAAGCAGATGCATTTTATTGCTGCTAAGGCAACTCATCAGCAGAAATCAAACACGATTCGAAAAAGCATACGAAACTTCTTTCCTTATAGAAATACTCACAATATATAACTTAGAATTTTTATTATTTTATAATATATATGTATGTATGTATATATGTACGTATCGTTTCTAGAGACATATGTTGCTAGCCCTCATTTCCTAGATTGGTGATTGGGCTGCTGTCTTCGCATCTAATCTAACGACTCAACCACGCCCTGCCTACTTCTCTAAGGCACCTATCAGACACTTAAAACTAGCTAGCTTTAAAGCGCTTGCCTTATCTCCATTACCCAACAAAAACTTGTTCACATACCGGCAGTAGTTAGCTACTTTAACAACTCAACAAAGGAGTCGTTCTGGCCAAGTGAGTGAGAATCAGCAACTTTCCACCTCTAACAAGAGTTTCATCGTATTTGTTGCTGTGGGAAATTTCAACCTCAAAAACTTTTTTGTAGAACACCGTATCTTCATAGTGGAACTATCAACATTTGACAGTTGATAGGGGTTATATTGTTAAAGCTAAATCTTTCAAAATGTTTCTTTCTTCTTTAATCTGTTTGCTAAATTTTAATGGAAGGATAGAGGGTTCAACAATATATCGTCGGTTTGTTATTGGTTTGCTGCTGACATAATGTACTTTGAATATATTGTGCTGCAAACCAAAAACCAACCGACGATATGTGGATACAATAAAATTGTTTTACCAAAATAGTGTTCTGCTTGGGAACGTAACGCGCACTTTACCCTTTTTACAGTCGATATTGTCTTAAGGCCGTGATACACTATCCTACAAGGTCGTGCGATCTACGAAAAAATACATCCCTGGTATGATAGTGTTTATGAAAATTTTCAAAAGACAATAACCATTCATCACACCAGGGTTGTAGTTTTTCGTAGATTGCACGACTTTGTATGATAGTGTATCACGGCCTTTACTGAGACGACTATTTGTAGTGTGGTGGATTACTTGAGGCCATCGGTTCAGTAAAATGTTCAGCCACTAACAGTACTTCAAAAAAACACAAGATCTCATCAAAACATAGTCCATGACAGTTTGAAGAAGAAGTCTGTCGCTTTGAAGAACTCTGCCTTTCGTGGAACAGGAATTTTGCTTCGTGACTTGGGCCTGCTCCCATACAATATTAAACGGATCCAGAATCTGAAGGTAAACAAACGCAGACGACGAAGTGTGTTCTCTGAAGGGTATCTGACCCTGATTCTCATTGAGTAACCACAATCAGCGATGAGTATCATTTCAAGGTATGTCAAGAAAAAGAATTTTAGAATTTTGAAAAAAATTAACTTTTCAGTTTTGA
Source organism: Tachina fera (assembly GCA_905220375.1). Classification (NCBI taxonomy): domain Eukaryota; kingdom Metazoa; phylum Arthropoda; class Insecta; order Diptera; family Tachinidae; genus Tachina; species Tachina fera. Next base: position 62,224,600 of record LR999964.1, read on the forward strand.
TTTCTCTGAGAACGACATTGGCCAAATGGTCCATAATTGACATCATTCTTTGGCCAGAGTTTGATGATATGATCACTAGCGATATGTAGTTTCAATAGGACTGCGCTAAATGCAAAAAAAAACTCGAGTAACTTTGGAGTTTCTACACAAGTGATTTGAAGGCCTGATCTCTTTACTTAAGAGTTGATGTGAACTGGGCACTAATAATATACGATTTGATCCCGTTAGAGTCTTTTTGTCCAATCAACGAAGCCGCTGAGGATATTTGCACAGTCCTTTTAAATTAATAAAACTTGTCCATCAAAATTGATGAAAATTACTTCGATCTTTTTCATTCTAATTTGGTTTTTATTTTTTGTCTATAATCTCTTGCACACACTTTGTTTTAATTAAATTTAGGAATAAAAGGCGATTTATGAAATACCCACGACTTAAGAGCACCGAGGAGAATTTTTTCGCTGACTTTTGCAATTAAGAGCTTGTATGTATTTGTTTCTAATAAATAATTATTTTGCAATTTCGTAAACAATACTTTCTGCAATAAATCAGTTCCATTTGGGAACCGTTGCTCTAACAACTCAATCCAACATATTTCTCTGCTTAGTCGACTTCGTTAATGCAATTTCTTTAATTTTTTGAAAAAAAGGGAAATCAAATCATCATCAAACGTATTAAATTTCCATAATAATGCCATAATCAAACAGTAGCATTTCAAATTTCAAATTACTAAAATTAACAAAAAAAAGAAAAAACGTTTTGAATGAGGGAATGTAAAAAAAAATGTTTAATAAAACAAGCAACAAAACAACCGACAGCACATTGTAGTTGCCGTCACTAAATTCAAAAACACTTCTACTAGATGTGGATGAATGAGGATCGTATACGGGAATGGCTTTGTGGCCACCAACAAAGTTTTGTAAACGCAGCAACGGCAACAAATCGTAGCAACTATTAAAGACTTAAATAATCAAAATGTTAACGTTAGCATTGGTTGTTGTTGTTTTTGTTTTGTTTTGTTTTGTTGCTTTGGTGTCTTAACAACTTGCTTTTTAGAAACGTACACATTTATTTATGTGAAGTTTTTTTAATATAATTTTATTTAATATGAACAGACAAAACGTATATTATGTCGTAAAGATCATAATTCATTGTATATAAAGTATTCATAATATTAACAATGAACAAATTGTTTTTGGTCACAAAATCAACAGCAGCAGCAGCAAGACAATACAAAATAACGACAACATCCAAACAAAAGCCGTGACAAGCGAAAGCAGCAACAGCAACGACAGCAGCAAATAAAGTATGAAAACAATGCAAAACGGAAGACCCTAAATATGTACTTAAAAATTCCGCTTAACTATTCAATTTTATTTGAAATACTTTACATATAAAAGTATAAAATACATCTTAATATATCGAGGGTTTATATTCAAAGAGTGCTATCTGCAAGGCTTGAAAATTTTGTCTACTAAAATATTCCAGAATTGCAGATAGCACTTTTTTAAAAATAAACCCTCGATATTGAATAGGGCAGTGAATATTATCACAATTTTATTATTGTTAGAAATGAAAAGAGACATGTTAAGGCGACTCAGTGGTGCCAAGTTCACTTTAAGAAATTTAATAAAAAAAATACACCTGAAATTTTCACTAATTGATGTTTATAAGAATCTCTGCCCAAGTAGATAGACTAGGGTGCTGATGAAGTACGTGACTGCACAGAAAAGTATCGGTATTTTCCCTAGCTATAAAGTCTAGTTTATTTTTCTTCTCTTCTTTAGAAACTCACATTAATTAATAAAAATATTTCATTCAATAAGAATTGAAATTACTGAACTTAAGCCCGAATATTTCCGAAATTATTTCTAATTAGAAATTAGTTTAGTATATTTTTATCTGGTGCCGTCAAGATAATAATAAGTGTTTATAATTTAAGTTTAACATTTATTAACGCACTAATGATTCCAAATTATTATTTTACTTGTTCAGTAAAATAAGTTTTTATTAAAAATACATTGAAATTTATTATTGAGGGGTTTAGCTGTATCCAGCCAATTATCGTTATCATTAAACAGAAATTAGTTTAATTGGACTACAACTATAAAATCATAGCACAGCCAACAACCAACCGCCCTGTTGCCTTGCTGTCGTCAAAAGAATCATTCCCATATAAACATGTTTATTGTATTCTTGACACTTGGGAACAACAATAGCAAATTGAAAATTCAGTGAAACTAACTAGCAAGTTTAATTTTGTGCTTGAATTACCTAAAAAAAGGTTTGGAAAAGGGTGCTCCCCAAAAAAATTCATAGAACACTGCATGAATACTAAGTTAATTTATTTTTTGAATTTTGTGCTCAACTGTAACCAACATTTTGGTAACAAAAGAAAATTTTTCTCTAAAGTTCGGGATTGATATTTGAAAAAAAAAAAAAATACACAGAAAGAGAAAAAGCAGCGGCATGAAAAATAAACCGATTAAAACAAAATACCTCTAGACACACGAGATATAAAAAGGTGAAAAGATTGAAGTGAAAAGAAAAGACTTAAAGATGTAACCCAAAAAGCTGCCGTGATTGATAATGAAAAGAAATACAACAAAACGAAAAAGAAATCAGCTTAACAAAATAAATTAATGTAAATGTAAAGACGTTTCCCAAATGGGAATTTGATCGAATAATATCACTCAACTCCTGACTATACTTCAAACTCAAATAACAGCAATTTCTCTACCATTCGTATTGTTTTCGTATAATATGTATGTATACATTATTTAGTTATTTAGTTCCAATACCATCATAGATATAGATAACGGTGGCATTAATAATAAAAAATATTTCAGTAGTGGTAGCAAGTTGTTAATGTCATTGCGTTTGTCTCTAAGTGGTAAGCCGATGTTGAGTTCTCTTTTTTTTTATTGAAATTGCTCAATAGGCTAAAGTATAAAATATATTGATCTAATTAAGTCAAAATCTATCAATAATACATAAAAATAAAAGCATTTAGTCAACTGAAAAGTTTATAGAAAATTTAACATACATTTTTGAGGATCAAAAAAAAAAACAAGACTGGATTAAAAACAGTCTACGGTCCTTCTGTCAATGAAGTATTTGAAATCATTAAAAAGACATTTAAAACGAGAGACATTTAAAACGAGAGTAGCCTTCTCTTTTATTTTCTAGAATGTAATATAAGATTTATTGAAGAGAAAATTTTCCCGCAAGCAATATAAAATCTGGTGGGCATATAAGTTATTCCTTGACTGATAGGATTAAAAGTTTGTCTGGATGCAGACCAGCCTTTTTTTTGTAGCATCCAAGTGACACTACTCAAATCCTTGTACTTTTTCACAAAAAATGGCTTGGATGGAGACTGTTAATTCAACTTGCTTCAAAAAAAAAAGTGTTAGAGTTGGTGAGGGCGCATATACTTATTGCGGAATTAGGAATTGAAATGTCTTTCAGACTACCGGACGAATGTAGTGTATTACAACAAACAAAGATATCTGACAATAAAAAAACGATACACTGGCTAAGGTTCTACCGGATTTCAAATAGATATATCCATATTAAAACTGACAACCAGAATGCAATTAAGTCCTTCACAGTTGTGAATTCTCCATCTGTTCTTGCCCAAAAATATTGCAAAGCACTGTAAAGAGTCGCGCAGCTTTTACGTATCATATAACACTGGGTGCGTTGATACGTTAGTATTTCATGCAAGGTAGTTAGGGAACCCTACTCAAAGAAGTCATTAACGATAATCTCCGTTGTCTCCCACTATTATCCTGCTGGAGACGCTTCGATGTTGCCTTTCTCGAATTAGCCCAAGATTGATGGCGCATTGAGCCCACCTGCAAGATAGCAAGAACCCTTTGGTCTCGCCTAAGCTCCCACAGAACGAAAACCCCCATTAACTTCAATAGGAAGCACTTCAGGAATCTCGTGGCCACTCTGATCGGTTACTGCGTTTTCAGAACCCATGCTAAACGTATGGTTCACCCGTATAAAAGACTACTGCTTCAGTTGCAATGATGAAGAGGAGTAAAGTATCTTGCATTTCCTCTGCTTTTCTATCGCTCTAAAAGATCTCCGTCTACACTTTGAGTAAACTATTCGGAGCTATCGGAAATAGGGCTAAATAATTTGAGCCTTTATATTAAAAGCAGTGGCTGGTTTAGCCGCTAACTCCCCCTCTATTCGATTCTGGACCCACTCTCACCTCATCAAGCATCTACTTTTCTTAAACTCCCCCTCCTCCATATCTCACTCTCAATGTCCTTCTCAACTCCCAGGTAGCAGAAGGGGATCATTGTATTGAACCCAATTGAGATGGACTATAATTTTTCATGCATCCTTACCAGAAACCTTTCCTAAATTTGTAACTCTCAAATTTATTAGGAGTTTGTCTATAAGCGTTGGGATGTTGTTAACTTTTTTTATTGTAATTGTTGGCTATTGATGAGCTGCTCAATTTAGACCTGCATCTTAAGGTGCCTACACTTAAGGCAAATCAGTTGAGACTGCTCTCCATTTGCTCCTTGGTTTTATTATTAAGTCATTGGGTCGAAGCGAATATGCATTGATGGCCTTATTAGATATAGAAGGAACAATATGAAACCAGAAATTATTATAATAGCTCTAAGAATACTGAATATCCGTCAGTCGATTACTACACTTGTAATCCATAAAGTAACAAACCCACGGATTCTACAACGAGGAGTTCAAGTTATTTCCTTTCTTTTATAGAACCTTGGATTAAACTCTCTACTCATAGAACTTGATTCCATAGTGTTTTAATCCGTGATGAATGTCGATGATTGTATGCAGGTTTCACTGAGAATTTTTAGCAGGGGCAGTACCAGGAGTATGAATCCTCAGAAAACGGAGCTTGTACTTTTCACAAAAAGATATAAGGACCATATTTTCCACTTCCAATTATAAACGAAACAGAGCTTAGATTGCCTGACAAGGCAAAGTATTTAGCCATATTAATACACTTTAAAATGTCACGGCGCCGCAACATTCAGTCAAATGCGGCAAAGGCCACGGTAGGTATATACGCATGCAGAAAAGCTGCAACTAAGAGTTGGAAAATAAATTCAAGGAACGCAAAATGGCTCGTTAACATAGTAATAAGGCCCTTATATTCATATGGTGCACTTGTACTCGTATGACGGAATGCACTAGACAAGACTTCATACTATCGGATCATAGAATGGTTCCTGCAAACATCCGCTTTGATGGTTACAAGTGTACCGCGCACAATCTCACCAAAATTACTGTTTAAAATGATGCACTGGCTGCCAGCTAACTTTATGGTTGAAAAACCAGCCATGAAGTTTGGGACCACGCTGTAGGTAGCGAGTGGGAGGAACAAAAGCTAACAGAGGACATGCGGAAATTCTAGAATGCGAGATCTAGAATTGATTACTACTGACGTACACCTCTGCCTGATATATGATTTGCTGCTTAAAGCAGCAAGTAAGTAGATGAAGTACTTTATGTAGGAATATGCAAATCTGAACGGTTTAAAGCTGTAATCAAGTCTCTATCGGGTGTCTACCTGCGGTAAGAATGACGGATGTCTCTAAGCAAGAAAGCGAGACCATCATATTCGAAAGATGCTTTGGGTTCCAGGGCATAACAATGTGCCTGGGAATATTATAGGGAATAAGCTAGTCAGATTCGAAATTCGAATGCACATTCTGATACGTATAAAATGATTGGCGTCTTGTTAAAATGATGTAAGATCCAAGTGTTGCTTGATTTATTTGCAACCATATCCTGGAACGATGTCATCTGCTCGATACAGAGCGAAATATGGCCCCAATATAATGGTAGTAGGTCTGCGATCCTGGTTGGTACTTTAAACAGACAAATACTTAACCTTGTTGCGATAATTAACGGCCACTGTTTTATAGTGGGCGTAACCGCGTTATCTGCTGCTGCAGCAGATGGCAGCAATGGACTCTTTTATACTGTCGTCAGCTTTGTTCAGTACTGAATTAAATGAAGAAAATAGAAGAAATTATCTCTCTACACGTCTCAGTTCCAAGCAACACAACGATACAAGCTAAGATCAAAGTAGCCTGGTTTTAACCTTTAAACTGACAACCCAGCCTAGGCTAATCTGTTTGAAATTCTTTATATAGCAAACTTCATCAGCCATTCTTTATAAAAGAAGATGTTAAAACTGAAAATGTAATAATTTAATAAAAAATGAACTGCTGTTTGCAAAATATTTAAAATAAGCAATTTTAGGTTTTATGTATACGTTACACATGTCTTTATTGACAAAATCGGTTTGCAAATGTAGATATTAAACTTGCGTTTTTTTTAAAGAAGTAGGGAGTTTTAGCATCAATATGTCAAAAATATCAAAAATCCCATTAATTCCAGCGACCCTCGCTTCTATAAAATTATAGTCTTGAACTTGTATTTTAAAATCAATAACAATGCGATTAGTTAAGGTTTTACAAAAGGCCATAAAATCTGTGTTTCTTTGCTTTTCATGCTGGACGTACGATGATTCTGTTTCAAATGAGTTGACAACAGCGACAACAACACGTCGATTTCATAATGTCTTAGCATTTTCTTCTTCTTTAAAGAATAAAAATTTTACATTTCCAACAATTCAGAGAGCATTAGCAGTAACAGTAGCCGTATAACAAAATAATACCTGTTTAAATCCCGTGGACAGTAAAATTTATATAAAATAAAATCCTATTGTTTCAGTCGTTACGTGCACGAGTATTTGGTTTAAATATTAAAAATTTGTTTATTTTTTTTTAATTCTTATGCCTTCATTGATTTTTCGATCTATTGATGCTCAAATACACCTTAAAACTCAAACTGATGCATAATCTTTAGAAAACAGAGACACAATTTAACAGATTTAACTGGGAAACAACAAGAACAGAAGTTTTATTATTCGACTGTTTAAATATGTATGTATAGTGAAAAAAAATGAACATAATCAAACCTCACACAAATTAAAGCCATTTAGATACAACTCAGAGTAGTGTTTCATTCAAAATTGCTACTGGTTTTGAAAACACAGAAAAAACAACAGCAAACTGAATACATACTATAATAATAAAGACAAAAGTATGCATACATCTTCTACTCATTATTATCGATATTGACATCATTGACATACACAGTCGCATTAAAAGTAGCGGGTTCACTACGATTTTATAGAATTAATTTTTACCCAAACTCTGAGTTTATGTATGTATGTGTGTTTGTCTGCTGAGTTAGAAAGCGGCATAACGATGTATAATGCATTTGGTTGTGATTCAATCAAAATAACTCAAATGCAGGCAAGCGTTAAATCTGTTAAATCTTTTGATTTTTAGGTTTTATACATATTTAAAATATATAAAATTTTGTTATTATGACTGGCTGTTTAATCTTTAGTGTTTCTGTTCTCTGTTGTTACTTAAGTAAAGCCTAGACTTTCTTCTGTGGCGAACTCAATTACGAGTACATTTTTGTTTTTGTTAGATCCTGCCAAATACTTGATAAAGCGATGCATAATCTTTGACAAAAGGTTTAGTGAAATAAATCGTATCATTGAAATTATTTTCGTGTGAATTTTCAATAAATGTAGCAAATGTATAAAGTTCCATTAACATTTTAATGGAAGAGATGGAAGATAACTAAAATATGTCTATAATTTGTTTTTTCTTTTGCTTTCATTGTTCCATAATTATAAGAATGGTTTCATTTATTATAATAGGCGCATTTAGAATTACTCTCTTAAAGGCTGCGTTTATTCACGTGGTTACCAGCAAACATTTTGGAGACAAAAAAAAAACCAGCAACCAGTGCAATACGTCTGAAAGCTATAAAAGGTTGAAAAAAAAGAATAGTTATGGCCATGGACGGATTCTTATTACTGAACATCCAATTGCTTATGTACTATTTTAATTTACCTCGGACCTTTGTTTTGTGGCGATCATAACTGATCGATCAGTATATATGTACATACATATGTTGTACGAGGGCTACTATTTATATTTCGGGATGAGCAAATAATAACAAACGTTTTTAAATGAAAATGGTTTAATTGTTTTTCGCAATATTCCTCTTAATTATATTATAATTCACCATACATATATATAAAATCCTTGAGAGGAGACAAGTATTGAACCAGCAACCTTCTGATTGATAGGCAAGCACTCTAACCAATTGCCTAATAAGGCAGCCTGAATAAGCATTGAAATAATTTAGTTTTAAAATTTAATTTTATTTAAAAAAAATTAATTTCAAGTTCCTCGAAAATATGAAAAATTTACTTAGATTGTTTGCTTAATGCAAAAAAAAATATATATTCTATAGTTTAAAGAAACAATACTTAAAACTGGTAAATATTTTTCTAAAATTTAGAAAAACTTTTTATATCTTTCAAGTAAGTCAAATTTCATGAACTAATCAGAAGTAATTCATTTCCTAAAGTTTATTTTTTGATTTAAGATGAAATTTACTAGTCCTTAATATAAAATTTCCTTCAGTTTATAACCATTTTCCTACTCTTAGTAAATATTTCCTTTAAGTCAGCAAACATTTCCTGAAATGTGAGAAATTTATTGTGTATTTTTATGAACTATTTTTGTGGATATGAACATTTTATTTTTCACTCATATTAAGTAATTTTTACTAAATTTTTGTAAAAATTTACTTAAACTTAGAAAAAATTACTAAAACTTAGAAATTTTTTTTTACTTGAATTTAGAAAAAAAAAATTCTTAATAATATTACATGTCTTTTTTTTGAGTGTACGAAACTTTCTTGCAAATGGAATATTAATAATTATCACATGTAATTTGGCTTAAAAAGCGATACAACTTTAGCCCGTTCAAATCATAAATATAGTAAAAAAGTTCCTTATTGCCAATATTTAGCCAAATGTATATAATTTAATTGGACTTAAACTATTGCTTCATCATCCTTATTCTGTGTGGTATCGGCAAGATCGTCGTCACTGTTGGTTATTTAAACACTTTGAGTCAAAGTCTACTGATGAGTTCCTTACGCAGGAACGATATGCTTATTGATGCTTTATGCTTTACCATCAAAACAAGTAAAACTCCTTTTGAAATACTTATATTAATTTTAATTTTTACTAAACGAAAGTTCTATTGTATATTACTATATATAGTAAATGGAGTACATGAACAGAAGCATAATCCTGATTTGATTATTTAAAAGTTTCTTATACCCTTTACCAAAAAATGGTAAAAGGGTATATATAGGTTTGTCATTCCGTTTGTAATTTCTACAATATTAATAAGCGATACATAAAGTATATATATTCTGGATCCTTATGCATAGGGAACACGAACAAGCGATGTCCGTCTGTCCGTCTGTCTGTACGTGAAATCGGTTTTCCCAAGCTCCCAGAACAGCTAGAGACTTCGTTCTTGGAATGGAAAATCAGCATAATCGAGCAGACGGTTTCAGAGCTGGAAAACTCAAACTCAATTTACCCATATGTAGAAAATAACTAGCAAAAACAAAGTTTTTATTACTTTTTTATTTAATTAACTTATTTTATACTTCAGTATGAATAAAATTGGTATTTATAATTAAAAAAAATTTTAAAAACTTAACAAATTAAAAAACGTTTCCAGGGTTGGAAAACTTTAACTTTTTTCCTAATAATTAAACATATTTCATCTTTTAGGAAGAAGGCTATTTTCTCAGGAACGGTAAAAGCTACGGGTCTGAAATTTGGACAGTGTTTGTAGAACTTTGGTCGCTACAACCACAAATATATAAAAGTTAAAAATTAAAGGGTGTTCCAAAATGAGTAACGAAAACTTTTAAAATCCCATGTAATATACATACAATTTGTAAAATTAGTGTATTTTTATATAGGCTACAACAATTAACACTAAAATTAAAAAACTTTAAATTAAAGGGTAGTCCATCAGTTAATGAAATTTTGACTATGTAATTTTGACAAATTGCTATATCTTGGAAACTGTAAGAGTTAAACTCTTGAAATTTTCAAAAACGGTCAAACTAAAAAATCCGAAAATTATAAAATCGCCAAAAATTTAAAAAAATCGCCAAAACGAAAAAAATCGCCAAAACAAAAAAATGCTTATGTGAACAAAAATCGCCAAAAATTAAAAAAAATCGCCTAAATAAAAAAAATCGCCAAAATCAAAAAAAATCGCCGAAACGAAAATAAATCGCCAAAAATTAAAAAACGCTTTAAACCGAAATAAAATCGCCAAATCCAAAAAAAAATTGCCTATATGAAAAAAAATCGTCAAAAATTAAAAAAAATCGCTTATATGAAAAAAAATCGGCAAAATCAAAAAAAATCGCCAAAACATAAACAAATCGCCAAAATTAAAAAAACGCCAAAAACCGAAAAAAATCGCTAAAACGAGAAAAAAGTGTCAAAACAAAAAAAATTCCCACATTGGCAAAAATCGCCTAAACAAAAATAATAGCTTATATGAACAAAAATCGTCAAAAATTAAAAAAAAATCGCCTAAATGAAAAAAAACGCCAAAAAATCGTCAAAACGAAAATAAATCGCTAAAATTAAAAAAAAACGCCAAAAACCGGAAAAAATCTCCAAAACAAAAAAATTGCCTATATGCCAAAAATTAAAAAAATCGCTTAAATGAAAAAAACGGCAAAATCAAAAAATCTGCCAAAACATAAAAAAATCGCCAAAACTAAAAAAACTTCAAACGAGAAACGAGAAAAAACTGTCAAAACTAAAAAAATTAAATATATAAAAAATAAGAAAATCTCCTAAATGAAAAAAATCGTCAAAATCAAAAAAATCGCCAGAACGAAAAAAAAAATCGCCAAAATTAAAAAAAACGTCAAAAACCGAAAAAAATCGCCAAAACCAAAAAAATCGCCAAAAATTTAAAAAGCAAACATAATGCCAAAAACCTAAAAAATAGAAAAAAAATTTGAATTTTTTCACAAAATGAATATGTACCTACATATCTCTGTGCTTATGTATGTATCTCTATACTACATAAACGCACTTTGGTAAAGGGTATATAAGATTCGGCACAGCCGAATATAGCACTCTTACTTGTTTAATTTGATTTTTTGACAAGGAAGATATAAGAGTTCCGATTTTGTTTTTTTTTTCTTCTGCACTCTGTTCAGTTTTAGATATCAGATTTGTATTAAATGCATTTCTAATGGCACACACTAAAACAAAATTAAATGCAAAAATAAAGCTTTATTAGGAGGAAAAATGCTAAACTACACGATAGATGTATCAAACGCTTACTTGCCAGAATATTTAAGATCAAATCTTTTTAACAAAAAAGTAGTAAGCAATTAAGTAATATTCCCATTATTTACTATACATATGATATATCCATTGAATAAACATACATATTCTTACATCAATTCATTATCTCCGTAAATCACATACTGTTTAATACTTTTAAACATGTTATTTATCATAATAACGACAAGCGAGCAGAGCACCAGTTGTATGTAGTAGCACCGGAAACGACAAAACTGTTTTAACTATTATTATGTAAATTTACTTTTAAATAAATGATACGGAGTATGATGATGTCTACCTACGAGTACTCAAAACATACACATATCGAATTTTTAAGACAATTTTCTGAAATGGACAAACGGCAAATAAAGTAAAACATGTGTTTCAGTGGTTTAACAATTCCAACTGCCATCATCATCGTCATCATTTATTGTCTCATAATGGATGGCACATGTAAAATAGGAGACGACCACTTTCAAACAAATAAGCAATAATATGCATGTACGAGTATAAAAGAAAAGACAACAATGTATAAGAAAAAGGTTAAAAGCAGTGTAATGAAAACACTCGCCTACAAGACAATTTAGATTTTCGTTACTGTTTTCAGTTACGTACTTACGTACGTAACATGTTTGTCCAGGCCAAGTCAACTCTTATAACTAAACATTCATACATCCATCCATCCATTTAACCAGTCATTTCATCCATGTTATTGTTTTCTTAGGTTATGATGTGATTTAAATTCATTCATAAGTTTGTTTAACACATAAAGACTTATCACATACTCGTACACTGCAGCCGTTTTTGACGATATTATGAAAGTGTCGCTATATCTGGAAAATTGCAGTGCTTATATACATAATATCAGAAAAGGTTCAAAAGAGTAAGTTTTAAAATTTGATGTATTTTGAAAATAAGGCTGGTGGACTAAGAGTGGGAACACTCATGCCCCGTTGAAAATCAAAAAAAAGTATGTATATGGCAAATCAAACCCAATGACCGATCTGCAGGCTGTAGTATGTCCTTTCATAATAAATTACTTTAAAAAATAAACATACACATGCCAATATTTCTGTGACAATAAGAAAAAGTGTTTAAGACATATTTTAAAAGTATCTAGGAAAACTTTTTTTATCTTTCAAGTAAATTTTCAGCAATTTATATCTTTACCAGTTAAATTAGGAAACTCGGAGTTAATTTAAAGTTTTCATTTCGGTGAAACTTCCTGAAACTTACACAAAATAGTTGAGATTTTGCCGAGGGATACTTTTGAATATAAAGATTAAAGGGGTGCCACTAACCCGAAATAAGCTTATCTTGTCTTCGGTAATTTTTCGTTTCCTCCACAGCTGTGGGTGAGTAATAAGTTGCGTAGTGCTACAAAAAAATTTAATAACATAACAAAGAGTCATTAAAATAGTATTTATTTAAATTATTTATAATAAATATAATACATTTAGAAAACAAGAAAAACGAACAATTAAATTGATGAGTTATTTTAAAAAACAATTAAGAGAATTTATTCTACGAAAATTGAACACCTGGTATGTGAAAAAAGGAGGGCTAGAAGAGAATGTCAATAACACAGATCAATCCTAGATAAAATCAGACTTAAGTTACTCAACGACTCAAATAGATGCTATCGTCGGAAAAAACTGCATGACTCGAAAAATATTTAGAAGGCCTCTATGTCACGTGAGCATCTAATTACTCTTTATGGCATGCTGCTAGAAATCTTAAAAGACCAGTTGATCTTAAATCACCACTGCGCACTTCAACCGGAGACTGGGCAAGAAGCGATAGTGAGTGAGGTAACTTATTTGCTGAGCATTTAAAATCTGTATTCTCTCCCAATTCACGTACAGGTGCTGCTGATTTACCGAGTGGAGTTTCTATTCCCCTCGTCCCTTAAGGTTTAAGATGCGTGAAGTGCAAAAAGCAATTGCTGAACTCAACGCAAAGAAAGCTTCAGATAATGATGGCATTAGTAACAAAATGCTGATGAACTTGCCTCATATTGCAATAAGATTCCTGCTATTTATTTTTAATGCTATTTTAAGAATGCAGTATTTTCCACCTAACTGGAAGCTTGCCAAGTTCAAAATGATTCCAAAGACTATGTCATATGGGCCTATAAGCCTATTATCTACAGTCTCAAAGCTTTTCGAAAAGCTGCTCATGAATAAATTGTCCAAAATTTTAGCTGATAATGGGTGCATCCCGGACCATCAATTTGGCTTCAGAAAACAGCATAGCACCATGGAACAGACGCATAGATTGGTCCAAGTTGTGAGAAGAACATTTGAAAAAAAGAAGTATTGTTCTGCTCTCTTTATTGATGTTTCTCAGTTGATAAAGTATGGCACGAAGGCCTAGTTTTAAAATTGAATACATATCTGCCAATAAACATTCAAAAGCTTTTGGAAAGTTGTATTATTGATAGGAAGTTCACTGTTGCAGAAGGAGAGTTCATGAGTGTGCCCGAATCTATATGTTCTGGTGTGCCACAGGATAGTATTCTGGGTCCTGTCTTGTATTTAATATATACTTGTGATATGCCTGTGAGCAATAATATCCACATCTCTACATTCGTAGATTATACAGCCTGTATAAGTGTGCACGAAAATCCTTATGAGACATCCCACAACCTTCAGAAACATATTACCAAGCTAAAAATTGGTTGAACTAATGGAGAATTAAATTCAATGAACAAAAGTGTGTCCATATAACGTTTACCCTAAGAAAAGATATTAGCTCCCCTATTTGAATCAACAATCAAAATATTCCTCAACATTCCGAAGTGATATACATTGGTATACACCTTTTCCTCAACATTCCGAAGTGAAATACATTGGTATACACCTTAATCGTATGCTTACATAGAAACATCATATTGATCTAAGTTAATTCAGATGAAACTTAAGTTAACTCAAATACTTGGGTTGATTGGCAGAAATTCAACACTCAGCCTAGACTGCGAAGTTTTACTATACAAGTCGCTTTTGAAGCGAATATGGTGTTACGAACTTCAGTTCAGCTTCCAATATTGAGAGAATCCAGCGGAGGCAAAACAAAATTTTACGGTTAATAACATCGGCTACATGGTACATAAAAAATTCTAATATCGATCGTGATTTAAATATACCACTAGCGATTGAAGAAATTGCAAAATACGCAAGCAAATATCAAAAAAACTCGAATCACATCCTAATGCGATTGTTCGTAATATTTTGAACTTTACTGGATACATCCGCTTAAAAAAGAGGGACACCCGGGCTTTTATACTCAACACTCCAGATGGGATTACTTGAAAATACTTTTTTTTTCTTTTTTGATTATCACTACTTATGTATTATTTATGACTATTAACAAGTTTATGTCCGACAGTGGTCGGTTCTAATAATTTTATTTTAGATTTAAGATTTGAATACTTATTGTTAGTTCATATTTGAAGATATCAATAAATAAATACATGTATTAAAAAAAAATTATTTTATAGTAGCTCGATTTATGATGATGCAATGATGGTTATCCACTTTATCGGCGTCGATCACTTGATGATGGCGGTAAAAAAATCACAGTCAAAGTCAGGGCAGAACAATACTTCTTTTCCTCAAATGTTTTTCTTAAAAATTGAAACAATCTATGAGTTTGTTCAATTGTGCTATGCTGACTTCTAAAACCGAATTGATGGTCTGGGATACACCCACTATCAGTTAAAATGGGGGACAATTTTGTCATGAGAAGCTTTTCGAAGAGTTTTGACATAGTTGACAGCAAACTTATTGGCCTATATGACTCAGCTTTAGTAAGATCTTTGCCCGGCTTTGTAATCATTTTGACTTTTGCACGCTTCCAGAGTTGTGGATAATACTCCAGTCGTAATATGGCATTAGAAATAAACAGCAAGATTCTTATTGCAATATGCGGCAAGTTCATCAGCATCTTGTTACTAATTCCATCAATATCTGGAGCTTTCTTTGGCACGAGTTCAGTAATTACTATATGTACATCACGCATTTTAAACTTTAAGGGTCGAGGGGGTAGAGCAACTACACTCGGCAAATCAGCAACACCAGTACAAGTATTTGGGGTAAATACGGATTTTAAATACTCAGCAAATATTTAAAATTTTCCCTTATCGCTTCTTGCCCAACCTCCTGTAGATGTGCGCAGAGGTGGCTTAAACTCAATGGGTGTTTTAAGCTTTCTAGCAGCGCACCAAAAAAAGTAATTAGATGTTGGTGTGACATCAAGACCTTCCAAATAATTTTTAAGAGATGCAGTTTTTTCAGATGCAAGCAACTCTTGAAGTCGTTTAGTACGTTCTTTAAGTCTGAGTTTATGTTGGGGTGATCTGTGCTGTTGCCATTCCCTTCCAGCTCTTCTTTTTTCACACACGAGATGTTAAATATCCCTGGAATAAATTTTATAAAACCCAGACTGCGGATGGTAGGTAGTGGCATGTTCAGCAGCCTGTTTAATATTTTCGTTAGGATTGGCAGTGTTAGTTTCGCAAGATTGAAAAGATATTTTACAAGATACTGGAGGGCATTAGAGATGTGGTCAGGCCTGTGCATCATAGCAATGTTGCCGCAAACTATATATGCTAATGCGAGCGTGGTGTTCTAACGCTTTCAATGCTGATTTTTAGAACAAATATTCCTCAGCGATGCAGCTCTTACCTCACGCGAATAAGGGGCTTCGAGAACCCAGAAGTTATTGTCCAAAAACCATTGCAACTAGGAAAAGTGCTGTTTGGCGCGCATTATGGTCTTCTAAAATGACTGTAAGAACCGTTCCCTTGAATTCATAGCGAATTGGTCGCATGATAACCGATTTTTTGGCTTGAGCTTATAAACTGGGCGATATATGGTTTCTACATATAAGACTTTTAATCAAACTAAAGTTTCATTGAAATTAAAGCTTATTGTGTATTTTATAAGATTTTACTTTTGAAAACGAAAAAAAATTTGAATCTACTTGAGTTCAAAATAATTCTGTTTCAAGTAAATAAAACACATACATACACTGTTGTTAGCAAACAGTAACAAGGTCGTTGATAAATAAATGCGCTTTCGATATCGAAAATTATTGTAGTGACTTATGTTAAAAAATTACAATAGCATTCCACCCTCTCGCAAAATGGTTCTAAAAACTTGCGTTCGCAAAGTCACAAGTGTTTTTTATAAATATACTTTTGGCTGGTTAAAAAGCAGAAAGTGGAAAAACAAACAATGATGACACGTTATAATTCAAAAAAATAATAAGAGGGATACGCCTTTTTTGATGCAGTTGCTGTTGTTGCTTAGAACACCAAGCAAGCACTACTGTTATTTGAGACTTCACCTTTTTAATTCTTATCGACAACTTTTTTGTATTGTTGCAGTTGTTAATGTTTGTTGTTCTTGTTGTTGCCGTTGGTGTTCAAGAAGCTTTGTCTTTCTTGCTTGCATATGCTTATATTGACATGTTAAGCTTTTTTGTTTTGTTTTATTGTTTCTGTTGCTTGCTGTTGTTGGTGGCGATGGTGTTCGCAAGTTGTTGTTTTTGTTGTAAATAGCAACTCACTCAAACGTGTCCGTATGTCGATTACAACGATAATGATGAGGTGGCATTATGTTTCCGTCTTAAGCGATCTGGAACTTGAATTAATGAATTACACTTTTGTCTTTTTTTTTGTTTGTTTAATTTATTGTCTTTATTTTTTTGAAATTTTAAAGCCGTGGTGGTCAGACTGAGAAAATATATAACGTAATAAACACACGTTTTGTCGAATGGCAATGACTATAAACATTGCCTGCAATTTAAAGTAAGAGATGTTGGTAGCTGTTTGTTGTTTACGCTTATTCCTCAAAATCTTGGCTTACTCTGACCGTACCTTGAAGCATGTGTGCATGTTGTTCCAAAATGCATGAATCTTCTTGTGGAAGACTCTAGAATGCATTAAGTGTTTGCCACAAATTATGCTAAATCAGTGTTTTTACAGTGTTAATTAATTGTAATCATCATTCTGTTAAGTTCTCCTTTATTTGTATTTAAGTTTTTTTTTGTTCATACTGATGACATTTTATTTGTGTAAAAAATAAATTTTTGATTGTTGACGTAAAGATTTATATGGTTTTGTCTGGAGAATCGTTAAAAAATTATGTATTTATTTATCTTACGGATATTATAATTTTTTTGTTTTTTTATTTGAGCGAAATTGTTTGCTTAAAGAAATGTTAATTAGAATTTTGGTTTTGAAGAGAACCATTCCAGTTTGCTTTGTTACTTAAAGAATGTCTTCTTGAACGAATTGAATTTAATTTTTAAATTTTATACCCTTTACCAAAAAATGGTAAAAGGGTATATAAGGGTTTGTCATTCCGTTTGTAATTTCTACAATATTAATAAGCGACACATAAAGTATATATATTCTGGATCCTTATGCATAGGGAAGACGAACAAGCGATGTCCGTCTGTCCGTCTGTCTGTACGTGAAATCGGGTTTCCCAAGCTCCCAGAAGAGCTGGAGACTTCGTTCTTGGACTGGTGTGTCAGAAATTTTCCGAAAAATTTTTCTAAATCGGGCAGACGGTTTCAGAGCTGGAAAACTCAAACTCTATTTCCCATAGAAAATAACTACCGAAAACAAGTTTTTATTACTTTTTTATTAAATTAACTTATTTTATACTTCGGTATGAATAAAATTGGTATTTATAATTAAAAAAAAAATTTTTTAAACTTAACAAAATAAAAAAACGTTTCCAGGGTTGGAAAACTTTAACTTTTTTCCTAATAATTAAACATATTTCATGTTTTAGGAAGAAGGCTATTTTCTCAGGAACGGTAAAAGCTACGGGTCTGAAATTTGGACAGTGTATGTAGAACTTTGGTCGCTACAACAACAAATATATAAAAGCTAAAAATTAAAGGGTGTTCCAAAATGAGTGACGAAAACTTTTAAAATCCCATGTAATATACATACAATTGTATGTACATATGTATATTGACACTTGAAATTTGTAAAATTAGTGTATCTTTATAAAGGCTACAACAATTAACACTAAAATAGAAAATTTTTTTTTTTCAGTTAATGAAATTTTGACTATGTAATTTTGACAAATTGCTATATCTTGGAAACTGTAAGAGTTAAACTCTTGAAATTTTTAAAACCGGTCAAACTAAAAAATCCAAAAATTATAAAATCGCCAAAAATTTAAAAAAATCGAAAAAACGAAAAAAAGTCGCCAAAATGAAAAAAAACGCTAACATTTAAAAAACGCCAAAAACCGAAAAAATCGTCAAAACGAGAAAAAAGTGTCAAAACAAAAAAAACAAATTCCCACAATGACAAAAATCCGCAAAAATCGCCAAAACAAAAAAATGCTTATATGAACAAAGATCGCCAAAATAAAAAAAAAACGCCAAAACGAAAATAAATCGCCAAAATAAAAAAATGCCAAAAACCGAAAAAAAAATCGTCAAAACAAAAAAAAAATTGCCTATATGAAAAAAAATCGCTAAAAATTAAAAAAATCGCCTAAATGAAAAAAAAAATCGTCAAAATAAAAAAAAAACGCCAAATCGAAAAAAAAAATCGCCAAAATTAAAAAAACGCCAAAAACCGAAAAAAAATCGCCAAAACGAAAAAAGTGTCAAAATTAAAAAAATTTCCAAAAGAAATAAAAACGCCAAAAATCACCAAAACAAAAAAAAGTTTCCTATATGAAAAATAAATCGCCAAAAAAATAAAAAAATTGCCTAAATGATAAAAAATCGTCAAAATCAAAAAAATCGCCAGATCGAAAAAAGCGCCAAAATTAAAGAAAAACACCAAAAACCGAAAAAAATCGCCAAAACCAAAAAAAAATTGCCTATATGAAAAAAAAATCGCCAACACTAAAAAAATCAGCAAAATAAAATAAATCGCCAAAATTTAAAAAGCACCAAATTAAACATAATACCAAAAACCTAAAAACTGCACTAGAGAAGAAAGTATGAATTTTTTCACAAAATTAATGTGTACCTACATATCTCTGTGCTTATGTATGTATTTCTATACTACATAAACGCACTTTGGTAAAGGGTATATAAGATTCGGCACAGCCGAATATAGCACTCTTACTTGTTTTATGTTGTGTTTTAAAAAATATCCAGTTATAACAAATGTTTTTGATTTTAATAAAAAAAATCAACTTTCAATAATTTTTTTTTAACTTTTTAAGAAGTTATGGCAGAATCACTATCTGCTGTAAGAATCGAGTTTCCCAAATTTACTTTAAAAAAATAAATTTATAATAACTCCTTCTGCCAAAAAAAACCGACTTTAATGCAAGGATCTGATAGATCCAGATTCAGTTCTATATTTCTTCCTTAAATTTATTCTACCAAGTGCTGTTAAATATAACATTAATGTATACTTTATCCAACATTCATTAGCCAGAATAACATTAATATACACATACCATACAAACCTATCCTATATGATAATTATATTATTTCTGACACCTTACAATGACACTTAATGTTATTCAATGGAACATTAAAGGCTACTATAATAATTATAATGAACTGCAAATCTTAATTAAAACACATAACCCGAAAATAATTTGTCTTCAAGAAACTCACATACATTCTGAGAATTTGCCTATTCCCATAAACTTTACCCTATATTCTATTAATAATTACATCCACTACAAGATATGGGGGAGTTGCAATACTTGTACATAAATCCCTACAACAAAAGCAAATGACTGTTGCAAATGACTTTGACTCTATTTGCGTTGAAATAGCATCAAAAATAAAGTTCAATGTATTTAGTGCGCACATTCCGCCTCCACCTATACTTAACAACAGAAAACTTAGCAATGTTTTTACCTTTAATATACCATATATAATCACAGGTGACTTTAATAGCCCGCATACAAACTGGGGGTCCACTTCAAGCAGTCGTACTGGAACTGTTTTGTCCAATTTTATTAATAATTCAAACTGTCTTGATAAACGATAAATCGCCCACACATTTAATACTCATGGAACATTCACACACATCTTACCTTTTGCTCTCCTTGCTTCGCTACAGACACCACATGGCGAACTGAAGACAATCTTTATAGTAGTGACCACTATCCAATTGTCATGTCTCTGTTTCCTTCAACGAATGTAAATGATGCTTTTCACAGACCAACATTTAACACCAAACACGCGGATTGGCTTAAATTCCAACACTACTGTGAAAACTTCCAGACTAATAGACACATCTCGAGAAATATAAATAAAGAGACCGCTATTGTACGTAAGACAATAATACAAGCAGCTCATTTGTCTATTCCACAATCGAAACATTACCCTAAAAAAGTACCATAGTGGAATAAAGAACAAGAAAGTCTCAAACGTAATAGGAATAAATTTTGGAGTACTTTTAAAAGAAATATGACACAATATAATTTGATAACTTACAAAAAATCCAACGCTATATACAAAAGGAAAATTAAATTAGCCAAAAAGGAATCCATTACATCTCTTGCAACAGAAATTAATCCTAAAACACCAATCGGCAAGATATGGGCAAATATTCATAACCTCACTGGATACAAAACAATTCAAAATATTCGCTGCATTACCCCTCTAAATAACCCAGACGTTAGAATAACTGATAGATTAAATATTGCACAAGAGTTTGGTAAATTATGGTCAGATATATTCTCGGACTCTAACTTTTCAAATAATTTCAGAAATGCTAAACAAAACATGGTAATAGACTTTTCTACAATTACCCCATGCGCTGGTGCATTGAGAATAGAAAAAAATTATTTTATCTAATTTTTCGACCTTTTTTATATATTCAATTAAACTATTTTTTTGAGCTTTAGGTCTGGTATTATTTGTTTTTTTATTTAATCATTAAATAAAAAGACAAATAATACCAGACCTAAAGCTCAAAAAAATAGTTTAATTGAATAGAAGAAAATATTAACAGTATCGAACTCGCAGCAACCTTGGCGAAACTGAAAGGAAAGATCCCTGGAATCGACAGGATTTCATACCCAATGTTGAAAAATATTCGACCGCAACTAAAATCAAGATTTTTAACCCTTTACAACAATATTTTTTCCAATTTTATTCCACAACTATTCAAAAATAATATTTTCGTACCAATTTATAAGCCCGGAACGGACAAAACTAATCTTATATCGTACCGTCCTATTTCGTTGAACTCATGCCTGGCAAAGGTGTTAGATAAAATAATAGCGAATAGGCGGAATGGTGGTTTCTTTCGGCAAAGAAACTTTAAACAATGGGCAATTCGGTTTTAAAAGAGGGTGCTCGACAATTGATAGTCTATTCTACCAAATTGCAAACTGCCTCTCACTACGCAAACATGCAACTATTCTATCACTTGATTTTAAACGAGTTTTTGATCGGGTCAGCGTACATGCTAAAATACAACAGCTAATTGATTGGGAAATTGGACCAAATATTATTAAATATGTCCTTAATTACATGGCAAATAGAAAAATAACAATTCGTTTACATAACTACTGCTCTAAATCATTCCCACTAAGTAATGGTATACCGCAAGGTTCATCATTATCAGTGATTCTGTTCATTATAGCTTACAATAAGTTATGTTTAATACTAACGCTACATAAGGAAATTAGTTTCTGTGCATATGCTGATGATTTTAATATAATTATACAACCAGAAAGAAAGAAGAAATCAACACTGAATATCGATAATCTCATTGGGGACATAATAAACTTGGGTGACGTAAGCGGAGCTAAACTTTCGCCCATAAAGTGTAAATATATACATATATGTAGACTTAAAAACTGTAATTTTCAAATTCAAACATCTAACATTACATTGTTAAAAAAAGATACATTAAGAATTCTTGGACTTTTTTTACAGACGCTATAAATGGCAACATCACATCGATTACCTCATACCAGTACTATCACAGCGACTCAACATCATAAAATGCCTTTATAGTCCACGTTTTAACTGTAACACAATTTCTTTAATTTCGACAGTCAAAGCAATTATTCTTTCTAAAATTAATTACGGGTTGCCAATTTACGGCTCCGCAACAAAATGTGGTTTGCAAAAAAATTAATTCAATCTTAAATGCATCCATAAGATCTGCCTTAGGAATGATGAGACCCACACCCATAAACAATATGTTTTTCGAATCCAATATTAGACCATTAATTAAACAACCATAAAATTATTTCGTTCCTTACTGTATAATTCCAATACACCATTAAAACAGATCACAAAAAAGCTTAAACAGTCTAAAAAAATACCAAAAATACCCTAGGCCATTTCTAAAATAATACATAAATGTAAATCACTTGATATTCCTTTGGAAACAAAAAATAACAAACCTTTAAGTCAGCCCCCTTGGAAATTAAAATATAACTCCATAGATACTTCGCAACACAAACAACTAAAACCCGAAACTGGTAGAGCTCAATTTAAAGCATTGTTTTCATTAACAAAAGAGAAATATAAAGATTCTAAATTTATATATACTGACGGCTCAAAAATTAATAATACGTTAACATATACTGTTATAACAGAAAATAATATTATTAAAATTTCCAATTTACCGGCACATAGTTCAGTCTATACGGCAGAAATGATAGCTATCCATGAAGCACTTCTGTATGTGCAAGGTCAAAGTGGTAAATTCGTGATTCGTGCTCGGACTCCCTTTCTTCAATCGAATCGATACGAAATATTAACAACAATGGATACTATGAGTGTAAAATAAGAAATTTTTTGATCAAAAATTAGCCGAATATAACAATTATCTGTACCCTAGGACACAGCGGAATAAATAGAAACGAATACGCTGACTGTGCGGCAAGAGAATCTTCGAAATGACGACGCAGAACCTAAATCGAAAAGACTTAGTGATGCTTATTGATGAAAACTATCAAACTAACATTCACAACTTCACATTTAATCTAAATTCCGATTGATACCAAAATATTAATTATAACAGAAAAACAATATATGAGCTTAAGAACGACATGACAAACATTAGCAGGATAGATTTCATTAAATACGAACGTTTACGGCTAGGACATACCAGAGTTACTCATAACCAGGGAAACCAAAAAAAAAGTGTTTTATGTGCATTCAATATGCACTAAAAACTTCGAAATATGCACTAAAAACTCAAAAAATATGCTTTTAAAAATAACATAAATTGGATTATTTGGAAATGAAAAACTAATTTTAATTCAGCAATTCAACAAAATTTACAAAACAAGACAAAAATAAAATAAACAGAAAAAGGAAACAATAAAAAAATTAACTAAGAGCGAAAATTTAACTTTACTTCAAAAGCGATCA
Source organism: Tachina fera (assembly GCA_905220375.1). Taxonomy (NCBI): domain Eukaryota; kingdom Metazoa; phylum Arthropoda; class Insecta; order Diptera; family Tachinidae; genus Tachina; species Tachina fera. The sequence continues at coordinate 62,248,235 of LR999964.1, forward strand.
TGAACTGTATTTTGAAGAATAAGATAAGGTTTTTTATAATTATTATTGCAATAAACAAAAACTCTTCACTTAGCTTTTTAAATAAAAATCGCAGCCGGTCACATCTAAATAAACTTTTATACATTGAAAATTTTCTTTTTCAACCTCAACTGATGTAATCGGAACAGCGTGCGTCACAATTACCAAACCAAGTTTTTATTGAAATTAGCGTCCAGTGAGGATGTTAAAACACATGTTACACCTGTTTAAGTTGAAATTTAGAACATGCAAATCAATAGTATTTGTTCCAGCATTAAAATTTAGATTTAAATTTTTTAATTTTCTTGTTTCGTTTTTCTTTCACAAGACTGCTTACAAGTGAGTGAAAATTAAAAAAATTTTATTTCTTTTGTTCTAAATTTGGTTGTCAAAACACATACTAATAATTAGCACATTCTAAATTTCAACTTAAACACGTTTAGCATGTGATTTAACATCAGAACTCACAAAAAAACGTGTGAAATCGATTCGGAGGCCAAAACATGCACATAGCAAAATATTGTTTCTTTCATTACAAAATAAAATTTTGACAGAAAAAAGTAGAAAATTTTAACAAAAAATTTTTTTTTAAATATTAAAATAATTTTTTTTTAAAAGTACCAAAATATGCCCTAAAATTGCCAAATATGCTCTAAAAATTCGAAAAATGCTCAAAATATGCGCGTTAGACTGATATATGCAAAAACATGCTTTAAAGGGTAAAATATGCAAAAATATGCACTAACAAATCGATGCCAGAATTCATTAAAAGTTCTGAAACGGATAAATATCTTAATTCCGCATTGATATATCAGACAAGAAAAAACATGCAATTGCATATTTGTGGTTTCCCTGCTCATAACACTATATTCAATACCAGCACTCCACCATTTTGTAGTTGCAACATCAATTACCCCACAACACCATCTCACTACCTCTATAACTGTGCAGAAACTCGCAATGCCCGTAGAACTGCTTTTCAAATTCAAAACCCTCTAAACCTCCTAGAAGAAGATAAAAAGTATGCATGTACGTGAAATATAAAATTAAATTTTAATGGACATGCCTCCGCCCATTTTTAAATGCTAGGTTATGTGTCTTTTAGTGTTCATTGTGCGTGTCAAGTATTGTAGGATTCGGTAAAGTAGAACCACTTAAAATACAATACTAAAATTTAATGGGCATGACTACATCCATTTTTTTAAATGGACGATTGTGTCTTTTTTAGAGCTCAAGGTGTGAGGTAAATTTTATAAAAATCGGTGAAGTAGAACCGCGTGAAATATTATAATAGATTTTAATAGGCGTAACTCCGCCCATTTTTTCAACTTTTAGATTGTATAATTACAAGACCCAAAAATGTTTTAAAGGCTTGGCAGCATTCAAATAAGTAGAATATCATAAAATAAAAATAAATATTGTGGGCGTGTCTCCGCGCACTTTTTTACAACAGCAAGCTATACCCTCTCAGACAAAAAAAAAAATTAGACAATCGGTCTCAAATGTACCGAGTTATGAACTAACACAAAAAAAATAGAGACGATTTGTCCTCCTTTTTTTGAAGTCGCTTAAAAATCTACATAAAAATTTAAAGTGCTCTCCTACAAAACAGTCAAATATGACTAAAGTACTTTTTCCTTAACGCCGCTGACTTCTTTGTGAATAACAAAAAGTATTTAATTCTTATTGTTAAAATAACTTCACGCGGCTGCAAGTTATGGCACGACCCTCTTACGTGGCTCTTTAAGTATAATTCAAGTTTATATATTTTTTAACCTAAAAAAGCTTTGCCGCAGTTTGATTTCGTTCGTATACTTGTTAAACAGGAAGTACAATTTCGTCACTTTACTTTTGACACTTTACAATGTTTGTTTTCTTTTCTTTTGCATTTGTCTCATTCATACTGATCGTCAACACTCTATAATCGTTTCAGCTAACCCTCGCAATGCATGAATATGCAACATCAAATACATATTCATAATATTAAGAGTAAAATAATGTTCGGCTAGATCCCCCCAAAAGAAACGATTTTTACTTTGATCTCTTAATTAGATACTTAAATACAATTAAATTCACACGAAATCCTTAAACGCAAAATAAAAACAATAATAATGATAATATTTGCAAGCCAAAAATACCAAACGAAAATTTCAGATGTGGCAGACAGACTTATGAGCACGTGCTCATTTACATAAATACTCATGCTGAAATAGCCCCATTTTATTTTTTTCTCCTTTTCATATAGAAATGAATAAAATTCATGATTTATACAAACAAAACTTAATAAACGAAATATTATGCACATGATTAAATTAATGAACCACATCAACGCCTTGCTACTGTTTACATAAAAAAAATATTTAATATATTTTGCATTTTGACTGAAGTTTTCTTTAAAGCAAATTTGTAAATATTTTTAAATACACATTTTTTTGTTGTTGGTGTGGTAGTTGTTTTACAGACTCCTACTGCTTTTATTTTTTTAAATCCCACTTTTACAATTTAATTTTAATGCTGTAATTATCTTTGAAAACTATATTCTATTAGAGAAACTAGAGACAGTATTTGGTCTCGTAGAATTGATTCCTGCCAAAACGTCTATGACATTCGACTTATAAAATGTTCAATTTTGTAGTTTAGAGTTTCTTCTAGATTTTATAAATATAAATATTTATTTAAAAATTTCAATTTAATTTATTAAAGATTACCAAGCCGTCCAAGCCGATGTAATCGAAAATGAACGTGCAAATGTTTTGGCGAAAAATAACAGGACGTTCCTTACATTAGCACTAATTAATGCAAGGTCTTTCAAAGGCAGCAAAGATTGAGTTACAAAATTGGAATTGTGATACTGTGTGTAATCTAACCAACGTTGTATGGGCAGCCCGGACGAAGTTAAAACAAGGGTACTGTTGAAACTAAGCAAGTCCGAGCTAGGAAAGTTGACCGGCATCTAACTCTAATTTACGAGGGTATTTGTTTCGGATTGCACCTACAGATGACAATAAATGCAGGGCATGCATAGAGGACATACAAACAACGGAGCACTTCATTTGTCATCGCTCTGCTTTCTCCCAGCCGAGAACCCATTATTTCGGGGATGACACCTTACGGATATTACCCACCTTAGAGTTATTGACTGTAAAAGTTTAAGGGACCACCTGAACGATACTGAGTTCATATAAAAGTGGGTTTCGCTTTTTAATCCACATGAGAGGTCACAGTAGGCTTTAATGGCTTATGTATATCTCCGCCGACATGAGAATAATGGCTCCTCTTTTCAACCTAACCACAAAATTTTTGGTAAATTGCTTCTTCAACAATTAATTTGTTTGAGGAAATAATTTCTTCAGCATTATATTAAGTAATACGCCTTATCGTGGTTGACATATTGCGGCTTCGATTACAGCATTTCAAAACATTTCTTTGTGTTTCAAAAAAGTCGTAGTTGGAGTAGAAATGCATGCACGGTGAAAATCAGTTATATATAATTTTAAGGCATAAACAAATTTTGTGATAACCTTAAGTGTTTTAAAAACTTACTATTATTATGTATGTATCTGGAGAATGAGTTGCAGGAACGAAAATATGTACTTGTACTTCAGCTATGCTTTGAAGAGAAATTTCTGTAGTAGGTGAAGAGATGGTATCTAGTGTTACTCGAAGCTTTCATTCACTATTCAAGAAAAATATACTAAGTACACGCAATAAAATGAATATCATTCAATGATGTGATTACTTTAACAACATTATTTCTATTTTTGTTTTATTTTTTATAACGCGTTTGAAAAGTAAAACGAATTTAAAATATTTATTTCTTTATTTTAAAGCACTTTGTAAATCTTTAATAGCGACATCTGTACGTTTATTCTATCACAAATCCATTATATGTCGTTTTAAATATAATGACTTGATATACAGGGTGTCTAAGAAAAATTAATATGAATTGCATTTTGTGAAGAGTTCGCCTTGTGAATTCCACTCAGTGTGATTTTTGAAAATATTGTATCAGCTGAAACCAGTGTTACCATATGTTAAGATTAATCATATTTTTGAAGATCTCCTAGATGTTAAAAAGTCTAAAAGATTTCTTAGCTAAAAATACGATTTTTAAAAATATGACATTCGGTACTTTAAGTATATTAGTTAAGGTTCCTATTTACATATTTTCTTCTTGCCTCCAACAAAAGTATAAAAATATGGTGGCGTTGGCTGAAGTAGTTAGCACGTTGACTGAAAATGCTAGCATCCTGGGTTCAATCCCTGTATCCGACAGTCATTAAACAACAACACCACGCATTTTTCTGATGTGCATTAGTGTCGCTTTGTATAAGTTGTTGTAGGAAAGTTGAAGTGATGAAGGCATAGTCACTGGTCACTGAACTATACCGACTTCAGCAGATGCTTATCCTAATGTAATATTAGAGTGTCTTCCTTCGTCGGTTTTGTGTAGCAGAATAATCGGCGAAGTAAAATATCGAATAAAAATGGCTTGAAAAATTTAATGCGTCTAATTGGAACCAGAGGCGCTGCAACTCTACATTATAACGTGCAAAACGTAGAGTTGTAAAAAGAAAGAAACTTTCCTCTATCTCTTCCTTCACCACCTGTCTCCTCTATCACTATCCCTTTCCTAAAGAAGGTAACACCTATAAGTAGGCATTCATTGCCTGAGTGTTACTTCTCCTAAAAAATTAAAGTAACAAACTGCAACACTATTTATTTCCTTTCATTAAATTTTAATGATATTTTCCTCAGTGCACAAGTAGAAAAAAATTAATAAAATCAAACAAAAATGTAGCTGTGAAACGTCTTTTACCGTTATTTAATTATATGTTTGTAATGTTTGCAGCTTCACTAGAAACAAAATGAATTTAAACTGGATTTGAATTCAGTAAAATCAAGGTAAATATTAAAAGAGGTAAATTAAAAACACCCGATATATCCAGAAAAGATGTGATTGATATCTTAAAAACGGCTGGACCGATTTTTTTCAAACATAGCTAAGAACACTCTCGATCAAGTCACTAAATCAAAATCTAGCCGTTTGTACGTGGACTTGTAAATATACACAGATACACAGACACACACACTAAAAATTTATAACACCCCCCTTTTTGGTCGGGGGTTAAAAAAGATTTTTAATGAAAAAGTGATTGTTTTGGTCGAGTTGAAGATTTTTTAAATAAAAATATGGTATCACTGGCTGAAACTGAAAGCAAAACACCACGGTGCAATTATACCAGATGGCTGCAAAAGGATTTATTGTACAAAAATACTATACGGTAACCATAGCTATGTAAAAAACCAAAGAACGTCAAAAGCACAAAAATAATTGTACCAAAACAATACAAAGCACATAAAGCAAAAAATTATCAGCTGAAATATCACTCCCACCTGTATTTTTAAAGATAATCGCATCGTTAATATAATTATAACGAAAATTTATTGAATTTGCTATTCAGTAACATTTTTAACGATATTCGCTGTAGGTTAATGTTAGCTGTGTCGTTATTTAAGCGGCAATAATTTATGTGCTGTTAATTTATCAACAAAAATCAACAGAAAATATCAGCTAAATAAAAATAAGTTTCAGATCGTTAAAAGTTACTGAGTAACATTATTGGTTATATATGCCTTGCAAAACACCAAATAAAATACAAACAAAATGCAACAAAAGTCAATTGGAAATTGGAAAATAAAGATATAAGTTTGCAAATTGAACAAAATTAATAAACAGTACAATATTATTACGACGGACTTATAATGGGATTGCCATCTAACGTTTTTTCAACTAGTGCTTATTTCGTTAATGGTAACACTTACCTCATGTCTGATTTGACACTTAGCTCATGTCTGATTTGACAGATTCTGCTGAATGAGCCAACTGACCATCCAATGCGTTTTCGCTTTGCTAAGTGGGCCTGCGATCGACTTACAGAAGATGCCGATTTTGCCAAAAAAAATTATCTTTTCAGAAGAAGCTCATTTTGATCTTGAAATTGTCGCATTTGTGGCACAGAAAACCCGCACGCATACATTGAAAAGCCGACATAATTTTGGAATTTATTTCTTTGGATGCCCTCATTTAGTAAAGAAGTAAGTATGAAGGATTTTTAGGTACACTTTATTTATGATAGCTGCCATTTCAACAGAGATATTTTTTAAGGCACGAAGGAAGTGGGTTGACCTTGGCGTTGGCTGAAGTAGTTACCACGTCTCCAACAGTCGTTAAAATAACAGCAGTACGCATTTTTTGGATGTGCATTAGTGTTCTTTGCATCAGTTATTGTAGGAAAAGTTCTAGAGGTGCAGGCATCCTACGTAAATTTTCTCGCACGAAATATGGTCAAAGTAAATAAAATAATCTGATCAATCTTGGTAGAATTCACACTCACTCATGTTGTTGAAGTAAACACTTAGCTGCAATCACGATGTTAACAGCAACACTAGGAACCACATGATATATCTGAAAAGGCATAAAGGCATTTGAAATATATTTAAGAATGTATACGAGGAAAATCAAAATATTTAATAAATATTGAATAGATATTCGACAATAATAACAAAAAATATTGAAACATAAACACAGAAAAAAAAGATTTGTAAATACAAAGAATTTATTTGTGAATACAATTAAAATATTATTTAAAAAGGCACCTACAACGATTTTTGAAATTACAAACACACATTTGTAACATAAGAAAACAAAATCAACTCAATTATTTCCAATTAAAATTATTGTGTTATTAACAATTGAGTTGTTAACAGAAAAAAATTTTTTTTAATGAATTTGTTTTTGAAATTCTAATGTGTTGTTTCTTTGTTTGTATTTTTTTATATTTTTGTTAGAATTTAGTTTTTTGTTAAATTTTAAAGATGTTTGGATAAATCGAACCGGCAATCTCTTGATTAATAGACTAATGTACTTACCACTCGGCTAAAGAGCAAATCGTTATTAGATAAGCAAATAATGAATACACACAAAATGCGAGTTCTTCTGTTTCTGCTACATGTACGTATTCCGTTATGATATAATTTAACAAATAATTTTATTGAGTAATTTAATTGACAAGAAAAATTTTAATTTGTTAAATCAACAATGCATTTTTTGAGTTTTTGCGCCATGTATAACATAAAATTTGGTTAGTTCAGTTTATTGAAAAAAATTTCTGTGTTTGTCATATCAACAACTTAATTTTTTATATTAACTCAATATATATGTATTTCAATTTAAATTAACTATTAACAATTTGTTTTGCTGGTTGCATTTTGATGAAGATGGCGCAAAGCCGATAGAAGTATATTAATCAATAAAAAAACTAAACAAAGTTTCTCCAATAAGAGGATGTATTTTTAAATATATAAATGCAAATATTTTTAAGCGAAATCTTGGAATATTAATCTAGTTATAAAGAGGATGGGATGCCATTAATAATGCAAAACAATATCAAAGAAATGGCCGCCGCAACCACATTCATTTCACGAAATGTTCGCATAATTCGAATAATTGCATCTGATGTCCGCAATAACTTCACAGCTTTTGTATTTGAGGTACTGAATAATTGTGGGTCATTTATGTAGACCTTATATTTTGTGTCGCTCCAAAAAAAAAAGTTAAATCTCAAGATCCCGCTGATCAATTGTGCCTTCAATTATGAAAGTGGTCTAACTCATATAATTCAGTTGTTGAAATATTTAGTCGATTAAAATTGAACAAATTAAAAAATACTTTTATATTATGAAACATTTTCATTTAGTGTTGCACTTGTCTCGATTTATAAAAAATTATTTAATATTTATTAAATATTTATTGAAAGTTTTTTTGAGATTTAATTAATATTTCGAAGCAAAAATGCATATGACTCAGACCACTTGTATTATTAAGAGTAAAATTATAATCGCCACTTCGAAATCACTTGGGCGGGAAACTTTTTATGACGGTACGGCTTTTGTGGAATGCCCAAACCTAGTTTTTAGTCAGCGGGCTATGGGCTACAACAGCAATATTTTCAGTTATTCATGAGAGAACTTTTCGTAACAAATATTTTCAACAGTTTCACAATTGCTGCCTGAGAAGGTGCCTCCCGATAACTTCGAAATTCTTAACATCTTGTATAGAATTTTACTAAGCCTGAATTTTTAAAGGTTTATCGTTCTTTTTTTATTAACGGCTCAACGTATATTTTACTTGTCGTTTGTCAAGTAGTTGGTGAAAACTGTAAAATTGCGGAATATTCAAAATAAAACGTTCTTATTTAAAACACCGGTATAAAAAAAGAGGATAGAATCTCTACTTGAAAAAGTATTGTTTTTAGTATTGATGTGACATTGGACATCAATAAACATTTGAAGCAAAAATAAGTAAATTTAAGTCAGCTTAAAAATAAAGCTTTTGCAAGGTCACACTCTTTTGTGGGCACATGATTACAGCAAAAGCATATCCTCAGTACCCATGCTTATGAAGTTCTCACCTCAATCACGTGAGATCATACCATCTCTGGCACGAATGCAATTTCTCAACACATGCTCGATTTTTCTATTCATTATATTGAGGCCCAGTGCATGTGCCTGCTGCCAAATTGATGAATGGATTTACATTGAATAGCTGCGATTTACCAGTGGCTGTGAGGATCATGATGATTACGATGATGATGACGATGTCTGACTGAGAAAATGTGATGTTGATGTTAAACGTTGATGATGTTGATGCGTAGGTTCCATGCCGCTGTGAAAAGCATTCATAGTCGTGTAGATAATTTGCATTTGCATCAAGAGTCAAATAGGTGTTGTTTTAGGGTGATTTATGCGAAATTTAATTCTGTGCGTGTGTTTAATGCCACTTTCCGTGTCTTTCATATCTGTTCAGACGTTGGTACAGAGTCAGTAGTTGTCGGATTTTGTGCGAGTGTAAATATTTATTTATATTTTATTGATTAAAGCAATGGGTGTGCATATAAATATTTTTTTTTATACTCTAGTATTTTTTTATTGTATCTTCGAAAATTAACTAACATTAAGTATTCAAATATTAAATCTATATACATATATATATATTTATTAGGATTAACCAATGTTGGACATAAGTTTGTATTTATTAATATAATTTTTAAGTAAAAAGACCAGATATTTTAAAATTCATTGAGAAAATCAATCATACTCGTATCATGTTAATACAAGAGATATGTCAGGCTTCCAAATAAACTTCCACATCTTGAGAGCTGCAGTCCAACGGTTACGTTTTTGTATTTTAATTTTCAGTCAATTTGCACTATTCTTACAAAGGTTAAGTATGTATATAACTAAGAAATTTTTTTTTCATTTCACTCAAAATTTATTTCGTTGGCGAAAATTAAAACAATATTGAATTCATACATATTTGGTTATACTCTAACACGGTGGCCAATTGTTTTGATAAATTCCAAAATTTCAAACTATTTTAACACAAATTTCGAGTTGCCAGTTATACTTATTATTTATTTTTTTTTTGCACCTACAACGATTGTTTTATTGTTATTCATCCTACAAGAGAATTTTCAATGAAATCTGAAAAAAAAAAATTCATTGAAAGCACGAAGAAACAAGCTAAAACACTTTGGATTTTGGCAGACAATTTTCTGCTTATATCCGTTTTAAAATTGTCGACACTTTGTTGCTAGAAGGCGGATCGCTCTTTCCCTTTGGTTTTTTTTTTTCTTTCTTTAGTTTTTTTGTATCTTTGCAACACGTTTCTGCTTTTGATCCTCATTGTGTGATCTTTAGCGTACACGCAACAAGGAAACTAACAGAAAAAGATCTCGTTGTACAATGCAAAAAGGGAGGAAACCGAAAACAATTGGTGACAGAAGTTGGCGCGACTTTGATTAATTGGATTTCGAGTGTCGATATATTTTATGCCAGACACCTAAATGAACATTTCGGATCAACATTAACATGTCCGCATAAAAACATGCTTAAACTCCAAATCTAACAAAATAAATCTTGTCTTTTTTACCTTCAAGCCTAAAATGAGGCTTAACAAGCACAAGCAAAAAAAAAACACAAAAGGTAAAACATTTCATTAGCGGGATTACAATTAAAATACAAAGGTATTCGAATACATAAAAAAACATTTTCACAACTTTTCTGTTGCTTTTCTCTGAAAAGTTAAGTTTTGCTTTGTTTTTTCTACTTATGATTTCATAATTCGAAAATTTTTTTTATTAATAATATGATGAGGCTAAAGTTTGTATCGCTTTATTTGCCAAATTACAAGTGATTACTCTTAAGGAACAAATAACACCCCATATAAAAGCAAATATTCTGATAAACACTAGCAGAACTGAACAGCATGTTGTTTTCAAAGGCCGTCACACTTTCGTCATCAGGGTTCTTGTGTTTGGTCCACTGTGTGCTGAAAAGAAATCTTGTATTCGTAACACGGTACAATATCCATATAGAAAAGTCGACTGTGTAACAGCAGACTTATTTTTATAGAAAAGTCTAAAGTGTCAACGCACACTTTTCGGTTATATCACAGCACACTTTTTGTCATAGAAATGTTGACTTATAAAAAAATTCGATGTTAATTTTTAATTTTTTGGGCAAAGATCTTATCAAGGCTAAGTCATATAGGCCTATCAGCCTTTATCCTGAAATTTTGCTGATAATGGGTGCATCCCGGACCATCAATTTGGCTGTAGAAGTCAGCATAGCAGCATGGAACAAACGCATAAATTGGTTAAAGTTATAAGGAGCACATTCTAAGAAAAGAAGTATTGTTCCGTCCTTTTTATTGATGTTTCTGAGGCATTTGATAAAGTATGGCACGAAGGCCTATTTTTAAAATTGTAGACATATCTGCCAATGAACATACAAAAACTTTTGGAAAGTAATATTATTGGTAGGAAGTTCACAGTTCTGGAAGGAGACTTCAAGAGTGTGCCCGAATCTATATCTTGTGGTGTACCACGGGGTAGTATTCTGGGGCCAGTATTGTATTTAATATATACTTGTGTGCCTGTGAGCAATAATATCCCCACCTCTACATTTGCCGATGACACAGCCTCTATGAGTATGTACGAAAGCCCTTATGAGGCATCCGGCGATAGCCAAGAATATATTACTTAGCTGTAAACATGGTTGAACTTATGAATAATTAAAGTAAATGAACAAAAGTTTGTTCATATAACCTTTACCCTAAGAAAAGATACTTGTTCCCCCATTCGAATCCGCAATCAAAATATCCCTCAACATTCACAAGTAAAATACCAAGGCTTACATGGAAACATCATATTGATTCTAAGCTAACTCAAATGAAAATTAAGTTAACTGAAATACATTGGTTGATTGACAGAAATTCAACACTCAGCCTAGACTGCAAAGTTTTACTACACAAGTCGCTTTTGAAGCCAATATGGTGCTACGGAATTCAGTTCAGCTTCCAATGTCGAGAGAATCCAACGAAGGCAAAACAAAATTTTAAGGTTAATAACATCTGCTCCATGCTACACTAAAAATTCAAATTTACATCGTGATTTAAATATGCCACTAGTGGCTGAAGAAATTGCAAAATACGCAGCCAAATACTAAACTTAACTCGAGTCTCATCCTTATCCCCTTGCTCGTAATATCTTGAATTTTACTGGACACATCCACCTAAAAAAGAGGGACACAAGGGCTTGTTTACTCAAGACTACAGATGGGACCGCTTGAAAATACATTTTTCCCCTTTTGATTGTCACTACTTATGTATTATTTATATATAACTATTACTAAGCTTATGTCCGATACTCGTCGTTCCTAATAATTATATTTTAGATTTTAGATGGTAATACTTATTGTTAGTTCATTTTTGAAGATACAATAAATAAAACATATATTAAAAAAAATAAGAATGTTAATTTTTTAGCTCGATCCGACGGTGCCTTTTAGCGCCTAATGCCCCTTGTTGGTACCTGGTGCCCAGTTACACAGTGTGGGTCTTGTAAAAATATGGAAATAATTCTGCAGTTTCTAAACGAGCTGCTGTTATTAAATTTCATACAGCATTTGAGGAGGTGTTACAAGTCTTAAGTCTGGAATTTGGACTATACATCTTGAAAAGAGCCGAGCCACAAAGCCCCAAAGTGGGAAACCTTGGGTTAGTGAAAAAACAATCCAATGACAAGCTAATTCCAAGCTGATCTAATAAAAAAGGTTTTTTACAGGTGGATTTTTTTCTGTACAAGAATTATAAAAATTTTGCTACATTTATGAGTTTTCACTTTCAGTTTAAGAAATATTTGAGGGAAAAAATTAAAACCTTGGCTTTTTTTTTGCTCCACTGTTCTGCTTATGGAAAAGTCAAATCTTGTTCGATTTAGGAAAGTAAACTTATTATGAATGAGGAACAAAATTTGTAACATTAAAAAATATTAATTAAATTAATTAATGCTCTAATTCAGTAAAAAGATTTAGGACGTATTTGGCCCAATTCATACGAGGATTTAAAAATCTTGTTTTATTTTTAAATTTCTTTAAAATTGATTCTAAAAACGTATTAAATTCATACGATGATTTTTTTCAAGTTTTTAGTTATGAATTTTTTCTTCCAAAAATTGTATCAGTGTTGCCCGTAGATTTTTAAAAAAATAATTTTTTCCCTACATGTTAAAAAATTTCCCCATACGAAAATCTACAACTTTTAGTAATTTAATTTAAAGAAAGGTAAACTAAACACATTTAAGGCCTTATTCAGAAACAGGTAATTTTGGTTTACAAAATGCTTAGAAGATAAATGTCCATACAAAATTTGTTTTGTAAACCTCTTGTAAACCAAAATTCTTTCTTCTAAATACAACAGCAGTTATTATTTTGTTGGAGCTACAGTAGGTTACTTAAAACTGGGCATATATAATTCTTTTGTGTTAAATTATTTAAAGACTACTTCTACATTCAAAATTAATGCATACTATTCTGAAGTTTTTCAGAAATTACGTTATAAAACAAATTTAACACACAACTGTATTTGGGCTTTCTCCACTCATAGAGTTTATTAAGATTTAAGTTAAATAGCTTTAAGCTATATCTTTAATTACTAAATCATTGTTTAATGTATGCTCATAATCTAGTATTTCCTGAGGTATTTGCCATTAGAAGAATAGGGGAAGACTTGATCCAAAGACAGGCACTGCGACAACAAAATAATTGAATAAAAGTGTATATAATTTCGAGCAAAAACAAACTTTTAAACAATTTATAAACACAAAATATATTTTGAGTATAGTTAATTTTACATTTATGCACTACAATGCAATATGAGAATAATAAATAGATACATTTTGGCCAAGATTAAATATTTGTCCGATATTTCCTATACTTCTATTTTAGTGACAAAACTACCTACAGTTAATACTGTTTTGTATTAAAAAAAGCTGTTGTCACATTGAATGAAAAAATAAAATAAAGCAATATACAAAAAATTAAAATATGTGTAGAGAAAATTTGTAAAAAAACTCGGAAAACGCAAAATCAAGGCGAATTCAGTATCAGGTGACCTTATCAGTACAACAATTTTACAACACAAAAAACAACATGTATTTTGCTATACTAGAAAACCAATCTGTCGAAAGATTTCTGAGCAAATTTTGACGTTTTGGTTCAAATTGCTCAATTTCGCATCAACAGCTGATAATCAGCTGGGCTGATAAGGTCACCTTATACTGAATTCGCCTTGCGCAAAATGTGATTTTTCTACTACCCCCTTTTTCTTTTCTAAACCGTTCGCCTACAAACTCTAAAAATCGTGTTTCAAAAAATCATTGAAACATCAAGGTGTGAATTACGTGTTTGTTTGAAAATACTTTTGAGTTCTTGCCTTTGAATTCTCTTCATTATTTTCTTCAAACATTTTTGTTGTCTTTGATAATGAAAAATAAAAATATTATTGCCATGTTTTTAAAACATAAAAATTAAATTCATAAATTATACAATAGTTGGAAAAGTACATAAAAGTTTGGAATTAAATCATAAAGCAAATACAGGAACCTTCTAGCTGGGGCAATAAATAATAATTGCTTTACAATACAATAGTCGATCAGAATTAGGACATAAGTAAAAAATTATACGTAATTTAAATTAAAATATAAAAAAAAGTATATTTCGCCTTTTTTTGCAGAAAAAATTGGGTTAATTATTTCGCTATTAAAAAAAATTTCCAAGAATATCAACCCCATACTTTTTTTATTCAAAAAGTAATAAATACTATAAGAAGTATTACAAAGAAATTTTTGTTAAAAGATTTCGTCATTGAAGTAAAAATTAAAATAAATATATAACTTGGCGACTTTTTTCTATTTTATCCATTTAGATACATTTTTTTAGGATATGTAAATTTTTTTAATTAAACGAATAAAAAAATTTATTCTTGACAAAAACTAAGAAAAATATGCTCCGGCAACTCTGACATTGAAATTGGCAAGAAAAAGCAATAATATATTTGACAACCCTGGCAAAAATCAAAAATGCTTTTCTATTACAAATTCTATTAACGATTACTTATCTTTAAGATAAAATTTTCCAAAATTTCTTAAAGAAAACATTTCATAAATGTTTAAATATGCGTTTTATCATAACTTTTTAAAATAAGTAACTCTATTATTAATTGATAAAAATCGATATTGGGGAGAAGCTTCCCTTAAATGAAGCAAGGAATCCTTGGCATAAGTGTCTGTAAGCTACGGTCTAGTAAATACATGGGTGGCATTCGATGTTTGATGCAAATGCTCTTCCGTAGGTGTAAATTCAAAATATTGTAGCTTTTCTTTAAGATCCAACAACGAAATTTACACTCAAAAAAAAATTAACTAAAACTTTGGATAATGTTCTAAATTTGAATAAAAAAAAGTTGTCGTATGGCGCCAAAGTTGTTTTTTACTTGAAACCAGTAAAATATTTACTAAATTTCTAGTTCACTCATGAACTAGTTTAAAGTAATTATATTTTCATATTTAAGTAAAATTTTCCTAAAATTAAGTAAAATTTTCCCATAAAATTCGGAGCTTTGCAAACAAAATTTTTTCGTCTTTGATCTCAAATTTAGTAAATGTTCCAATTTGTTTTGTCTTTAATTCTGGTACTTATTTTTATTTTTAATTAAATTCTATACCAAATGATATGTTATTTATTATATTCTTCATATTATATTCTTAATTATAGTTCACCATACATACATATATATAAATTCCTTGAGAGGAGACAAGTATTGAACCAGCAACCTTCTGATTGATAGGCAAGCACTCTAACCAATTGCCAACAAGGCAGCCTGAATAAGCATTGAAATAATTTAGTTTAAAAATTTTATTTTATTTAAAAAAAAAAATTTCAAGTTCAAATATTCCTCGAAAATATGAAAAATTTACTTAGATTTTTTGCTTAATGCAAACAAAATATATATTCTATAATTTAAAGAAAAAATACTAAAAGTGGTAAATATTTTTCTAAAATTTAGAAAAACTTTCTATACCTTTCAAGTAAGTCAAATTTCATGAACTAATCAGGAGTAATTCATTTCCTAAGGATTATTTTTTGATTTAAGACGAAATTTACTACTCCTTAATACAAAATTTTCTTCAGTTTATTACCATTTTCCTACTCTTAGTAAATATTTCCTTTAAGTCAGTAAACATTTCCTGAAATGTGAGAAATTTATTGTGTATTTTTATGAACTATTTTTGAGGATATGAACTTTTTATTTTTTACTCATAGGTATTAAGTAATTTTTACTAGTTTTTTGTAAAAATTTACTTAAACTTAGAAAAAATCACTAAAACTTCGAAATTTTTTTTACTTGAATTTAGGAAACAAAATTTGTAGTACATGTCTTTTTTTATGAGTGTACACACAATCCAAATAAAAGCTACGATATTTTGCGTTTGCACTTCCGCAAGTCCATTTGCATTATACGTCGAATACCACCATGGATATTAATGTTTGAATATATTGACTTGAACACCTTCCCCTTAGGGCATTTGCTCATATGTATATATAGTAAATATATAATTATTTTATTTCAGATCTACTGTTCAAAAAAAGATTCAGCGAAAAATTATTCTATTTGGCTTTACTTTAACTAAACAATTTAAAGATAAACGAAAACAATTCTAAAAACAACATAGTTTCAATTTCTAAGTCATATTATTTTAATTTCGTTCAAGTTAAAAAAAATTCTGAAGCTGAATATAATCTCAAAACCTTCCTGGAAAATGTTGTTAAACTTTTTCTGTTTAATACAAGAAAATTCATTTGTTTTATTGTTTTCATTTCTGTTTATTGTTGCAACAAGTCAGTGATTTAATAGCAAATTTTCTTGATTTGTTTAAACACAAAAACAATGAAAACAGATCACGCATAACCTTAAAAGAGAAACAAATCTTTTGCACGTTTTACACTGGGCTCTGATTTCAATATGTGTTTCTTTTTTCATTTTACAATCAACACACTTAATTTTCACGGTTGCTTAACAGTTACAAACAACAGTAACATAAAACAAACAACAACAAAAACATACATCCGTCTGTAAGTTCCAGTCAATGTTTGTAAACTCTGTAAACTCATGCTATACATACGTATGTATGTCTGTATGTACATATACACATATGTAGATATACATATGTATGTATATAAGCACAGTCTGACCGCATAAGGATATCATTAATCACAGATGTAAGAAAACACATATTTACATTTACACATACATACATACATATATATTTGACTACTTACATATATTCATATGTCTGTATGTATATGAAGCAACAAATATTTGTTTGTATGAATTAAAAGTTTTGTTAAAACAGTTTCGCATTAAAACTGCCACACGTATTTGTTTGCAACGAGGGCAGACGGAGGAACACTTATGGAGTTTTTTTCCATGAACAAATTTTTCATTTATTGCACTTCTCATTGAAAATTTGCATAATCCTACGTTTCGACTAGCAATAAATATGTCGACATACATACATATGTATGTATATCGCAGCAGTTGTCAAAATTATGTTAGTGCTAGTAGAGACAGCTCATTTCAGGTGCCTGTATAGATAACATATGTTTTAATAATTGTCGACGGATTTTCGTTGACAATTATTGCGAGCATGAAACGTCAAACTGAGTGTTAATTTATGTTGCAATTTTCTGTATTGCGTTTGACATTTAGATTATACTAGTGAAATTGAGAAAATATACAATTTAAAAAAAGAAAATAGTGTGTCAAAAACGTGTGTAGTGAAATAATTTTTATTATTATAAGTTTATAAAAATAAAAATTTTTTGGATTAACCAGATATTTACAAGTAATTTATATTTTTGTTCTGCACCTCCCTTGTTGACTTTTTCCATATTATGGCTACGATTTCCCATAGCCTAAAGCAATCAACAATTTCGTCTCACTGTTCTTCCGACGTTATTGCTTTCTTGTCGAGAGATATTTATTGCAAGTCGAGAGAGGGGTGAATGGTTTCTTGAAATACAGATTTTGATTAGAAATTACTGAATCACCCCTTACGAATGTAAATTATTACTTAAATCCAACGCTAAATTTAATTTTTTTAAGAAAGAATAAAAAATTTTATACATTTTCTTGAAGCAAAAAACGGCATAACATAGAAAAGTTATCTGAATTCGGTTTAAAGTCAAATCGTCTGTAAGTCCTAATTTACACTATGCAAGTCTTATTTCTAAGCGATCAGTTTGTTAGGAGAGAGAGACGAGGGGAAAATAACCGGTTATGCTCCCTCGTCTCTCTTTCCCAAAACTAATCAGCTTAGCAATAGAACTTGCATAGTGTAAATTAGGACTAAGTAATACGACCGATAATAATATTAGCAAACACATATTAAGAAACTACGAGTAAGTAGAGTTAATGGTCACGGAAAACCAAAAATGTATGCAATTTTTGCACAAAGTTATTAAAATTTCGATTAGCTGCAATCGTTAAGCTCTCTCCTCCCTCCTTCTCTAAAAATTGTTACTTTTATCTTTTGTTTTTTTTTTCACAGTAGACCGAACTACTTGGATATTATCAGGGCAATCTTGAATAAAATTCCGCGTGAAATTTTTCACTGGGAACAATTCCAACTAATAGCAAGTAATAGGGAAAACAAAAAATTGTAATTGGAAAAGGGAGAAATTTCACGCGGAATTTTATTCATGATAGCCCTATATATTGTTGCTACATTGAAATGAAAATGAAAGTTGTTAGGATTTAATAATGTGATCACGAGACTTTAAAACTACACTCTGGGACCATGTTAATTCGAAACTCACTTCAAAGAACTACCTCACATTGACAGAGCTAGTTTATAAGATGAAGTGGTCGACGAGAGAGCATAAGTTTATTTTATCAGGCTGTTCCATATATTTAAGTCCAATCATATTCAGGAGGAGGAGAGCTAGAAACCTCCAGCATATCTCCTCTCTTTGCTTAATGATTACATAAGGCTGAGCACCGTATAAGCTCGTTCTCCTAGGATCGTCACTCTTCTATGATGATTTATAGTCCAAATAAGCCACCCTTTTATCAGCAAGAATTAAAAGGCTACAGAGAGGTTGCCCAATAGTCAGTTAATTTTTCTTCGTTGAAAGAGTCAAAAACTTACAAAGAGGTTCCTCAGCAGTCACCTTATCTTCTTCATATTGACTTTACAGACCAAATAAACCACCTTTTTTATAAAAAGCTGAAAAATTTCAAAGAGATTCCTCAACAGTTAACTCATTTTCTTCATCGTGGGATTACAGATCAAATAAACCACCCATTTCATCACCAAGAGTTGAAAAATTGGAAAGAGGCTCCTCAGCAGTCACCTTACCTTCCTCTTCGTTACAGATCAAATAAGCCATAATTTTCTTAGCAACCTACAAAGAGGTTTCTCAACAGTCAACTCATCTTCCTCTTAATCACAGTCCAAATAATAGACACTTCCTCAACAACATTGAAAAATTTCAAGAGGTTCCTCAGCAATTCTTCATCTTAGGTTTACAGACCAAATAAGTCAGTCTTTTCTCAGAAAGAGTAAAAAAATTTTAAGGAGGTTACTCGACAGTCACTTAACTTTCCTTTTCGTTACAGATCAAGTAGGTCATTCTCTTCTCAGCAAGAATTGAAACCTTGCAGAGGTTCCTCAACAGTCTCCGCTGATAATTCTTCGTTGCAGTCCAAATAAATATGACTCTTTTTTTGCAGCAAGAGTTGAACAAACACAAAGAGGTTCCTTAATAGTCACATTACATTCCTCTTCGTTACAGACCAATAAGCCATCTTTTTTCGCAGCAAGAGTTGAACAATTAAAAAGAGGTTCCTCAACAGTTACCTTACCTTCATCTTAGTTGCAGACCAAATAAGCCTCAACAGTTACCTCATCTGGTTTATCTTGGGTTTGCAGAACAAAAAAGCCACCTTTTTTCCAGCAAAAGTCAGCGAAGTGCAAAGAGGTTCCTCAACATTCACCTTATCTTCTTCATCTTCATCTCCACAAGAGCTGAAAACCAACAAAGAGGTTTCTCAACAGTAACCTCAACTTCCTCTTCGTTACAGACCAAATAAAACCGAAGTATTGGAAAAGTATAGAGGTTCCTCAACAGTTACCTAATCCTCCTTTTCTTTAAAGCCAAAATAAGCCACCCTTTTATCAGCAAGAGTTGAAAAATTGCAAAGAGGTTTCTAAGCAATCACATCATCCTCCTCTTTGTTCCAAAACAAGCCAGGCTTTTCTCCGAGTTGAAAAATTACAAAGGAGTTCCTTAACCTTAGTTGTCGCTACCATAGACTCTAAAAACGTTTTTGAAGGGAATAGTTAATATGTTGCTACTATTAACACTTCCGTCGCCATGCGAGGGACCTTTTGAAGAATAATACCATAATCATATTGTCTGAGAGGTTGTAAAGGTAGGCTATTTGACAAGTTGGTATACGAAGCATGGAAACAACGATATGAATGTCTTGAAATTATAGTTAATAAAGCCCTTTCAGAAACCGCAGAAAGGGATTTCTAAATATGTTACTGAAATGCTAGTACAGTATATCGGACTTCCCACTGATGCTGTAGGAGCAGTTGCAGCTCAGCTGAGCTACTTCAGATTATTGTAGTTTCTTGCTTTTTTAAATAGTCCATGCCGCCAGGTACTGCAGTTGTTAAGGAGGCTGACTTCCAAAAAGCCAATTAGTTTGCCTTCTGTTTCCTTCACGCAGTATACTATAGTATAAAACGTTCACAACGTCTTCGAGAAGCATTAAGAATGTTGAAAACAAGTATACGAGTTCGCATAGAGAAGAGTCCAAATTTAAAGTTTTTTAAATTTTGGGTATGATTGCCTTAAAAGTACTCTCCTCTACTCCAACAGTTTAAAAACCTTTCCAGTTTGCACAATTTTATGTACTTATGTGTGTGTGTGTGTGCGTTTGTGTGCATGTGCAGTTGTATGCTGTTGATGCTGCAATCATGCATGGATGTAGATATGTATATAGTCAGTCGTACAATAAACTTTAAGGAATAAGGATTCCGTGTAAGTTGTAAGCGCATGCGCATGTTTAAGTTAACAACTTGTAGCAGTTCGTGTTTTGCTGTTGAGTGTTTTTTATTTTAAATTTTGTGGATAAACAAGTATAAATGTGGGTGGATATGAATGGCTGTATGGATGGTTTGTACTTTTTTTTAATATACGGTTGTTGTATCTGGTAGTAGTTGTTGGCGTTGTTTTGACGTTGCTGGTGATGATGAGGAGCAGGCTGGCAAAGATGACGATGTTGGTAAAAATTTGAAACGATGTTTTGTGTGGTGTGTGATTTTTTTCTTAAAAAAAAACAAAATAAAACGGCAATTGAATTATTGAATGATGATGGTGTTGTACCATGTAGACAAGTATAAGAGAATTTTAAGTTTTCTTTGTTTTTTTTTATTTTTATATTTTTTATATTAGAGTTTCTGTTGCTGGATCTTGTTGTTTTGTGTTGTGCTTCCACAAAAGATTGTAAGGGGTAGATATGAATGTGCACTATACGATCAGTTTTATTTGTTTTCCAGCCATGTACGAATGCCAGGCGCTTCACATTTAATTTTCTA
The DNA here is from genome assembly GCA_905220375.1 of Tachina fera. NCBI lineage: Eukaryota > Metazoa > Arthropoda > Insecta > Diptera > Tachinidae > Tachina > Tachina fera. Next base: position 62,269,327 of record LR999964.1, read on the forward strand.
CTTGTATTTTTTTTAATTCACACTTGTGTAAAAAGCCATGTAGTTCTTGTACCTGGATGCTGTTGTATATTTTGAATGAATGCATGTACAATTAAAGAGGCTGTGTATATGCATGATATAAGTAAGTATGTATATGTGGGTTGTGATTGTCTATATATTGCAACAAAATCATCGTCAACAGCTTTAACAGCAGCAGCATCAAATATTGTTTTATATGTTTTTCTTAAATTAAGAAGCCAACCAATCAACACTTTTTTTTTGAACAGCAACAACACACAACTGGCTGTGATATTAAGGTTTTTGTTCATTTGTTTTTTTTTTTTTGGTTTTCATCAAGACAAACTGTCTTAAATGAGTTTGCTCCGTAAGGGTTCCTTATATATCTATATACACATACATATGTATGTACATACATTTATTATAAATACTTTTTTTAGGCACATCATCATTTACTCTACGACAGCACGACATCATATCTTTCCAATTAAATTTGAATTTATTTCACTATTGATTTTGATACAAGAAAATGGAAATAAGAGTTTTTATATAAAGTTTAGATTTTACTCTATTGATTGTTTATTATAACAAGTAAGAATAATACTTCTGAGTAATTTTAAATTACAAAAAAATAATTTTTATTTTTTTTAAAGCGTATGATTTCCAAAATGTAAGTTGAAATTGGACTTAACAACAAATGATACAAAATAATATTAATTTTAACAGCTTTTGATGCGCATATAAGCAGCAGCAATTTTGTTTTATTAATCTCAAATTCATAATAATTCCTTTACATATTTATAGTTGTAGAGCTGGCGAAAAAAACTAGACATGTCCTTAATGCATGATTTTTTATTAATGTTTTTTGGGGTTTTCCAAGTATAAATCTATAATGTCACGAAATATTTTCATTCAAAACCAGTTCGACCTATCTTAAGAAATAAAAAAAACTTTTCCTTGTTAGTCTCCATCTAAGTAGTTCAGTTATTTGCCTCTCTGGTTTTATTTGCCAGCTCTACAGTTATATTAAATTTAAAAGATATACTTTTAACTTTAGCGACAGAGGTGGTGTCACCGTGGCACGGAGGGAGATGAGCACATGAATACATATTTCAATTAAGAAAAGCTGTCTCTTTCAGCAGCTGCCTGTTTAAACTTAATTTTTTGGAAGTCTGTCGTACAATCACAGAAAAAAATACACAAGAATTATTTTCAACAAAACCATGTTATTGAATAAAATTTTTAATTTCAATAATATTTGTCATTAACTTGAATATTGTATTTTGTTGTTGATTGACTCAACGCGGTCATATGCAATTGTTGTTGTATATTTTGAATACTCTTGTTTTATGCAAGTGAATTTCAACAAGAAGCCGAAAAACGTAGTAGCTTATTATTTTTCAGCTCAACAAATTTATTTTTAAATTATGTATATCAACGCAATGCGCACATAAGAAATCATGTTCTTCTGTATTTGCGTATCCAATAACAATTTGCTCTTTAGCTGAGTGGTAAGTACGTTAGTTTATTAGTCAAGAAATTGCCGATTCGACTCATCCCGAACACATTTAGTCCTAATTCACACAAATAAAGTTTACCCGATCAGTTTTAGTTAAATTTTCTTTTGAAACTGCATTTGCGTTCATACAAACCGTCAAGTCAAGTCATCAACTCGTATAAATTTGTGTTGTAGTAGAGTATTACGAATGACAAAACAAAACGAAAAAGCAAACTTGACTGGTACGGTTGCGAGTTCCTTCCTTGATAAGCTTGCGCAGTATTCACGCATCATATGAAATTCGGCGCGTGGACATAAAAATTGAGGCAAAAAACTTGCACATTACCTAACAAAAAAGGACACCATTCTTAGATGGATTAATATCGACTATCCCTGTGGGCTAACACACTCATCCTGCAGGAGACACTTTGACGTGTCCTTTCTCGAAATAGTTTAGGACAGATTTCACAATCAATTCACCTACATAGTAGAGAGAAACCTTTGTGAAATGTTTTACTACAAAAAAGCTCTTGAGGAGCCTTTTGGCTATATTGACCGCTCAGTGCCTTTATGTAACAATTGATTAACGTATGGGTCTTTCGTACAATGACTACTGTTTCAGTTGTAATAAAGCGAAGGTAGAGGAAAGCATTATGCACCTTCTCTGCTTCAGTCCCAATCTGGAGGACCTCCAACTACACTTTTTTGATAGAATATCCCTTAGCAGTCTTTATTTATAATCAGTGCTGAGGCTTAAAACAGGCGTGTACAAATTCGTGACCCATCTTCGCCTCTACCACCTTTAATCTTTTGTTACTGTTCTCAACTTCCAATCCGTCTTTTTCCATCTTTCCCCCTTACGCCTTCTCATCTTTTTTTTTTTCCTATTTACACTTATCACAAAGGCATAATTTTTATTCGACCCATGGATTCATTTATTGTTTCGTACCAACGACCTACTTAACGTTGTTAATTATGTGTAAAACTTAGGATTGGTTAAATATTTTCGCATATTTTGTATTTTTTATTTATCCATTCGTCCGTTGATTTAAAAAGTTATTTTTTGGCCGCAAACTTTAAAAGGAAAGGACCACGCCTACTTGGCTTTGTTATATGTTTAATTAATTTTTTTTTATTCGATCAATTCATAAAAATGTAGCACATTTACACCTTGGTACCATGAAATGACATAACATACGTTTTTAAAAAATGGCCGAGCCACGCCTAACAGAAGCTAATAATATATTTCACGTGTTTTTACTCAACTGGTAACGTGTCGTGTATGAAAATGTATTTAAAATTTTAAAATGATTTAGTAATATTTGAATGTTTCAAGATAAATATCACTTAGGGCCATCATTACAACTTAAAGATGCTTAAAAGTAGGATTTTGTGGGACGTATAAAACTATATTCATTATTATTAATTTAATTTAACTTACCAGGAAGGATACATTTGCCTTTAACTTAGCGCTCACTTTAAGTTAAGTTAAATTGTACTGATGGAAAACTTTTTATACTTCCGATAAAATCCTACTTTTAAGTTGTAATAATGGCCCTTAAAAGTTTAATACTTTCTTTTAAAATTTGCAAATGCTAAAATCTATGAATCTTTTTGGCCTGGTGCCAAATCTTCTTACACATTTTAAGACTTGCTCCAAAATTTAATACCTAAACGTCACATTGATTGCTTTTATATAAAACACACATCAATTAACGTTGATCATAAAAGTGCCAGCAATAAAACTAGAAACTAAAGTTTCTTTTTCCCAGAAGATAATAATAAAATGCCACTAGATTTTAATATGTGCTGGGTGTTGTACTTTTTGGTACATGTATATTTTTAACAACTGTTTTAATTTGCTATGTATGTGTGTCTGATATTTAAAAATTTCTCCAATTCTTGTTAACAATTAAATAAAAATTATGTTATTAGCAAAAACATAAACATTAATATCAAGTTACCACCAAAATACAATTTCTTCCGCTACAAAAATAAATTTTCTTACTTCAATTCGAATGTGTGTGAGTCAAATAATTTACAAATGCTGACAATTTTAAACATTTGATATTTAAAATTATTTTGAGGTATGAATAAGATGCTTTACTTTGACTTAATTATGAGCAGCTACAGAAAATAACGTAGTCGTTTTTCACATGAGAGAATTTCCCCACTCTTTTACATCATTCACTTAAATTGTTGTGCTACTTTTTGATCACCCAGCTAAAAAAAATTAAATATGGTCCATATATTTTTAATATATGAATGTATATAACTATATATGAATATGTATGAATTCATGTATGGAAATATATGGAATTATACATGGCAAAATTATTATATATGAACTAATATATGGACTAATATATGAAATGTATTATAACATATGAGCTCATATATGAAAATTTAATTATAAAGCTATTCATATGTGGATATATAAAAATAAGATTTTATATATGGAGCCATATAAGAATGTATGCATACACATGATATCTCACAGCAATCAAAAAAAGCTTGGAATTTTATCACTGCTAAATTGGAAATCCATTAGAAAATACATACGGAATGCAAAATGCGTATAGCGTTCAACTTTTAAAAAAGAAAAACTTTTTGTTACAAAAAAACCATTCTTGTACGATTTTATACATTGTGGCCCCATTTAATATATCAAATAATCAGAAGTATAATCCAGTCGTCATTAATTTTATAGAAAATAACTAAATTCTCTAGATAAGAAACACAGTTCATATTACTTTATTGAAAACTATTGTTAGAGGGATTATTTTTTCTTTTATAATTAATTGAATTAGTTTTTAATCTGATTTCTTAAGCTGAATGTTATGTACGAATATGATTTATGTGTTTTTTTAAATAATTGATTCACCTTCTGATGAATGAAATGACTTAGTTCGTTTTGAATTATTTGTCCAAACAAATGTTTCATTAAATACAACCTCTCTCTCAAGTCTAAAAAAATTTCATTTTAGTAATTTAATTTATTGCACAGCAGTGCGCTTTTGTGAGTCAAGAGTGTAGGAATATGAACTTTGCATACTGTGGAGGGAATTGTATGAAAATGTATGAATATATATAATCATATATGCCCATATACCCTCATTTTTCGGATCCGAACCATATATGGGATATCACATATGCTCCATACATATTTTTTTAGCTGGGCAGTTTATTTTATAAGACCTATTAGAGATTAAAATTTAGAATGAAATTAATTGAAAATTACAATTGTATGCCTTATAACTAGGGTTTTTCCCGGGAGGGGAAAATTTCCCGATTTCCCGGGATTTTTGCTGCGGGATCCTGGGAAATAATAAAACAAAGAGTTGACAACTTTACATATAGAAAACAACTGCTTTCACTTGGGTATTTATGAAAATTTATTTCGAGCAGCGTTTTTTCTAACAAATTTTTTATTTAACGATATATCTTGTCACATAGATTGATGTTTTAAGCAGGAACATAACAGTTATAAGAGAAATGGCGAAAGTTTTTATTACCATTTATTGATTTTAAATAATGTTTATAATCGTAACCAATATAAGTGAGAAATATTTTTTTATAAATAATTAACTATTACAGCAACCAAAAAAGTTTTTTGCTAATTTTATTTTTCGGTTATCGCTACAAGGATACACATCGTATTTTAGATGTACTGGACGTATTTCTAGGGCAAGATATTGTTATGTCTTTGGAAAAGTTAACAAAACGGTATAATAATACATGGATATCTCACGATAATGGTTAATAATAACCTAAAGTAGATAATGGTTATTTTCAAGTTACCTTTTCTTCAGAAAGAAAGAAAAAACAATAGTTTTCGGTCTCTGGTTTTAAAGCAATTTGTTGCAATCATTATTCTCTTTTTAGGGTTCCCTACACCAAAGGTGAAAAAAGGAACCCTATTGTTTTCGCTACGTTGTCCGTCTGTCCGTCACACGGTATTTCCTCAGGAACCGTGAGAGCTACGGACCTGAAATTTGGACAAAGTATGTAGAACCTTGGCCGCTACAACAACAAATACATGAGAATTAAAAATTAAAGTGTTAAAATCCCATGTTATATACATATAATTGTATGTACATACGTATATTGACACTTGAAATATGTAAAATTAGTGTATTTTTGTATAGACTACAATAATTAACACTAAAATTTAAAAAAAAATAAAGTAAAGAGTGGTTCATCAGTTAATGCAATTTTGACTATGTAATTTTGACAACTTGCTATATCTTGGAAACCGTAAGAGGTAAACTCTTGAAATTTTCAAAAAGAGAAAAACTAAAAAATCTGAAAATTATAAAATCGCCAAACAAAAAAAAAATCACCAAAAATGCAAAAAAATCGCCAAAATGAAGAAACGCCAAAAACCGAAAATCGCCAAAATTAAAAAAAAAATTGCCAAAACGGAACAATAGCCAAAGAATAAAAAAACTCCAAAAACCGAAAAAAAATCGCTAAAACCAGAAAAAATTTCAAAACTAAAAAATGGCCAAAATGGAAAAAAATCCAAAAACTGAAAAAATCGCCAAAACAAAAAAGAAATCGCCAAAAATTAAAAAAAATCGCCAAATAAAAAAAATCGCCAAAATTAAAAAAAACGTCAAAAACGAAAAAAATGCCAAAACTACATTTTATATAGGCTAGTAAAGTTCGTATTGAATTATATATCTGGTGTCCTTACGGAATCCTTCGTGCGCTGGTCAAAGTCGCACTTTTCTGAATTTTTTTGTTTTTAATAAAATTGTTTTACATTGATAAGTCACTTGTATGGACGTTTTTTAAGAACAAATCTACTGATCTGTTTTGGATCTCAAACCTCGAGTATTTTTTATTTTGTTTCTTTTTATTAACCATTATGTTATTACTTATATTTGTAAGTTTACTTTTTTGATCTCATATAAAAAAATTTTTCGTGTTGGGAAAAACCTTTAAGGAATTTACAAACTGAAAGCTAAAAAAATATAAAGTTCTTGTTCTAAGACTCAATTTGAATTAAAATTCGAGTATTTATGTATATAAGATGTGTTTTAGTGATTGTTTTTAACTCAGCTAATTCAATTTATTGAACTCTCTTCCTTTAAGTATTATGGCTTTCACACAATAACAAATAAGATTATATAGATTATTTCTATATTTTAGGTAGAGCGGCATCCCGGGATCTCGGGATATGTAAAAAAATCCCACTTTCCCGGGAAATGAAAAAGTTCGGGTACAAAAAAAACCTACTTGTAACTCAAATAATATACCGAAATTAGTCTATTTATTTTTAAATAATTTTATTTCAATTTTAATTTTTTTTATCAGTAGATCTCAACCGTAATTAGAATTGAGTTGCTTGAGCAGCAACGAAATGTAGTTAAATGTGCCTAAACACAATAAAAAAAATTTTTATTTTTAAATAATTTTCTCAATATGCATAGTAAACACTAGAAACGCTTATATTAATTAATGCTATTTTCTTCAACAAGATAGCAAAGTAAATTCAGAGTGCGTAGGAGCAAAGCAAAAGCAGCATCTCCCCAACCGGTTGAACGTAAGCTTTTGTTGTCTTAAAAAAAGTAAATTTATTAATAAAAACATTTTTATTTTTAGTGAAAAAAGAATTAAAAATAATGAATGGGAAAACTATTCCTTGAAACAAAAATTCATGATACAGTAGTATTTTAAGTCCAATGGAAGTTTAAGTTATAAAAAAATAACACACACAATTAAATTTCAATCCAAAAAATCAACTTAAACGAAAACGATTTCGGGCATCCCATTATTATTATTATAGGACACTTTTTGGAGCATTGCTGACAGTATGTCACGAATAACACAAACAATGATGGTGTCCAAGCGCCAATTGTTGCTGGTTTATTACAATAAGCCAGTAACTTCTTATAGCCCTACAGAGAATAACTGAAAGGTGTCAAACTAACCGTCTTTGGAGGTACACTTATTGCCAAATTTTTATTGCAATAAGTCAATCGTTGCAGTCGCCGTATGTCGCACAGCCATTCTATTGGACGCATACCTCTCCCAGGTCAATGTAAACAATTTTTTCAAGCAAAAATACATGATTTATGGAGCGCTAAGGATCTCAGCTCCCCTTAGCGCAAGCTTTGGCTTCACTTGCTTAATAAATAATATTCAGTATACTTACGCAGAAAAAAGTATCCCCAACATATTTTCAAATAAATGTTTATTTGAAATTAAGTTTAGTGTCAGTATATATTTTTTACTGTTCCAGTAAATTGTTTAGTCCAAAAAAATGGCCACGACGTTTGTCGGCTTCTTGCCGGCATTTACATGTATACAACAAGAGCAATTTTAAAACAAACTACAAAAAAAGCACAACAGTACGTTGTGTCAGTCAACAAGAAACCCTGAAGGAAATGTCGATGGTGAAAATGTACTGAGTCGTTTTTGAGTTTGTCACCAGTACTACTCTACAATTATCCACCATACAATACTTTGTACAAAGAAAAAAGTAAAAACAAGATTCAATTAAAAAAAACAAAGATTCAGTTAAAAATTAGTTAGTTTTCAACCAATCACAGAAATTGTAGTATTAACTCATCCATTTTAATTGAAAATTTTTTTGATTTTTTCAATTAAAAAAATATTATATTAACTAAAAATTTAATTGATAGTTTTTTGAAGAATCAATTAAAATTTAATTGAGATATTTTTAAATATTTAATTAAAAAATTAATTGAAATATTTTTAAAATTGAATTAAAAACCTATTTAAATTTTTTTAAAGATTCTATTAAAATAGTAATTGACATATAGAAAAAATCAAATAGTATAAAAAAATTTATAAAAAATTATGATATGTAAATATGTATGTATGTATGTATGTATAAAAAATTTAAGTATTTGTGTATTGTACCAAAAACCTAACTGGCTTATGAATTTCGAATGGTGCACAAAAGTACAATGGCCATATTCGTTGCTTGAGAGTCTTGCGTAAAGGTAAATGCAGAATATCGTAGCCGTACTTTGAATTGTGTGTATTTTGTGTTTGGATTTTAAAGAAAGGCTACAATATTTTCCATATACTACATATACATATATACATACATACTTACGCAGGACCATTTGCATCGGACCCCAAATATCGGAAATATACTAAGATTACCATTCACATTTGGTCTATATTATAGACTCTATGGACTCTATAAGCTTGTGTTTCTTATTATGATCTGATTGTTAAGTCGTCGTCCACACAGTGAAACATTTGCTGCCAAACATTTTTGTTTTCTCTTTTGAAACTGCATTCGTGTCCACATTGTGAAGTTTTTGTTTTGCATGTTAATACAATTTCTCATATATTTTTCATAAGAATGAGGCGAGAATGACGTACTTAACAAGAACTTCGTGTACATGAAACAAAGTACCCTTTGCCATTCCTCTTTCCCCTCTCGTCAACAAACTCAAATGTTTTGCAGCAAATGTTTCACTGTATGGACGACGACTTTGAAATAAGGGAACAAAATGAATTTCTGTTTATTTTAATATTTTATTTTTATTCCACGCATGTCAAAATTGCTATGAATAAAAAAAAATATATATAAATATATAAGCTGAGTAGTTTTTTAGTTTTTAGTTCAAAACCAATTAAAAGATTAATTGGGTAATTTAATTGAAAATATTTTTTCAAAACAATGTGGCATACTATAAAAAACAGCTCGATTTTTACACATAAAAAGAAAAATTATAATATTTACATACAATAATTGTTAACCATATCATACTATTCTGAGTTAAACTCTCTTTTTTGATAGAGCAGTAAATTCAATTAAAATAAACATATATTCAATTAAAATATTAAAAAAAAATATTATTTTTTCTAAGCAATAACTTAATTGAAAAAAATTCAAGAATAATTTTTTCTGTGTACTATAGACATTTAGCATGTGGTTGTCATTGAAAATGTACTAGTAACACTAAAACAATTGACTAGGTAGTGAATTCATAGTTTTTATGGGAAGATGGAGGCATACCAACCAGACATGTACATTTCTATAACTTACGTACGTACAAATTTTTGTATCTGGACAAATTGTTGCAAAATCCACCAGAAATGCAGCACATCTATTTCTTTTATACTGACGACTAGAAGAGAAATTGTAGACAATGTAACTACTACTAGAATTTTAGTGTTGGCATAGATACACTTGGCCCCAGTCTGACTGCAGGGAAGATAAACACCAACACACTTAAATAAAAAATTCTCTCAGCCGAAGTCTGTTAAATTTAAATTTTTACAATATTGTTATCAGAATTTACAAAAATTAGTACGGCCGCATTCGTACAAAATATTTTCTGGTTCAATGAATTTGGTTATTGAAAATTAATTTTTTTTCTGTGTAGTTAAAATTCCCTACAGCTTTTGTTTAGAAAAATGTTTATGCATCGAATCGTTTTCGAGATAGTGGGCGGAGAGCGAGCGGTTAGAGCACTAACTGTAGGGACAGATATTCAATGTATTCATTAGTTTTGAATCGCATCTGGATAAGTATGAACATGCAGTTCCAAAAGCTACGGCTGTGTTATAATTTTTATGTAATAAGTCGGATTCGGAAGGTGAATTATTAGTTGAAGTAGTTCGGGGTATAAAAAGTTTAAGAATTGCAAGTATCGAACGAAACGACTAGTCATTTAAAATCCATAACTTTGGCGTAAAGCTGTCTTTGCAGACATCTATCCAATGTACCCAAATTGCTAAACGTACAAGCGATATATCTCTTGAAAGAAACTTAAGACAACTTTTGGAAACAATGTTTTAAGAGATATTGTTAGTGGGACTCCGGGTCAAGAGATTTGCTCGCTGGAATAAGTAGTTTCTCGCACTCGTTAACGAACGAAATTATGAAATATTTCAATAGAGTTTATATGGAATTATTTATAAGTAATTTGCCCCCTGTATATCTTATGGAGATAATTGCCCTGTGCGGAAATAGATTGAGTAAAACAAATCACCTCCCAGTTTTGGTTTATGCAAAAACATAATCGTTTTATTTTTATATACAAATATAAATAAAACATCAAGCTGACAGATCAAAATTTATGTTTTTGTGTTTTCCCTAATTTACACTCTGTTTGAAGAAATGGTCTATGTCCTTCGTATCATTTGCTTAACGCTCAATGTAACGCGATGGCCTTAATAAGCTGTATTCGATTTAATATAATTTTGTTGTACTTACTTGCTCAAAAGACTATTGAAGAAGCTGTCATGTGAGGTGTCAAATCACAGCTACTCATGCTGGGCAAAACGCTTTTGCTAACGTTCTCACAGCAAGCCCCCAATAAGCAAAAGCAAAAGTCATACCAAAGTAGAAGATGCACAAACGAGTTGGGGCATCAGTTTGTTAATTTAAATGAAAATCTCTTAACGGCTGTGCTGGTGAAGCGATGATCTACATCTCACTTCATTTACTTTTCTGAGGCTCTTCGCGCTCACTGTGATCACTTTTCGTTGTTGTTCTTGTTGTTAAATATTGTTGAATTACAACAAACACAAAAATTATATAAAAATTACTGACAATCTCCAAGCGTAAATGAACACCGTGAATGGTGGAAGTAGTTGCTGCATTCATTTAGTTCAGTTTATACTTTAAGTGAATTAATTAATTTGATGTGGGTTCTTTTCTTTCGAGTTTTTTCTTTCTATTCCTTTTATTTTTGTAGAATATTTGATGAAGCATCAACTCAGTTTCAATTTATTTGTATCCCCAGCAAGACATAGTAGGGTCGTTTCAGTATTTCAATATTTTTTTTTAATTTCCTCTGCTCATTTATGCCGCATCACAGCGATTAAATGCCTGCTGACGATCAATTTGAAATCCCCAGGCGGCCCGTTCACTATCAGTCGTGTATGTACATTTTCACTTTTGTTTCTTTAGAATTTGGGTGTAAAATAAAATTAATTTAAATGTTGCGTATCCATGTTTTGACTTATTTAATGAAGTTGAAAATAGTGCTGAATGGCAACAGAAATGTTTGATCGTTTTTGGTGTTTTCATTTTCCAAATCACATCGTTAATCAAAATATTTATGTTTCGAAAAAAATAAAATATGTTTATGATCACACTTTAAGTGGTTTTCCCCTCCATCAAATTAGTTCGTTTAAGCACAAATGAATTGTGTAAATATTTGAAATTCAAAGTTATTTGATACTTTGAATATTTTTTTTATGATTTGTTAAATTAGATAATTTATTGTGTCTATATTATGACAAATGGAGCTGTTTGATTGTAATTATTATTGGGTTAATTGTAAAGATGATTTATTATCAGTTTACGATTTAACGTTCAATCAAATATTTGTAATTTGTGTTATAAAATTTATATTTCAACATAAAAGTCTCAAAGTTTTTTATACATGCATGCATATATTTTTTTGCCATAAAAAATTGTTATAATTAATTTGATATTCAAATAACATGTGTTTGTAATAAATTTATAAATTTTTTAAAACTCTCAAATTCAGAATCAGTTAAATTTTTTAAATTTTAAAATTTAGAACCTGTTCAAGACAAATTTATGTAATTTTTTTTAATCCCTTAAATCAGAGATTAAACCAGTATTCTACTGATATTCATAAAATATTCTTAAAGTTGAAGTATTCTTTATACCAGTTTTCTCATACAAAATTCGTAAGTTAAACCATCATTAACATTAACAATAATTTACAATTACATCTGGAAGAGTTTGAAGAACAGAATTTTATAATTTTGATATCTAGAACTTACAAACTACGCCACCATATGTTAAAGGACACACAATGCACACATACATATACACTCATATTCACATACTTATACTTTTAGGTAATTTTGGGCATTTATCTATGGTAATGGTTGTTTCATTAGTTTTGGATGTTTATTCAACAAATTATTGTAAATGTTTTCATAGGATGAACATTTTAAAATAAATAAATTACTTGTTCCAAAATCTGTTTATACAAATTAACACCAGGCACACACATACACTTTATATATATTTTCTCATGGATTATAAGGTATTCGCTTAGGCCAAATTTACACCTGTGTGTCATGTGCTCGCAAAAACCGTAACTCTAATTACTAATGAAAAACTATTTCATTCAGACATGTATTTATTAATTTAAACAGTTTCCAATCATATTGGATTCTATAAAATTGTATATTAGTTATGTATGAAACTGTTTAACTTAATAAATACGTGTCTGAATCAAAAAGTTGTTCATACAACAATATCAATATGAAGTTTACAATCGCACTGTGGTTGCTTGAAGAAGAACAAATTATAAACAATGATTTTCCAAACAGTTCTCATTCATTCATAAAATCGATTATGTATTTTTTATTACGATCATCGATCTAATACGATCGAGGAATTTTACAGACGTAACTTTAAATAAATTGTACTGTTTGGTACTTTTTGGTGTATGAGAATTTTTTATATACTACCTGATCCGATAAACGTTGTTTTGCCACCCGTTGTTTTGGCAACCGAAACAAATAACGGTACCGGTATTAATACCGGTACAATTATTTTTTAAATTTCGGTATCGGTAACGGTATAGTTATTTTTTTTCTTTCGGTATCGGTATTACCGGTACATACCGTTACGGAGTTTATAATGCCGGTATACCGATATTACTGCTAAATTATTAATTCAGACATCGAAAATAGCAAAACAATTTTTTTATTAAATTACTTCGAAAAGGGAGTATTTTTACATAAACATAAAAAACATTTCAGCTTACATGTTTCTGAATACGTTTTTATACTTTTATTAAAAAAATAATTTATTAAAAAAGTAAAATAAGGAAACTGAAGTTGATACTTTGCACATATAAAGTATACATTTTTCTTAATTAAAAAAATAATAAAAATAAAAACAAACATAAATACATTTTGTATATTATACACGAAGTACATGTAGAATTGTATGCACTTAGTGATGTGTGAATATTTGTATTCGAATTCCCGAATGTTCGGCTTTTTTAAGATATTCGTATTCGTACTCGCCAAATTCAGGCGAAACGAATATTTTAATATTTAAAATCAAGCAATAAACAATATTTTTGTTAAAGTAAGTACTTTTCTTCACCTCAAGAGACCAATCTTTAACTTCAGGTATAAAAGTTTCGAAAATTTTCTCCATCATATCTACTTGAATTAGACCTATTTTTTGTTAAAAATATCAAATTCCAAAGGTGTAAAAAAATTTATAAAAACAAGATATGTTTTTAAATAGATTTTTGGAAATACAAAAATTTAACCTGCGCCTGGCACAGGTTAAATTTAAAAATAGCCGGAAACTTTTTGTTTATTGATTGCGTCATTTTCTATCTAAAGCGGCCCAGCCACCTGCAATATAATTGTGCAATTTTCCCTATTATACAATAATATCGCTAATGTGTATGTCATATTGGGAGGTGGCACAATATATTGACGAATATCAAAAGACTTTTAATTTTTATTGTACAATCAATACAATTGTGTAATGTAGTGGCAACATTGTTCAATGTTGTTTACTATTTCACTGGGCAATATTTTCTTTGGAAATATTGTACCATTTATTGCATAGTATAGGTCAAAACGATAATAATATAAACAACAACATTTGCAATAATATTGTATAATGGATGGGGCCGAAAATATTGATTGGCGAAATTCTTTTATAATAGCGAAATAATTAACCCACTTTTTTCTTCAAAAACGGTGAAAATCGAATGTTTTTTTAAATCTTAGTTTAAATTGCTTATAAATTTTGACTTAATTGCAATTTTGATATCAAATTTTTTTTAATGTTACAAATTTTGTCCCTTATTCATAATGAGTTTAATTTTCTAAATCTAACAAGATTTGGCTTCTCCATTAGCAGAACAGTGAGCCAAGGTTGGTAAAAAGGCCAACATCTTAAACTTTCTTCTGTACTAATTCCTAAACTGTAAGCGTTAACCCACAAATGTAGAATAGTTTTTTTAGCTCTTCGATAGAAAAAATTGACTTGCAAAAATCTTTTTTATCTGATCAAAAACATGAGCTTTGCATCGATTTCTATTTTTCATTAACCTAAGGTTGCCCATTTTTGTGCTTTGTGCTTTGCTCCGCACCCTTTCAAGATATATCGTCTAAATTCCAGACCTGAGCTCTCTGACACCTCATTTAGTGCTGTGTAAAATTTCATAATAACCGGACAGCTACTTTAGAAACTGCGGAATTATTTCCAATTTATTTTTTTGCAAAATCCCCACTGTGTATCGGGTACTTTACGCCTCGCTAGGCATTTACGGCCACAAACCTCTTATTTAAGACAGCGCACATGTAGTATTTAGGTGCACGGCAGGCCAAGCTCCAGGCCAAGTTCCGGCCAATGCACGCAGTGTGTTTATTTACAGGAAGCCATTCGAACTGTTTTTACCCCCCTCATAACTTTGTTCCCCGCAATCGTAAAATTATAAAATTTAAACCATAATTAGGATAAATTCATGTAACCTCATACGAAAAGTTTGAAAGTTTTACAATGAAAGGTTCCGGAGATATGGAGGTGCAAAAAGTGCATATTTTAAGACATACTCACTGACCACTGACACACTCATCAAATTTATGAAGCACTTCCGCTATAGCTAGAAAGCTGGAATTTGTTACACAAGTAGATCTAGGTGAGCAATGAACTAAAAAAATCTAAACACCTGAAAATTTTACCCAGGGGGGCGGGGTTACGCCCATTAAAATTAAAATTTGCGCTAGTGAGCTGAAATTTGGTACGTAAGTAGAACTAAGTGCGTACTCACCTAAAAAAAATCTGAAAACTTGAAAATTTTAACCGAGGGTGTGGGGCTACGCCCATAAAGTTAAGAATTAAAAAAACATATCTAAGGCGTTTAACTCAAGCGATTTTATTAAAATTTGGCACACATGTTGCAATAATACAGGGCTCTAAATTTTTATTAAAAAATAGGGCGTTAACACGCCCATACAATTTAAGCCTCCTATTTCATGTACTTCGGATCAGCATATTTGAATATACTACACATTTATATATTTATTACTATCCGTTTTCAACGTAACTCGACAGGAAAGATCACTAATCGCTACAGCAGGTATTGAGACTGAAAAAGTGGGCGGTATTACGCCCATAAGAACAAAATAAATAAAATATACGCTAGTTAGCTAAAATTTAATAAACAAGTAGGGTCTAGATTAGCAACTAACTAGAAAAATCTGAAAACCCGGAGATTTTAAACGGGGGGGGGGGGGGGGCGGGGCTATTCCAATAAAGCACACAATTAAAAGAGCAAATTTAAAATGTTTACCTCAAAAGATTTTATTGAAATTTGACAAAATTATTGGAATAATGCAAAGTTATAAAATTTCTTTACAAAAAGTGGAAATTAGCACGCCCATACAATTTAAACCTCCTATTTCATGTACTTCGGATCAGCAGATTTAAATATACTATTTATTTAAATATTTCCAATGAAACTTGACACGTATGATTGGCACTGGCAAAAAAATTATTTAAAAAAAGTGGGCGGGAATACGCCTATAAGAATTAAATAATTAAATTTTTGCTACAGAGCTGAAGTTTGATACGCAAGAAGTTCAGGATGAGAAACCAAATAGAAAAATCTAAAAACCCAAATATTTTAACCAAGAGTGGCAGAGGCCACGATAATTTTTTACTGAAGATTTTAATTGAAGCTATCATCTTAAAAAGGGTACGATGATAATTGAGAGCTGCTCATTACAAAATCTTGAGTTTAAAAAAGTGACGGAGACTGGGATTAACGGCCGTAACATTTTTTTATGCATGTTTTTTTATTTACTGTATCTTCATATATGAACTAACAATAAGTATTCAAATCTTAAATCTAACATATAATTAATAGGCCCGACCAATGTCAGACATAACTAAGTGATAGTTGTAAATAATACATACGTAGTGATAAGGAAAAAAAGTATTTTCAAGCAGCTTCATTCGGAGTGTTTAGTATTAGAGCCCTTGTATCTATCTTTTTTAAGCGGATGTGTCCAGTAAAGTTCAAAATATATTACGAGCAAGCGGATTCCTGACTCAAGTTTTGTTAGATATTTGCCTGCGTATTTTGCAATTTCTTCAGTCACTAGTGGCATATTTAAATTACGATGTATATTTTAATTCTTATTCTACCATGGAGCAGATGTTATTGACCTTAAAATTTTGTTTTGTCTTCGTTGAATTCTCTCTACATTGGAAGTAGAAGCAGTGCCCCATAACTGGATACCGTAACACCATATTGGCTTCAAAAGCGACTTGTATATTAAAAGTTTACAGTCTAGGCTGAGTGCTGAATTTCTGCCAATCAGCCAATGTACCTGAGTTAATTTTAGTTTCATTTGAGTTAACTTATAGTCAATGTGATGTTTCCATGTAAGCCGTCGATCGAGGTGTATACCAAGATATTTCACATGTGAATGTTGTCAAGTAAGCACATTATCTAGAAATTATATAACACCCTTACGACTACAAATTTATATAATGCATACCTATTGCAGTGTTAATATTGTACCAAACACGAACTTGGTCAAAATTTGTATCTCACTACTTTTGATGACCGAAATTTTGGAAAGGAACTTGGCCTTTTTTCACAGTTATGTTTTTGTGATGATTATATTTATTCAAAATACGTCATATTTAAAAAAAATTATTTTAAAAGTAGTTCCATCAAGAAAAAATAACTATTTCCACCAACGAAAAAAATAATTACTTCCTACAGTAAGTAACATAACTACTTCACAAGAATCGATTATTTTAGTCTCACGCCTTATTAAAATCATTAAGTTGGTAATCCAGTAAGGAATAGCTTCCACCAAAAATACTTAATTCCAAACTCAATTACATTTTTTTAAGTTTTTTGCTGGGTTCTTATCCAATAATTGCAAGGTTTATAATTAAAACAATGTCATTATATTTTTAAATGGAATTTGCCTACCATGATGCATTAGGACTTTCAAATTGTCCTGAAATGTAACTACAAACAATTTTTCATCTCTTCTGAAAATTTTAAAATTTTTATCAAGTGCGATATGTACAAATTCAAAAAGTATGTACCTATATGAAAAAAGAAAGCACAAGCATGTGAAAAATTTCAAGCATCCTGGACGCATGAGATGACGACGCAGGTAATTTACCTTGTGAAGGTTCGAGAGCCTGCATGGCATTATCCATGTAGCATTTATGGAGATAAAAATCCAAAGAAAGCTACACAGGCAGAAATTTCGGTGGAACTATGGGTTCATGCTCACAAAATTTTTAAACCAACTTGTATCCTGCTTTCGTAAACTAGAATGCAGAGTACAATAGAGTCCTTCGGTACAGCGCATGGCCTTTTCTACCACTTTCTTTACCGTTTTTTGGATTGTCTTAAATTTTTTCTTATTATTGCTAAATACGATGGCTCTATCAAATTGAAAAGTTTTTTAATACGAAAAATCAACTCTCACTATTGCTAAAACAAATGACACTAACAGACTTATTCTAGCAGTTTGGTAATCATAAATTTGTAACCGATTTTTGTTACCTTAGTGTAACTTTTATTTGTTGCGCTATTCCGGCAAGAAGTTGATAAAAAAATATTTTCTTAATATTTGCCTTTAATTACAAAAGTGGTCTAAGTCATATATTTCTTTGGTTGAGATATTTAGTAAATTACATTTGAACAGTTTAAAAAATCTCTTTATATTTTGCATCATTTTAATTTAGAGTTGTGGTATTTTCGATTTATATTAAATTATTAAATATTTTTTAAATATTTGTGGAAGTTATTTTAATATATTTAGGGTTTATATTCAATAAGTGCCATCTGCAAGGCTTGAACATTTTAGAAGATCGCAAAAAACTGTTGTTTTCTCAAAGTGCAAGGGCTAAAACTAAATTTTGATGAATAGTACCATTTACAGAAGACATCTTATTTCTACTAATGTTAATCAAATACAGTTATTGCTCCTGGCCAAAGAGAAAATAACAGTTTTGTTTTGTCTACTAAAATATTCAAGAATTGCAGATAGCACTTTTTGAATATAAACCGTCTTATCTTATGCACAGACTTTCAAGAAAAATAGATTCATATCAAATATCTAGAAATTATATAACACCCTAGTGAAAAAAATGGAAGTCATTCCAGTGGAATTACATTTTCAATGCTTCCAAAAAATCGATATTTTTAATTTGCCGGGAGTGAGCAAAAAACCATGTACAAGCTTATTTTAGTCATACAAAACCCTGTAACTCCTCCATAGTGTTAAAAAATACTCACCAGAATTTAAAAAAAAATATTTATTTTTTTAAAGAAATTTATGAACTATTTTTAGTCTAAAATTTAAAAGTTATTTGCGTAAATTTACATGAAAACACTGTTTCGGGCTTAAATTCGTATAAAAAGAAACGAATTGTTAAAAAAGGCAACTATTTACCCTTTTTCCTAAATGAAAATATTATCATAGAACACAAAAAAGGGAATTTTTCTTAATAGCGCTTCCAATTCAGTGACCAGGCATCGAAAAAGAGAATTTCTTGCAATGACAACCCTATGTAAAAATCATTAGATCGGATCGAAATCTTCACTACTTCCAGATCGCAAAGTGTACATTTTCACGACGTTTTTGGAATCTCTTTTTTACTGGGCAGATCTCTAGCTATAGCGGAAGTGCTTCATCAATTTGATGAGTGTTGCAGTGGTCAGTGGTCAGTGAGTATGTCTTAAAATATGCACTTTTCGCACCTCCATATCTCAGAAAATTTTTAAACTTCGCATGTAAGGTAACATGGATTTATTCTAATTATGAATTAAATTTTAGAATTTTACGGCGGCGGGGGAAAAAGTTATCAGGGGGGTAAAACAGCTCGAAATGCTTCCTGTAAATATACACACTGCGTGCATTGGCGAAACTTGGCCTGGCGCAATGCCGTGCGCCTAGATAAAAAGACGATGATATCAATGAAGCATTTACAGAAGTTCAACCGGTTTAACAAATTTTGGCATACATTTATAAAAAGTAGTTTATAATCTAAAGCAACTGCTACGAAGGATAGTTTACTTTGCAAAGGGTTGAGAAACAAGACTCCATAAAGAATAAAACAAAATAAATTAAATTAAAACACAATTTGTTATCTAATCGAAATGATAAAACAAAACGATTTTAAATTTATTACCTTTGATTTGAATTTTTTGTTATGATTGTTTTCTATCTTTCTGTCTGCTGAGTAATAAAAGTCAAATATCTTTGAATCTTTTCTTTTTAGAGTCGTGTCAGTGACGTCCGCGACTTTTTGGTATAGCAGTTTTATATTGAAAAGTGCGCATGGGTGCGTTTTTGTTTTATGACTTATCAAACCTTTTGAATACCAAATGATTGTTTTAACTTGAGAATGAAAACCTAATGTTATATGTCGCATTAATTGTTAAGATTGTTGTACTCTTTTTCTTTTGGAGTCAAGAGAAGAAGAAAAACAATACAA
Organism: Tachina fera; assembly: GCA_905220375.1. Lineage (NCBI taxonomy): Eukaryota > Metazoa > Arthropoda > Insecta > Diptera > Tachinidae > Tachina > Tachina fera. The sequence continues at coordinate 62,289,321 of LR999964.1, forward strand.
ACAAACAACTTTTATAATCATAGTGGTTTTGCGTTATGACAACGTATCTAAACATGACGTTTTAAACCAATAAAACTGACAATTTAAAAATTTTATAGTTATGAATTTATGAGTTGACCATAAAGCAAAAACCATGGCGCCAGTTCTACCATTCTGCAGTGCATCATGACTTTTGTATCCGTGTATTATTTTTACTTTTGTATGTAGTGATGAAGTTTATTTCACTTAAAAGTTGAACTTTGTTGTTGAGAAGGAAAAGCCAAATTCGTTTGAAATAAAAAAAATTATAAAAAAATAATAATAATAATAACAATAATAATAATAATAAAAAAACAGAAATCAACTAGCGAATTTAAAAAACAAACAGTTCAGTGTTGTAGTTACTACGCTTTAATGCTCAAGCGTAACTTTGGTACTCGTTAATATTTTGCTGTTTTTGTTGTTGTTTTATTTTAATGTTGTTTCATATTTCAAAATTGATTGTTGTCTTGTTCATACTGAGATCATAAAGAAGTTGTTTGTTAATATTTTCATTTAGTTTTTTGTGAATTTGTATTTTGATGGAAAACAGAGGGGTGTGGAAAGTTGGGGACATTTTCGATCAATATTTCAGTAATTTCTTCTTCAATCACTTGACTCGGCATTAAAGAAATTTTAATATCAAATGGATTATTGGTAATCAAATTTAGAGTGAAGGCCTTCTCAATAAGAATTTATTACTAAAGGCATTCGTCACAAGAACAAGATAACAGAGTTATTGTCGCCATAACGGGACGAAAAGGATCGGTGAGAAGTATGGTTCTACCAAGGAAAATGGTTACACAGAAAAAAATATCATCGAAATGCAATCAACAAAATAAATTGTTAAGATTTAATTTAAATATTAACAATCATCATTGTTAATATAACATATTTTAAATTTTTGAAGTCAATTAAATTACTCAACAAAATTATTTGTTAAATTATATCATAACGGCATGCGCAGAAAAAACAAGAAATTATTTTTTGTGTGTATTCATTATTTGTGTATCTAATAAAGTGTTGCTCTTTAGCTGAGAGGTAAGTAAGTTAGTTAACAGTTACCTCTCATAATAGTTAGTAAGTTAGAGACATTTAGTGTTTTTCGCAGACAAGCAAAAAATCGTTTCCAGGATTGTGATTGTGTATAAAAATAATATTTTTAATATACCAGTAACAATTATGATAATCAAAAATTGTGCGGAACAATTAAAATTGTTAATATAACAATAGCTTTAATTAAAAAAACTTTAAAATCTAACAAAAATAAATGTTGAAAACTTAAATATATTTTAACAAACTATTTGTTGATATATTTAATTGAAATAGTATTTCAGATTATCCCTTAACTTACAATTTCGTTAATTGTATTTATAAAAATCGTTGTAGGCTCAAAATCAATTAATTATTAAATTGATATAACAAAAAAATTAATTGTACTTACAAATAATTTTTTTCTGTGTAATTGATTGCCTGTGTTTACCAAGAGGCAACTTTTATTGGCCAATTATTGTAGCAGGACGATGTCTTAACTAAATATATGTAAAAATAAAATGTAGAGAATATTTATGTATGTAAAAAAAATTTGTGTAATTCCAATATGTCACATTAAATATATTTATAAGTGAAATTTATCATCGCTACTTCTTGTGGAGAAAAACGATATTTGAGACGTAGTGAAGCCCTGACACCAAATAAGAAAATTATCTAAATAGCTAAAACGCTTAATTTCAGAATCATTTTTTAATTTTTTGGGCATTCTAATCAAAAATGCAGTTAAAACTTGTATTTTTTTTTTTTGAAAAAAAAAAATATTTTGAGGTATTGTTATCCTTAAAATAAATAAAACAAAGTTTCCAACGGATCTTAAAAACATATTTTTAAAATTATTTGTTAATATTTAGTACGTAATAATCATAGTCTGCTAAAATTTAGTTTCCAAAAAAAGGATAAATAGGAGGTAGTCATTTACTTGCAGCGAATGCAAGAACATTTTCAACAGAGCTTAAAAACATAGTTTTAGATGTATGTGTTATCTTTCAGTGCGTTATAATCATAAATGAAGCAAAAGTTACATTTTGCGATAAGTGGTAAATGGGAGGTGCATGTCCTTGCACCAAAGGAAACAAAATTTTCAACATAGCTACAACACGTACGATTAAAAATATGTATTGATTTTAAGTGCATTATAATCAGTGTTTCTATACGGGATTTCACGGGAGAAACTTCCGGCACATTTTCTGTTCGGGAGTTCCGGGGATTTCTTTCAGTGGATTTTTTAAGTACTTTTTTGAATTAATTTTAAGGGGTGCAAATGCATCTTATTTACACATGTACAATTCCTGGGAGACAAAAACAAGAAAGGAGTGCTAATATTCGATCTATATGAACAGAGTTTTGAAGCCAGAGAAAAGAAGAGTACTATACTTTAAAAAAATGGGCGGATTCAATAATATAATAACCCAGCAAAAAAAGAGTCCCCAAAAAAGTCATAAAAATGTAGAGTTTGCGATATGGAAGTAGTGAAAATTTCGATCAGATCTAATGATTTTTACATAGGGTTGTCATTGCAAGAAGTTCTCTTTTTCGATGCCTGGTCACTAAATTGGAAGCGTTATTAGGAAAAATTCCCTCTTTAGGAAAAATTGTAAATAGTTACCTATTTTAACAATTTGTTTCTTTTATACGAATTTAAGCTCGAATTAGTGTTATCATGTAAATTTAATCAAATAACCTTTAAATTTTAGACTAAAATTAGTTCATAAATTTCTTTAAAAAAATAATTTTTTTTTAATTCTGGCTAATATTTTCTAACACTATGGAGGAGTTACAAGGTTTTGTATGACTAAAATAAGCTTCAACATGGTTTTTTGCTAACTCTAGGCAAATTAAAAATATCGATTTTTTGGAAGCAATGAAAATGTAGTTCCACTAGAATGACTTCCATTTTTTTTCACTGGGAAGAAGATATAAGTAAATATTAGCGAGAAACGAACGCGACAAAAATAGAAGTGCTTTTTGTGCGCTTATAGAAATGTAACTAATGCAGCGAAATTTATAAAGAAATTTTTTTTGTGAATGTGGAATTTAAATTCAAAAGATCATCTTCTATTTGTAGATGTATGAAATATGTACATTTTGTTTTAATATTTTTAAATTGAATAAAGTACACATATGGTCGTGACAATTTTTTTAAGAGGACAAAAAACACAGTAACTTTACTCATATTAACAATTGAACTTTAATTAAATAATTCTGAAAAAACAGACTTCAATGCAAAAAACTGATAAAACATTAAAAAAAAATTATTGAACCAAACAAAAAAATTTTAATTTTTATAATGAATAAACTATAAAAAAGTAAACTTAATTTAACGTATAAGATTTTTTTTACAGACTTTGGTGATAAATTTAATTTTAGGTCGGTTAATATTAATTTTAACGCAAAAATTACACTTTTACATTTTAAAAATTACGCAATATCTAAAATCAAAAAGTAAAGGTCATTTTGCGAGGAATAAATAAATAATCAAGAAATATTAGTCAGAAATAATTTTTAGTCAGGCTTAAGTTCAGTAATATAAATTCTTAATGAATGAAGTATTTTTATTAATTAATGTGAATTTCTAAAGAAGAGAAGAAAAATTAAACTTAGACTTTAAGCTGGGGGAAATACCGATACTTTTCTGTGCAGCTAGGCACTTCATCAGCTATTTAGCTTAAATTTTCAATGAAACGGAATATGAGAAACGATAGTTGTGTATACAATTTTATTATAATTATATTATAAATACATATGTTGTTTACTCAACTATTGAAAGCAATATAAAATTGTATTTTTCATTAAGTTGTGTGTAAATTATAATTTTTAAACTCATTTTCTGGCGAAGTAGTTTTTTTAGTTATGGCGTTCTTTGAGTAAATGAGTGATTTGTAACTACTCAGTTGTCCGCAAGTCGTCATTACAAATTGAAAGCCATCCGATTGTTATCTATTATATCAATACGAATAACAAAAAATAAATAGTTAAGCACATACAATTAGCATCCGATTTAGATATGTCTTTCTAATATCTTATTATAGAATTATATGTTAATTAGAAGCAAAGAACAAAACAGACTAATAAAATTTAGCCATTGCACCAGCATCCGATTTGGATGGGTTAGTAATGTAGTATCGTATTTCAATTACGCTCTCCGAATCACTATAAGAGTTGGAGTCATCCAACCTTCGCTTACAATGTATACAGTGTTGGGACACATCTTATGGCTAAGGCCACGATACAATTGCACTAGGTACATGAACGACTACAACAAAAATACAACCCCAAAAAATTGTCAGAAACAAATGCCTTTTGTTTATAAAAATAACAATTACAGGGCAACTAAAGTACAATTGCAGGCGCGGCCTTCCTGCATGGTTATAGTTATTCAGTGTTGCCAATCTGGGTTTAGTTAGACAGTGTGTAAATTCTACTCACATGTGTAGGCCATGTAATTACATTTTTGTAAAACCTGTGTGTAATTCTACTTAGGGTTCTATTTTTATTTATATTTGCAAAATATTTATTTACACAAAAGATATGTAGTGTAATTTTCTTCAATGTTTAATTGGAGACACAGCCATTTGTAAATTCATTGGCAGCACTGTAATCATTTTATTTACACAAATACACTAACATTTTTGTAGCTTGCGAACAAAGTTTGACAATTATCTGCAATGTATAAAGCGACAGGCTAGGTTTGTGCCTGTTATAATTGTATCATGTCCTAGGCCAACGCTGTGTAAATGTAAGCAGAAATTGTATACATGCTTTGGACGGGTCACGGTTACATTGTCAGTGGTCTCAGATCGGAGATGTATGTGACAAAATTTCCACTGGGTATATAAATATTTCTCTCATACTTACCAGTGCTGGGATATGGCTATTTTTAAATTGTACCATGAAAATGGTAAAATTGTACCAAATTAACATTAGTTGTACCAAAATGTAGCCATCTGCTAACTAAGCATACACAATAAAAGATTTCATAATAATTTTTCATTTATTGAAAACAAAAACATAACAAAATTAAATAATACTATTGAACAAAACAGGTTTTCATATATATGAGTATACATATAATAATAAACATACATACATAGTGGGTACATACCTTGCAAAGTGCTTCCACAACACCTTTATATTACATGCTGCATACTTTGACAAAGACACTGCAACCTACAATGCAACCTATAAACATTGAATCATTTTGATATTTTCGAAACTTCGAATGCAAATTCGAACGCAACCATAAACGAGAATACACACTGTGCAACCCACAATGCATCCTGCCTGGGTTGGTAAGTCTGTACCTAACATAAAGGCTGATAGTGTGTTCGAAGTAGGAAATATTTTCTGTACCATTAATTATTTTGCATGAAAAATTTGACATATACTAAATATAGCCCAACTCACGTTTGTTTTAAATAAATTTCTCGCTCTTATTGGTTGAAATACCGTGCGAAAAAAGCATTGCTTATGCTATTTCGCAGCTAGATTAATATGATGCCAGACTAGTTATGCATGAAAAGACATGATTTTACTTGTTTTTCACAACGAGAACAGAGTACTACTTTTACGAATTTATTTCGCAAGTATTTCATACCAAATACTTTTATATGTAGTTTGACAACATTTCGCACGAAATTGTGAACAGAGTACCAGGCTTCAAGAACTGGGACAAGTGCTACCAAAAAAAATGAAAAATATGAGCATAAACTACCAATGTTGCAAATTTTTATACTTATGATAAGTGTTAGGCAACTATATTACGAGAAATTATTATTACTGTAATGCAAAGCAGAAATTGTTTCATATTGTACCACTGAAGTATAAAGTGTACCAGTGTTCTAATGCAAATGTAATTGTACCAAATTTGGTACAATTGTACCACAAATCCCAACAGTGATACTTAAGGCAGAATTAACCGACTGTAAATGTAGAACTGTAAATGTAAATGTGTCAGCTGATCGAATCTGTTGCATGAAAAGCTTTGCAAATGCTTACCTGACTGAATGAAATGTTACGTAAATGTAACGTGAACCTGCAGAAAATAGAATTTCATGACGAGGTTACGTGACATTTGTAGACAGTGGTGCGTTGTGTGTAAATTGAATGGGAATGTAGCACATTAGCCCTATGGTGGTACTCTTGTTTCTTTTGATGATTTTTCTTAAATTTGTACTCTCACAAAAAAATAAATGTGAAAAAAAGGCCAAGTTTCTCTCCAAACTTTCGGCCAGTAAAAGTAGTGAGATATAAATTTTGACCAAGTTCTTGTTTGCCACAACACCTAACATTGAAATATTTTATGTATTATATAAATTTGTAATCGCAAGGGTGTCATATAATTTCTAGATAATCTGCTTTTTTGTTTTAAGATTTTCCCATTGGTTTACGCAGCTACACTTATTTGTGCATAAAATTTCAGCTCTCCAGCGCGAATTACACCTTTAAATTTTATCAGCATTACCTCTCCCACTATTTCTAACTCAAAATTTTGTTGTGAGCAGCGCTTATAATTCATGCTAATTTTCTTCTAAAATATGCTAGACCAAAGTAGATTAAACACAAGGCTAACATTTTATGTGAATGATCATGCCCACTTTTTAAGGTGATAGTTTAAAGTATTGTGCACGTGCAACGCGTATGCAAGATTTCACTAAATTAGATTGAATTAAAAGCTGTATATTAAGTTCTTAGTTCAAAATAATATTATCGTGGCCCCGCCCGTTCTAATAAACGTTTTTGGGTTTTCAGATTTTTTTAGTTGGTTTCTCACCTAGACCTACTTGTGTATCAAATTTCAGCTCATTAGCACAACTATTGATTTTTAATTTTTATGGGTGCAGCCCCGCCCCTCTATCTAAAATTTCCAGGTTTTCAGATTTTTCTAGTTGGTTTCTCACCTAGACCTACTTGTATATCAAATTTCATCTCTCTAGCGCAAGCTTTAATTTTTAATTTTTATGGGCGTAACCCTGCACACTTTTTTAAACTCCAAATTCTTTTCGGCCAGTGCTTAGTATTCGTGTCAAGTTTCTTTGCAAATGGATAATAATAACCACATAAATAGTATATCTAAATATGTTGAGTCGCAGGGCATTAAAATGAGGTTTAAATTGTATGGGAGTATCAACGCCCCCTTTTTTCATAACAAATTTATAGCCTGGCACCGCAGTATACATGTCAAATTTCAATAAAATTGCTTGCATTAAGCGCCTTATATTAGCTTTTTCAATTCTGACTTTGATGGGCGTATCCCCACCCACCTGACCAAAATTTCCAAGTTTTCAGATTCTTATTTTATTTCTTACCTAGACCTAGCTCTATATTGAATTTCAGTTTAATAGCACAAATTTTTATGGGCGTAGCCCCGCCCTCCTGGTTAAAATTTTCGGGTTTTAAAAATTTTCTGGTTCATTGCTCACCTAGATCTTTTCGTGTACCAAATTTTAGCTCTCTAGCAATAGCGGAAGTGCTTCATCAATTTGATGAGTGTGTCAGAGCATTCTTAATTTTATGGGCGTAGCCCCGCACCCTTGGTTAAAATTTTCGGGCTTTCAGATTTTTTTAGGTGAGTACTCACTTATTTCTACTTGTGTACCAAATTTCAGCTCACTATCGCAAATTTTAATTTTAATGGGCGCAACCCCGCCCCCCTGGGTAAAATTTTCAGGTTTTCAGATTTTTCTAGTTCATTGCTCACCTAGATCTACTTGTGTAACAAATTCCAGCTTTCTAGCTATAGCGGAAGTGCTTCATCAATTTGATGAGTGTGTCAGTGGTCAGTGAGTACGTCTTAAAATATGAATTTTTTGCACCTCCATATCTCCGGAACTTTTCATTGTAAAACCTTCAAACTTCGAATTCATATTATGAATAATAATTCATATAATTTATTCTAATTATGGTTTAAATATCATATCAAAGTTTATGGGGGGTAAAAACAGCTCGAATGGCTTCCTGTAAATATACATACACACTGCGTGCATTGGCCGGAACTGGACCTGGCGCACTACCGTGTGCCTAGATACGTACATGGCATTTTTAATAAATTTTAGTTTTCTAACAAAGATTTTTTCTTTATAAAATCTAACCTGAGATTGCAAATCGTGTGTTTGTTTTTTTGTTCATATACATACATATATGTATGTACGTATATATGTACGTATGAATGTGTAAAATATACATGTGTGCGTACAAACATACACACAAGCCTACAAAAAACTATTTTTTTAATAATAATACCAATAAAAATAATAATATATACATACATACCTATCATCGTAACAATAATAATGATAATAAATATATAAATATTTTTATAATTATAATAGGTACCTAGTAATTTATGTATGTATTTATAAAGCTAAAATTGTAATTTAACTAAAAACCAAAGTGATTACATTGTTTGTATGTAAGTATAAAATAATGATTTAATAACATTTAAATAATTTTCGTACTTTTTTTACACAATCAAAAATAATGTGAAGTAAACTCTCATCAATATTTCGAACAGCTGTTTTGCATTTTATTTGATTTGTTTTACTGATAAACACCCCAGTAAAAAAAGAGACTCCAAAAAAGTCATGAAAATGTAGAGTTTACGATGCAGAAGTAGTGCAAATTTCGATCCGATCTAATGATTTTTACATTCATTGCAAGAAGTTCTCTTTTTCGATGCCTGGTCACTGAATTGGAAGCGATATTAAGAAAAATTCCCTTTTTTCTGTTCTATGATAATATTTTCATCTAGGAAAAATGGTAATCAGTTGCCTTTTTTAGCAATTCGTTTATTTTTATACGAATTTAAGCCCGAAACAGTGTTTCATGTAAATTTAAGCAAATAACTTTGAAATTTTAGACTAAAAATAGTTCATAAATTTCTTTAAAAAAATTAATTTTTTTAAAATTCTGGTGAGTATTTTCTAACACTATGGAGGAGTTACAAGGTTTTATGTGACTAAAATAAGCTTCTACATGGTTTTTTGCTCACTCTCGGCAAATTAAAAATTTCGATTTTTTGGAAGCAATGAAAATGTATTTCCGCTAGAATGACTTCCATTTTTTTCACTGGGACCCAGCAAACAAAAAGTCCTATGTTTGTGCTATTGTCAAAAATTGCACACATGTATGCATATGTATATTGTTTGCGAGTGAAAAAAATATTATAATAAGTAGATACGAAAATTAATAAGAAAAGGATAAAAGGAGAAAGTGAAGATATAATAATTTTTTTTATGTGATTGAGGTACTACTGCAAGCATAGGCATTCTGGGAAATTAAGGAGCCAAGTACTTCGTCTTTCCGAAGAAGTTGCTCAAAATCTGTTCTTATAATGTACAACAACAAATATTACGGTTAGAGACTTGAGCGTTAAAGCTGTTATTAAAATTATTATAGTTGAGTTCATTTACATAAAATTATAATAATTTTTAAAAATGCTCCTAGGAGGAATTTTCGTTCTAAAAGGTGACTTATTTCAAAAACTTACAATTAGCTTTTTCTAACAGGCTAAAACTTGCAATCAAAAGAAAGTAGATTAGAATAGTTTCAGCGAAATTATTAAAAAATTTAATTAATGAAAACTTTACTATTTTATATGTACTTATATTATTAACTTATAAGCTCTAATCCCACCCAGTGAAAAAAAATGGAAGTCATTCTAGCGGAAGTACATTTTCATTGCTTCCAAAAAATCGATATTTTTAATTTGCCGAGAGTGAGCAAAAAACCATGTAGAAGCTTATTTAAGTCACACAAAACCTTGTAACTCCTCCATAGTGTTAGAAAATACTCACCAGAATCTAAAAAAAAAATATTTTTTGAAAGAAATTTATGAACTATTTTTAGTCTAAAATTTAAAAGTTATTTGCTTAAATTTACATCAAAACACTGTTTCGGGCTTAAATTCGTATATAAAGAAACGAATTGTTAAAAAAGGCAACTATTTACCATTTTTCCTAAATGAAAATATTATCATAGAACACAAAAAAGGGAATTTTTCTTAATATCGCTTCCAATTCAATGACCAGGCATCGGAAAAGAGAACTTCTTGCAATGACAACCGTATTTAAAAATCATTAGATCGGATCGAAATTTGCACTACTTCCGCATCATAAACTCTACATTTTCATGACTTTTTTGGAGTATCTTTTTTTACTGGGCAGCGATGAATTTTTATGACTATCGAGAAAGGTAGTACCATAGTGTAAATACGTGAAGTTTAGAGCTCGAAAACGAGAATCATAATAAGGCTGATTATTGTAATAAGACAGTTTCCATATTAATAAACAAAAAGTGCCAGAAACGAAGCGATAGTGCCACAGTACCAGCCAGCATCCAATAGTGCCAAAAATGGCACAATTGTGACACATTTCCCATCACTGGTCTTGAGCCTAAATCCTACTATTGCAATGAGGCGACGAATATCGATACATTGTCCCGATAGTGGGATCTTGGCTTTAGTTTTCAAGCGAACAAATGATGGTTTTTCTGTTATTACCAAACGCACATTTGGTACCATAACCTTCAAAAAAGTTTAATTTAAAAAAAAATCGATTATTTAATTTAAAAAAAAATCGATTATTTACGATCGTAGAAAGTAAAATTGAAATTAAAAATAAATATCGCTTAAGCTTGATTTATTGTTATATTTTTGAAAATTAGGAGCCTTTGGTTTTAAATAAAATTAGAAACAGGCAGACAGAAACTGGATGTAGGGCGGACAGAATACTTGCGTCAGTGGGGCTCTTTTTTATTTTGAGTACAGAATCTCCAAAATCGAAATTAAATCAAGAGTTTGATATAATAGATGTTTGCAAAAACAATAATAAATATTTTCAGGCAATGGGGAATTATTACCCTTACCCAGGACAGTAAATATTGTATGTTCTTTATAAGACTCCAAAAGATTTTTATAAATCGAGCCGGTGGTTCCGCGAATGACCTCTTGCAAACTTACAAACTATAGCTCTTTATAATATTGTAATATGTATATATATTTTATATACATACATATTTTATATAATAATCAGGAAGAATTTCTTAACCGAGCTTAAGTTCAGCTTTTTCAATTTTAATTTAATGAAATATTTTTAATAATTAATGAAATTTTTTAAAGAAGAGAAGAAAATTTAAACTATACCTTTTAGATAGGAGAAATGTCCATCAAATATTAATATTAATTAATAATTAACTTATATTATACCCATATAATTCATAATTATAATATAGCTACTAGCTGGCCCGGCAAACGTTGTTTTGCCACATAAATTATTTTAATGATAGAGTGATAGAGCCAGGGCGTGCTGTGAACGATGACGGAATATATAACTTACAAAACACCAAACACTTATTGTTTTTAAATTAACTAATCTAAAATTTGAAGACTGTTGCTATTATAGCTTCCAAATATAAGATTTTTATAATTACTTTTTAAGGGAGTGCTGCTTGCCCCGGTCCTATTCTATCAATATTTTGATTTACCTCGCAACACGCTCTCAAAGGAGTCTATACGATATTTAAAGACTCTTGCTGCTAAAACTTTAAAGATATAAGATTGTCATTAGTTACTTTGTATGGGGGGGGGGGCGCTTCCCCCGATCCTTTTCTATTATATATTGAATTACTTCGCATCACACTCTTAAAGGAGTCCATATCAAATTTGAAGACTCTTGCTATTATAGTTTTCAAGATGTAAGATTAATATTAATTACGTTGTTGGGGGGGTGCGCCTTCTCGCGGTCCTATTTTACCAATATTAGACTCAGCTCAAAATTCCAATTAGAAAGACCGAATGTCATTATACACATAAGACATTACGATACGTGGGTTGGTAACTTTTCAAGTGACAGTGCAATAAAAAATCACAATATGAAAAATGGAGGGCATTTTATATAGGAAAATCTAAATATCTTGTCTCTGGAACCAGTGGGCCGATTTCGTAAAAACTTCACATAAACTATCTGCAGACTATTTCTAAAGTCACATAAACCATCTACAGACTATTTCCAACGTACCCGTTTCCATAGTTAGTGGTAACATCAAAGTGTACACTAATTTTTATATTTATATATGGATATGTATGTATGTAGATAAATATGTGGATTAATATATGTAGAAGTATAGACTGTTTTTCTCTATGGCGTGTTTCAAAAAATTTTAATTAACAAGTACAACGGGAGCCCTAATTATCGAGTTTATTGAAAGCTACGTCTCTGCAGTCATAATTTTAACAACAGTTTTTGAATTTTTTTTTTGTAAATTGCACACCTACTTATAAATTCATAATTCTTTCTTAATAAAACATGTTGTACACCATCACTAATGTTGTCGACTTGAAAGCAGCATTATTAGCAAAAAAGGCACCAATATAAAGATGAAGGAGCATGAGTTCAACACAAGCTCGCAGCATTTTGCTTCAAAACAACATCTTTCAAATATTTCGTACTAAGACAAAATTTTCAAGCAAAAAAAAAATCGCACAAATGTCATTTACTAAATATTTCAGTTGTACGTCAGTTTTTCATCATTATCATCATCAGCAGCAGCAGGATAATTTTTGTTGTTGTTGATTTAATTTTTTTTTTTTTTTGCTGTTTTGATTTTCGTAAATGATGACTTAATAATGTGTTTATGGACTTTGCTGCTGCTGTCTTCATAAATTCAATTTATGAATTCATATTTTGTCAAACATTTTGTAAGTCGCGCATTTATGACTGCTATGAGAAGGAATGTTCTCAAAACATTTTCCAAACATGAAGCGCTGGAAGATACTGCTGTTGTTTGCAGCATGTTGTTTCTTATATGTAAGTCGATAAATATACAGTACATGTGTATATCGTGTTGGGCTTCAAAGAATGGTACGGTTTAAATTCTTTTTTGTTTCAAAATACTCTTTCGCCCGCTCCTGCAGCCAAAATAATGCGAAAAACAATGTCAGGACACACACGTTGTACGTGCTTTGCATTTTAAATGCTGACTTAGTTGTACTATGACTTCAGCTTTTTTATGTTTTTTGGAGCCGCTGCAACAACAGAGCGAGCATTTTGACATAAGTGAATGGTACCGTACCACTAATTGATCGCATCCTTTTGGTTTCGAGAGTCAATGGAGTCGAGTTCTGTTGCCAAGGTATGGTTTGTGGCATAATAAACAACTGTTAGCTAACATGAAGAATATGATGTTTAAGATATTGTACATAGTTTTTTTTATTTGATTTTCGGATCGTAGCATGTAGTTTCAGTTGTTAAAAAAATATTATTTATAAGAAAAATGTCACAAAAATATTGCCAATCATAAAGTTATTGCATGACATTTTTAACATTGTTTTATTGTGTTTTTTTTTTCGTTCTTACCCGTAAAAACAAGATTTTTTTTTAAAGCTGTTTTATGATTTTTGCCTGGGAAATAAAGTGGCTCAATTTAATTATGGTTATGTCTGCATTCAGAATTAGTTTTTGCAAAATTAATTAAACTTGCATTTCTATTTCTGTTTTTCCTTTTCCTGATGGCTAAATCTTTGACTTTCAGGAATAATCGTTTAGATAAATTTTTATCACTTTTAATTTATTAATGCTAAGCCGCTTTACTTCGTACAATTTTTACATTTCAGCATTCCAGTGTCATAGGACGTGATACTACTCTACTAGGTTTTTAACCCCCGAACAAAAAAAGGGTGTTATAAGTTTGTAGTGTGTGTCTGTGTATCTGAGTATCTGTGTGTCTGTACGATTCCATGTACAGACCAAACCACTCGAAAAAATTTTCTAGAAAAAAAAACGCTATAAGTGTTTTTGAGAGCTCTGGAGTGTGTGCCAAGTTTCGTGAAAAACGATTACGTAGAAGTACGTGAAATATAATTTTAAACCTTATTGAGGAGCATGGCCCCGACCTAGCATAAAATTATGTCATTCTAAGAGTCCAAAACTGTTTGTTTGGATTCGTGGGAATCGGATAAGTAGAAATACATATAATTTAGTTGTAACCTTTCATTGGAGTGGTCCCCTCCACATTTTTAAATACAAGATTTAGTATTTTTAGAGATCAGGGTATGTGCCATGTTTTATAGAAATCAGTTAAGTAGGATTAAGTAAAATGAAATAATATATGTATACTAATGAGAGTGGCCCGCCATCATTTTTAAATGCAAGAGTGTTTTTCAGAGCTCTGGGTGTGTGCCAAGTTGTATAAAAATCTACTTAGTTCAAGAATTTATTTTATATTGGCAATTTTTTTAATTTTGAGTTTTTCGGTTTGTTGCGTTTTTTTTTAATTTTGGTGTTTGTTTTTCTATTTGGAATTTTTTTCATTTTGGCGATTTTTTTCGCGTTTTGGCGATTTTTTTCGCGTTTCGGCGATTGTTTTCGGTTTTCGGCTTTTGAAGATTTTTTTATTTGGGTGATTTTTTCGAATTTGGCGATTTATTTTAGTGTTAGAATTTTTCTTTAGTTTTGGCGATATTTTTTTTTGCGATTTTTTTAAATTTTTTTAATTTTTTTTTGGTTTGGCGATTTTATAATATTTGGAGTTTATAGTTTTACAGTTTTTGAAAATTTCAAGAGTTTACCTCTTACAGTTTCCAAGATATATCAAATTGTCAAATTTACATAGTCAAAATTGCATTAACTGATGGACCACCCTTTAATTAAAATTTTTTTTAAATTTTAGTGTTGACTGTTGTAGTCTATAGAAAAATACATTAATTTTACAAATTTCAATTGTCAATATACTTATGTACATACAACTATATGTATGTTACATGTGATTTTAAAATTTTTCGTTGCTCGTTTTAAAACACCCTTTAATTTTTAGATCTCATGTATTTGTTGTTGTATCGGCTAAGATTCTACATACTCTGTCCTGAGAAAATAGCGTGTGATGGACAGGCGGACATCGTAGCGAAAACAATAGGGATCCTTTTTTCACCTTTGGTGTACGGAACCCTAATAAGCACAGTTGAATTGAAAGCCTTCAGCTTTCTTGAAGTCAGTTAAAATTAAGTAAATGTGTACTCAAAGTTTAGCAAAAATCGGTTGGAATTAAATACTGAAAGAACAATGTACAGTTTTTATGCATGGAGCTGTCAACTTTTTCAACCCCAAAAGCTATTTCTAAACTATCATTCTTTCAAATCCATGTTGATTACTTTATAAGAAACAGCAATTCAGAGATACGTGGGTTACAACTCAAAGCTTTTTCAGCGGCATACTAGGATTTCATTTTTAGAGTTATTTCGCTTGAATATGTTTAAAAATTTCATACTGACTCAACACATTCAAGCTGAAAATTTTTTGACTTAAAAAAAAATTTATTTTGTACAAGCGCTGTCAATCATGACAATTAAAAATTAATAATCTTAAGAAACTCTTATTTTTGCAAATATATCATTTATAATTATACATATGTATATATATACATATATATACATATATGTTTCTAAAATATTTTAATTCAAATAATTCATACCAAATTCTTTGTAAAGTTTCTCACATCATATTCTCCTTTACAAAATCAACAAACAAAATTCTTCATATAAAAATTAATACAACTACTTCAATATCACTTTCAAAACATTATAATTTTGTGATTCAAAAAATTTTCTTAGAATTAAATTTTCTCATTATATCATATTCTACAAGGCAACCAACAATCAGCAGACATTTGGCGTCGAGATTTGATCCCTTTTAAAAATGTTTGTATTAAAATTTAAACTGCAACTAGTCCCAGCAACAGCAATCTTCATTTTATGTCTAACTGAATGAAAAAAAAAATACTTGAAAATTTATTTTTGTTGAAAATCATTTCGCTGAAGTTTGCAAAAAACCGTCAGTCAACCTTTAAATAAAATATTAAAAAAAACATTTTTTTTAAATGCTGACTTTGGCGAATAGTCACAAAATTATATTCTGCTATAGAAATTGTTAAATATAAAAAGTTTCAAATTAATAATTACTTGAATGATATTTTTTTACATAAAATGTTTTACTTGAAAAAAATTTATGAAAAAAAAACAAAACAAAAAAACATAAACTCGTGTTTTCAACAGAATTCCGGTACAATTTCTTGGAACTAATTTTTCCCAAGCTTTTGTATAAGTGTCAGTTTTGTAGCAGATTGTTATTTTAACAAATAACAAAACTGTTATACTCATATGACATACAAAATGAAAGCAAAAACACGTCTACAGGTATGACATTTAAAACCTTATTTAATTGCACCCTACCACAGAAATGTAACAAGGTTTGACATTCCCTTTGAGTTCATGTCTCTATTTTCCAAATTTTTGCAGAAATTGTTTATATATTGTAATGAAAATTTAAGCATACTAAAGCGTAATTTTTTATCAACTCTCTTTTTGGAAACCCTGTCAATAGCAACTCAGCTGCTTTCGTTTATCATCCTACGGTTAAACGTGTTCAGTTTGGTCTTTAATTTAACCATTAATCCACTTTCAAATGAACAATGCTTGCATATTATTAAATTTTATTATCAAAATTCACGCTCAGTTAAGAAAGTGCATTGCGCAATTTTTCCATTTTATGGTCAGTTTTAGCGACCTTCTCAGGCAGCTATTCGGGATCGCACCAAAATTGCATTATCGAACATTAAACCACTGAACAGAGGAAACTGACCGTGAATTATGGATTCAGCACCAGCATCTGTTACTTTTTTTTGCCCTGAAATGTGTTTTCAGCAAGACGTTAGCCACATGCCACACAGCACGCGATACAATGGAGGAGAATTCGGTGAACAGTTTATTGTTTTGGGCCGATCAACTGGCCGCCCAAAAATTGCGTTTTAACCCCTTTAAACTATTTTTTGTGGGACTATGCTAACGCTCATGTCTATAAGAACAAGTCCGCAGCGGTTGACGTTAGGTTAGGTTAGCAAGGGTGGAGCCTTACCACATCTCCACTCGGAGACCCAATTGGGTCCATTGTGATTTCCTTCTCTTGCCAAAAAAGTAATATTTACCCTTTCATTTGTAGCCAGAAGTGACCCCATTATCCATCACTAAGCCCCCAAATTCCAATGATGAAGTCCATGATATCCTCTAGTTTATACTTAGTAGAGGTTTCATAGAAACGTCTGCTCAACCATCTAAGCCTATGAAGTTACAACTTTGGACAATGGCAGATAATATGTTCATCCTCGCACATCCTACAAAAATCTGGAGAGCCAGTCTCTCAAGAACTGGTTCTTGCTCTGACCGAGCAGTGACCAGTCAACACACCTCTCATGATTTGCACCTCCTTCCTATTCATGTATAGTAGTAGTTAAGATCGTCCCGAGTCTAGTTTTGGCCAAAAACCCCTCGACACTCTACAATCTTCACCATGAACTGTTGGTCCTTCTTTCTACCCAATTACTGAGTTCTTAATAGTAATGACCTATCGGTAATTTAACCAATCTGTCCGACATTTCCTCATCTGACGCCAAGCCTATTCTTGCCAGCTCACCGGCAATTTCTATTTCCCTCAACACTGCTGTGACCAGGAACCCAACATAGTCTGACACTATACTTATTCATAAGCAAGTGAGGGCTTCAAAGCTTTTAGCACTGCCTGGATGTCGACGTTGAATTTTACCTTCTCACTTTCAGCTATATTCTTGGCCACCATCTCCGTGGCCTTGGGGATCGCTAAGACCTCAACCTGGAAAACACTACATTCATTCGGCAGGCAGAAAGAATTTTTATCCTCAAGATATAGACACCAACACCTGTGCATTCCCCCATTTTTGATCTATCTGTAAAGACTGCACAATCCTCATACAGCCTATCGAATTTGACCCAATAGTCCCTATTCGGATAACCATTAAGGGTGCTCTACTAAAATCAGTTTGAGCGATATTATAGTCCAAAACCGATCTTATTTAAGATTGATGTGTGACCCTGTGATATCCTTGTCCTCACCAAACCTGTTTCTACGAGTGTAAGGAGACTTCTATCCACCGTTCCCATCACAAAATTCTCTATAGGAAGTAGATGAAGAATGACGTCTAAGCTAGCCTGAGGTGTGCTCCTCTGAGCACATGTGATGCCCATCGAGGCACATCTCTGAACCTTAGCTAGTAATCTCCTGTGACTTTTATTCCTCAATACCTCCCACCATACCACACAATCATAGGAAATAACCGGTTGACAACCGATGTGTAAATCCAGTTTACTACCTTCGGTAGCAGACCGCAGTTCCTTCTTTGGGGCCCCCTCTGCTAGTCTCAGCTCCACCCCTCCCATCCTGTGTAGTACAACTCTTTCCACTTTGTATCTCCTGGTAAAGAGGACTAGCACGGTTTTCTCTGGATTGATTCCTAGCTAGTCATTTACTGCTGGCCCAGGAGGATAGATCGCCCAACGCCAACTGCATGATTTCACTGGTAGTGGGAAGAAACTTTTCCGTTACCAGTAAAACCACGTTATCCGCATATGCAACCATCTGCCGTCTGCTGCTGTCACAACGCCTAAGAATTGCGTTCATTGCCAACAAATACAATAGAGGTGACAAAACTCCTCCCTGTGGTGTACTTTTTGTCACTAATCTCCTCAGGTTTTCTTTCTCTTTTTCTTACTCGAGTTCTGCTGTTAAGCATGATAACTATCCACTCCACTAGAAAGTTGTGAACCCTAAGAGTCTGCACCGACTCCATAATAGCCTCGTGATACATCGGCTGGCATGTTGAAGAGAGTAAGTTAAATTGGATTCAGCGTATCAATAATTTGAGGCGTAGGCACGGTCAACATTTTTACATGAAATCATATTAAGATTTAATGCATTTCTCTAAATCTTATGTGTATTTTTAATCAAACTCTTATAAAATTACAGCTTATATATTTCCATACATTTATATATATATATATTTTTGTTACCATCAGGGGCAGTTAAAAAGTTTCCAGGAATAAAATACTTAACTCCGGAAAAATATATGTAGTGCAAACACTGGTGCTGAAGAAAATTTTTGGTATGCATGCATTTAAGATTCGTTAAATATTGATTTCTTGATATATGAAGGGTATGCGAAATTCGTTAAGGCTGCACACAATAATTTTTACTTGGTGTTTATTTATTCGGTTACAGTGCTTTTATTCCAAACTATTCAAATTATTATTACGAATGTATGTATGTACATTATAGAAGATCTCAAATTACTTTAGATATTATTTTGTTTAATATTTTTTATGTCTACTTGTTGTAGGCAATAGTTTTTTTTCAACAGAGCAAAACAAAATACCTAAGACTAATTAAATTATGTACATGCATATTGCAATATATTTCAGCTAATCTGGCTATAGACAGCAAAATTTTAAATGAAAAGCTTATATAATTTAACTCAGTGAAAAAAAGTTTTAGTTTAAGGTAAGTAATTTTTAATATAGGCATTTCCACAGGAATGTCAACTTTTTGTAGAGTGCGATACCAAAGAACATGTTTTTTTTTTAAAGGAACTTTTTTTATTTCTGTATATATTTGCTTAGGACAGCTCTATATTAGGTAAAATTAAAAAAAAATCGAAAAATGGTTTTTCTAGTGGAACTGGAAATTTCTGATACAAGGTTTTTAATAATAACGGCCGTATTATTATAATTCGTATTTCCAGTGTTCTTTTGTCAAAATGTTAATGGGAATTGTGTTTTAACTTTTTACGGGTGATTGTGGTAGAAAAGAGAAATTAAATATAAGTTTATAAGGTATTTAAATAACTCTTGTCTAAAGGGTGGCTGCAATTTTTTGATTTGCAAATTACTGCGATGTATCGGTATCGGTATCGGAAACCATGTATTTTTTAATATATGCTGCGCCCTGCACTTTTATGCATACTCTTTGCTAAAAATTTATTAGTTGGTTGGTTCGTTTACGTGGCTGCTTGATATCTGCAAGCAAAGAGGTATAATGGTGACATTTCGTTTCCACTTGTACGAGTCCTAACCTATCAAAAATACTTATGTGGGGGTCTAAACGCAAGAAAATGATTTCGAATTAGCTTGTTATTAATATATAAATTCGGAATAATTTGTTTCGTTTCGAATTCCAAAGGACCCATTGATATATCCAGTGATCAGTTGCACGAGATACACTGTGTTGCGTTGAAATATGGCATGAGGTCCCCTATGCCAATCTGTAACAGGTCAGATTTCTCTGTCATGTTATTAAATTTATTAATATTCCTTGCATATTTTCTATAAAAAAAATATTCGACGTTTATAAAAAACAAATTAACAAATTTTTTGTGAAAAGATTCTTTCGCCATCTGAGTTATCGTAGTGGTTGAAGTTGTTGCTTTTGAATTATTTTAATTTTTTCATAAAAATGTACCCTTTGATACTAGTACCAAACGAAAAAATGCAAATGCAATTCGCCCATTGACAGCGATATGCGTTAATCGTTCGACGAAGTTAGCGAAAGACATAACTTGTACAATATCGCGGCAGAAGAAGACAAACAAAATTGGATTATTGCTGTTGCAGTGGTGATCAAGATGTAGCCTCTAGAGTACATTGTTTCAGTTTAGAAAGTGTAAAAAGAATTTCACGGGCACAAAAGGAAGTAAACGAAGAGTTTATGAAGAAAAATTTGCGCCATTACACCAAGGACAGCAGTTACTTTGCTAGGCTTGTCAAAAGATTTTTTTGTTATTGATCTTGAGATCTAAGAAGAGCGCCAAGATTATCAGCAAGCACTAGAAATACCGTGCCATAAATAGAACAAATAAATTCAGCGAAGTACGACTTTGCATTCGAAGCGTTCCGTACGGCGCTTTTTATTGGCGATTTTTCGGTTTAATGAAAATTTCTTTAATATTGACCCCTTTTAAGTCTTGACGATTTTTAATTTTTGGAATTTTTTTTACACTACATATTTTTAGTTTCAGCGATTTTTATACCCTTTACCAAAAAATGGTAAAAGGGTATATATAGGTTTGTCATTCCGTTTGTAATTTCTATAATATTAATAAACACATAAAGTATATATATTCTGGATCCTTATGCATAGGGAAGACGAACAAGCGATGTCCGTCTGTCCGTCTGTCTGTACGTGAAATCGGTTTTCCCAAGCTCCCAGAAGAGCTAGCGACTTCATTCTTGGACTGGTGTGTCAGAAATTTTCCGAAAAATTTTGCTATTGAAAATCAGCAAAATCGGGCAGACAGTTTCAGAGCTGGAAAACTCAAACTCTATTTTCCCATAGAAAATAACTACCGAAAACAAGTTTTTATTACTTTTTTATTAAATTAACTTATTTTATACTTCGGTATGAATAAAATTGGTATTTTTAATTAAAAAAAATATTTTTAAAATTTAACAAATTAAAAAACGTTTCCAGGGTTGGAAAACTTTAACTTTTTTCCTAATAATTAAACATATTTCATGTTTTAGGAAGAAGGCGATTTTCTCAGGAACGGTAAAGGCTACGGGTCTGTAATTTGGACAGTGTATGTAGAACTTTGGTCGCTACAACAACAAATATATAAAAGGTATAAATTAAAGGGTGTTCCAAAATGAGCGACGAAAACTTTTAAAATCCCATGTAATATACATACAATTGTATGTATGTGTGTACATATGTATATTGACACTTGAAATTTGTAAAATTAGTGTATTTTTATTATAACACTAAAATTAAAAAATTTAAATTAAAGGGTGGTCCATCAGTTAATGAAATTTTGACAAATTGCTATATCTTGGAAACTGTAAAAGTTAAACTCTTGAAATTTTTAAAAACGGTCAAACTAAAAAATCCGAAAATTATAAAATCGCCAAAAATTTAAAAAAATCGCCAAAATGAAAAAAATCGCCAAAATCAAAACAAACGCCAAAAACCGAAAAAAATCGCCAAAACAAAAAAAAAAACTGCTTATGTGAACAAAAATCGCCAAAAGTTAAAATAAAATCGCCTAAATGAAAAAAAAATCGCCAAAATAAAAAAAAATCACCAAAACGAAAAAAACCCAAATATAAAAAAATGCCATAAACCGAAATAAAATCGCCATATCAAAAAATAATTGCCCATATGAAAAAAAATCGCCAAAAATTAAAAAAAATCGCTTATATGAAAAAAAATCGAGAAAAAATCAAAAAAATCGCCAAAACGAAAATAAATCGCCAAAATTAAGAAAAAACGCCATAAACCGAAATAAAATCGCCAAATCAAAAAAAAATTGCGCATATGAAAAAAGATCTCCAAAAATTAAAACAAATCGCTTATATGAAAATAAATCGGCAAAATCAAAAAAATCGCCAAAACGAAAAAAAATCGCCAAAATTAAAAAGAGCCAAAACCCAAAAAATCGCCAAAACAAAAAAAACTGCTTATGTGAATAAAAATCGCCAAAAATTAAAAAAAATCGCCAAAAATTTAAAAATATCGCCAAAACGAAAAAAATCGCTAAAACGAAAATAAATCGCCGAAATTAAAAAAAACGCCAAAAACCGAAAAACATCGCCAAAACAAAAAAACTGCTTATGTGAACATAAATTAAAAAAAATCGCCTAAATGAAAAGAAGTCGCCAAAATAAAAAAAAATCGCCAAAACGAAAATAAATCGCCAAAATCAAAAAAACATCACCAAAACGAAAATAAATCGCCATAAATTAAAAAAAATCGCCAAAACGAGAAAAATTGCCAAAATGAAAAAAAGGCTAAAATTAAAAAAAAGCCAAAAACAGAAAAAAAACGCCAAATCAAAAAAAAATTGCCCATGTGAAAAAAATCGCCAAAAATCAAAAAAAAATCGCTTATATGAAGAAAAATCGGCAAAATCAAAAAAATCGCCAAAACTAAACAAAATCGCCAAAATTAAAAAACGCCAAAAACCGAAAAAATCGCCAAAATTAAAAAAACGCCAAAAACCGAAAAAAATCGCCAAAACGAGAAAAAAGTGTCAGAACAAAAAAAATCCCACAATGACAAAAATCCGCAAAAATCGCCAAAACAAAAAAAAATGCTTATATGAACAAAAATCGTCAAAAATTTAAAAAAATCGCCTAAAAAAAATTGCCAAAATCAAAAAATCTCCAAAACGAAAATAAATAGCCAAAATTAAAAAATAAAACGCCAAAAACCGGAAAAAATCGCCAGAACGAGAAAAAACTGTCAAAACTAAAAAAAATTGCCAAAAAGAAATAAAAACGCCAAAAAAAACGAAAAAATCACCAAAACAAAAAGCAAATTGCCTATATGAAAAAAATCGCCAAAATAAAAAAAACGCCAAAAAACGAAAAAATCGCCAAAATTAAAAAAACGCCAAAAACCGAAAAAAATCGCCAAAACGAGAAAAAAGTGTCAAAACAAAAAAAAAATCCCACAATGACAAAAATCCGCAAAAATCGCCAAAACAAAAAAAAAATGCTTATATGAACAAAAATCGTCAAAAATTTAAAAAAATCGCCTAAAAAAAATTGCCAAAATCAAAAAATCTCCAAAACGAAAATAAATCGCCAAAATTAAAAAATAAAACGCCAAAAACCGGAAAAAATCGCCAGAACGAGAAAAAACTGTCAAAACTAAAAAAAATTGCCAAAAAGAAATAAAAACGCCAAAAAAACGAAAAAATCACCAAAACAAAAAACAAATTGCCTATATGAAAAAAATCGCCAAAATAAAAAAACGCCAAAAAACGAAAAAATCGCCAAAACGAGAAACAAGTGTCAAAACTAAAAAAATTGCCACAAAAAAATAAAAAAAAAATAAAAAAATCGCCTAAATGAAAAAAATCGTCAAAATCAAAAAAATCCCCAGAACGAAAAAAATCGCCAAAATTAAAAAAAACGCCAAAAACCGAGAACAGTCGCCAAAACCAAAAAATAATTGCATATATGAAAAAAAATCGCCAAAATTTAAAAAGCACTAAAATAAACATAATGCCAAAAACCTAAAAATTGCACTAGAAAAAAAGTATGAATTTTTTCACAAAATGAATATGTACCTACATATCTCTGTGCTTATGTATGTATCTCTATACTACATAAACGCAGTTTGGTAAAGGGTATATAAGATTCGGCACAGCCGAATATAGCACTCTTACTTGTTATAATTTATATTTAATTTTCTTAAATTTTATGTAAAAAAAATACAAAGAAAATTCATACCGATGAGTTGTGTTTTAGGGGGTGAGTTAGGCCATCAAAGTTGGCACTCAAGTCCATATATTCAATGTAATTATTTTTATTAGGTTTATTTTGACTATATGTATATCTATGAAATAATTTAATATATATAAGCTCTTATTGTACATGCTTAAAATAAAAAATTTCCATATATGTATATACAATTGTGTTACATAAAATTGTTTGTAATTTGTTGGTTATTTTCCTCATTATTTTCTAAAATATTAATTTTAGCAAAAAACTCTCTGTGATACTAATGTTGTTGACTTAAAAAGCTAAAATATTGTCATATGTCATATTCTTGTAAAATGGTTTTTTTAAAAATAGTCATAGGCAAAAAATTACTTTGAAAAATATCTTGAGGGCCGGGCGCACCGTCTAAAACGCAACTTATCGGTATGAAATTTTTTTGTATTTTTTTTAAATAAAACTGAACTGATTTGTGGGGTGAGAGTAGAAGAACTAAAAAATAAAAAGTCTCCATATAATTAACGGCCACTCTAGTGTACACATACTTATGTATATGATTTCCTGTATATTATATCCTCACAAAACCATAAACGTGAAAAAAGGCCAAGCTCATTTCCAAAGTTTTACCATTAAAAGTAGTGAGATAAAAATATTGACAAAGTTATTGTTTGGCACAATACCTATCACTGTAATATGGTATGGAATATATAATTTTGTAATCGTAAGGGTGTCATATAATTTCTAGATAATCTGCTAACTTGACAATATTTTTCCCGATATAAAGAAATAAACAAGTATGCATTATTCTCTCCTTTTTTAGAAAGGCAAAAATATTGCCAAGTTATCAGATTATCTAGAAATTATATGACACCCTTACGATTACAAAATTATATATTCCATACCATATTACAGTGATAGGTATTGTGCCAAACAAGAACTTGGTCAAAATTTTTATCTCACTACTTTTAATGGCCGAAATTTGGAAAGGAATTTGGCCTTTTTTCACATTTATGTTTTTGTGAGGATCTGACTACTTTTTGAAAGGTATTCTTAATAAAGCTTATTAAACTTTAAATTTCTAGTCTGTTATAGTTCTATTCACAATGACTGTGCCAGTTTAAAAGGGCAGACCTAAATACAATACAATAATGGGTTAGAGTGTGATATGCGCACCATTATGTCATTACAAGCACCGACTGATGTACTTAATTTTTTAAGAACCATCAGATATAGTGTACATTTTTCTAAAGTCTGCTCAGACGAAGTACTTTTTAAAATACAAAATTAAAGGCAAGCATAAGTGAAATGTTCATGTAAAGTTTCAATACAGTAGATTGTGTTTTAAATTTATCTAGTTGGTAACTTACCTAAGCCTATTTTTTTTTTTTTGCAAAATTTCAGTTCTCTTCGGTATAATATTTCGATAAAAATTTTATAAACGTGGCCCTACTTCCCTAATTTAACAATCGGTGCTTTCAGATTTTTCCTGTTCGTAAATGTTTTAACTTTAATTCTTAATTTTGAGCTTAAAGTGCATGCCCATGATCCCCAATTGAAACTTCCAGGATTTTAAATCTTTCTTTGTGATCTCTAACTTAGATTTATTTGCGAGTTGAATTTAAGCTCTCTAGTGCAAATTCTAGCTTGAAATGTTTTAGCCTCCACTGTCCGTCACTTTTTTTAACTCAAGATTTTGTTATGAGCAGCGCTCAAATATCATCGTCAGCTCAGCCATTACACCCAATACTTTGTACTAAATGCCAAATTTCTGTACATATGTAATTTTATATACCGGGGATTTTATCGTCGCTTTCGATAACGAGCTCATTCGATCACTTTTTTGCAGTTTGAAGTTATGGCATTCTCCATCGAACCATAGTATTACATTGTAAGGTAGCGAATGCTATAATATCAAAATTAAAAAATATAATCGAATCAACGATTATACCCCCCCCCCCCCCAACTGGGTTCTAAAAGGAAGCTGGCACATCTAATTATCTTTTTGGATGTAATTTGGAAAATTCTTTTATATAAAAATTTTGAGACCTCTGGGTTTTTAATTAGAAGAAGAGTTGTCATATGTCATGAGACACATCATGACATGCTTGTAATCAACCAAATTACATTTCTTTCCAGATAACTAATCAGAAACAAGACTATTATTTTTTTGTTATTGAATACTGCTTTAAAATCTGGAATTTGCAAACTAAAAGTTGTGGTCACTAAAAATCGAATCGTTAAAGCATTCTGCCAACAATAAAAGTTTAACTAATTTAACATAATTTATTAAACGCCGTAAAAACGATCAGTAAATTCGCCAAAACAGTGTTGAGATGATGTCTTGTTTTTTGATGTATCATAAAAAATGTGTTTCTTTCTTTTTTTGCTTTTAATTCTCATCATACATGCATACATTCAAAAATACCACGAATCATGGGTGGTTTGATCATATTGATAACAACAAACCATGTGTTTCCTGTACATTTTATTTAAATGTAAATTCACCGAAAACGTTTACAACTCCTTTTTTTATTTTTTCTTTGGTTTATTTTTATATTTGCTGCTTTTAAAGTTTTATTAACAACAGCCTTTTTGCAAAAGGCCATCACTAAGACAAAGAAGAAAAGGAGAAACAAAATATAAAAAAAAGATCAAGATTTGTCACCTCAGAACGTAATCTGTTTATTTAATTCTTAAGAAATCGTAACTGAATCCGACATTAATCACCCGCAGTCTAATTAAGAACTGTTTAGTATTCCAGGCGCTTAAGTGATATTGGTTTGTTTCTTCAGCATTTTATTTTATCGTTATTTTGAAGACTTTGCGACAACGACTGACGAAACAGCAACAAGAATAAGAAATTTTGAAAATCTACGTTCAGTGATTTGAAATGGATTTTCAGTTTGAATAGTTTTTTTTTTGAAATTGCAACTGACTTTATTCACATCTTTCAGTGAATAGTTCGAAAATAGATCAATATTAACGACAATGGTTTCTCACAGAATAAAAGACTTAGCTTATAAGGAAATTTCGAACGATTAACCATCAGCACATTCTTGCAAATCAAATAACTAAATAAATAAGTACCAGTCATTACTTTGTAAGTTATTGAAAGAGTACTTACTACCCATTATAAAATCTCGAAAAGTTTTTGTTGGGTTACTAATCTTTTTACATTATCACGTACTTACGCATGTTTATATGTTAATTTGTTTCATCATACCCACGCATATCTATCTGGGCGTGTGAGTTTATTAACATGTCATGTATTTGCAAATCAAGAAATATGAATCGATTTGTCGTCGTTACTTATTTCCAAAAGTGTTCCTTCAGACATTTCAGCGAATGTCGCTTTCTTGTTGCTTTCGTTGTTGTTTTGTCTGTCCGTGTTAGTTATTGCCGTTCGCTTCTTGAGTGTGCTTTCATTTCACAAATTAATAAAATTTTTGTATTGACATTAATAAACTGCTTTTATATTCCTGATTATTTTTAGTTGTCTTGTTGTTTGCATTCCCACAAGTGTAATGATTGAAAAAAAATATATTTTTCTTTCCGCTTTTATTTATCTTAAATTGAGGGTGTTGAGTTTATAGCTTCGTTTCTTATCCACACTCAATTTTATTATTATCCGCATTTGAATTAATATAATTTTTATTGATTTATTAACAAAACTGCTACGAAATGATGCAAACTGTATTGCTTACTCGTAACAATTGTGTTTTTGTGGCTTTTTGTTTTTATATTATTGGTATTGATTTTATGCCAACGCCCACGCAGCCCCATTTATGATACAAACATATGCATTAAAGTCCTGCACAAGACCACTTACAAGGACTTTTAAGACATGAAGGATTTTCCAAATGTTTTACTACAGCGACATGTTCTAAACAAAAATGTTGCCAAGACATTTGTTTCAGTTACTGCATGTATAGCAGTAAAAAAGAAAATACTTTTGGAATGCAAAATTTGTGATGCCTGCTTTTTCATACGCATGGGCGCGTATAGAAACGTCTTGCATGCACATACGCACACATGTTGTGTGTATGATATTTTACTTTTCTGCGCACATGCTAACGCACAAATGCATTGACATTAGTTGTGTGAGCTTGCTTTAAAAAACCACCCTTAAACACATAATACCATGCACGCAGAGAAAATCAGCTTAAAATTAATTAAAACCATATTGACTTAATATGAAAGTCTAGTCATGTTGAATTTTATTATTTCAATGTGGTAAAATTCTAATTTACAGTATTAATTTATTAATTTTATTAATTTTTAAGTATCTCTATATACATTTTCTATTGTATTTAAAATTATTTAATTAATGTGACTCGTTCTTATTTTTAACTTGCAGCTTTTCCCCGAGTGTACCATCTACATCTTACACACACATACTCAATCGTACAATACTACTCCTTTTGATTGTTTGTTATGAAAAAGAAGTCTTCGCGACATCGCTTGTTAACACTCATATAAATGAAAATCAATACATCCATCGTACTTTGCTTGCAATACGACATTATTTTTTATTTATTGGTTTAGTATAAACATGCCAAGAGAATACATTAAAAAAAACGTATTTACATTTCAGTACGATTTACGCAGGCCTCTAATATGTATGTATATAATTACAAGTCATAAAAGATATTTCTACAATTGTTTGCATATATCAAAATAGGTGATTAATAAACATTTGTAGTAGATACGTTAAACAATAACATCATACGTCCATACAACTTAGTCATGCAGTTCGGCAAGAGGTGAGAGAGGCTTAACAAATTTAACAAAACACGTGTTCAGTATTTCATCATTAATACACAAAAAAATGTTCTTCAATTATCAGCTTTGATTGCAAAATTATGCAAATTATCATTTAAAGATAAACTTTATCAATTAAACTTTTGTTTAAAAAAAAATTTTACAAATAATCAATATAAAATTAAATTGAGTTAAATAAACTTTTGCTTGAAATGTTTAATTAAATGTTTGATTAAAAGTTTGATTGACTCAATTTTGTTTCAAATTTATTTTATTAGAAGAATAACCCCCTGTTTCTACAACGCAGGCGGTCGGCTTGAGTTAAAAATTTGTATGGAAAGCACTCACTTTTCTGAGTGATTTTCGT
This sequence comes from Tachina fera, assembly GCA_905220375.1. Lineage (NCBI taxonomy): Eukaryota > Metazoa > Arthropoda > Insecta > Diptera > Tachinidae > Tachina > Tachina fera. Next base: position 62,318,588 of record LR999964.1, read on the forward strand.
ACAAATTTTCTAGACGAGTCGTCTGCCTGAATTGTGGAAACCGCACATAAATTTTTTTTAGTCAGCTAAATTTTCAATCATTTAAATCAGTTATATTTTTACACGAAAGTTTATTTGATGCAATGAATTTTTTAATTAAACTTTTAGTTAATTAAAGCTTGCGAAAAAGTTTGACTGACTTAATTAAATCTTTTATTTATTAAATAGGGTCGCGAGAGAGGCGACCATTTCTGCGACTTCCTTTGACAATACATGCACAGAACTTCCATGCAAGTACTTTCATCAATGCTTTTAATTCAAGCACAGTTTTTTCTGTGTTATGTTTAGATAATAGTGCTGAGGAAATAAAGTGTTTTACTTTTTTAAAGCTAAAAATGTAACAAGGTAATAAATAATTTAATTCCTTAACTTAAAGACACATCAACTTCTTTGATCACAATTTGATCTCAGGCTTCCTTAATGTTTTAAAAAATCTGATTATTTGTCGCCTGTAATTTTACCTATTTGCAATAAAAAGAAATCATAACATTTTTTTTCACTAATGATTTATTACGCATGATTGGAATTTTTTCTATTAATCAAAAAATAAAATAAAATAAAAATATATGGTGAATTATTAAATAGACCATTAATCGGTCATAAATAAACTCCTTTCACGCCGTCATATTTTCTTTACTATGCAATAAAATAATTTAAAAATTTCATTTTAATAGAAAATTTTTAACAACAAATAAAATTCTATGACTCCCTTACAGCAATATAATCATAACACAAAAAAGTTAGTTTTGCAGAAAATTAGTTCAGAAATTTTTAATTTGCCTAGAACTCAATGAAAATATTAGAAAAAAATGTAAATTCTCATGAGTTAAAAAAGTATTTATACTGCATTATAACTTAGAAAAATTTATTTTTTGACACATGACTTTTTGACAATAAAGGTCCGATGTGAATATTAGTACAAACGTTTACAAAACAACCCTTTTGCAGCTTGTGCTAAGATTTCACATTTTCTATTATTTTGCAGTATTTTAAACAACACATGTAGCAATACATGTATAAATATATATGTATGTATATACATACATACATATATGCATGCACACACACATATATTTTTACACAAACAAACTCGTTGAAACATCTAAGCAACATTTCAAAAAAGCCTTAGGAAAAATAACAACATGCTTGTGGAAAACTGTTTGTTTTATTCATTTGAGAGTGTGGGTGTGTGTGTTTGTATGTGTGGGTAAGTGGGCGTTATGACTGCTCGAAAATGTTTAGTTTGAATGAGTATTAAAAAAGTATGGAAAGCTCAAAGTGTTCAGAGTTTTGCTCTAAAAACATGAAACAAGTGTGACTTGTTGTTTTCACATTATCAAAAAAAAAAAACTAAAATTTATATAAAGAAAAAAATACAATATTTTGTTGATAATGCTCTGTTTGTTCTACTTTCATGTACAAACAACGAACAACGAAGTATTTGTACAATTTTATTATTTTTGGCATTATATACAGAAAAATATATGTAGTTTGTGTTAAAAGAATATATCGATGGCTTCAAGTAGAAAGGCCCTAACTCCTATTGTTCATGAAATTGAGGTTTTCAGTGATTCCAATACATTTCACATAAATACACGTCGTCAAAAAATTTGTTGAATTTTGTAAAAAATAACACTTTTCCAAGCAGTTGTACAAAAAAAAAATACATCCCTGCAAGAACACTCCCAGTCAAATGGGCGGTCATTGAGCGCTGATGGCTTTATCTGTCTAAGTTTTTATCAGTTTGTTAAGGGCAATGTGGAAAAAGTGATGTAAACTTTTGTGTACGTGTGATTTTACATCTCTATCTAACTAATTAAAAATGTCTGCTATGGATCATATATAGCTGACCTACTTACTCTGCCTTATTTTTACTTGTCATTTGTGATTCATGTGGTGGTCACGACTGTCTGATCACACTTGATGTATATAACCATCATAGCAAACTAGTCAAACCTTCATTATTATGCACAATATACAATTGTGCACAATTTTTATACTGTTTTAATTGTTTTTATTAAATAAAAAATAAAGATATACACAAGTTAAATATTAAAAAGCATAAACAAAAATCAAAAACATTAACGTACCTTTTCACAATGTATGGTTAAAAGATAACAGGGACTTTAACAGCAAGTTTTGTATGACGAACTGTCAGTTAAAGTGCCCGTTAACTCTTAACCATAAATTGTGAAAAGGGACGTAAATCACGTAGATGTCATCTATCTCTTTTATTCACTATTGTTTTTACTTAATGTTTTCAACACTTCAATACATTTTCACAGACCGAACGAATTGTATATTTTACAATAAAATGCGATTTTTTTAGTTTTTTTTTTGGCGTATGTACATTAGATGTCCCACTCTTACATACATACATATTAGAGTAGAGCAACTAGAACAATTGACTGTCACTGTTGATTTCAATATAAAAATGTTGTAAATGTGTTAGTGAAAAAATTACGTTTCTGTTAGTTTCAGTCACTCATTTCTTGTGGGGATATTGAATAATACAGTCTCTATTATGTTTTTACCTTCTCCTGTAAAGTTCCAATTATTTAAGTTAGGGCCTTTCTACTTGACACCAACGATATGTATGTACTTTCAACTATATTATGGTAGTTATTACTCGTAACAGAGTTTGAAAGAAGGATTTCATTTGAAATGGAAAGGTACAAACAATTCTTTGTCTCATATAACAGTCAGAGCTTGTGCATATGTTGTGAATTTTGATTGTTGGGTATTCAACCATACATAAGAATTGATAGACAACTTTAACAACAACCTCTGCAAATTTAAGTCATTAGATCTCGACCACATTCAAATAATAAAATATATATATATTTATTATATTTTGTTATAATATTTATCTCAAATGAGTTTATTAATAACTAGCTTAGCCCGGCAAATGTTGTCTTACCCTCAATTAATTCATTTTTGCCCTGTGTGTTTTTTTTATGCTGATCTATCTATGATTCATATTTCATCAAAGTTAATTATATATTTTCTGAGGCAGTAATCCTCCCTATGTCGAGCGGTCAGATAGACTGGCGGCGGAATGAAAGGAGAACAACGTACTGACGTTAAAATCGCTTTGATTTTCTTTTGACTATGGAAACTATTACTTTAATATATGTGACAGCGCATAGAGAAAGGGACCTAAGGGTAAAAGAAATAAATTTTCGTTAATTTTTAATTATTATTTTTCGAATTTCATTTGTTTCTATATTTATGATTTATTTGAACGGACTAAAGTTCGTATCGCTTTTTTAAGCCAAATTACATGTGATAATTATTAATTAACAAATACCATCAAAGTTAGTTGTAAATATTCTGACAACACATAGTTGAACGGAACAGCCAGCCGTTTTCGAAGGCCACTAAACCTTCATCATCAGCGTTCTTCTGTGTTGGTCCACTGTGTGTGGTGTCAGTTGATGTAGATTTCTGCCTTATATACGAAACTTTCTTGCAAATGGAATACGTGAATTATTTTGATTCATCGTATTTCAATTTGCTGAAAACGTGTTTTGTAATGAAAGCCCAAATTTACCATCTCTAATTTACAACAGACTTACCATTGTCGTTTATTCTTTCCTAATTATGCACATTTCACTTTTTTTTTTGATGTGGTCTTGAGTTAGTTTTTCAATTAAATTTCATTTTTATTTTGAGAAAATTGTAAGGCACGCAAGATGAAGTTCGTAAATCAGATTTTATTAGTATCAAAAATAGTACACTAAGGGAAAAAACGTGCGAAAATCAAGATCTTACGCTCAAAATCAAATCATTTCAATCTCAATAGTCTGGTAAATGCGAAAATTCTTGATTTAAGAATAAAATCTTAATTCTTTTTAAGATCACATTTCGGATTGTAATCTTGAATTAAATCTCATTTTAAGATCGAATTCAAGAATTTGTTCTTAGTAAAAATCTTTAATTAAGATTATATTCTTAAAAATTTAAAAATATAATCTTAAAATTAAGACCACGTTCATAATTTTAAGAATTCATTCTATGAATTAAGATTTTATGCTTAAATTTGAGAACAACAATTTTACCGAACAAATTTCAAGATTGACATGTGAAAATTTTCATAATCTAAATCCCAGATTGTTGTTCTTAAAACTAGATCATTAGTTTTCTATTAGTATACGAATTGTGTTAAATCATCCTTTTGATAGGAAACTTTTTCTAGGACGAAGTATAGATATGTATGTATGTATTTCTACTTTCTTAATTTATTTTTTATTTAAAGTTGAATACACATCTGATGAACTTATATCATAATGAATGAACAAATTCATATAAAAACAGTATTATTTATACTTTTTTTTATACGAAGTTGTTAATTCATCATGGTATGAATTCATTACGTGTGGACACTCAATTATAACTATAACCTTTTTTTACTATTTCTATGCTTTTTGTATGCTAGGTATCAAGATTTTTAGATATTACGACGTTTTTGAAATAAAACTGGGAGAATATAATAAAATAAAATAATAAGTTTAATAAGTGCTTTATTTGGATTTTAATTATAGTTTTGCTTATAATATTTTTATTGTATTATGGTGTAGGAAAAGAAAAAGAAATAGATGCATATCGAATATAAATCATTTCTTGTGTTTTGTATAAGATTCTGAGCGTAATCACTTATTCTATTGGGTTTCACAAAAAGCTTATTGTCAAATGATTTTTGAAATTATGTGCATGTGCCTAAGATAAGAATTTTGAAACTTTTCAAAAGTAAGGTTGAAGTCTACTGATGATTTGTTAAAGCAACAATGAAATACTAACATGCAAGTATAAATACATATATTTTATATCAAAAATATTAGTTTTAATATTTTGTGAGTGGAATTTGAACTGTATGCAAATTTGGCATATATTCTTTGCTTAAAAAAGGGACAAATTTTTAATCGTAATCGACCGATTAATGGGTGCGATTACGATTACTATGAAAAGGTGCAATTAATCGCGATTACGATTACGATTATAATCGCAGTGCAAGCCCTAATAGGGGGCTTAACGGCTTTGGACCCTTACCTAAGCTCTTTAGTGTGACCTCACATTGCCTATGTCCGTAAGGAGGTTCCATTCTTGATTTTATTTAAAAAACATTTAAATCGGATTGGCAGTTCCGGAGATTACCTCTTACAAACATATAAACATACAAACATAGAAACAAACAAAAATTCTTCAGCTTTCTAATATGTATTTGTTGAGACAAAAAAAAATATTAAAATCAGTTTTTTCGTACTCATCCAATTCATTTACAAATATTCACACATATTGGACTCTTCTCTTTTTTGCACAATGGGCATGAAAATAACCAATTGAATTGAATAAAGTTCAAGAAAGACTGAAGTAATAATGTCATAGAACAACTAAAATTTATTTGGTGGTGGTCAAGCATGTCTATATTCATTTCATGTTCATGTTCATGTTCGTGTGCTGGCTTATGTTCTAAGTTATAGCACAGGCATGGTAGTATTAGACATAAATTTAAAAAACTCACTTTGCGTGGATAAATATTTTTTGTTTGTTTTAATTTATTTAATTTGATTTAAAACTATTTTATTTAAATTAAAATTTATTAACTGGTGGTTAAGCATTGTTATGTCTATATTTCATTGGTGCTTTGCCAAATCATTGGTAGACTTTAGCCAAATATTTTGAACAGTCGAAAACTTCTTATATATAAGACAAGAGGTTTGAGATTGTTCAAAATATGTGGTTGAAGTCCACTGAAGCCACACAGCCACCCACACATTTTACATTAAATTTTATATACCCATATGTATGTATTTATTGGCAAATGATATATAAATATCACGAGTATGATGCGTATATTTTTTTTGTCCGATTAAATATCCATAGACTGAGTATAAGTATCAGACAGAGTCAATGTAGCATATTTGAGGGTTTTGCAATAGCAAAGTAGAGATGCTCTAGCATGTTGAAATCGACTATAGTCACCGTTGCTTGATAGAAAATATGTGAACGTAAAATTTTTTTGAGCTACAATTGTAATTATATGCATTTAAAAAAATTAAGACAATTTACTTATGAAATTTTTTGAAGTACTCATTGTCATTCTCTTGTCCCTACTAAAAGACCCTTCGTATGATTTTTGATATTATATAAAACCACATGCCTGTATAATTTTAAAACTGTTTTTAGAAAAATTAACGGAAAAATACTACGAAAAATGTTTTTACAACACATTTCATACTTTTCCACAACTGTTCTCTTGTACAACAAAGCCAACAGCAACAAAATAATATGAAATTCTGAAAAGTTTAAAATAAATTTTATGAATATCGAACAACACGTGTTGAAAATTGCCAAATACATACAAAGTACGAACAACCAAATTATTGAAATAATTTTGCAAGAAAATGTTAAAATAATAAATGCTATAAAAGCTGTAAGGACATTATACAAAAAAAAAAAAAAAAGAAACAGCAAATGGAAAACTCTGTAAAAATTAGGAAAATAAAAAATATCTTTAAGAATTTTAATATCGTAGAAATAATTTTTTTTTGATTTCACTTAAAGGAAACCATAAAAACTAACGGTTTGTAAAACAGTTTGCCTTTTGACATCAAATATAATTACAGTAGTGAACATTACAGATTTCTCTTATGAATACTAATATTTTTCCAAGAAGACTAAAAACAGAAGTCCTTATCAGACAATGTGTTGCAATGATATAACTGCATGGGAAAGAAACATGCACTTACTTCTCTTACACTCATCATTATTTGCATTACAATTTCCAACTGTGTTGCTGTCGCCTAACACTTGTTGTGTTTAACTTTCATTTTTTTTTTGTACAATTTTTATGGCCTGTTATTGTCTCCAAATTTGGCTTGTTTTTCTTGCATTCTCAGTTAACACCTGACAAATTTCTTATTTCAACACCTTAGTTGTCTGTCTGGGGTCAAATATTTTTTTTCATTACGTATTTTCATTGTGTTTCATATTTGTTTTACAGATTTAGTTCCGGAAGTTGGCAAGTATCACTTAATTTCAGATTTTTCTATTGTCGTTTCTTTGATCTAATCTGACATTTACAATAATGTGATTGACGATCGTACACCGTGGGCGACATTTGGTATTCAGTTTTTGTGGGTGAGAAGTTTTGTTTGGGAATCTTAGATGTCTAATATCCTTTGCATTGTTTCACTTACAGTTTGCTTTCTTTTTTTATACGAGTATGTCTGTAAGAAAAACATCTCAAATATTTGTTTATTGTTTTGAATGAAACTATTGTAATGCTTAGGTGTGCAAATGGAAAAATTAATGTAATAATAACATTAAGATTTGAAAGATGTACAGGGATATCGTGCAAATGTGCACGTAATGCGTTTCAATAATATTTTTCTAATAAATTTATTTGAATTAAATAAGATGCAAATCGGCTCAATATAATATTCTTAATGGAAACTAACACTAAGGCCCAAAAAGGAAGGACCCACCTTCCATTATTTTTCAAAAACTATATTTCCAGAAAACTGACAACATGCATTCAAACAAACCAAAATACTTTTCTACAGAAAAAAATAGTGTGATATAACCAGAGAGAAAGCCAATAATCAATCTCGATAATTTCTATTTAAATTAGGTTATTCCCGAAAAAGCAGGACAAGCATTCTTTGAGCTCAATTACTAGGTTTATACGCATACTGTTTATACGGCATAGCTAAAGTACATAAATTTGGTAGCACTTCTATAGAAAACTTACTTTTGTTGACAAAAAATTAGTGCTAATGTACAAAATGTCAAATAAATATTTATTTTAATTGTCATTATTTGCTTCTGTTAATGTTTTTTGTGCAATATTTATCCATAAATTGTTTTTTTTTTTGTTATCAAACATTTGAAAGCGTGACAACCACAAGCATTTTATTTGCAAATAGTGCCTTAACCAGGAATTGTTTTTTGCAAATAAAAAATTAAATAAATTCGCCCTTTATGCGCCAAAATTCCCTAGTTGCAATGTTTTTATTTGCAAATAAGTCGCACGTATAAACGTAGTAAATATTTAATTTTCTTTTATCAATTGGGTGAAAAAATGTCATCACAAAGAGGTTGTATTTAATTATTTTTAATTTCGTTATGATATGGAATGCAGTATATATACAAATACATATGTAAGTTCCACTAATTCCTTGTACCATAAAATTTCATCCCTTTTATTTTCGTGTAAACATTGTTTTCGTAAGTCGCACTCAACAACTATCATCATCTTAGTGCTCACTACTATTGGCAATGATAAGTTTACAAATAACTTGTGAACAGATATGATATACAGTAATTTTAGAAAAGCATTTGATAAACTAAATCACGATATTTTACTGCACAAATTATCTGTTGTGGGGTTGAGTAACTCGGCTTTATTTATCAAGTAAAGTAAAATTTAGAGATGTTACACCAAAAGTCATCTGGGTCCTATCTTATTCGCATTATTTATCAGTGATCTTCCTTCTCTTATTTTGCACTCTAAAGTTTTATTGATGTATGCTGATGATGTGTAAATTTTTCAATGTTTTTAATGATATTAAGGGTCATCATTTACTGCAGTATGATATTGATAACTTCTCTAGATGGTGCAAAATAAATTTACTAAATTTAAATATTAAAAAATGTAAAAACATGCCCTTCTTTAAACAGATAAAATTTGACTCATTTTCTATTGTTGATGACGCTACACTGGAAACGGTCGACAACATTCTGGATTTTGGTATATTGCTAGATCACAGGTACAACTTTCGTGATCACGTCTCTGTAACTATTAATAAAACTTATGAGGACTTTTATGTATGAAATGCTGGTCTAAAGAATTTTCCGATCCATATCTCATACAACTCTTATGTACATCACTTGTATGACTTATTTTTGAATACGTATCTGTTAAATGGAACCTATGGTATTCTTTTCATATTAATAGCATTGAATCAGCTAAAAATCAGTTTTTAGGGTTCCGTTCACCAAAGGTGAAAAATGGAACCCTATTGTTTTCGCTACGCTGTCCGTCTGTCCGTCTGTCCGTCTGTCCGTCACACGGTATTTTCTCAGGAACCGTAAGACCTACGGACCTGAAATTTGGACAGAGTACGTAGAACCTTGGCCACTACAACAAAAAATACATGAGAATTAGAAATTAAAGGGTGCTCCAAAACGAGCGATGAAAAATGTTAAAATCTTATGTAATATACATACAATTGTATGTACATATGTATATTGACACTTGAAATTTGTAAAATTAGTGTATTTTTATATAGACTACAACAATAAACATTAAAATATTAAAAAATTTAAATTAAAGGGTGGTCCATCACTTAATGCAATTTTGACAACTTGCTATATCTTGGAGACCGTAAGAGGTAAATTCTTGAAATTTTCAAAAACGGTAAAACTAAAAAATCCGAAAATTATAAAATCGCCAAAAATTTAAAAAAATCGCCAAAACAAAAAAAAATCGCCAAAATGAAAAAAAACGCTAAAATTAAAAAAAAAAGCCAAAAACCGAAAAAAATCGCCGAAACAAAAATAAATGATTATGTGAACAAAAATCGCCAAAAATTAAAAAAAAAATCGCCTAAATGAAAAAGAATCGCAAAAATCAAAAAAAAAATCGCCAAAACGAAAATAAATCGCTAAAATTAAAAAAACGCCATAAACCGAAATAAAATCGCCAAATCAAAAAAAAAAAAATTTCCTATATGAAAAAAATCGCCAAAAATTAAAAAAAATCGCTTAAATGAAAAAAAATCGCCAAAACGAAAAAAATCCTCAAAATTAAAAAAACGCCAAAAACCGAAAAAAATCGCCAAAACGAGAAAAAAGTGTCAAAACAAAAAAAAAATCCCACAATGACAAAAATCCGCAAAAATTGCCAAAACAAAAAAAAACATTTTTATATGAACAAAAATCGTCAAAAATTAAAAAAATCGCCTAAATGAAAAAAAATCGCCAAAATCAAAAAAAATCGCCAAAACGAAAATAAATCGCCAAAATTAAAAAATAAAACGCCAAAACCGGAAAAAATCGCCAAAACAAAAAAATTGCCTATATGCCAAAAACAAAAAAAATCGCTTAAATGAAAAAAATCGGCAAAATCAAAAAATCGCCAAAACGAAAAAAAATCGCCAAAATTAAAAAACGCCAAAAACCGAAAAAAATCGCCAAAACGAGAAAAAAACTGTCAAAACTAAAAAAATTAAATATATAAAAAATAAAAAAATCGCCTAAATGAAAAAATCGTCAAAATCAAAAAAATCGCCAGCACGAAAAAAATCGCCAAAATTAAAAAAAAGCCAAAGACCGAAAAAAATCGCCAAAACCAAAAAAAAATATCCTATATGAAACAAATCGCCAAAATTTAAAAAGCACCAAATTAAACATAATGCCAAAAAATTAAAAATTGCACTAGAAAAAAAGTATGAATTTTTTCACGAAATGAATATGGACCTACATATCTCTGTGCTTATGTTTGTATCTCTATACTACATAAACGCACTTTGGTAAAGGGTATATAAGATTCGGCACAGCCGAATATAGCACTCTGACTTGTTTTTAATTTCGTTATGAAATGGAATGCAGGATATATACGAATACATATGTAAGTTCAACTAATTCCCTGTACCATCAAATTTCATCCCTTTTATTTTCGTGTAAACATTGTTTTCGTAACTTGCACTCAACAACTATCATCATCTAAGATCTCACTACTATTGGCAATGATAAGTTTACAAATAACTGGTGAACAGATATGATATACACTGATTTTAGAAAAGCATTTGATAAACTAAATCACGATATTTTACTGCACAAATTATCGGTTGTGGGGTTGAGTAACTCGGCTTTATTTATCAAGTAAAGTAAAATTTAGAGATGTTACACCAAAAGTCATCTGGGTCCTATCTTATTCGCATTATTTATCAATGATATTTCTTCTTCTCTTATTTTACACTCTAAAGTTTTATTGATGTATGCTGATGATGTGAACATTTGTCAATGCTTTTAATGATATTAAGGGTCATCATTTACTGCAGTATGATATTGATAACTTCTCTAGATGGTGCAAAATAAATTTACTACATTTAAATATTAAAAAATTTAAAAACATGCCCTTCTTTAAACAGATAAAATTTGACTCATTTTATATTGTTGATGACGCTACACTGGAAACGGTCGACAACATTCTGGATTTTGGTATATTGCTAGATCACAGGTACAACTTTCGTGATCACGTCTCTGTAACTATTAATAAAACTTGGCTTCCGTTAGAATTCATATGTTCTACCATCGTATAACAGTAGACTTGGCGTTGTCAAGTTACTAAGTCATCGATCGATGCTAAGTACTTCATTTGTTCTTAACATAATTCGTGGCGATGCTTATTCCCAGTTCCTTCTTAGTAAAATTAACATCAATGCTCCTACAAGACCACTTCGTGTAAAATACTATTGATCTGTCTATGCTATTAGTGACTATTTTCGGCGTGCATGTGAAAACTTTAATAAATGTTATCATCTTAATAATATTTCACAGAGTACTGAAGTTTTAAAAAAGAAAATTATTTAAATGATTCAAGTTCATACAGCTGTTTTGTTTTTAATTTATGCTATTTGATATAGTTTGGTAAAAACCTTTATAGCGCATTTACACTGTCTCAAAATCTAGTATTTACAAGTTTTCAAGTTAAATCTAGCTGCATTTTACTAGATTTCCCATAAAAAAGAAAATCTAATTTGTCAGCAGATTTGTAGGAAATCTACTGAAAATCTAATACTTTTATTTTATTTTTACCACACTGTGCAACTCATTTATGCAAAAGATGATTGAATTAGCTACGGTCTGTTCAAAAAGATGTGTGAATTGGCTTCATAGCAGCTATTTGGTTGTAGTTTTCGGAATTTTTCAGTTAGTGGGTTTTATTTTGGATAAACAAATCTTGATAAATGTTAAAAAAACTTGGTCTAAACGGTATAGATTGTCATAAAGATTTTAATTTAAATCCACTAAAAATTGTGCAGGTGCAAATGCACTATTAGTCAGTAAGGTTTTAAAATATATTGATTTAATAAATAAATAAAAAATAATAAAAAATAAGAAAACCCTATTTACTTTGGAATCCACTTGAGGAAGTGAGACCCTTTTATTTAGCTGTAAGGGGAAAATAACTTCTAGCTTTTTTCTTTTATTTTAAAGAGAAATAATACTCAGGTCTAATACTATTAATAAGAGTTACCTTCTTTTGTGAAAGGGATAGTAATACACAGAAAAATTTATTCAAACAAAAGTTTGTTTGAAATAAAATTTTGATTCAGTAAATATTTTTTACTATTCCAGTTTTAAGAAAAACAAAAAACAATATGGAGTGAAAAATTCTAGTTGATACAATTAATATAAAGTAATACTTGTAACAAAATAGTTAAGAGAGCATTTCTGTTCCAATATAGAAATTGCATGCTGTACACAACAGTTATTTATTTTATTTTCTTTTTATTTTCATTGCAAAATTTTGTTGAATCAGACAATCTGTTGACTGAAAAAATTGGGGTTTGTTTCAAACAAATTATTACAAAATTTTGCATTTGAATTTACAAATTTCTTTGTACGACCTAAATTTAAAAAACTAGTATTTGATTCAGAGAATTTTGTGTTTGAAATAGAAATTAGTTTTTTTTGTGTAGAAACGACAAGAGGAGAAATAGATGAGCAAAGCTTCATTATTTTACAACTCTGCTTTTTTCTTGCACATTTTTAATGACGCAGTATTTCAGGGCCTCTGGTGTCAATGAGGCGTATTAAATTTCCAAAGCTGTGCTTAGTAGCCATTCTTTAACTAAAAATATTCTGTAGTTCTTTACAACATAATGAATGCATTCTCAGTGTAAGCATTTTTTATTTAAAATAGGATACCAAATACAAAATAAAGGTAGATTCGTTATACCGAGATTTGCCTGTATATAAAATTTTACTTTGCAAACTCTAAAAGCCAGTAATAATTTGTAATCTACACAAAAATTTTTTTAAAGAAAATTTAAGATAAATTATGTCAAAAATATCCAGCAAAATGAAATTGTAAGACTATTAAATTTAAAATATGACCATTTCTAACGGAAACAGACTTTTAACGTCTGTCAATTTATTATTAAATATACAAGTACATATTTGTATATAAATTTATAATTTTTTTTCTAAAACTGTTGTCCCTTTCATTAATAATGTCCTTAAAAATGCTGTAAAATAAATGCGTACGAGAATGTTAATAAAATCATGTGCTAAAACAAGCTGTTCTCTCGTATTGATGGCTAAATAAATACATTTGTCATTGTTGTCTATACTTACAGTAGAAAGTAAGAGGAATGAGGACAAGACCACCCGTTGCTATATTTTTAAGAAAAGAAAGAAAAAAGGAACCAATATCCTAACTGGTTTGAAAACGTGTGTCTCCTGATGGTGGTCTGTCCTATTCATTTGCTGCTCATACTCTCGTTTTCAATATTTCTTCTAACAAAAAAAGTTCTTTCTTTTCCTATTTCTTTTTAATTTAATACTCCAATTCTTGTAAACAAATAAATATTTTGAAAACACAAGCAAACATTGACAATATAATGAATATTGTTTTGATATCCTTTTTTATGTTAAATTTGATGATGTCCTTTTTCATATCCATATGTATATGTGTATGTGTATATGACTATATGTATGTATGTTTCTTGAGAGTGTTTGTATTTATATAGCTAAGGTTATACCCAAGAAAAATTTCAAATATTGTGTTTTTGTATACAATTGAAAAAGTGTCTGCATGCGTGTGTTCAACGATTGTGTGTAACGGAATCTTATCAAGAGTATCCTCTTTAACTCACAACATATTGTATGAATAAATACGAGCAAATAATATCACCATCATTTATCATTTGCCATATTGTTTCAATACAATACAGGAGATTATCATCGATATTGAACTTATTTTGCGCTTCATTGTACATTATAGATGTATTAGTGTTGACTTTTAACGCATACATTGTCACACACATATATTTATTTATGCAGCTAAACTATCCCTGTAATAAATTTTATTTCGATTTATTTTATATTCTTCTCCCCCAAAGACCAAGTTAGTTTTTTCCATTTATTGTTCATTTTGTTACTTTTGTCATATCTGGGTGTGTTATTCAATTTCGTTGAATGATTTCGTTTATAAAACGGAAACCTCTAATCTGACCATGTTGTTTAACGCATCGCCATTATTAGAGTTTTACTTTTGCTTATACTTTACGATTTTCCCTTTCTTTTGCTTTAGAATTGGCAATTTCGATACGAAAATTAAGCGAATTTAGTTCATCTATTGAATATATTGCATTAAGATTAAAAAAACGATTTTTAGATGAAAATATTAAGGCACGGAAACAAAGCAAAATGAAACGTTGGTCATCAACACTGCGCCAGTTTGATAACCCTTAAAAAATTGCTTTTTTCTTACAAAAAAAAGTAGCATTTAAAAGAAGTAACTTTTAAAAAAGTAAATTTAAAAAGTACCTCTTATATAAAGATCTTTTTTTATAAAAATACCCTTTAAAAAGTACCTTTTATAAAAAGTATCATTTACAAAAAATAAGTTTCATAAAAAGTATCTTTTATAAAATATACCTTTTTTAAAAAGTACCCGTTATAAAAAGTAAAAGTTAAAAGTTCCATATAAAAAGGGTACATTTCGCAATAAATATTTAAGCAAAATGCTTTTTCAAATTAAACTTTGTTAAAAAAGATCTTTAAAAAAATGGTCTTTAAAAAGTACCTTTTCATAAAACTTATTGGATCTCCAAATGATGGAGCTTTACCGCACTATCTGACTTTTTTTAACAAATATTTAACAAGTATTTTGTAGAGGGGATATTTTGTTAAAAGTACATTTTATTAAGTTCTGTGTAAAAAAAGTTACTTTATTTGTAAAAGTACTTTTTATAAATAATTACCATTTAAAAAATCTTCTCACAAAAAACTTGTCTTTATAAAAGGAACATATCCTCAAAAAAAAGTACATTTTAAACTAAGGACTTTAAAAATTCTTTTTCATAAGGGCGTAATTAAAAAAAAGAAGAGGAATGTTTTACCTTTTCTTTAGAATTAATAAAAAAAAAATTAATTTTAAAGCGTGTTTTTTCAAAGTGTCACAATTTTGAGTTGGCATATCTGCTTTATTTGAGCACCCATTTAACAGCTGATAAGTGCTTTTTGATTAGTTTGCTTTGAAATATCGTTACACATTTACATCAAAGCAACGCGTGCAAATTGTTGAAATTTATAAATCAAAATAATTGTTCTATTTATCAACTCATCGTGCCCTTCTTCAATTTTCCGCTGAAACCCATTTCTGGTTGAATGATCACGTAAATAAGCAGAATTGTCTCATTCGGAGTGAGCAGAATCCACAAGCTTTTGTCGAAACACCATTGCATTCACAGAAAATTACTGTTTAGTGCGCTTTATAGGCTAGCGGAGTCATTGGCCCATATGTTTTAAGAAACGATGGTGGTCAGAATATTACATAATTCGACATTTTTTCGTACCACAATTACATGGCATTAATTTTGCTGATATATGGTTCTAACAGGATGGAGCCGCGGGCTACACAGTGGGCGCTGCAATTGATTTACTCAAAGAACTTTTTGATGAAAAAATAATGTCACGTAATGGCCCAATTAATTGGCCATCAAGATCGTGTGATTTAACCGCATTGGATTATTTACATTGGAGTTATGTTAAGTCACTTGTCTACGTCGATAAACCACAAACAAGTTAACGCGTGGAAATCAACATTCCAAGAGTTATCGGCGAAATACGATCGTAAATGCTGTGAAAAGTTTTTGAAAATTTGTGTTCCAGATTGCGCCTACTACGCGCCAGTCGTGGCATCCACATGGCAGAAATTATATTTAAATATTAACCTCCTTATGCAAAAACAATTGGTAAACTTAAAGTTGGTTTAACAAACGAATTGTTTATGGAAAACCCGGTTTTAATGCATGCTTTATTTTTAACAATCGTTTTTGCATAAGAGCATAATTTCATAAAATTTTCTTTCCAATAAAACCCTTTTCATTGATATTAAGAATAAATTTCTTTGCTTTATTATGATTTAAACTTGTGTCACTCCTTAACCCTCGGAGGTATAACCAGGTCTGTGCAGACTTTTTGCATGTAAAAGTGAGCATAACTTTATTGTTTTTAACGTTAGAGACAAATCCTTCCATGACTTTGTGGAGCTACATTTTCTGGACAAAATAAGTAAAAATTTAGTCCGATTTTGGGTCCGGGTTCGGGTTAATCCATTTTTTCAAATATTTTGGTTCGAACGACATAACCAGGTCTGTGCAGACCTATGAATAATTTGCGTGGAATGAATGAGTGACAGTTGCTTAAAATCGTTTTTATTGGTATTTTGTAAGGAATATGTACATAAAATATACATATTGAATATAGCGCATGCAAAATATTGGTATATCACCAGAATTGGAAGTGCTTTTGTATTTGAATAGTATTTATTTATAATTTTCCGCAAATATCTAAAGTAGATAAGTGTTCCTCTGTTATTTCCATAAGCCAAACAGCTTTATTTAGTGAAAAACATTTATTTGTTTTTTTTTCAAAAACAAACGGTGAATATTGCGTATAGACATTTATAATTTTCCACAAATAAGTGTTCCTTTCTTATTTCCATAAACCAAACGCTTGAAGTGTAAATATACAGTTTTTTTAGTGAAGAACATTTAT
Source organism: Tachina fera (assembly GCA_905220375.1). Taxonomy (NCBI): domain Eukaryota; kingdom Metazoa; phylum Arthropoda; class Insecta; order Diptera; family Tachinidae; genus Tachina; species Tachina fera. Next base: position 62,335,424 of record LR999964.1, read on the forward strand.
TTGATTTATCTGATTTCAAAAGCAAACGGTAAGTATTGCTATTTTTGTCTTTTTATAAATAACGCTTATAATATTTTTATGGTTACGTAGAGAAAAATGGCATCATCATTTACTACCAATGATATGATGGACGTTGTGAACCGCACTGCAAGATTTTTATGTTTACCAGGAGATGAAAGAAGTCAAATGGAAGAAAAGTTAGCATTGTGGTTAGCCGGTGATGATGAACAGCCCGAGGAAAGTGTTCCTTTCGAAGGTGACGATGAAACGGACCCAGAGTATGTGCCATTGTTAGATGAAGCGGCTTCCGATGCTGAAACAGAATTGTCTATTGAAACGGAGAGTCTGTATGACGACGATGATGACTTGGAAGAGTTTTATGAAGGTGCTGCAGCTGTCCCCGAAGGTCTTGAAGCCGTCAGTATGGAAGAGGAACCATGTGCGAATATATTGTACATTTCAAAGGATGGTAAGTTGTGGTCATGTGCTCCGCCGACCACTGGTAGATATCGAGCGCATAACTGTGTTACTGTCGGTCGTGAGGGTCCAGTTTCAGGAACTGTGAGAAACCCAATCTCCATATTTAAATCTTTTATAACAACTGAGATCGTCAGCATAATTGTTCGTGAAACAAATCGTAAGGCCCAGGAGATATGCCGTAAATGGTCTGATCAGAATAATGAGCAGACCCCACGAATGTGGACAAAACCTGTGACGGAAAACGAGATATATGCTTTCATTGGCCTTACTTTATTTGCCGGCATATTTGGGTCAAACGATCAGCCTGCTCCTGAGATGTGGAGCAAGAATGGAAACCCTATATACAAGGCAACGATGTCTGCCATCCGATATAAACAGATTCTTAAGTACATACGATTTGATAATAGCAGCACAAGATCCGCTCGACTTGTAGAAAGTAAATCAGCCGCCATCGACGATGTTTGGAACATGCTCATGAGCAACTTGGAGCGTCGATATGTTCCGGGTGGGCAGATAACAGTTGATGAGCAATTGTTTCCTTACCGTGGCCGCACGCGCTTCACCCAATATATTCCGTCAAAACCAGCCAAATACGGTATAAAAATCTGGTGGGTGTGCGACTCCAACTCCAATTATCCACTAAAAGGAATAATCTATATTGGAAAACAAGCAAACGAAGCACGTGCGGCAAATCTAGGCGAGAACGTTGTTCTGAAATTGGTGGTAAAGTATTGTGGTTCTGGGCGAACAATATATGCGGATAATTTTTTTTCGTCATATGATTTAGCCACAATCTTGATGACAAAACGGTTGGCGTATGTAGGAACCATGCGAAAAAATAAAGCCTGCATTCCGAAGGAGATGTTGGATCCTAAAAGAGATGTATTGAGCACTTTATTCGCCTACCACAACAATAAGGTCGCACTATGCTCATACGTGCCAAAAAAGAAAAAAGCAGTGGTTCTCATCTCGACGGAGCAGTACACTTCCATCGTAGACTCATCGAAATCAGCTCAAAAGCCGCTCCAAATATTGGATTATAATAAATATAAATCTGGAGTCGACACTATGGATCAAATGGTTGGTGGTTACACCTGCAAACGAGCCACAAACCGATGGCCATTAGCATTATTTTTCAATATGCTAGACGTTGCGGGATTGGCTGCATTTGTCATTCATGACAAATTGGGCCATGTTAAACGAAACGATAGAAGACGTGTCTTCCTTATGGAATTGACAGAACAGTTGGTAATCCCTCACATGGAACAAAGGGCAACGAATCCAATTGTACGAGGCATGCAACACGTCAAACAATCAATGGCGTTATTCGGTGTAGAGGAAATAATTTAATTTATTTATTCATTAAACTCTAATTCTAGGCAAATTGTTCGACTTTATTTTTTTTCCAGGCAGCTCCAGGCCCAGGGATAAATGACCAACCAATCCATGCCGTATCCTCGTCAAGTCGGCCATCGTGCTCCCTTTGCTATAAATTGGATAAAAAGCAGCGAAAAACACGGTTTCATTGCATGTATTGTAAAAAGCCTGTATGTTTACAGCACTCACATGCCATTCACTCGTGCCTTGAATGCCGTACATAATAGATTTTTTAATAATTTTAATTAATAAAATAGCGTATACAGCTACCTAAGATATGTTTTAATGAGTTTTTATTGTTAATTTTGTATTTTTACTACCATAAAACACAATTATACATATATTTAGCATACCGGGATATGTATTTCCATACAAATCCCATGTAGGTCTGCGCAGACCTGGTTATACCGTTTAGCGCCAAAAAATCCCTATACCTCGGAGGGTTAAAAAACACCCTTTTTAAGAATTGTAAACACTGAACTTAATCCCCATTACGAAATTATTCCTTATTAGAATTCGCTTTAGTTCAGTTAAATTTAAATATGTACCAGAAGTACTTTTTAAAAAAAGTACCTGTAAAATAGTAATATTCCAAGAAGAATAAAAAGTACTTTTCATAAAATTTATCTCTAATAAAAATTTCATTTTTTAAATTAACCTTTCATTAAAGTAAATACTTTTTAAAATCCTATCATACCATACTTAAAACTAACTACTTTTTAATTAAACGGAAATTTTTTTAAAAGTCCTTTGTACAAAAAGTACCCTCTAAGCAAAAGTTTTCAGAAAATATAAAGTATTTTTGTAAAGGGATTCTTTTATAAAAAGTAAGTAAGCAGTATACTTATTTCTTAATAAAGATGACATTTATTAAGGTACCTTTTGCAAAAAGTACTTTTTATAAAAATATATTTTAAATTGATTACTTAAAACACTACATACTTTTTTTATCATAAGTAGTTTTTTTTTTTATTATAATAACTTTTTTTATAAAAGTACATTTTAAAAAAGTTCCTTTAAGAAGTCTGTTTACAAAATACTTACATCATGCAAAAACTTAATTTTGCTAAAAATCGCCGTTCAAGAAAGGCACATTTAACAAAAAGTACCTTTTGTAAAATTAAGCTTTTGCAAAAGTACTTCATATATAGAAAGTACCTTCAGTAAAAATTACATTTTACAAAAAGTACCAGTTATAAAAAAATCTGTTTTTAAAAAGTACTTTTTTAAGAAGTTCATATCGCAAAAAATTTCTTATAGCAAACAAACTTATAAATTTTACATAAAGTACTACTTACACAAAGTACCTTCTTTTTAAAAGAATTTTTCTAAAATATATGGTTTCTTATTAAAATCATTTATTAAAAAAAAAATTATTTTTTTATAAAAGAAAAAACTAAAAGCAGATTTTTTAATATGTACTTCGAAATAAAGCCTCGTATATGCTAAGGAAAGTTCACACTGGGCAAGTATTTGTCCAAATAAGCGAAGCCACAAATTACTATCTAATGGAAAACATTTTGATTGAGACAGGTGTTCATTAAGTTAATCAGTTTCCAGTCCTGTATGAAATTGTTTAACTTAAGAAATACGTGTCAGAATCAAACAATTTTTCATTCGCATATAGCGGTTACGCTTTTTTCACAAAGTATTTGTAAAGTGCAAACGAACGTTTAGGCTTATGCTTTTGATTGAAAAACTTGGTTCTATGCTTCAAAGAATCTCTAACAGCATTTCTTATTATCACATTTTGTTATTTTATGGCATCGTCTACATAACGCTATGGGGTTATTTTAAACTGCTTGCAATTTTTCGCCCGTCCGTAATGCAATGAATATCTTTTCTTTTCCCCTGTATACTAATGTGCATTGCCATGTGAGTGGCCAAATTTCTGACATCTTATCTTTAATAAATATCAGTCCCTGCTCAATAACATCTATATAACATATTTATAACAATTTTTATTTCTCAAAAATTCTTTTCAATTAAACCTGAATTGTTTAGTCTGGTTTAAATGAGACAATAGCATACCTCTGAAAGTCATTCATTTAGAGAAAATCCCCACACAGATGTACTTTTCACAGCCGTCAAAATATTTAAACAAGGAGTAATAATAAAACCAACATTATAAATCGTTCATTGTAAATGATCTTTTAAGAATAAACCAAATATATCAATCAATTGTTTTCAAACACAAAAATTTCTGTTGGTATCCTGTTGAGTTTAGCTGACCACTGTAATTGTTCTCTTTTTTTTTTGTAGAAAATTAAGGAAATGTGTAACAAAAGGTGTTACAATTTGTGTGCTAAAGCAATTCTTGGCTCGTTGGGATTTTAGTATATAAGCTGATGTGAGAGTGTGAGAGTGTGTTATCGCAATTAAGAACTAATAAAAATGGAATTTACGTCGTCGTCACCATCATAATAATCATCCTTGGAAATGACTTCATTAAGCCATTTATTGAACTAGAAATGCAATATGTACATTATTGCTTGGTCTACACCATCCAGAGTTAGTACGAATATCATTAGCTCTATTGTTCTATAGGTGGTGGCCGTTTTATGACCAAAGGAAATATAAACACCGGTTTATATCACGCTGAGTATGTGTTTATATAAATTGTATTGTCTTAAAGGATAAACAGAATTTGAAGATGTTTATTTGCAGTCGTATTAGAAATATTATGTTTACATATATTTAAGAAATGATGTCTGAATGTATGTAAACATTTTGAAAATAGAGTAAAAATAGGAAAGAGCACATTTTACTAACTGTGAGCACTTTTACAATTTAAGTGATTTTTCTAAAACTATTCTTTCTGCAATATACTTCCTTGTTGGATCATATTAATTGAAGAGTTTGAAATATAAATTTATGTATAATAAGACAGAAATGTTTCAAAAATGATCCGAAATAGATAAGTTATAAAACTGAACAAAATCGTAAAGATGATTTCGCAGCCGGAAAATTTAAACTTATTTTGTCATATAAAAGTAATTAGTTAAAACTAATTTCTGTTTTTCTTTTCTTTGTTAGATAAAGTTGTTTTATGTTTAAGAATAAAATTGGCATTAAAACAAAAAATAAAGGGTTCCGTACGGACACTGGATATGTAATTCAATACGAACTTTAGCCTATATAAAATATAGTTTTGGAATTTTTTTGTTTTTGGTTTTTTCAGGTTTTGAGCGTTTTTTAGTTTTGGCGTTTTTTCCGGTTTTGGCAATTTTTTTAAGTTTAGGCGCTTTTTTGTTTTCGTACTTTATTTTTGTTTTGGCGATTTTGTTCGGCTTCAGGCGTTTTTCATTTAGAAGATTTTTTCGGATGTGGCGATTTATTTTAGTATTCGATTTTATTTAATTTTGGCGATTTTTTTGTTTTGGCGATTTTTTATTTTTGGCGATTTTTTTCAGATATCCGATATCATAATTTAATTGACTTTTTAGTTTTACTGTTTATGAAAATGTCAAGAGTTTGCCTCTTACGGTTTCCAAGATACAGCAAGTTGTCAAAATTATGTGGTAAAAATTGCATTAACTGATAGAACACCCTTTAGTTTAAATTTAATTTCACAAATGATAATATTTTTGAAAATTAAAAAGATAAATAAGTTTCTTAGCCTACTACGCTTATTTTTATTTTCTGATTTTCAAAAATAGTATTATTTTTGAATTCTTAAACAGTTTTTGAAAGTCTGTGCATAAGATAAGGTTATTGGCTGCTAAAATTTGTGGTTGAAGTCTACTGAGGATTTGTTACAGCAACAATGAAATGCGCATAGATAACGCTGAACAATCAGCAAATAAATCTCAAATTAAGCAGTTTGTTATATTAAGATGTGCCACTAGTTTTTTTGCAGATTTTTCACATCAGAAATTTTGTTTTATCACAGGCTGTTATTTAATTCAGCTTTCGGTGACGGTATCATTATAATTACGCACATGTTAGTTAAAGTAAAGAATAAACGACAATGACAAGACTCTTGTAAATTATAGGTGGTAAATTTGAGCTTTCATTACAAAAAGCTTTCATAAAATTAAAATACGATAAATCAAAACAATTCACATATTCCATTTTCATAAAAGTTACGTATATAAAGCACAAATCTACATCAACTGATACCACACACAGTGAATCAAACACAAAAGAACATTGATGTGGCCTTCGAAAACAGCTAGTTGTTCCAATCAACTATGTGTTAGTCAGAATAACTATAACTAGGGAAAGGATTTACATATAAATACATGTTTTCTGTCGTTGGTCGTAGACCAACGTAAATAAAATATCTTTGCGAATCAACATGTTTGCGATAAAATTGCATAGATTTTTTATAATAAATACATATTTTTGCATATTTCATAATAAATGTATATTTTTAATACATTTTTGAGTTTGTTCATGCTATAAATCTAATTTTGATTTTTTTACCAGTTGTAAAGTATTCAAGAGCTGCAGTTTTTATGACTGTGTACCAACAAAAAAGGAGAAAATGAGAAAATTTACGATACTTTTTTTTGTTATATGAATCGATATTCAAAAACACCGTAGGACTCAAAGTTCAATACCTTAGCTTAAGTCAAGAATATCAATACCATTGAAAATTAAAGAAAGAAACAAGAGCATGGTATAATAGCCTTTTTAACCCGCATTAATTTCATGTGGATATAAAGTGCTTTTGAAAGCTTATTTGTATGATTCAGCCTTTAATGAAAAATATCCAGTGAAACGATACGGATACATTCTACAGTAACTAGATGGGGGACGTGGCAGAAGGCTGTCGGATACTGTATTTCTATTAATAAAATTAAAGAAATTTTAGTCAAAATACTATGCCCATTTGCAAAAAAAAACAAAAAATAATGTTTGCTTGAAGTGTTAAAACAAAATTTTCATGCAAAACCAGTTTTAACGTACACTTGAAGCAAACGTTATTTTTTGCATATGGGGGAAAGTTTTTTTACTTTAAAATTTCTTTAATTTTATAAATAAAAATATAGTTTCCGATAGCCCTCTGCCTAAATTGATATTTGTGCACACATACATATGTAGATAGTATTGCTTTCTTGTTCACAGTATACCCCAATTAGAGGCTTTCGTTACTTTAACACCTCAAGTTGAATTAATTGAAGATGCGGTAAAAAATAAATTAAAGTATACTTATGCAACAAATTGCATCACTATAGTTTTAACAACGAAAACTTAGAAACTGAATATTCCACAAACAAAATAGCAGCATTTAAATACGCACCAATAATTTCATTTTAATTACATAAAATTTTTTTTATAAAAATTCGCCATTTGACAATTAAAAAAAAAACATTTATTCATTAATGTACATAAATAAAAGTTAGACTGAACTTTAAAAAAGCATTGTAGCTGAGTTTTTTATGTTTTTTAAGTTTTTAATATCAAAATGATTGTTAAGAAAGCAATGAAGCTGATTTTTTAAGTTTCTAATGTTTTTAAATGTTGAAAGAATTTAATAAATGGATATTTTATTAGTTTTAAATGCATATTTTTATATTTTTACTGCATATTTTATGTACATAAAACGTGGTTTTAAATGCATGAAAATCCTTTCCCTGTTTATAACCAACTTTAGTGTTATTTATTCATTAATAATTATCACATGCAATTTGACTTAAAAAGCAAAACGAAACCTTAGCCCGTTCATATTAGAGTTGGGCATAGTTGTTCCTTTTGCGGATTGTTCCTTTTTGTTCCCAACAACAAAAAAAACTAGTTCCTTCTTTTCGTTCAGTTGTTCTTTTCGGTCAGTTGTTCAGTGAACAACAGATCAGAAATTACACATATATACATACATTGAATCCTGTTCAATGTTTTATTCGTTTGTTAATATTCTAAAGTAATTTCATTTCATTCTTAACGACCATATTTAATTAAAAATGTTTGATTGAAAATGCTTAAAATGAAGTTTGATCATTTAGAAACAAATTTTAATGACTTTTTTAATACTGATTTATATTCAACCCCAGTGAAAAAAATGGAAGTCATTCTAGCGGAAGTACATTTTCATTGCTTCCGAAAAATCGATATTTTTAATTTGCCGAGAGTGAGCAAAAAACCATGTAGAAGCTTATTTTAGTCACACAAAACCTTGTAACTCCTCCATAGTGTTAGAAAATACTCACCAGAATTTAATAAAAAAATTATTTTTTTAAAGAAATTTATGAATTATTTTTAGTCTAAAATTTAAAAGTTATTTGCTTAAATTTACATGAAAACACTGTTTCGGTCTTAAATTCGTATAGAAAGAAACGAATTGTTAAAAAACGCAACTATTTACCATTTTTCCTAGATGAAAATATTATCATAGAACACAAAAAAGGGAATTTTTCTTAATATCGCTTCCAATTCAGTGACCAGGAATCGAAAAAGAGAACTTCTTGCAATGACAACCCTATGTAAAAATCATTAGATTGGATCGAAATTTTCACTAATTCCGCATCGCAAACTCTACATTTTCATGATTTTTTTGGAGTCTCTTTTTTTACTGGGAACATAACAAATTATTTCTTTTAATTGAGTAAATATTTTCCTTGCTTAGACATATTTTCATTTGTGCTTTGTAGTCTTATTTGTTGTATGCTTTTAGTAAGTAAAAGGTAAAAATTAATATTTTTGAAATTTTTAAAATGAAATCGGATTTCAGTTTAAAACAAATTATAATCACTTTTTTAATTCTAATATTCTTTTTTACAACCTGTTTTTTTAGTTCAATACTACAAATTATTTTTATTAATTTTCTAAAACTCACTTGTATATTTCACTAAGTATACATTTTCTTTTGTTTGTTTTGATTATTGTGCTAAATAATTTAATAAGCACACTACATTTGTATCTTTTTAACAGTATGCAAACGAGAAACTATACTATTTTACTTGAAATCTTTTGCATGTGCATTGGTCAAGAACTGAAAATAAGATAACAAAACAAAATAAACACCAAAAATTAACGAACGAACTAAAAACGAACAAGACCAAGATATCAAAAAGTACCAAGAGAATAAGAAAGACCAAAAGAACAAGAAAGACTAAAATAACAACAAAGACCAAAAAGGAACAACTAGTCTGAACTAGTTCACATAGTTCAATTGAACTAGTTTGTTCTTTTTGAGCCCAACCCTAGTTCATATCATAGATATAGAATCAAATGAAGTTCGAACAATAATAATTAAAAATGTAACTATAATTCAATTAATCTTTTGCTTAAAAATTTTATTGCTGAGCAAGAAGTTTAATTAAAAATTCAATCAAGTAAATTAGACTTTAGTGGTAAAATTTAATAAATTAAAAAGTTATCTAATTTTTGGCTATTTTTTCAATCAAAGTTATTGATTGGAAAAATATTTTAATTGTGGGAACTAACTATGTTCAAAAAAATTTTTAATGTATTCAATATCGTGCAATAAATGAAAAAATTTGTTTTTTATTTAATAATGTAGACTAATTCAGTATTTCCTATTTTATCTAATGTAAAATTTTCGTATAAACAGAGATTTGTCTCCTAATTGTTTCAACAGTTGTTACCCAAATATTGTTGTAAGTCCACCCCATTTAAAAGATTTTTCTTTAAATTCAGGATATATTCGTATATGAAATACTTAATGATGACCAAATATTTTACACTAATGCATATATTTTTTTTACAAATTCTCTTCAATAATAAAATGAAAAGCTCATTGTTTTCCTGTGCAACACGAACAACAGCAACAGTGAAAATTCCATATCAGACAATGTTTGTTTTGTAGTTCTGGTCATTTACTGGGTAAAATCATGACCACCATATTATTACGGTAATTGTATGCAATAACATTTGTCCGGTTTGTTGAACATTCAGACACATAAAGACACACTCACAATTGGCAGAAAATTTTTGTATGTAAATATTTATCTTTGACATTGTTCGAACAATGCGTACACAAACACTCGCGCACTCACCCACACACAGACACACACACACACACTTACACATGTCTGCTGACAAACAAAACATATGTTCATGTAAATGAACAAGGACAATGATTTTTAACACACTTGCATAATCACATGTGAGCACACACACAGGGAGATGAATATAATGCAGTTTTCATCCATATTGCGTTGCTGCAGTTGCAAGCTAATGCAGTAGTTGTTGTTTTTTTTAACTATGGACACTAAAATAAACGAGTAGTAAAATGTGGCAAACCGCAGTAGAATTATAAAAAAACCCACACAAAAGTAAATCGTTGAACTGTAAACATGTGGGAAAAACACTTTCATTAAAAATTAAATGACTACACTAAAAACGACAACAGCAACAAAAACCAGGGCAGGAAAAAATTCTGCTCGCAAATGCTATTTAATTTTTTTCGTTCGTTTTAAAATTTGTTTTCGGAATTTTAAAAATAAAATTAGGAAAAGAATTCTATTTAAAAATCTTGGTTTTTTTCGTTATCCTCGCAAATGAATTAAATAAACAAAAGTTGATTGACGAATGCAAAAGAATTATTCTCATAAACGTTTAAATCGGGCAGCATGTTGAGTTCTTTTTGAGATATCATCGTCCAGCCCAAACCACTATAGCTATAGAGGTGAAATGTGGTGTGTAGACTCCTCTTCCGATGTGTAAATCCACTAAAAATGGATTTTTGGACATTCGAACGCTAAAAGGGGAAAAAGGGGTAAAAAGGGTAAAATTGGTATCTTTATATATCGGAAACTGCATTAGATAGACTAAAAATTCTAAAAGCATACGAATTCTGCTAAGAAATAAGCCGACATATATTTGGTACTTTTCTAATCTATGTACTTTTAGGGATTAAAATAGGATAAAAACAGAACTTTGGTACGTTTTTTGCACTCGACATATCTTCTAAATTATTCAAACTGGCAGAAAGCCTTTTGGTGCGTTCCTTTCATCTGGACAGAATCTTGACACATTCTGAAAATTTGCACTTGAGGCAAAATGTTACCCGTTTTCGGTACTTTTATGCTAAGGGGGTAAAAAGGGGTAAAAATGGGTACAATTTGTATCTTTATATCTCAGAAAATATATATATCTTATATTATATGTATATATTATATATTATATCTCGGAAAAGTACTTTTTAGTAAAAGTTGCTTTTTGTTAAAAGTACTTTTTAGAAAAGGGTGCATTTTGGAAACCGAAAACTGGTAAAATTGTGCCCCTTATAAGTGCAAATTTTCAGAAAGTGTTAAATCCATTCAAGATTCTGTCTAGAAGAAAGGAACGCACCAAAAAGCTTTCTGCTACGTTGAATAATTTAGAAGACATGTTGAGTGCAATAAAGGTACCAAAATTCTGTTTTTATGCTATTTTAATCCCTAAAAGTACATAGATTAGAAAAGTAACAAATACATGTCGGCTTAGTTATTAGCAGCATTCGTATGCTTTTAGAAGTTTTAGTCTATCTAATGTAGTTTCCGATATATAAAGATACCAATTTTACCCTTTTTCCCCCTTTTAGCGTTTGAATGTCCAAAAATCCCTTTTTAGTGGATTTACACATCGGAAGAGGAATTTACACACCAAATTTCAGCTCTATAGCTACAGTCGTTACTAAGAAAATCTCCTTTAAAAAATTTTAAGTCTTTACTTTGAATTATTTGTATTATTAATTTAATCGCGAATTCTATTTTATTTTCGTTTACGCATTTTATTTTTAAATTTCCAAGAGGAATTTTATTTTGCATTCTTGGTTTTTTTTCGTTAAAAAGAACAATTCTTTACAATGTGGAAAGTAAAATTCGCACTCTTCCTACCCTGACAAAAACTTTTGCTCGCATAAATTGCGAAAGCAGCAACACTTTCACACATGATTTCTACCGCATGTGCGAGGCTTCTGTTGGTTTTTGTCTACCACATGTATGTGCAACAACTCGTAATAATATTCTAGGTGATGCTAAAAAAATTCAAGTGAATTTTGCTCTATCGCAATTGCAAGCAATGTTGATTTTGCTGGCGTTACAGCTGCTAGTTTAACAAACTAGTAAATTAATTACATCAGGCAAACAAACCCAAAAACAGCCACAATACAAATACAATTGAAGGATACTTTTTTTATTTTTATTTTATTTGTTTTAAAATTGGCTGGTATTTGAAAAAATATTTGGAAAATTTCTGCGATAAAATTAAGTCTATGAAGCAAATGACAATTGCAGTATAAATCGCTTTAATGTGAGTGCAAGAGAAAATAGTAGTGTAGCAGAAAATAGTTATATAGAAACTCAAACTTATTGCAAATTTTAAGATATAAGCTTAAAATAGTGTTAAACGCAATACAAATTCTAAAAGTGACAGAAATAAAAAAAGACAGTGGAAAAATCTGAAGGTTACCAAAACACTTCAACGTAAATCTTATCTAAGTTTATAAAACATTCCTGCATTCTAAAGAAGCATTTCAGCTATTGCAAATATATTTTTGGAGATGGAAAATTTAATTTAATGTATTCACCTTTTTTCTATCATTAGCGGAAATCATTCTTCCTTGCATGTCTGAAAGTTTGGGATATCCACAATAACTTTTCGTTACAAAGTGTGAGTGTTTTTTAAGTTTAGAAACTTAGGGTAACAGTTGACTTTTAAAATAATAATAAATAAATGAAGACAATATTTCGGGACATAAGATAACCCGCAACCAATATTTAAAGGGCAACGCTAATTTTATTAAAATTTAGGTAATTTAATCTATTTAAATTTTAACATTGTGGAAAATTAAGCAGTTTTGCTAGAACATTCCCAAATGCGGAAGTCTAGTTGTTTTGACAACTGGGCTGGGTTACGCCCATTAATTTTTTTTAAGAGAATAACACTCAGGCAATGAATGCCTACTACTTCTTATAGGTGTTATCTTCTTTTGGGAATGAGAAAGTGATAGAGAGGACAGGTGGCGAAGAAAGAGATAAAAGGAAGCTTTTTTTCTTTAACAACTCTACGTTTTGCATGTTGTAATGCAGAGTTGCAGAGCCTGTGGTTTCAATGAGGTGCACTTAATTTTTGAAGCTGTATTTAGTAGCCATTTTTATTCGTTATTTTACTTCGCCGATGATTCTCCTACACAATACAGACGAAGGAGGGCGCTCTGGTATTACATTAGGATTAGTAACTGCCGAAGTCGGTATAGTTCAGTGACCAGTGACTATGCCATCATCACTTGAATTTTCCTACAACAACTGATACAAAGGGACACTAATACACATCAGAGAAATGCGTGGTGTTGTTATTTAGTGGCTGTCGGATACAGGGATTGAACCCAGGATCTTCGATTTTGTAGTCAACGTGCTAACTACTTCAACCAACGCCACCTGCTAAGATTAATGATCTAAGATTTATACTCTACTAATTGAAGTTTAAATATTATTCGTATGGTATTTATTATTTTATTGTAAGTGGTTCTCCTTTACCGACTTTTACAAGACTTAACAAGCACCCTGAGCTCTGGAAAATACATAATATAGAATTTAAAAACGGGCGGAGGTACGCCCATTGAAATGTACTATAATATTTCACGCGTTTCTAGTTAACCGATTTTTACGATTTTCTACACCTCCTGAGATCAAAATTAGACACAATCCTCCAATTAAAAAAATGGGCGGATGCCCATTTTAAAAGATCTTGATAACGTCCCTTTTCACAATGTACAATTAAAAGTTAACAGGGACTGTAACGGCAAATTTTGTATGAAGAACTGTCGGTTAAAGTTCACGTTAACTCTTAACCATATATTGTGAAAAGGGACGTAAATATAAACTGCTAAACTTATGTGTCAGCAAAAATTGGCATGAAGTTAGCATAAGTGGAAAAATTTAACCTGATCTTAAAGAGTTTTGTTATGAAACGTCACATTAAAAAACGCGCTAGTACTTAGTAGTGGGGTAAAACTAATTATTGCGACCATTCTTTATGTCAAATTGTATAGAATAACTTGTTAACACCTAATTCAATTTCGTCACTCATGCTAACTTCATTCCAATTTTTTCTTATACATAAGGCCAAAAATAAATTGACGTAAACGGTAGAAATATTCATACAGATTTTGATTGAAATTTACTAGATTTTTTGTAGGTGTAAATGGCCTATAAGGCCAAACCTAAAAATATTTAAAATATTTTATGATTATTACTATGGTTTCAAAAAACACAGCACGGATAATAGTGGCCTGCGTAAGCAGTCTTGAAATGGAAATACATCATGTTTTTTAAATGTATTCTCGTGGCATGTATTACACTAAGCCAATAATAAATGCTGTCGTACTATAAACGAAGCACGATGGTTGTATTAGTGTACGTTTATATGACTGTTAACAAGCGATGTCGCCAAGACTTCTTGTTTAGACAAACAATGAAAATAAGTAGTGTTTATATATGTATGCTTCTTATTTTGAATATTGTACGTTTAGGTGTGTGTGTAAGATTTAGATGGTAAGCTATTATGTTTGTGTTTAATGGAGGTTTTTTAAAGCAAGCGCACACAACTCATGTAAATGCATGTGTGCAAAAATTATGTAGGTATGAATGTATGTACATGCATGACGTTAGTATACGCGTCAACGAGAGAAAACAGCACAAGCACCACAAATTCTTCAGTCACGAACTATTTTCTTCTTTACTCTTAAACCTGCAATAAGTTAAACAAATGTATTGCCGAACACATTGTTAAGCGTTTGTTTCAGAAGATTTCATTTGAAATTGCCCTCATGTCTTAAAAGTTCTTATTAGACGTCTTTTGCAGGTCTTTAACGGATAAGAACTTTTTCCAGCATTATTTTGGACAAAAGTTAAATTAGTTGTGAATCATTTTATAAAAAAAAATTATTAATTTGGGTCGTAAGATTAGCATTTCAAGTTGGTTGAGTAGTGAATTATAATTATTAAAATATGATTTTCGACGTCGCTGGTTTGGAAGAAATCCAATACGGAAAACCAATTTTCGTTTGCGCTATTTTACACGTGTCCTTTTAGCCTGCCTTGTTGGCTTGTTTGTGCCACTATAGCTCTCAAAAGGCTGGTCAATTTAGAGATAGTTTTTTCTTTGCATGAAAAGTTATTTCATGTTTAATATTTTTTTAATCGGTTTATCAAATTGAAAGTTTCCAGCTCTTTTATGGGTTAATACATTTTTTACATCTACGACTGTTATTTATAATATATATTCATCTGAAATAAAATCATTCTTGCCTATTGTATATTTAAGTACTTATCGTTTGGAAGGTAAAAATCATACCTTAATTAATAAATAATAATATAATAATAAAAAATAATAAAAACAAACTATTTATTCAGTGTTATTATAATAACTTTAGTTGTTCTAAGAAATTTTTGGGTAAGGTTCCCTGCTGATCTGCATTAGCAACAGTAAAATGCGCATAGGATCAAGCTAAGCCCCTCAATAATCAATTTAAAAGAATTTTTAATAAAAAATTATTTTACTGAATAAGTAAAATAATAACTGTGAATTATTTGTGAGTTAATAAATGTTAAAGTTAAAACATTTATTCCCTTGAAATATTGCTCCTACTATTTCCAAATAATAGTTTTTCTTTTAAAAAATTTCTGCGCAAAATAAATTTTCAACTGAAAAGTTTTTGACAGTTATTTTCACTGCTACACAAAACAAGAATTGCAGTGCTATGTAATTGTTAAAAACTTTTGTTTCTTTCCATATTGAAAAAAAATATTGACATTTCTTTTCGTCAGTCAAAAACTATTATGAAAAGGCGTAAACGCTTTTAACTTCACCACTTCACAGAACAAGAATTCACTCCCACGATGCAGTCACATTATAATTTTTAATGAAAATTTACAGAAAATCTTTTCTTCGCGTAAAAGGCAAATCACAGTTTACTTGTGGTGAAGCGAAAATCTGTAAATGGTCACAAATACAGCAGCAATTATTAGTAGATTATTTATGAGAAAATACGTTTTTAATCACACACTCGTTAAAAAAAAGAGTCAAGACACAAATCATCTTCATACACTGAAAGGAAACCCTTTATTCAGACAATGAAATTCTTCATTGTCGTAATGAACTTTTTCTTTAAAACACAGCTAATAAAGCCTTTTATGACATAAATGAAGAATGATTCATTATACCCTTTACCAAAAAATGGTAAAAGGTTTGTCATTCCGTTTGTAATTTCTACAATATTAATAAGCGACACATAAAGTATATGTATTCTGGATCCTTATGCATAGGGAAGACGAACAAGCGATGTCCGTCTGTCCGTCTGTCCGTCTGTCTGTACGTGAAATCGGTTTTCCCAAGCTCCCAGAACAGCTAGAGACTTCGTTCTTGGACTGGTGTGTCAGAAATTTTCCGAAAAATTTTGCAACTGTCTGCTCAAAATCAGCAAAATTGAGCAGACGGTTTCAGAGCTGGAAAACTCATACTCAATATTCCCATAGAAAATAACTACCGAAAACAAGTTTTTATTACTTTTTTAATAAATTAACTTATTTTATACTTCGGTATGTATAAAATTGGTATTTATAATTAAAAAAAAAATTAAAAATTTAACAAATTAAAAAAACGTTTCCGGGGTTGGAAAACTTTAACTTTTTTTCTAATAATTAAACATATTTCATGTTTTAGGAAGAAGGCTATTTTCTCAGGAACGGTAAAAGCTACGGGTCTGAAATTTGGACAGTGTATGTAGAACTTTGGTCGCTACAACAACAAATATATAAAAGTTCAATATTAAAGGGTGTTCCAAAATGAGTGACGAAAACTTTTAAAATCCCAGTTAATATACATACAATTGTATTATGTATGTATATATGCATATTGACACTTGAAATTTGTAAAATTATTGTATTTTTATATATGCTACAACAATTAACACTGAAATTAAAAAAATTTAAAGTAAAGGGTGGTCCATCAGTTAATGCAATTTTGACTATGTAATTTTAACAAATTGCTATATCTTGGAAACCGTAAGAGCTAAACTGTTGAAATTTTCAAAAACGGTAAAACTAAAAAATCCGAAAATTATAAAATCGCCAAAAATTAAAAAAAAAATCGCCAAAACGAAAAAAATCGGCAAAGTGAAAAAACGCTAAAATTAACAAAAACGCCAAAAACACTAAAAAAATCGTCAAAACAAAAAAAAATTGCCTATATGAAAAAAATCGCTTATGAAAAACATCGCTTATATGAAAGAAAATCGTCAAAATCAAATAAATCGCAAAAACGAGAAAAAAGTGTCAAAACGAAAAAAAATTCCCACAATGACAAAAATCCGCAAAAATCGCCAAAACAAAAAAAATGCTTATATAAACAAAAATCGCCATAAATGAAAAAAAAAATCGCCTAAATGAAAAAAATCGCAAAAATCCAAAAAAATCGCCAAAACGAAAATAAATCGCCAAAATTAAAAAAAAACGCCAAAAACCGAAAAAAATCAAAAAAACAAAAAAAAATTGCCTATATGAAAAAAAATCGCCAAAAATTAAAAAAATCGCTTATATGAAAAAAAATCGGCAAAATCAAAAAAATCGCCAAAACGAAAATAAATCGCCAAATTAAAAAAAACGGCAAAAACCGAAAAAAATCGACAAACCGAGAATAAATTGCCTATATGAAAAAAAATCGCCAAAAATTAAAAAAATCGCCTAAATGAAAAAAAATCGCCAAAATCAAAAAAATTGTCAAAACGAAAATAAATCGCCAAAATTAAAAAAAGTCAAAAACCGAAAAAAATCGCCAAAACGAGAAAAAAGTGTCAAAACTAAAAAAATTGCCAAAAAGAAATAAAAATGCCAAAAACCGAAAAAATCGCCAAAACAAAACAAAAATTGCCTATATGAAAAAAAATCGCCAAAAAATAAAAAAATCGTCTAAATGAAAAAAATTTTCAAAATCAAACAAATTGAAAAAATGAAAAAAGTCGCCAAAATTAAAAAAAAGCCAAAAACCGAAAAAAATCGCCAAAACGAGAAAAAAAAGTGTGAAAACTAAAAAAATTGCCACAAAAAAATAAAAAAACAAATAAAATATTTAAAAAATAAAAAAATCGCCTAAATGAAAAAAAATCGTCAAAATCAAAAAAATCGCCAGAACGAAAAAAATCGCCAAAATTAAAAAAAACGCCAAAAACCGAAAAAATCGCCAAAACCAAAAAAAATTGCCTATATGAAAAAAATCGCAAAAAAGCACCAAATTAAACATAATGCCTAAAACCTAAAAATTGCACAAAAAGTATGAATTTTTTCACAAAATTAATATGTGCCTACATATCTCTGTGCTTATGTATGCATCTCTATACTACATAAACGCACTTTGGTAAAGGGTATTAAGATTCGGCACAGCCGAATATAGCACTCTTACTTGTTTTATTTATGAAGTTAATTTTGGCGGCTATGTCATAAATAGAATGAAACTATTTAATTTGTTAAACGAAACTTGTTGATATATTTAATGTAGTTGTTTTAATGAAGCTTTTATATGCCATAAATGAAGCGTATTCATTAATATAAAGAAAATTTCATTAAAATAATGATGATATTTTCATAAACACAATGAAATATAAGCAGTAAATAATGAAAATTTTAAATTTTTTTAAATATTAAAAACATGAAATCATATCCCTTACACACCAACTACTTAGTAAAGAATATATCGAGAGCCTATATTCAAAAGACGTTAACTCAAATTTGGTCAAAATGAGTTTCTGATGGCAAATAACTCCACTATGCAATATTCATCTGTAGTATAAATTTCGAATAAAAAAATGGGTTTTCTCTTTTTTTTATAAATTTTTCTTATTCTGCTATCTTAAAGAATAATTTCTTTTGGTGAAAATAAGTGCTAACTCCCATGTTAATTTCCAATAGTTTTAAAAAATTTTTAATTTATTATAAATCTAATGTGGTAAAAATTTTGATATCCTATGGCTAGTTTTTGAGAAATGTTTTAACATATTAATTAGTACATTACGGTTCCGAAAAAAAATTGCTAATGTATGTATAGCTTTTAAGTTGTTAATCGCATAGAAACATAATGTATGGACCGATTATAGTCAATGATATAACCTTTCGAAATTACACTAGAGAGTGAGTTATAGAGTGCTAAAGCTGATCACCTGGACACGGAAGAGGCTTTCAGTCAGGCTAAGTTATTTTTTATGGTATTTTAGTTTCTTCTTGTAGCTTTTCAATTCTTATATCTAGTATTAAGTAAAAGATTTCAGAAATTTATTAAAATATGTATATTCAAAAAGTCATATTTTTTTCCGACAAAATATGCTAACTATAAAAAATATTTGTTTTTTGATCGACTAAAATATGCTATCTCATAAATATACGCAAACCAGTGCAAAATAAAATGTATTGTGCAGACCTATAAATTAGTTAGAATATTTAAACCATATTCTGGAAGGCACGTCATTTATTTTTATAACAATGAGTGAGTTAACTTATTTGTTTGCCCTACTGAAAAGTTAGCTTTTTTGAGTTGACATATTTTGAATATAGGCTCTCAATATAGTTTTTTTATATTTTTTTTAATATATACAAATACATATGTACTTAATATATGTACATATGTATGTGCTTAATAAAGTAAAAAGTTTAAAGTTTATTAATGAAAAGTTTCATTAATACAATGCAGAACATTTAATGAAACCGTTTCATTCTCCGAATGAATGATTTTCCTTTCAGTATAGACACACGCTTAAGCGTTAATATAAATTGCTTACCTGCTTTATTGTATACTTTTCTACTTACATACATATATACATATCAGTTCCAACATATGTTTAAGCTTAATTGAAAACATTGCGTGGGTGTTCCTTATGGAAAATCTTATACAACCTACCAAAACTATTTACTTTAACCTAAATGATCTCTGACCTACCGTGATAGGAAACCCAAGCACATACATACATATGTACGTGTTTTCCAGAGATTATTGTGTGTGGTTTTCTTGATCCACCACAGTCCGATTGTAAAATTTCTGGCTGATGTTGTTATTCTTTGTTATTTAAATGTAAACGAACACCTACAAAGTCCTGAAACATGACAAAAGATACATATGTATGTAACTGTGTGTGTGTGTTTGAGAGGGTGTATGTGTGTGAGTTTGTCTGTTTCACTAATTTGTATACACAGATTTTGGTGTAAGTAATTAGTTTGGTTTAAAATGTTCATCCTATAAAAACAATCATAATAATTTGTTGGAAAATACTGGAAATTCATAAACGCACCAAAACATCAAACTAAACAGGCAAATGCTGAAATTTCCCTAAAGGTATGAGTAATCGATATAGAGAAATTTTGTTATGAATGTTTTGCATTATAATCATATGATATACATATGTAAGTATGTGTTGTATTTTTATATATCTGTCAGCTATGTAAACATGCCAAGAACAAAATCTTCAGTGAATGTTACATCAGATTTCACTCCAATTATTCAATTGATTAATCAATTAAAATTTTAATTGAATATCATGTAAGAATTGATCAAGCATTTAATTGAAAATAAAAATAAATAAAATTGGATACTATATCAACCAAAATCGATGATAACTTTTACTGTGTATAAAAAGGTATTCTCTATAGATTTTTCTAGATAAGCTTTTGCAAAATATATTTTGAATTAATATGCATGCAACAAAATATATGAAACTTATTTTGTTTTATGTGGTTTTATCCTGTATGAGTTTTTTTTTGCAAAAATGCTTGTACACGCCTGCTATTGATAAATATGAAAATCATGAAGTAATGAATATTTCAAACTACATGTATGTATGTATGTATGTACATGCTTACAGCATAAATGCTGGTAATTCTGTAATATTTTTTTGGGAATAAGTTGAGAGGGCTTAAATGCCAATGACTTCGTGACTAACTGAATAGCTGTCGGATCAACTAAATTACAAATTTGACTGATTACTTCCTTAAAAATAATTTTTTTTTCTCTACTTGAAATCAACATTATAATTCATTTATAATGACATGTGCCACCACAAAATTGCTTAAACATACTAAGTGACATATCCTTTTAAAAATCCTAAGACATATGATTAACAGAGAGCTTTTCTATGTGATTGTGTATGTTTATGGTCTTTGTTTTTTCTATCGTTGTACATTTACGAAAAGTGTGAGTGTAATTAATCATAAAAAAATCTTCATACTCATGTATACATAAAATTTATTAAATGAAATTAAAATATACATATATTATACAATCTACGCAGAATAAGAGTATAGCCTTAGGAAATATAGAAGTAATAGAAATCAAATCTAATTTCATCTTATTCCGTGTTAAAAAAATTGTTCACACAGAAAAAAATACCAATACGGTGATTTTACATGCAAAAAAAATTTGATTAGAAATCATATTAAATTTATAACAAATAATAAGGGCTATCATGAGAATGTTTAAAAGTCTCGCAAACTGTATAATGTGCATTTTTTACACTCTCGTAAATAAAATGTCAAAAATTTTATATAAATTTATTTACAAAAGCCTGTTAAGTTTGCCCAATAATTTTGACTCGTAAACTTATGCCCTAATTCAGTGAGAAGAATTAGGATGGTTTTATTTGAAAATACTTCTAATTTTTTGTGTTTGAATTCAGTAAATTATTAGGTTTGTCCATTTACTAAGAGTTTTTAGGAATTTGTAACAATTTTTACTGGAAAGTGTCCATTAACTCAAAAAGTTTGCAAGGATAAATCGTCAAAAGAGGGGGAAATATTGCTAGACAAAAAATTCCTACAAATTATTACTAGTAAAATTTTTACTTGCAAGAATTATCCAACCACCTGTTGTGTATTTTGTTGTCAAATAAATTATTTAAGAAATTTTTGAAAAAGGAAAACTGAAAAAAATATGGATTTCTTTGTTAAAAAACGTATGAAAAAAGAAAGCATGTTTTCTTAATTTATTGTTTTTCTTTCATTAAGAGTCTGAACACAATGTAACGATTTTTTATTGCGGTGCGGTTTTCCATACGATTTTGAAGTAAAAATCCGCAGTGCGGGACGGAATAAAATTAAAATCTATTTTATTTTCATTGCGGACTTTCTTATTCTCTCAATTTTTGATACTCTTTCTCTTGCTGACGTTGCCATAGTTTTTCAATAATTGGCTGTGTTAACAACATAATTGTAAAAAAAACATGATTTTGAAGTTCAAACATTTTTGCTTATAAAAGTTTAAAAATCAAATCAAATATATCTGCGAATGTATAAAATGTTAACAATTTTTTTGTTTTTAGTTATAAAAATGTATGCACAAAAAAATTAATAAAAATTTAAACAAACAATGACAAGTATTGCAGCGCCGTCTTCCGTTGTATTGTGTTTATTTTTCTCTCCCGCAACGAGAAATCGCACCGCACCGCAAACATTGTGTTTAGACTCTAAGCCACATAAATTAAATTTTAATGGCAAATAATTTTGTTTGTTTCTCATATATATTCAGAGATGGAAAGTGGAATTTTTGTATTTGTTAATAAATAAAATTAAAAAATTATGAAAAATGCATAAAAATAGTAAAAATACATGAAAACTGTGTAAAGAATTTCATATTAAATGCAATTTATAAAAAAATTGTATCATGATTTCCATCCATGATTCCGATATGAATAAAATTTTCTTGCAAGTTTTTACAAGTAAAGGCTTCATTAGCCCTTACTTTCTGTTGCTGTTCTATGCTGTGCCGTTCTGTAGTAACTTATCAGCTGTATCTGTCTAGAAGGGTCGCAGTTTTCCACTAAAGCGATGAGTTATGCATCGTCTATTGTAAAGTTTCAATATAATTTTATGTTTTTCTTTTAAAAATTAAATTATTTTAAGTCTTAAAAGCACAATCACATTTTATTTCAAAATATTTTTATTTAATCTATGCCTTCACTTACAATTACTGAACAATTTTTTGATTTTCACAGGTTGAACCGAAACAGAACAGAACGAAACAGAAAAACTACCGACTTATCTTATATTTTTACAAACAAAAAACAGTCAGCTGATTCATAACAGAACAGAATGTTAAAAATAATTCTGGCTTAAAGCGATCATTTACTTTCTCATATTTGGGAGAATAATTTTGCAAGTTTCTGCCTTACTCTCTTGTTGCTAGTTTCTGCTGGGAAAGTAAATCAACAGACCTATTTTCTTCAAAAATAGTTGTTGTCTCTGATAATGAAAAATAAAAATATATTTGCCATGTTTTTAGAATATAAAAATTATATATAAAATATAAAATTAACAATAGTTAGAAAAATATATGGAACTATATGTGTTATATCGAGGGTTTATATTCAAAAAGTTTTATCTGCAAGGCTTGAAAATTTTAGAAAAGTGCAAAAAACTGTTATTTTCTCAAAGTGCAAGGGCTAATAACTAAATTTTGATGAATAGTACCATTTAAAGAAGACATCTTAATTCTACTAATGTTAATCAAATACAGTTATTACTCTTGGACTTAGAGAAAATAACAGTGTAATTTTGTTAACTGACTTCAAAAAAAGAAGGAGGTTAACAATTCGTCTCTACTTTTTTTTTAGGTGCGTAGGTTCATAACTCGGTGCATTTTGGACCGATTGTACACAATTTTTTGTTGTCTGAGAGGGTATAGTTTCCCATTGGTCCCATTCTAAAAAACTTTTTAAACTTGATTTTACGATCTTTTACTTATATGATTGCTGCGAAACCTAGTTAACATTTTTGGTTCTTAAAATTACACAATTTTAAAGTTAAAGAAGTGAGCGGGACTACGCCCATTAAAATGTATTGTAACATTTCACGTGGTTCTATTTCACCGATTTTTATGAAACTTGGCACACAGCCTAAGCTTAAATAAAGGTACAATCTTGCGTTCAAAAAAGTGGGCAGGTCACGCCTATTAAATATTAGTATAATTTTTCACGTGCTTGTACTTAACCAATATTTACGAAACTTACCACATACCTTGAACTCGTAATCTTGTTTAAAAAAAGTAGGCGTAGCCACGTCCTATGAAATTTAAAACTATGTTGCACTAAAAAGCTAAAAATAAAACTTAAAAAAAAAATGAAACCGACTTCAAAAATAAGCACTAAAAAGCTAAAAATAATATTGATCTAGTTAAATAAAATATTTTTACATATATAACCTATAATGTTGTTTGAAGTTGATGCCAGTAATACAGGTACTAAACATATAGAAACATGACCAAGTAAAGATCTTACCAAGGCTGAGTCATATAGGCCAATAAGTTTACTGTCAACAGTGTCAAAGCTTTTTGAAAAGCTACTCATGACAAAATTGTCTTAAATTTTAAATGATAATGGGTGCATCCCGGACCATCAATTTGGTTTTAGAAGCCAGTATAGCACCATTGAGCAAACGCATAGATTGGTTCAATTCATCAGAAAAACATTTGAGGAAAAGAAGTATTGCCTGTTTATTAATGTTTCTCAGGGATTTGATAAAGTGTGGCATGAAGGCCTGATTTTGAAATTGAAGACATACTTACCAATAAACATTCTAAATCCTTTGGAAAGTTACATTGTTGCACGAAAATTTACAGTTGTGGAAGGACACTTTATGAGTATGCCTGAAACTCATCTCATCTGGTGTGCCACAGGGGCCATTTTTATATTTGATTTATACTTGTGATATGCCTGTGAGCAGTAGTATCCACACTTCTACATTTGCCGACGATACAGCCTGCCTTAATATGCACGAAAACCCTGATGAGGCATCCCGAAAACTCCAGGAACACATAATCCAGATGGCACTATGGTTAAACATATGGAGAATTAAGGTAAATGAACAAAAGTGTGTTCAAGTAACATTTACCTTACGAAGAGATACTTGTTCCCCTATTCGTATTAATAATCAAGTTGTTGTGAAATATCTTGGTATACAACTCGATCGACGGCTTACATGGAAACATCACATTGACTATAAGTTAACTCAAATGAAACTAAAATTAACTCAGGTACATTGGCTGATTGGCAGAGATTCAACACTCAGCCTAGACTGCAAACTTTTAATATACAAGTCGCTTTTAAAGCCAATATGGTGTTACGGTTATGGGGCACTGCTTCTGCTTCCAATGTAGAGAGAATTCAACGAAGACAAAACAAAATTTTAAGGTTAATAACATCTACTCCATGGTACATTAAGAATTCAAATATACATCGTGATTTAAATATGCCACTAGTGACTGAAGAAATTGCAAAATACGCAGGCAAATATCTAAAGCTGGAGGTCCATACCATCCGTTCTTTGCATATGCGTTGTATGCATTTCTGTACGTTCTCTCCGATTTTAAATTCAAGTTACATGCAATACGTCTTATGCGCAGGTACATAGTTTTGTTGTGATCATCTGTAGTGTAAATATTTTTATCAAATAAATTTAATTTTGGCGAAAATGGAAAGTGAAAGTATTACTTTAATAGAATTTGTGGAATTAATTGATTTAATGCACATAGTATTTTGTAATAAAAATAATACATAGTATTTTTAACAGATGAAATAAGATTCTTTTCAGTTGCACTTTCTTAAAAAATAATAAACACAATTGACCTGACAGTCAGTACATATGTAAAACTAATTACTAAGTTAATGCAAATATAGTTCATGAAAGAACTATGTTAAAAATTTATATTAATGTATTTAAGTCTTGCATATATCTACATATGTATGTAGTTGTAAACTTTATTACGAAAGCAGTTTCTTTTACTAAAAACTGTTTTAATGCAAAAAAAGAGAAAATTCTAATTCACCACACTAACATTTGGCTCTCAAAAATAACTCACCTTTTCTCATGATGCATGCGACGCATACAAATGTAGAAAGTAGATCTACTTTAAGGCCCAACTATAATATGAATAAGCTGGCTTAAGCTAATGCCAGAATTGAACGATAAGTCTGTCAAATAATTAAACAATTCAGATCTGACTTTTAGGTGGCCACAATGTACTAAATGCACCTAAGTGTTCTATAGCCACAGCTGCACATATAGGTATTGTTCACAATTTTTTTTTAAATTTTGTTTCTTCTTATAACTACTAAATGAATGCAATTAAATCAAATTAACTTGTTGGAATATCCTAATCTATTAAAAATTCTCAAATAATTATATCCACCCCTTTATTACTTGTTTTATTTGTTTTGCCTACTAAAAAGTAAAACAATGAATAGACATAAATAAACATGTATGTATGTGTGTATACGTGTATTGTAAAACAAAGAATGTAAATACAAGTTTTGCTTTCTTTTCTGAGTTTAAAATAAGAAACAATAAAAAAATATTTAAAATCAATGAATATTTTCTGATGTTGTTTGCATGAGTTTAAAAAAATGCACAAACAGTGTTTTCCGTACGGAATGTGCGTTCAGTTTGGCACTTAGCTTAAGCAAATGACATTTGACGAAACTTGACGAAAAGTTCCATAAGTACATTATAGTTGGCCACATACGTTTTATATGTAGCCGCACAGTTGCTTAAGTTCGCTTATTCATATTATAGTTGGGCCTTTATCCGTCCTATGCGTCTATACGTTCTTTGCGTTTTGTTCTGTAACTTGCCACATACAAATACTCGGATTCTACTTTTTTGACACATGCATAAAACGCAGCTACGCATTGAACGGATGGTACGGACCTTCAGCTTAACAAAACTCGAGTCACATCCTAATCCGCTTGCTCGTAATATTTTGAACTTTACTAGGCACATCCGCTTAAAAAAGAGAGATACAAGGGCTCTAATACTAAACACTTCGAATGAAGTTGCTTGAAAATACCTTTTTTTGCTTATCACTAATTATGTATTATTTACAACTATCACTTAGTTATGTCTGACATTGGTCGGGCCTATTAATTATATGTAAGATTTAAGATTTGAATACAATACAATAAATAAAAAAAACATGCACAAAAAAAATTAACTATTATCGTAAGAGATATTTTATTTTGGTTATTGTAACCAATTAAAGTGAGAAATATTTTTTTTTTATTTTTGGTTACAAACTTATTAATATCGCACGGATTTATGTTGAAACAACAGCATGTGTGGTAACGTAATAAATATTTAGTTGAATATTAAACGATTTGACGAAATCATTATTTTAATAATAATTTTTTTATTATTTGTTGTTATTTTTCTTACATTTTATCACCTGCAGATTGTTTTTAGCTTTTTTGGTACTAGTTTGCCTGGTTGAGTGGTAAGTGGGTATTTATTTATTTGATATTTATTTTACTGCCATCCTTAACTCAAATAGACTCACTCACATCATCATCATCTTTATCATCACACCCAACTTTTTTTCATTAATTTTATTTGGTTTACGCCACAAAATTGTATTCCTTTTCTACTTTTAGTGTGCTTTTTTTTAACTTAATTTTTTTCATCTACATTGGATTCATTTTATATGCCAGTTCTTTACTTTCTAGTTTATATGCTAATGCCAAATTGATATTTTAATGTGACATTTTTATTTCACTCCAATGTTTACATAAAATACTTAAATAAATGGTCGCGCATAATTGAAACGGACTTCGTTCGTATAAAAAGAAAAACACAAATTGTTGTACATAGACTAGTAGTTACCAGTGTTGGACTTACGTGTAGGTCCGCGAAGCCTGGGCCTAGGGCGGTATGGTTTTAGGGGCGGAAGAATTTTAAGAAGCTCAAAAATTAACATTTTAAATAGTTTGAAATTAATAATTTTTGTGAATCGCTTTTGCCTTATACATATCAATGAAAAATTTAAAATATAATTCTGACCTTAGCCGTTAATTTATCGGTGCAATGAAATATTTTCTTAGATTTATATGGTAGTATTCTAAAGCGCTTAATCAGACCACTGTGCATTTTTAAGATTTAACAACAGTTCGGGTAAGTATATTTAACATGTTTATATACGACACCAGAGCGTAATCTAGTAAGGACGTATTAAGAAGCAACGTTTAAAATTTTATGGTTTGTGTGATTGCTTTTGCGTCTGCTACTGAAAATGGAAACAGTCGCAGTCAAAGCGAACGCATAAAACAAAGAAATAGTGTTGTAAAAGTATTGAATATTTGAGCACTGAGTACTCAATACCGAGTGTTTTTTCCGGTACTAAATACACAAAAGTAACTACTCAATACTTTCAGGGTTGCATTTTCTAATATCCAACCCAGTCTTCCTTTAAAAGACATCAAATTTATACAACTCTGTGTGCGATACGAAAATTGCCACTGAAACAAGGACTTCAAAATGCATCATTGAACTAAACAATTTTAATCATGAACATATATTGGACAAGAAAAATTTACCCTTTAGAGTTGTGGAAAGCACGTGAGACCAGCAAATCCGGTTCACACACTTAAACTTTTGTTGATTAACTCGCAATTCAGCTGTGAGAAAGGCGGAGAAGGAAATAAAAATATCACTTTTTTTCCAGCTGAATTGCGAGTTGATCAACAAAAGCTAAAGTGTGTGAACCGGGATTTCCAGATAGGAAAAATCTCTTAAATTCTGGCAATTTCGATAAAAATTAACGTACAAAACTAATCCTCAAAGCTATTTATTTTAATTTGTTATCAATTAATGTAAATATATTTAATTTTTGTTTTTTACATATTGCAGGATAACTTATTTTAATAAAAAATAGTTTTAATCTTTAGTACATATGTATATGCGCATACGTATGTATGTATGTGTGTTTTTAATTTTAAATTCAAAAAGCCGTTGAAGTATTGAGTAGTATCGAGTATCCAATTGAAAAAGTATCAAGTAGTATTGTGTATTCAAAAGTAGCCGCTTTTTACAACACTACAAAGAGCTATACACAACGGAGAGTTTCTGCATTTGACATGTTGAAGCAGTTTTAGGTTTGACTGGCTGCTCCTTTAAATAAATTCGGATGTTAAATTTTTGGTTTTTACTACAATAATTGAAATTTATTTGCTGGTGGTTTAGCATGTCTATATACAAATTTCATTGGCGCTTGAACCAAATCATCAGTAGACTTCAACCACAAATTTTTAACAGTCACAAACCCCTTACTTTATGCACAGACTTTCAAAAACTGTATGAGAATTCATAAAATAATAATATTTTTGAAAATCACAAAGAAAAAATAAGCTCAATATTCTTTGAGACTGATACAAAACACAGCAAACAATTTATATTCAGGTGAACTCATTTTATTTTTCTACATCCTTATACAATTATATATATGAAAGTTTTAGAGTTAAACAGTCGTTTGTGCCAAATATTGTTAGCAAAACATTAGGAGCCCCTGTTATTCATTCCAGAAGAAATTGAAAAAAATTACTTTTGCAAAAAAATTGCATGAAGAAATAATTTTTTCGGCGTAATATGTTAATGAGATTTATTTAGTGGACTCTTAGCTACATTATTTCCATATATAGTAAAGCGATATCACTAAGTCTAAAATAGCTGTTGGCCAAAAAATGAAAATACCATTTTTTGAGGGCGGAATCATTGGAGATTCATAAAAATGAATTGGTCACCATAATCGCCAAACTGTGTATATAAATTGCATATTTAATTTTAAATAGTTTTTCTTCATAGAGCAAAAAGGGCGGCATAACTCACGGAGCCTAGGGTGACATCGAACATAAATCCGCCTCTGGTAGTTACAAGTGCGTCAGTGCATATTAGTTTAAATAGATTTTTGGAAATGGCACAGAGTAACAAAATTGTTTTATTTTCAAAGCTTTAAATAGCAACAATACAGAGTAGGTCATATTTTTTAACAAAAATATTTTTGAAATAAATTAGTATTTTCTATACAAATTTTCAAAGCCAAGCAATTTGGTTTTTATTACCCAGAACAACTTTTTTATACTTAAGAAGACTAATATATTATTTTGGAAAAAATTATTTTTTACACTAAAGTAATGGATGAAATGTTCACATGTGTAAATTAATTATTTCTGAGATTATGTGTTGTAATGTCTTGTTTCTGTATGGATGATTTAAAGCAACTCTCTTATGCTATTTCAATTTGAAACCTTTTTAACGTATAACGTACATGTAAAAATATTTGGTCTTCTATCTGACAGCAGCTTTGTGACTGTATCTCTCCTAGGAATGGCCAGAAAAGATTCCTCCTTATGTCAATTCAAGTAACTAATTCTGGGCCTAGACAAAGTATTTCTCAGATAATATCTTTCAATCGTTCGCTGATAGTTAGTTGTAGTGAGAAGACGCTCGACCGTGTAGACTAAATGGTCACAGATCATTTTTAACGTCTCAGGCAATAAAGTAAATAATAATTAGATGTTTGCTGAAGTATGACTATACCATGGTGTTGGTTACAAGGATAGTAGTAATTTAAGAAAGAAGGGCTAGCGCCCTACTTTTTAAAATTAAGCTACCTAAGGTATCGGTAAATTATCAGTATTTGATGAGGAATTTTGCATATCGAACAAGGACAATGATTAGACAGTGAATTGTTAAAATTATTAAAAGAATAAATTATACTAAAGGGTGGGCAAATTTGAAGTAAGGAAGTAAATTAGCCGTCAAATGATAAAATGTTACGAATTTATCTGTCATCCTTTAATACGAGTACAAGTATTTATTTAGTAAACGGTTGGTAAATTTTAAGCATGAAACGCTTTACTCTTGGACAACGAATTTAAATTGTGAAGTTTGTAAATTTTCTTCTGGTCTTTCAAATGAAAACTAGAAAAAACTAACGCTCTTCTGAAATTCGGCGATAAGCGAAGCTTTGTTGCAAAATATAGTATTAAATTTTGTGAAAAGAGTGACATACTAGAGGTGGACATTTGCCCGACATCATATTCTATTATTAATTCCCTTACTGCTACTTTACATTGAAATTTATGTGCTGGTGGTTAAGTGTTGTCTATATATTTCATTGGTGCTTTGCCAAATCATCAGTAGATTTTAACCACATATTTGTTAAAATTTCTAAGGCCGGGTTAACATTTGTGTGCCAAATGCCACACAAGCGTAAAAAAAGCGTAACCAACTAATTACTAATGAATTCATGTATTTATTAAGTTAAACAGTTTAATACATAATTAATAGGCAATTTTATAGAATCCAAAAAATTATTGCTAACTATTTAAATCAATAAATACATGTCTGAATCAAACATTTTTGCATTAGTAATTAGGTGGTTACCGTCATTTGGGCAAATTACATACAAGAAATTCCAGATGTAAACTCAGCCTTAACATAATGCGCTTATTTTTCTTTTGTTTTAAAAAATATTATTATTTGCCAATTCTTAAATAAATTTTGAAAGTCTTTACATAAGATTAGAGGGTTCGTGACTGTTCGAAATATGTGGTTGAAGTGTACTGATGACTTGGAAAAGCTCTAATAAAATATAGAGACAATGCTTAACCACCAGCAAATAAATTTAATTTGGGGTGGCTTATGACAATATGTCAAATAATGGATTTCTTGGATCTGCTTTACATTGCTATCAATAAAACTGCATTTGTTTTCTTAAGCAAATTTACTTCCTAATGTTAAATTTGCCCACCCTTTATGTATTATTCGAATATAAGTAATGCGCTAATGGGTGCATTCATAAGAAAAAAGTAGCTGTTGCGCAACCGTTGACTGTTTCTCTTAGAAACGCATAGTTGAGTCTGTCCGCTCCACTCAAAAGTTGAGTAATTTTCCATCAGAAAATTTTTTCGCTACCTATAGTCAACACGTTGTGCTCAGCCTGAACATCTGATCGAATAGAGCTCTTTCTTTTATGTTCTTTGTTAGGTGGCACGAGCAAATATTTGTTCAGTTTTAGACTAAAAATGCGATGAAGTAACGAAATAAAGATATACAATTAAATTATATACATGAAGCCATTTCTAAGATGCAACTGTGGGGGCCAACAGTTGCCAACAGTTTCACAAATGTTACATCTTATGAATGCGCCCAATGTCATAGGATACCTTGTAAAGCCCTCCGAAAATACGTGAGACTTATATCGTCGCTGTTTTATTTAACTGACCTATCTAATATTTTTAAAATTTTACAGGAGAGCAGCTTTTATGATTGTTTTATACATGTATTCTTATGAAAACGTCAGAAATGTTTTTATTGTTATAGGCTCAACAGTAATGTTTACAGTCATAAAAATTTAAGACAATGTCTACTCGTATTATGACTCATAATGTCTAGTAGTGGACTTAACTCATTTTTCAAAAAAAAAAATCAGTTAGGTCGGTTAGTTAAAACAGCGACGATATGTCATAACACCTGTTAACAAGAAAATAATCCTTGTAGCCAAAAATAAGATGTATATGAAGAGCTTGAAGTTCTTAATATTTCTCCATCTTTAATATTTTTTGGCCACGTACAGATCAGACCAACCATTCGAGAGTTATGTTTAAATATACACCCAAAAAAAATAGATTGGTTGTAAAATGGTTAGGCCAATAGAAAATCATTTGCATTAACTATATTTCAGTTCACTTTATCAATTTTCTATTAATCCAAAAAATAATCCGTGTTAATTGCCAACAGGGCATAACTGTAATAAAAATATGATTGTGACAATTCTTGAATTGACTAATGAACTGATTGATTAGCACAACCGAATAAAATATTATGAACTGGATTTTACTACCAACTTTTGGTATTGGCAACAAAAAAATTGTCCTTCTATATTAAGGTTAAAATAAACACTTTCTATCAGTTGCTGCAACTGACTACGAGGTTGAGCTTACTATTACTACGTTTATGCGCGCACTATTTGCAAATAAAAATATTTGCATTATCAACTCACTGTTTATACGGCATTTTAAATGTATAAAAACTTGGTCGCACTCACATGGAAATGTTACTTATGTTTGCAAACAAATTGTGCAAATGTGTAAAATAAAAAATAATAATTTGTTTTTATGGTAATTTTTTCTTCTATCAATGTTTTTTGTGCATTAAATTTGTAAGTGTGGCAACTTCAAGCATTTTATTTGCAAATAGTGCGATAAACGTGAATAGTTTTCTGAATTAGTAAGTCGCAATAAAAACAATAATATGGCAACAATTTACAGTTGTATTTGCAAATAAGCCCTGCGTATAAACGTAGTATATTATAGTTTATTGCAGCAAATTCAAAAATTAACTTTTACAATTGTCAAAGATATTATGATTTGTGAATTCTTAAATGGTTTTTGAAAGTCTGTGCATAAGATAACAGGTTTGTTCCTGTTTAAAATTTGTAGTTGAAGAAATACATTTAGACATACTGCACCACCAGATAATAAATTTCAATTAAAATAAACTTATGACAATATTTCTAATAATAAATTTCTTAATTTTTTTATTTTTATTTGCGTTTATGGTCTATTTTTGTTTCAAAAAGGAAGACCAATTTTTCTTTCACATATACCAATTATGATATTGTTTTAATTATCTTAACCATATTTCGGTAGCAAGAATAATTTTTATTTCAAATTCCATACTGTTAACCAATTTTATCTGTTGTTGCAACTATTGGGTTAATGGTTATAATTAAATATATTGTGGTACAACAAGAAAATTGATAGTTGGTGCAACCGCCAAAATTCGATTGGCAACAAATTCGGTTGTCTCAACGAATCAGTTTTCTCTGTGTCAGTCATATCGGACATCAACTTCGTCAGAAAGCGATATGATCCGCAAAGAAATATTTGCCAATACGTTGTGTTAAAAATATAAAATTAGTCTCACCACTTATAAAAATAATTTTTACAACTTTATGAATGCCAAAAAAGAAGCCTCATAAATTTTTGTTTTTAACAGACTTAAAAAAAAGAAGGAGATTTTTAAATGTTTTTTTTTGTTTACATTCAAAATCATACCAGAGATAATATTTAAAGGTCAAGTAATCCATTAGTAGATTTATTAAAATACTTTTTAGTGCACTTCTTTCAAATTTTATGACTTTATTTATTATCTGTGATAATAAGTTGCATCTTAGAAGATTGATTGAAGACCAAAAATAAACCTAAAAGCTGTTTCAGACTATAAAACAAGTATTAATACTTTTGACGAAAATTCATCCCTGGTATTATATTTCTTTGAAAAATTTCACAAAAACAATAACAACTCAACATGTCAGAGCAGCATTTTCCACAAAAGTATTAACACTTGTATTACAGTCTGAAGCGACCTTAAGTGACATTGAAACCCCTATTTGAATCTTGTTTGAACTATAGTCATACTTCAAGAGCCATAATCATTATTAAATCTGCAACTTCTCTTCATAGGTGAAGTTCAATGGAGTCATATAACAGTTGTGTGTGGGTTAATGTACATTAGAAAAAGGGCTTACTCGTAATAATATTTATACATTTCAATAATTTTTATTTAGAAAGCAGCACAAGTAAAAGTAAAATTAGTTAATTTCTTCAAATGTCTCTCTATCTTCTTCTTTTGCGTTACAAAACAAACTGTGCCTTAGACATATCGTTTAATATAAAAACAAGTACATAGTTAAAGTGTAGCGAACTACCGTGCACTCTGGGTTCGATTCTCTCTATAATAGAGTAAGGGAAAGATCTGGTCCAAAGACTGGCACTGCTACACCTAATGGATCTTTCGTGTCATAGATTTGTAAGCTCTGTATGACTCTCCAACATTTTTTCTCTCTTTTTACGCTCTCTCCTTTCAAACTTTTTGAGTTAATGAGCACTTCCCAGTAACAATTGTTACAAATTCGTAAACATTTTTAGTAAATGAACATACCTATTATACACATATGTTTGACACAAATCACTACAACTTCACACTGATTGAACGTGATAAACTTCAAATGGAAATATTTCTCATACAAAAAAAATAAATTCATATGTATGGAAGTCTCTTCCAGTAAATGATTTATTAAAACATCAGCACGTTGGAACGTTTTATATGGGCAGCATGAAGTTAATCAAATGGGTGGTCTACTGTATACTGATTCAATGACTTTTATATCCGGCAAAAGAACAAACAAATCTAAAACAACCACACGTGAGACTATAGATTGAAAAAGGAAAGAGTTTCCTTAATCAAATATGTAATTGAAACGTTAAGATAAGAATCTTAGAAAATGACAAAAGAAAACACCAGTAGTGGTAGTACAACGTACAACAATAAAATTAGAAATTCTTTCAATAATTTTCTGAATTTTTTCTTTCTTTTATAATTTACTGCAATTGAAGAAAAACTGTTATGTAAATTGTTTTATTAAGAAAGTGGTTCTTCCTTTTCCATTTTTTTTGGTTGGGTTTTAATTTAAAATTGAAATGGAAATTTTATAAAATTTAGGGATTTCTTTGGCTTTGTGTTGTCGGTGGCTAAAGAGAAAATTTGCATTTCAATTTGTTGAGGATTAAAAAGGAAATTTCAAACCGCACCATCCGGCCTTACACCCACATTAGAGAAATACAGAGACAGAAGACAGCTGGTCGCTTTTACACACTCATACCCATGTATAGTACAACATGCACAAATTCACAAGTCTAAGACTACAAAGGAATTAAACATGCTTTGACCGCAACCAAAATGCAAATTAGTGTCATTAACTTTATGACCATGATTGGTTGTACAAGAGAAAAGTCGTCAGTCATACAAACACACACACACACACAAAAGTGACGTAGAAAATTCTTAATCTGTGGGCAAGACGACGGGTTAAAATACAGTGCAGACATTTTAGGGAAATTTTGTATACACTTATCGAAGCAGAAAATTAATTTACTATAATTTTTTAATTAAATCAGTCAAACGGCATAAATGAATTTATTTATCCTATTCAATTTAATAAATGTCACTCATTTTTATTGTGACATTTTCTTTATTCAATTAATGTCCGTTTGTTGGCGTCACAAAATAAGTACCAGTGTGGTCGGAGGTGTGGGTTTGTATATGCAAATCCTTTCAAATCCTTTTACAGCTAAAGAAAAGTATTTTGCAATACGCTTGCATTTGGCTGCGAGAGTAATCCGGAAAGTAACTTTAAAGATGAAACTCAGTTTTAACTCCTAGACGGGCTTCGTTCAGCCTGTCCAGGTTCTTCAAAAGTCTGCTCCATTGTCCTATATTTTCACTTAAGTCAGTAAAACTCCAAGGGGAACACAATTTATAACCGATGAACGAATACGTCGTTTTCTAGCCGGTTAATCGATATTCGTAAAAGACTGTTAATGAAGGCTGATACTGTACACTTCTTAAACTGGTCGCTTTATTACAGTTCGGGTATAGTCAGGTTAGGTGGCATATTCGGTTTACTTTATGTACAACATAATTCTTTCAATATCGTTAGGCTAAATACGAGTCGGTTTAAGTGTATTAGGAACAATATGTTGCTTTGGGTATTGTTCAGCTAATATTATAATCCCACAACATAAATTCTTCGGCTCTTGTAACACGACGAGATAAATCCGTTGGCTCTCTTCAAGAAGCTTGGGCTTCTTATGCGAAATAGAATACGAACTTAGTGAGAGTTTTTAAACTAGTATTCAGTAGTTGAACAATGACTCAAATAAACGTGTGCATGGATGTTTAGTTGTAACGTGTGCTGTTGTTGGTTTCTTTTTTTAATTGGGTATATTTATTAGTAATAAGTAGATGCATACTTATGGTTTTTTTATTTGAATATTAGTTAATTAAAAGCCATTCCAAACAAAAAATACCTTCTAAGGAATTTAATAATCTCCTGCGATTCTTATTTCTTTTATTTATAACAATGAGACATTTTTAGATTCTTTAATTGAACTGCAGTGAATTTTTAATCAGAAATAATTCTTACTCAGGCTTAAGTTCAGTAATTGCAATTCTTATTTAATGAAATATTTTTTTTAATTAATGTGAGTTTCTAAAGAAGAGAAGAAAAACTAAACTTAGACTTTAAGCTGGGGGAAATACCGATATTATTTTTGTGCAGCCACGCACTTCATCAGCACCCTTGTCTATCTACTTGGGTAGAGATTCTTCACAGAAAAAAATAT
The DNA here is from genome assembly GCA_905220375.1 of Tachina fera. Classification (NCBI taxonomy): domain Eukaryota; kingdom Metazoa; phylum Arthropoda; class Insecta; order Diptera; family Tachinidae; genus Tachina; species Tachina fera. Next base: position 62,372,217 of record LR999964.1, read on the forward strand.
CATCAAAATGCAACCAGCAAAACAAATTGTTAATAGTTCATTTAAATTAAAATATATATTTAGTTAATATAAAAAATTAAGTTGTTGATATGAAAAAAACAGAAATTTTTTTCAATAAACTGAACTAACCAAATTTATGTTATACATGGCGCAAAAACTCAAAAAATTCATTGTTGATTCAACAAAATAAAATTTTTCTAGTCAATCAAATTACTCAACAAAATTATTTGTTAAATTATATCATAACGGAATACGCACATGTAGAAGAAACAGAAGAACTCGCATTTTGTGTGTATTCATTATTTGCTTATCTACTAACGATTTGCTCTTTAGCTGAGTGGTAAGTACATCAGTCTATTAATAAAGAGATTGCCGGTTCGACTCATCTAAACATCTTTAAAATTAAACAAAAACCAAAATTCTAAAAATAATATAAACAAATACAAACAAAGAAACAACATTAGAATTTGAAAAACAAATTCATTAAAAAAATTTATTTTTCTGTTAACAACTCAATTGTTAATAACACAATAATTTTAATTGGAAATAATTGAGTTGAATTTGTTTTCTTATGTTACAAATGTGTGTTTGTATTTACAAAAATCGTTGTAGGTGCCTTTTTAAATAATATTTTAATTGTATTCACAAATAAATTATTTGTATTTACAAATCTTTTTTTTCTGTGTTATTAACATCAGCTATTTAACTTAAATTTTCTATGAAACGGAATATGAGAAATGATTGTTGTGTATAATATTGATTTACCTTTGGTAAACACGCTTATAAGTATCACTATTTATTTTCTGTTTTTCCATTTTTTTTAATTTTTCTATTTAGGTTAGCACGAAATTATTTTACTCCACCTCAGTATGTTTAACTATTCTTACTTATCTTTTACGATCATCACATTAATTATTTTTACTTATTCGATGTACCATCGGTAAATGCATGTGAGTATTATTGTAGTGGCTTAATGTTTACTTTGTTTTGGCTTTCTCCTTACATGCATGTACCAATCACAGAAAAAAATGTCATCGAAATGCAATCAGCAAAACAAATTGTTAACATTTAATTTAAAAATTAACAATCATCATTGTTAATACAACAAATTTAAATTTTTGTAGCCAATTAAATTACTCAACAAAATTATTTGTGAAATTGTATCATAACGAAATGCGCACATGTAGAAAAAACAAGAAATCGTGTTTTATGTGTATTCTTTTTTTGTGTATCTAATAAGCTGTTGCTCTTTAGCTGAGAGGTAAGCAAGTCAGTTTATTATCCCTGAGGTTGCCAGTTCAAATCCGCTTAAAGACATTTACTGTTTTTCGTAGCCAAGCAAAAAATCGTTTCGAGAATTGTGATTGTGTATAAACATAAAATTGTTAGTGTAACAATTAGGATAATCAAATCAAAATTTGTGCGGAAATTCAACAATTCACATTGTTAATATAACAATAGCTTTAATTTATAAAACTTTGAAATCTAACAAAAATATATGTTGAAAACATAAATAAATTTTAACAAACTATTAGTTGATATAATTAATTGAAAATATTTTTCTGATTTTCCTTTAACTTACAATTTCGTTAATTGTATTTACAAAAATCTTTGTAGGTTCAAAATCAATTATTTAATTAATATAACAAAAAAATTAATTGTATTTACAAATTATTTTTTTCTGTGATGGTACATCGAATAAGTACAAATAATTAATGTGATGATCTTAAAAGATAAGTAAGAATAGTTAAACATACTTAGGTAGAGTAATATATATATTCGGCTAACCTAAATAGAAAAATTAAAAAATCTCTGTTGTACGATTTTTTCATTTTTCTATTAAATTAATAGTGATACTTATAAATATATTTACCAAAGGTAAATCAATTGTATACACAACAATCATTTCTCATATTCCGTAGTCATTTTCAATTTACTGCCCTTCGAGGACTTGTTAATGGCAATCATAGGAAGTAGTTTGCTCAGAGTTTTCGAGTCCATTTTAATGTTATTGAGATTGACAGCCCGCACTCAAATTCTTAGCTGACTTCTGTCCATGAATCCCTACGTTCATCTGAGCTTCGAGGTCACTGAAATTTACTTTTGTGTGTCACCCTTAGAAGTTATAACTTTATAGGGGGAGCATTGTGGGCTAGATCAAGATAAGCCGTGAAAGGAGGTGGAAACAAATTCATAAGGGTAGAAAGAATTCGTGTCATTCAGCTCTGATTTTTGAACTACTGACCGGAAATGTCATAATGTGATAAATTCCGAAGACGTTAAACTCTAAATTGACAGTAGCGCAACACTAACCTGCATTTTGGCAGATGATGACTTAAAATTCTGTAACTCTAAAAATCAAGTGTTATTTAGTAATAACTAAACCTATACTTTTAGTGTTACTCTTTCAAATGCCTTGCAGTTCTCTGTTGTTTATTGCTTAATTTTTCTTAAAACTTATTTTTTGCAGAAAATCATCTGTATGAAATAATATACTCGTAACAATTTGAAACTATCCTCGTACATTCAAACATACTTAAATTAACAATAATTTACATTTCTAAGCCAATTCAACCGCTAACAACAATTCAAATAAATTGACTTGTGTTTTATGTACGTAAATTCTAGGAGAAGAACTTTACAAATTCAAACAAACAATTGCAACAGCAAAAATAAAATAAAAAATAATATAAAAATGGCTGTCAAAATGGCGCCGTATTGTACATTGTTTTACAACAACGTCTACCTACATAAATGGCAACAACAACATCTGAAACAACGGCAGCAGCGGCAAAGTAAAGCAACAATCCCATTCTGGTTGAGAAAAATCCTCTTTTTGTCCGAAATTCACGCGAAAGCTTGAAATTAAAATTTATAAAAATTATAGACAAAATGCGAAGAAGGAAGGAAGTATGAGCGTTAAGCCACTTTCAACGCAAATGAAATATTCATTAACGTCACAGCCACTGCTGGCGTTTTTATTTGCTCGTTAATTTTTCCATTGTGCAGACAATATAAGGAATGTAATCGTGAAGTAAAAATTTTTTACTTAGTAAAATTCCCTTGCACCTAGATTTTTGTTAAATAATTTCAGGATTGCTACATCGAATTTCCAAAATATCTTCTACTGCTGACATCGAGTTTTAGTTAATTTTCAATGCAATATGAGGTCTTGTCACAAAGTCAGTGATGTTTTTAATGAAACACATGTTTCTGGTTAAAAAGAAAGCAGTGTCCTTAGACCTTCATAAATCTTCAAAATTTTTTGTATGCCTTTCAAAAAACTAGTTTCGTCGAGGTTATATAAATAAGTTAGTTTGTGAGATGATTTCTTCACTGGAGTCACATTTCTTACGTTCAAGCCATTTCTTAAGGCTTGGAAACAAGCATAAGTCATTTGGAGAAAAGTGCGGATGGATGCCCCTTGCCTTCTTTTATTGCAAAGGAGATTTTTTCTTGGCCAAACGCTTTTGTTTGATTCCGATAATCACTAAACCGACTCAACAAGTTTGACAAATGTTGCGAAGTAACGCAAAAAAAAAAATTCAAAGTTACCAAAACTTGCTTTATAAAGCAGCTCCAAGAATTCATCCTTTAAAGTGCTGCCACTGCTTTTGAATTTTCATTTGAAATTCTTTTATATTCAATTTTAAAAATTCCACCACCCCAAACGAAAACTGCTTCGCTATTTTTATTATTCCTTCTGTTTCTCTACATACAATCTCTCTCGCTCTTTCCGTGAGTTTACTATTTGTTCGAATATTTGCATAATAAATACCAAAAAAAATGCTGGAAAAAGCAAATGTAGTCAGTCAGATGGAGATAACCCATCTTCATGCCCAGGCTCCTGCTGCTTTAGCTCATTGAATATTTTTGGTTGCATGACAGCTATAAAACAACTTCTTAATTTTAAATTACAAAATCCTTGCAAAGTATTAATGAAAATTGCTAAACCAGTAGCCAAACTTCATTTTGTGGAAATGTTCGTATTAAAAATTGAATTTTCTGGATTTGTTTTTAAATCTTTTATATAATTTTTTTCTTTGCGTTCATTATTTGAGTTTGTAATGCACAACAATGGAACAAGAAATGATCCTGCTTATTTGCTTTATTGCATAAAGTTTCTTAAGAATATGAACTAATGCTTTATATTTAATTTACTTTGACAATGAAAAACAGTTGCCTAAATAAGTTGTATTAAAATTTTTGGGTAGATGGCTATACAAAGGATTTATAAAGTGTGAGAACTACTTGATTGGTATGAGAAAGAATAACTTAAGATTTTTCATTATAATACTAAAAAAAGTAAGTAATGGTAGCAGAATGCGTCTCTGAGTCACTACACTGAATAGAGTGGAGGATATTTAATGTAATCGTTTCCAGGCTTGCATCGAACTTTTTTAGATTTTAATCGATATCATTAGTGTTGTATCTAGACTTGTATCAAACTCTTTCAGAAGCTCATTTTTGACACAAACATATGCTCAAACCTATTTAAATTACATGGGTTTGACAAAGAGACCAAGAGAAGTATAGTCGTGTTCAACAGCTCTTTTTGAACTAGTTTGAGAGCAGCTTTTTGAAAATTTCGACTCGAAAAATTTTCAAGTTAGTGCTCAGTGCTTTTTTAAATTAATTTCGATGCTTTTTATTTCGAGTCGGTGGCACTAAACCAAAAATTCGAAGAAAAATTTCCTCATCTATTTTTCTTTCGAGGAAATCTATATATAAAAAAAATAAGCTCTGAACTTAAATGGAGCATTTAAAAAAATTCTACTAAGATTGTGCAAGGCTTGGTTGAAGGAATAAGCGCCATGTTACTCTCAAACTTTAACATTTAAAGCACAATTATTATACAAAAATGTTTTGCCACACAACAAAGAAGACAGAATAGAAGTATTTACCCAATTATAGTGTAACATCGAAATTTCATCTAGTCTAGGGAAAATATTGAGTCAGTCCACTATCGAGTTTTCAGTTGATATGAACTCGTTTGAAGCATTATCAAAAGTTGCATTCTCATCAAACTTCTGTCACTTTCACATTTAAACGCAGAAGTTGATCGCGTTTTTTTTCTTTGACTTTATTTAAGTCTAAAATACGTAACAGATTGTCCTCATACTTGGTTCACGCTTTGGTTATTCATAACAAGGAATGATAACTATATTTCCCAATGTTCAGTCTTTTTTTATTTTGGTTACATTTTTTCTAAAATATTAATAAGTACACAGATATGAATATTTTTTTAACTTAACAAACTTGCAAATCACTTTTTTTAATTATTAACTTTGTTATTTATATTGGGTTTGCTGCACAACACTTTTAAAACCTTTTTTATTTCGATCATAATTTATTATCTTTTTCACATAGTTCAGTCTCAGCCGAAATAATGTTTTCACAGCATAATATAATAAAATCCAAATTTTATTTAAAAATTCTTTAACTACTAAGACCATCGAGTTGAAAATGTAATCAGCTATTAATCTCAGAAACAATTATCTATTATTTCTAATTGGATTCGAAAAATACTATTATTTCCTCACGAAAAATTATTGAAATTAATAAATTTTTTTTTATAATAAATACAAAAGGCATCGTCAAACAGATTTGAGAATTAAAATGTGTATCGGATGCCTCAAATTTATAGTTTTTAAAACCTAATGCAAAGTCAACCGATTATTATATTTTTTATGTGCATATTTGTGTATAACAATTTTTTTAATATATTATAATAATTAAAAATTTAGTGCTTTTTTACTTAAATTACTCGCTTTTTTAGTGTTTTCAGTGCCTTTTAAAATTTAAAAGTTGACAACGCTGTTTGAGAGGGTTCAAATCAATAATTGTTTCAAACCCATTTAATTTACATTGATGTCTTTGACCGAAATTGTGTCCGACGGAATGAACCAGTTCAAAAAAAAAAACTGTTAGACACAAATCTAAAACTCATTATGTTGCTCATTTTTGATACAAACCTATGATAAACCCCATTTAAATTACATGGGTTTGACCATTGATTTGTGTTAAAAATGAGCTACTGAATGAGTTCGATCCAAATCTAAACTCTTTCGCGAGCTCGTAGACTTGTATGTAGTTCTTTCAGAAGGTCGTTGTATACACAAAGCTATGATCAAAACCATTTAATTTAATTGTATCAGGCACAATTAGTAGCTCGTTTTTGACACAAACCAATGATGAAACTCATGTAATTTAATTTGGTTGGATCATAAGTTTTTGTCAAAAATTAGCTACTGAAAGAATTTGCTACAAGTCTACATCAAATCAGATCTACTGAAAGATTTCGATGACAAAGTTTTAATCAAACACGTGTTATTAAAATATACTTTAGTCAAACTCATTCAGTAAATCATGTTAGACACAAACTTATAATAAAAGCTATGTGATTAAAATGTGTTTATCATAGGTTTGTGTCTAAAACAATCTCCTTAAACAGTTCGATACAAGTAGACTTGGGTCGAACCAGTTCAGTCAGTCGTTTTCAACATAAGCCTATGATGAAACCCATTTATATTAAATGGGTTTGTGCATGAGTTTGTGTCCAAAATGACCGACTGAATGAGTTCGACCAAAGTCTAGAGCTAGATACAACTAGTTCGAACTTTGTTCAGTCGTTCGTTTAAGACACACAGCTATGATCAAATTCATTTAAATTATATGGGTTTGTGGCTTAAACGACCGCTGAATGAGTGTTTGACATAACTGTTATTGAAATGGGTTTGTTTAGACTTGTATCGAACTCTTTTAATAGCTCGTTTTTGACACAAACCGATGATCAAACCCATGTTATTTAGATGGGTTTGATTGTTTGTTTGAGCTACTGAAAGAGTTCGAAATAAGTCTACTTGTTTCCTAAGTTTCCTTTAAGAAGCGCTTTTAAATAAACTTACATTTTTGGAGGTATATGAATTTCTTCAGGAGAAAAAGCTCTTTGTATTACTTACCTGAAAAAGAATAAAAATAGAAATTTATAATCAAATATTTATAAGAAACTAAATATAAAAGTGTATGCAGAGGCTTATTTTGCAGCTTTTACAAGCTACATTTATGCTAAAATATATAAACTTAAGTGGAGTAATAACCCAAGACTTTCATAGTATTGGCCAAATAATAAATAAATCACAATTTAACACCCTGGCAGATGTCCGGCAGGCAATCTTTCGAACTTAATCCCATCAAACACGTGTGATAGTCAATATTAATGCAATATTTATAGCACACTGAATTGAACAGAAAAGGGGCGACACATGTTCTTCTTTTTATTATTTCTATTTTTTCTTAAAGGCTTTAAAAAAACAGTCACTCTGAAAGGGAAACGAAAAGAAAATAACAACAATATCAACATTATGACCAATAACTAAGATAAAGTGTTAGAACAACATAAAAGAACACACGTTTTCTAATAGGATTTAATGGAAACAAAGGAAGGACATTTTTTCCTTACTACTGCAGCTTCTGTTTCCTTTTTAAGAAAATCCTGCTTGTAGTTCTTTTTTTTTTTTGCTTGCCCGGCAATGAAAAGGCAAAAAAATCTGTTTAATATATTTACGGCTGCATAAAAAAAGAAGTTACATATGAGTTTTTTTTTATTTTTAGTCATCATAAAACTGAATGAGTGACAGGCGTAATAACATTTAGTGGCAGAAAAGTCAAATGCTTTAAAAGAGTCAGAGTGGGCTAGTTTTTATGAACATATGTATGTATGTATGCATTATGTAAGTATAATCCTTAAACAAAAGGACATCTTTGAATTCTAAAACAGAAATGGACGGTTATATGCTCTGCGCTAGTATGGGTGGGCTTGTGTTATTGTATGTGATTTGATGATGAGTTTTGACATTTTTATTAGTTTATTGTATCGTAACGTTTGTCGGGCTGGCAAAGCATTTTCATACACACATACATATATATACATACAGCTTAAGTTGCACTAAGCCTATCACACCTTTACGCTTTACATTTAAGCAGCAGCAATAGTTTGCACTAAAAATTAAACAATTTGCCTTTTTTGGGTGTTTCAAGGCATATATTTTTTTTGTAGTTTTCACTTTCTTTTTTCATGTGTTGTGTTCCAAGGAAAGCGTAACGACCTTTTAAATTGGATTAAAAGGCATAATAAGAGAAGTTTTTGACTTTTTTTATTATCACTTGGTGTTGAATACTTTGCACAATTTTCCTATTTTTGCAATAACAAAGCAGGGATTCAAGCATTCGCTGGATCTTTGTCTATTTATTATCAGCTGTGATTAGTAACGGTATCGTTATATGAAATCAAAGGACTTTAAGGACTTTTTCTTAATGAAATTACATGAATTGAGGCATAAAATCTTGTTAACCAAAACTAAGTATTTTATAAAAATTTGAGGACAAAACTGAAATGTATTGAAAATGATTGTGAAAGAACTTAAAAATGAGGAAAGAACATATCTTTTGTTCAGTTTTTAATGTGTTAAATTATAATGGGCATATGTTATGTTGAAAATTAGAAAATATTATACACATATAGACGCACATCAAATATATGGTTTTAGAAGTTTTGCGACAACAATATTATGTTCCCTTAAAGAAAAAAAAGCCACAAGTATCGCGCACATATCATAAAGTTGATTTATTTTGTTTTTATGGCATACAGGTTTATTTCCCCTTTCTATTTAATGAAACCAAAAACATAAGCTTTAATATTAATTTTCTACATAAAACTTTTAAAAGCAAACTAATCTCTTGCCACCGCAAAATTTTACTGCAGCTCATTTCATTTTCCTTGAAATATTTTTGTTGTCTTAACTAATTTGCATTGACAATAGAGCAACAAATTGTTTCAGTGTTTTGTCCAAATATTATCTTTAAATCGAAAAGGCAATTAAAATAACACTATCTTAACACATCAACTGACAATAGAGAAAATTTTCCAAGAATATTGTTTGCAAAAACAAAAACATACATAAATATTTTGAAAACTAAATGTTCCTTAAGACCCTGATAAAACAACAAATGCATCATCATCTGCATGGATGTATGTAAGTAAGTGATAGGAGACACTTACACAACACGTTAATTACTCATACTCTTAGACTAAGAGTTAAGAAAAAAATAATTGTTTTTAGAAAACATGCACAAAAGTCAATATACAGTGAACTCGCGAAAACGTGAACTAATTTTTTCCAAGGGTGTTCACGTTTTCCAATTTGTTCACGTTTTCGATTGAGAAATTTTTAGAACAACATAGCACAGTTAACCTTCAAATGATAAATTCAAACATACAATTCCATATCAGATATTAAATTTGGTTAGAAAATTTTAAATTGTAAAATTTATTTTATGTATTCACTTTTCAGAAATAATATAAATTTTTATCTTAATATTTTAGTTTTATTTATCGTGTGTCAAAACTTCTAACGAATTTAAAAATTTAAGCCCAAAAAAAATTAGTGTTTTAAATAAAATAAAATGTTTTCACTATTTTATATAAATAAAGTAAAATAAATAAAAAACAAGTCATGTGAGGGATTTTCTCCACCGTGGCATTAACGGACACGGCGCTGGTACCTTCGGGTAGAGTGAAGGAAATATTAAGTAGGCAGCGCCGTTATACGAATGCTTATTTTACAACTTTTATTGCAGTTTAAAGAACTGTTATAATATAACAAAACAATAATAAGATAAATGAAATAACTCCCATAAAATTTAAATAACTCCCAAACAAAGATTAAATAACTTCCACTTAACCATTTTTAGTACAGCCTAGTACATACATATATGCATATATTTGTTGCAAAAAAATCAACGTAAACATAACATGTGTTCTTTGATTTCCAAAACTAAAAGTAAATCCAGAAAATAAAACGAAAAAACTAAGCAAACTTTGTTCACGTTTTAGAGCTTTCTGACTCTGCTCACGTTTTAGAGTAGTCATTGTAAAAATTAAAGTTTTCACTTTTTAGAGTCGTTCATGTATTCGAGTATTCACGTTTTCGCGAGTTCACTGTACTTGTATTGAAAAAAAGAAACCTTTTTGTATAACAATGACATTTTAGTTCCACACAAAGTGTTCAGTCACTCTTCTACATACCTGCTGTTTGTATGGTCGTAAGTACTGTATACAAGCAATCGAAACATTTGAAATTTAGAATGTTGCAGGCGATGCATATTAGTGGCGTTTAAAATTAAATAATTCTATATTATGATCTCTAATAATATACAATAACTCAGATTTGAATTCCAAGCTGAAAGCTTGATCCTGCGCTCTATGTACTTCGGCTGTAAGACACTAAGATATAACTTAAAGTGAAATAAATACCATCAAAGGCGATTGTATTGCACAGAAAAAAATTAGTATAACATATTCAGTAATTTGTATTACAATTATGTTATTTTAATTAAAACATTAATTAACTTTATAAAAGTAAGCAGTTTAATAATATATATTTATTTAATTTTCCACTTGAATTAATTAAAGCAATTAAACATTTAATTGATTCAACTAAATTCTTAATTAAAAAAAAATTAATTGGTGAATACTTTTTTCTCTGTCGTTTAAAGATCCTACTGAAATATTCTCCACAAAACTCTATTGTAAATCTATGAATTTACTAAAGCTGGGCTGAGTTGGCTGAACTAGTTAGCACGTTGACTACAAAACCGACGGTCGTGGGTTCGATCCCGGTCTCCGACAGTCATTAAAATAACAACACCACACACTTTTTTGATGTGCATTAGTGTCCGTTGAATCAGTTGTTGTAGTTATGCAGGCATAGAATCACTAGAACTTCAGCGGATGCTAGTCTCAATGTAACATCAAAGCGCCCTTCTTCGTCAGTACTGTGTAGCAGAATCTTTGGGAAAGTAAAATAACAAATAAAATGGCTACTAAACGTGGCTTCAAAATGTAATTCGCCTTATTTGACACCAGAGGCGCTGCAACACTGCATAATTAAAAACGTGCAAAAAACTGAGTGGCAAAATAATGAAGGTTTTCTCTATCTCTTCCACCACCACCTATGTATTTTATCACTATCCCTTCCCGATCACCCTCTCTCACTATCTTCTTCTCAGCTCATAGGTAGCGCAAAGGAATCATTATATTGGACCTAACTCCTCCTTACCAGCAGCCATCTAAGCTAACAGAACCTACTAAAGCTCGAAATTTAAAGTAGGCCCCGGATAGTAATCCATAGCTTTTATTTATAAAAGAATTTTCTCACGAATATTTTAGCAGAAAGTTAGAATGTACGTTGTAATATCGTTTAGGAGCATTTATGTGATCTCTCTTTAACAAAGGGACAAAATATACTCATACACAGATACATTGGAGGACTAAAATGTTTCATTAAAATATTTTTAATAGGTTTTTTATAAATTAAGCCTTAAATGAGCTTTATGTTGTACTCAATTTGCTAAATTAAAAAAAAAAAATAAATATTTTTTTACTGAAATATGACGTACATCTTTTTCTGTATTAAAAAAAAATTACTAAAAATTAATTAAACCAAAAAAAAAATGGTAAATAATAAAACTTAAATTCAGTTTCAAAAATCTATTATTATCGTTTACTTAACGGTAATGGCCAAAAATTAGTTTAATATTAAGAATTGAATGAGAAATAATAAAGTTTGCTGGATGGTTATACATGATGTCTTTTTTATTGATTCCTATTAAACCATTTTTAAGGTCTTTGAAATGTTTGCAGGGTTATTGTACACTGAGATAAAGTAACAAATAAATGCATTGTAATCTTACACATCTTCTACACTTAAAACACATACATAAAGACACTAAACAAAAGTACATATGTACGTACCTTTGTAAGTTGTTTTATATTTACAGTGAGAGGAAACTAAACCAGGACTTATGACAGATCCGTGATTCCGATGAGTTCATGCAAATGACTGTAGTGTCAAATACACAACTCTTGTACGCATGCTTGCTTAATTTTAATTAAATTATTGCTTTATAAATAAGAAAGTATACTAAAAAAATCAGTCTTATGATCACCGCATACGATATCAAGCAACATTTATAGAAATTTTTCAATTTGGTGTCATTGCGGCCTACGTCGACTGAAAAGTAGCGTATAATAGCAATCGGCATCGAGTAAGCAATGATTTACGAATATATTTATTGAGGTTTCATTTGATAGGGTATGAGCCTATCGTATACACACGACAATATATAAATACATATATATGTAAAGCTTAAAACAGTAAAATAAAGTTATCCCTATAATGACTTACTTTTCTGATTGCCCAATTTTATAACTCCCTTTCAAATCACATTACAAAAAAATAAAAAAGGATGTAGAAGTTGATTAATGAGATTATGAGAGCATGTTACCAAGTGAATAAAGTAAGTAGTTCTAAAGAATCGATTATTTTAGTCGTCTCACGCCTTGTTAAAATTATTAAGTTGGTAATCCAAAGCTTCCAACAAAACTGCTTAATTCCAAAACCGATTACCATTTTTGATTTTTTTTTTGCTGGATATAATTGTTGTTGTTGAAAAACTCCACCAACAATAAAACAAAGTAAGACGCGAAAGTTACGATTCTCTTTTATTATACTTGTGCTAAAAAAACAAACATGCAAACCTTATTAGGGCTATCGAATAAACTGCGGTTGTTGTACTAAATTAATTTAATATAAAGTGTCAAGTAGATTCAACAACCAATGAAAAACGGACTTGGCACAAGTTTTAAAATTTCGGTATGTTACCTATCGAATACAGTAATCCATCCATTAGATACATCACGAAATTTTACTCGATGCGATTTTTTACTAACATATGTATAAATCAAGTTTTTGGTGAAAAAAAGAAAGGCTTGACCTTTATTTTATTAGAAAAAAGTTTAAAATAAATACATATTTGAATATTTGAATATTTTGAAACAACTAATGAAACTATACTCAACTATACTATACTTTACTCTTCACTCAAGACAACAACACTTTACGATAGCCTCATTCAGTTATTCGCACAAGGCTTCCAGCATGCGACAGCAACGTCTGGATTTATGTATTAACTATGTATGTACTAGTGATGTAACGAATGTTAGATATTGATATTAGCGAATACGAATAGGAATATTTGAAACAATATTCGCGAATACGAATAAATGTAAAATGTAATATGAAAAAATTTTTATGAAAAAGAACTTCATATTGCTCTTGGCGTAACTTAAAGTTAATCACAGCTGTACAATATTTTAACTTAAAGAATTTCTTTTAAATTAATAATATATAAATTTCGTGATTTCAATTTCAATTGATATTTTCCAATTGATTTTTTCAGCACTTTGCATTAAAAAATCAAATTTATTATACATATTTAATTCAGTTATTTTCATAATATTTATTGTAACTCCCAAATTTTTTCAAGACTCTATACTATATTTGAACAATATTTCCTGTCACTGTATTCAAGCTGCGTTTAGCTTAAAGAAGTTTCCCAAAAAACATAGAGACCAAGAGTGAGAGGAAAATAAATGATGGTGTTAACTTTACATTGTAAATGTAGTTTAAACTTTTAAACTCACACTTGTTCACATACACAAAGTCCACACACTCCTTAAGTGTAAATGTATGTGTTTTGAGTTCTTGACTTTATTGTTATTGTAAGGAACAACTAAAAGTTTTTGAAATTCGTTTGTCTTTTTTCTAAAACAAGCAAAACCAAACATTTCTACTAAATAGAAATAAATGTGTATGTGTGTATTTCCAAATACACCCGAATATGTATGTATGAATGTATGTATATATGTATGTGAGTTTTGTTTATATGAAGTGATTTTTCTCTAGGCATTTATGTAGATCCCTAAAAAAAAAGTATACACAAGTATGTGATAAACTTTTGTTAAAATATTTTTACAAAGTTTCCAAGTCCTTTTTTTTCTTCTTTTATTTTTTGTCTGTTTTTATGTTTTCTATTGTAGTGGCAGTTGATGCTCATAAGTGGTGTGGAACATGGGTTCATTGTTCAGACATTATAACAATGTTAAATGGGATTTGTTCGGTCACTATGGCTTAATAAAGAAAAACGAAAAGACTTGCAAATTTATATTAAAGTAAATTTAGCAAGTTAATAATTATGTTTAAAGTTTACAATTAGATGGTAAGATAATTGAAGAAAGTAGATTTGTTTGTTGTGAGCTATTATTGTGAAATTTAAAAGCAACTATTTTGAGGTCCTGAGACTAGTTCCGTTAACTGTTTTTTACAGGAGAGACAAGTTACTGAACTTTCCCTACTAGTAAGGAAAAGTCGGGGGGCGAATTACGGCACTCGATATCAAAGGAAATTACGAAATATTACAATAGAGTTTATATGGAAATTGTTTAAAATGTTGAATCGTATCGAATGCCGTAATTTGCCCCCAGTTTTCGTTATTTTTTTAAGGTGTGATCGAACTGCTTTTGAATGAAAATATTTTGTGACTTCGTAGATGGGTACTTGGACAGCCCGAACAAAAATTAAAATTAAATCGTTTACTAAGCACATGTCTAGTTTTGTTCGCCTGCTCCTCATGTATAGTGTGAATCTTTTGCAGATATATTTTATATATAAACGAAATGAGCCTGCCCATGTATGTCAATCATAAGTATGTAATATATTTAAATGAATGTATATTTAATTATGAAAAAAAAATTATCTCAAATTAGCTTGAAGAAGGTCATGCATTTAAAACTGTTTTATGGTCTCATATTCATTGAAAAGTATTTAAACGATAAGTATAGCATACTTTTAGGAGATGCATTTCGTTTGATGCTTCTGCCTGATTTAAGGCTTTGGTTCATCGCTATTAATTGCCCCATAAAAAAATCAATTATAAAATCATTTTTCATATAAAATACATAAATGACATTCAATGCTCTGGAATAAATATTTAAGTAGCTATTTGGTGAATGTGTATCTCTTGGGAATTAAAAACATAAAATTTAAAGATAAAAATCTAAAATTACAAACGCAAGCATTAACTCAATACAACATATGTATGTATGAAAAAATGCTGAACCTAAAACGAACAGTAGCTGTTGAATTAATAAATGCATTTGTAAGAAAGAGGTTTGAAATTATAGCTGCTGCTGCTGGCGTTGGTGGCAGCATTATATACACAACCAAAACTCTCAACATCAGGTTTTCTTTTGTCAAATGTACTTTTATCACATATTTGAGAGAAAAAAAACACACAACACTGCAGCAGACAAACGATATAGAATATCACATGTTTATAGCTTATATTTTTTATATAGTTTTAATTTTCAAACACTCATGGCTTAAATGATAAGGAATAATAAAACAGTAGACAACAACAGCAATATGACCACGAAGAAGTATCAGCCCAAAAATGCTAATCTCACGCATCAATTCTATGCCAGCAGATACATACATGCAAGACGGACTTAGTTCTGGTAACCATAAAGGTCCAGTAGATCAAAATAAAAATAGGCTCATACTGCCACTACAACATTTAAACAATGGTTTCAAGCCAAGATGTCAAGAAAATACTTTAATATCGATACTTTTGTTAATATGAAAACACATTTATATATATATTTTTTTTGGCAACCTCAGTATCAAGGTTTTTTTTATCATCATCCTTAAGTCTCAAGTCTCTGGTGTAGATTTGCCACTCAAACAACGATTATTGAACATACCAAAAATTTGCGTTATCTTGATTGGAAAGAAAGGATTTCTGCTGGTGTTATTTTTTAGAAAAAATAAAAAAAAAATTTGTTGTTATTTTAACAGGTAGTAGGTTGTGTTTTTTTTCTTACAGAATTTGGGTTTGAAAAAAAGAAGAAAAATTCAAATTGTCAACTAATGTGTTTCAAATTGTATGCAATTTTTTCCACAGTGACATCTTATAGTATACACAAAATTGATGCTTATGAAATACACTGCGCAAAATTAAAGGGAATTACGATAAGTATGAGTAAATGTTATCAGTGCTGTAAGAGGACAGAAATATTGAACACCGAATTTAGTTTTTTCCGCCTGACTGACTGAAATCGCTGACAATAGGAGAGGTCTGTCTGACATTTTTTTTTTTGACCGAGAGACCCAACTTCAAATATTACATGATCAAGATCCACAGATGATTAATATAGATTCAGAGGGACATGGTCGCAGATTTTGTTACCACTATATGCTCCGACAAGGAGTTTTAATGCAGTTTACTGTTATATTGTACTTAATTTAATTTATTATGAAGAAATTAAAGAAAAAAAGGTTAGTTGATATTGTATTTTTCTTGCAAATAACACAAACAAACTTGATTTGCAGAAAACGAGTTCTAATTTTTTAATTTACTAACAACTTGATGACAAAAGAAAATGTTATTCCTCTCTCAAAACTTGAAAGAGAAATCTTGTATTCAAGATCTTAATATCATTGAAATGGCCAAGCACTGATGCCAGAATTCCGTCACTAATAACGGCTAAATGTAGACAAAAAATGGCTTAAAACTATCTAAAAAAACGGCTAAGTGCCATCGAATGCAAAAATCCTGAAGTTTAAGCAAAAACAAGGTATTTCATACATAATTTTTTTAAAGCAAATCGGGAACTTTTTAAAGCAAATAAAAACAATCATTTGCAGTGAAAAAAATTATCTTTTTCACACAAATATAAAAAGTTGCTGCAACAAAAGTTGCAAGTTTTAACCGCGATTTATTAATATTAATGCGAAAACAATAACATATTACTTTGTTCTGCTTTTTGGTTGTAAATAAACGTTCCTTTGTTGCGATCTAAATTTTTTATGAAAAATCACAAACAAATTTCATGTTTGCAAAACTACACTGAAAGAATTTTGGGCAGAAACTTAATGAATTTCGACATTAATCTAATGAAAAATTCATTAAAATTCAACCAACGTCATGCTTCGTTGGATTAATGAAACCAGTTTCGTTAAAATTATTTGATTGAAAACTTCATTAAATTTATTTAACAGTGTAATTTATGCAGTGCTATAACTTCATCGAAACAATAAAATATTTTCATGAAAATAGTGAAATAACTTAAATATAAAGGGTTTTCTTAATAATTAGAAAATATTGTTGTCATAAATCCAATAAATAATTCTTGCGAAACCAGAATACCAAGGAAGCAATTCCAATGAAATTCTTTCACAATATTCATAGAATTTTCATTGGATTTGCGAAATTATCATTAGATTTGTGAAAAAATTTTAATGAAATTGTTTCATTGGTTTTATGAAGCAAAATTCTTTCGGTGTAGATAAAAAAATAGCTAGATTGAAATAAAAATGGCTAAAAAATAGCTAATAGCTAAACTTACTTTTCCACCGGCTAATTGGAATGAAAATAGCTAAATTTAGTTAGAAAATGGCTAAGGTTGCATGACTGTCGTCAAGTGACCAAGTTTGACCCAAATGTATATCACGTTTTATATTATTCCATTAATATTTCACGAATGGTCTTCCAAACTTAAAAATATTTTCTGGATTATTAATTTACACAAAAATATCTTTCATGTAGATAAAGTCACATTGATTAGTATATCAGGATATCTTACTGTTAAAATATCTTAAGGATCGTGTGTTTTTAGTTAAGTCCTTTAAAATAGTTTGATAATATTTTTTAACCTATTGTATTTTTGTTTTCTGATAGCGAAAATGACTTTATAACTTTTATAGACCCTCTAATTTCAGCGATATTGTGTGTTACATAAAAAATACTTTAATTTTTTTCCAACGCCATTCAAATAAAATTTTTTTATTTACATTTGTCAATTTACAAGTCATTAATGCAATTATTACAATTATTACTCAGTCAATTCCTTATCTATTTTTAACCCCTAATATGCATTGTAATTGTTACTAAATGTACTTTTTGAATAAATTCAATAGTATTATAGTTTCTTAATAAAGTAATGTATAAAACCTTCACTAAAAATTAATTTTTTTTGAAAAATTTACAAAATTTGTGTTTGCTGGACACTAATACCCAAATTTCTCAAGTTTTCTTAGATAAATTATATATCATTCAAAAAATCTCAGTTTCTTCTTTCCAAATCTAGTAAGAAAGAAAATCGGATCATAATCAAGAAAGTTACCACTCCCCAGCTTTTAATATTTCTTTCAATTTTGTACCACTGTGTAATCTCTTTTAGTAGTAACCATGTTTGTAATCTATATTTTACATTTATTTGCGCGTTTAGATCATTTAAATTTCCATTTGCAGCGCAGTGATGCATTTAGAAACAGACCTATTTTGTTTCTCATACAAAAATAAAAACCATTTTTTAAAGAGGCGTTGAAATTCTCAAGTTTATTTAATTTAAAAAATGTATGACAAACAAAAAATTTTTGATAAATTTGTTTTTTGTTTTTGTTTGTTTATATGCTAAGTTTGAAAGTCTTAGAATAAAACCTTCCTGAGATATGGAGGTGTAAACACTTCAAATTTTAACACATTTTCACTGACTCACTGAGTATTCATCCGCTATTTGTAGAGAGCTGAAATTTGATACACAAGCAGATCTAGGTGAGCAATTAACTAGAATAATCTGAAAATACTGATATTTTAACCAGGGGCGCGGGGCTACGGCCAAAAAAAAATTAAAATGTGTGCTAGTGAGCTGAAATTTTATGTAAAGGTAGGTCTAGGTGAGAAATTACCTACAATAATCTTGAAAACTGAAAATTTTAGTTATGGATCCATAAAGAACAGAAATATAAAATCAAATTTAATGCGATTAACGGAAGCGATTTCATTAAATTTTGACATACATACTGCGATAATGCAATGCTATAAGTCTTACGTTAAAAAAGTGGTTGTTGACACGCCCCTACAATTTAAACCTCATGTTTTAAGTTTTAGGGCTCAGCATTTATAAATATAATATTTATGTAGGTGTTATTATCCGTTTCCAATGAAATTTTACATGAATAATAACCACTGGCCGAAAAATGTCTTGAGTTTGAAAAAGTGGGCGGAGTTAGTCCCATAAAAATTAAAAGTTGCACTTATGAGTGGAAATTTGATACACAGGTATGTATGTCTAGCTGAGAATCCAAATGTAAATATCTGAAAACTCAAAAATGTTTACCCGTTTTATATCAAGTCATTTTAGTGAAACCTTGCATACACGTTGCACGTAAGCAAAACCCTAAACCATCACCTTAAAAATTGGGCATGATCACTCCCATAAAATGTTAGCCTTGTGTTTAATCTATTTTGGTTTTGCATATTTGAGCAGAAAACTAGTCTGAATTATAAACGCTGCTCACAATAAAAGATTTAGTTTAAAATGATGGGTGGGGTAATGCCCATAAAATTTAAAGGTAGCATTCGTGCTAGGGAATTGAATTTTTATGTACAAGTAAGCGTAGATGAGTAAGCCCTCAAAACTCGAAAACGCACTAGAGATCTTAAATTTGATGCACAAAAAAAAAGAAAAATCTCGGAAGCCGGAAATTGTAAAAATTTGGTGGAGGAGACAAGCAATTTAAGCTCAAAATTAAAATAAATTTTATTGAAGCTTTTCATTCATATTTCACTTATCCAAAATAACAATTTCCTGCTTTGAAAAGAGGCCGTGACTACACCCATAAATCTTGACTTTACATGAACCATAAGCACTAGCAGATATAAATGAGGGCGGGGCCAGGCCCATAAATATTTAACGCCATACTATACTAAGCAGAAATGCCAAAAATTAAAGCTCAATCTCCTCCATTGAAACTTTGCATGCACATCGGGCATATCCTTCTATTTTATGTTCTTCGGCTAAACAGACTTAATTATTAAGAATAGTAGGCGAAATCACCCCCACTTAAATCTATGCTATATTTGACATATTTCTAACCAGTCGACTCTTAAGAAAATTCGTAAGTACTGGGGGATTTCTTAACATGTACAAGCCTACACCCATCAAGCTCTAACCCATACTTTTATGTATCTATGCCCTTTTCAACTGGTCCAGTGATCATTAATAGAGATAAGGCATACTAGAAATTTTAAGTTTAAAAAGTTTTATTATAGAAAATTTTATAAAAAAGTAGTCAGATCTTCACAAAAACAAATGTCAAAAGGATATTTATTTACTTTTCTTTAAAGGGAAAAATGATGTCAAATACACAATTCCTTATTAATTATAATAATTACAAAGTGGAATGCAATCATGATGCGTTGAAAAATATTGACAAAATCATAAATATAATGTCAAAAATTTTTGCATTTACGAAGGTTTTTCTCTCAGTGTGAGCCGGTGTTTCAATTTGTAATTTGAGGCTGCTTAAGGGCACATAAGACAGAGCGAAGATGTTCTCTATTAAATCATAATATCATGGTGGACATTTCCATTAACATCGCAATAACTTGTGGTCGATTGGCCACTGAAAGGCACTACAAAATGCAGAGAAAATTCGTATTTAAAATTTAATGTTCATATTTCACAAATTACCTGAAGAGGTCTATCAGAACAGGGGGTCTACTCTGTTATTCGAAACGAAAGAAAATAGTTTCGAATTTACATGTTATAAGCACACAAATTCGAAAGCATTTTTTGCGTTTCGAATTGCAGAGTAAGCGCCAGGATCAAAAGGTGCGTTACAGAAAAATTTGTTAAAATGTTCCTCCAAATGGGAAAAATAGAGGTTGTGTGAGTTATTTTGAAATCACAAATAGTAGATCTTCACTATAAAATAAAAAAAAGAAAGAATAGACAGATAAAAATATCCGTCCTACTCGAATATTAGGACGATAGTTGTACAACAAAGTACAACGGGCTTGGTGGCATAACACGTTTTTTTTAACCGACTTATAATAAGGAGGCTACAAATTCCTTTCGCCTATAAAATTTTTTTAATCAACTGAATCTAAATTTCTTTTGACTTATTTTTGAAGTCGGTTAAATATTTTTAAAAAGCTTTATTTATTTGAAGCTAATCTTTAAAAATGCTGCTGGAAATAATAAAATATCTAATCTTTCAAAAACATTATGACGCGCAGTGATTTTTCTCTAAGTGTTCATTCAGATGATAAATACAGGTGGCTCAGATCATTTGTATCCATTAATCCAAAGTAGGACAAACAAAAACCAAAAGAGTCATTTGAAATTGTTTCTTTTTGTGAATATAATTTTCAACTTGATTCTTTTTTTTTTTTTTGAAGCTTCTTTCTGTAGTGTTAATGGGTTTACTGTGTTCAGTTGTTGTTTTCCGTTTTATTTTTTTTAATTTTTTTCATAAGCATCCTTATTTTCCTATCAGTTTTTTGGATCACAAGATGTATGTATTGTCATTGAAAAATATCTTGTTTTAAGATTTTAAAAGTGATCTTAATTAATGAAAAAAATTTATTCCTTTATTAATTTCATTCCCATTTAAATGAATGAAAAAAATAAATAATGATTTTCTTTTGTTGTTATTCGTGGGCCCAAAGAAGAAGCATGTATGTACCTGCTTCAAAAGCCGTTTTAAATTCTATAACTCCACAGGAGATATTGTCATAAATTTTCTATTTTAATATAAAAATACAATGCTTAGAGGATCTTTATTATGAGCCTAATTGGCCACAGAGTAATAAAATGTGTAACAAAGGGTTGGTATAAAATTACACCTGATCAATATATTATTTGTAACAGAAAGCAAGAAAAGAAAGTCAAAAAGGATTTCTTTTTAGAGATAATAAGATAAGACGTAGGTTGGTTGCTCTTTTAATGTTTAAGGGTTTGATTACTCATAATCTACTTTTTTTAAGCCATCATATTGAAAACAAATCTTAAGACTACTGGTATTTTGTTTAATAAAGTATTAATAATTTGTTAGCATTTATCATGATGAAGTTATGCACAACATAAAAAGGCATTTCAAAAAATAAAGTTGTTGATTGGAAAAAAAATATATGTATATATGAATGCATATAAATAATTGTTACTCATGGTTTAAATTTATTTTTTATATTTGTGTCTCATATGCAGATTTAAGATTAATTGAAATAGTAATTTTTCATTTGAATAACAATCATACCAATCGTGAATAACAAGTAAATTTTCATTACCCTATAAAGGGAAAAATGCAATTGTGAATATCCGATTAAATCTTTCCCCGCTATCAGTCCCGCTGAATGTATGAATGAATTATCTAATCAAAAATCAAAGAAATTTAAGTTTATTAATAAGAAGTACACAAACGGTAGGCTTCAAATTAAATTTTCTTTTAACTTTAAAGTTGTGTTTTTAAATATTCTAGGTGCAATGAAAAAACTTTTTATTGTACCACTGTGATGCACCGTCCTAAAATTTACTGTGTGACTAGAACAGTTGAATTCGTGCAATACCTAAAACCTAAGGAGTGAATAAAGTATAACTTTGCATCGGATCTATCATTTAATCCAGGGAGCAAATTAGGGAATTAGAAATCGAAAAACATTTTCATAAAATTTTTATTGTGTTTTTTTGCATTGAAATTTTGATAGATATCAAATGCCGTAATTTGTATCCCTCTTGATTCAGTGAGGCGTATTAAATTTTTGAAGTTGTGTTTAGTAGCCATTTTATTGGTTATTTTACTTCGCCGATGATTTTTGGTACAAAATACCGTCGTAGGAGGGGGCTCTGGTGTAACATTAGAATAAGCATCTGCTGAAGCCGATTTCGAGCCTTCATCACTTGAACTTTCCTACAACAACTGATACAAACGAATTCTAATGCACAAATGTGTGGTGTTGTTAATTTAATGGCTGTCGGAAACTAGGCTAAAACTCAGGACCTTCGGTTTTGTAGTCAACGTGCTAGCATCTTCTGCCTACGCCACCCTGGCAATCGCATGGTTAGAGAAAGTACAAACAGGACTTACAAAAATTTGTTCTAGGTTTGAAAAAAAGGAATTTTTTGACAAAGTGAACTAAAAATACCTTTTTATATCAATAATCAATTACATGGCAAAAATAGCAACAAAAAAATGGAATATGCCATAAAAAACTTGCCCTGCTTATTATTAAAATATATTAAGTAATAATAACATAAATGGCTAAAATTTAAAGTTTAAATTCTAATACTGTCACATATCTCACGCCGCAAACACTTTGTCTATTTATTATCTTAGAAAAATATTTCTCATGCCCGAAAGTAAAAAATATGTAAATTTTGTGCTCTTTTCATTTCAGCAAACAATGGGGCAAACAATTTAAGTAATTGGTTCAACATTTAAGAATTGTTTATGATACTTACAGCCCCCTACCCAAGCAATCCATATAAAATGACGTTATTCTAAGGATAGCCCAGAAAGACACAAATGCCAGCAAGTCATACCATCATTAAACCGGATACTATTAATGTTTCAAATAGCAACAAAAACACTATTACACTACATATTAAGCAGAGAAACACAATGCTCTAACATCACCACAAATTGTACGTTACACGATGCGGGTTGTAGAAAATTAGCTATGTATGGAAAAAAGGAAAGTGGGCGTTATTTTCCATTTGCTATTTTGCCATTTCAATTTTACAATTTCAGTTCATTTCTTGTTATGTTAGCTGATGATTGAAAATGCTTTTAAATTTAATACATGCAGGATTAGTTTTTATATTGTTGTAAAAGAAATGTTATTTTATACAACAACTACAATGAATATAAAATGTTTTCTGTAACCAAATAGTTTTTGTTTGTATGTACATATTTATATATGTCGAACAACGAGAAAGTATCTTGTCCATATGCGAAAGCAGCTGACATAGATGCAGCAGACATTTCAAAGAGGGTGTCGTTTTCAACACTCAACTTAATTTTTCCTTTCAATATACCATTCATTTGTCATTCAAAAGCTTTTGAAAGGATCTATTTTACAGTGTTGAAGTTTATAAATGTTTTAGTCATTAGATTTTCATTATTTATTTGCATGTTTTACAAACACATATGTATATGCACACAAAATATTATAATGTAGTGAAAGTGAATGAAAAGCCAAGTATTTAGTTTTGTTCTGCAACGAATTTTAAGGGAGCTATTTTTTTTTTGTAATCCAATAAATATAATTGCTATACCTTAAGACCCCAAAAAAAATATATATATGTTTATAGGAGTTTGGCCAGATGAAAATTTAGCGAGAGACAACAGCAAAATAACGAATAAGTCAATCCCACAACTTGCATGTGACTGACTACCTTATAATAATGACAGATGAAAGATGTTGTAATCTAAAGAGGTTTTTTGAATTTTCAACATATTCCACGCATTTCTCAAAGATGTGAGCGAGTGTAAAAAGGATATCCTCACAAAAACATAAATGTGAAAAAAGGCCAAGTTCCTTTCCAAAATTTCGGGCATCAAAAGTAGTGAGATAAATATTTTGACCACGTTCGTGTTTGGTACAATACCTATCACTGCAATAGGTATGCATTATATAAATTTGTAATCTTAAGGGTGTTATATAATTTCTAGATAATGTTCTTTGTGAGGATCTGACTAATTTTTGGAAGATTTTCTTTGTAAAGTTTCTTAAACATTAAATTTTTAGTCTGTTATAGTTCTACTCATAATGTCTGCGCCAGTTCAAAAGGGCGAGTTACATAAAATAATGGATTATAGGGTGATATGTGCACCATTGTATCATAATAAGGACCGCGTAATTTGATTAATTTTTTAAGAGTCATCTGAGTAGAAATATGTAAAATAGATTGTAAATTTTAGTGTAGTAAACTCTGTCAGACGAAAACGCAAATGCTAGCATGAGTGAAATGTGCATGCAAAGTTTCAATACAGTAGATTGTGTTTTAAATTTATCTAGTTTGTAATTTACCTAAGCCTATTTTTTTTTTGTTGCAAAATTTCAGTTCTCTTCCGTATAATATTTCGATAAAAATCTTATAAACGTGGCCCTACTTCCCTAATTTAACAATCGGTGGTTTTAGATTTTTCCTGTTCATAAATCCTTTAACTTGAATTTCTAATTTTGAGCTCAAAGTGCGTGTCCATGCCCCCAATTGAAACTTCTAGAATTTTAAATCTTTCTTGGTGATCTCTAATTAAGATTTATTTGTGTATTGAATTTAACCTCTCTAGTGTAAATTCTAGCTTGAAATGTTATGGCCGTTACCCCCACTTTCCGTCACTTTTCTAAACTCAAGATTTTGTTATGAGCAGCGCTCAATTTTTAATATGATAGCTTTTAGCTAAAGCTTCAATTAAAAGCTTCAGTAGAAAATTATTGTGGCCCCTGCCACTCGTGGTTAAAATATTTGGGTTTTAAGATTTTCTATTGGGTTTCTCATCTTGACCCACTTGTGTATCAAACTTCAGCTCTGTAGCGCACATTTATTTATTTAATTTTTATGGGCGTATTACCGCCGACTTTTTTTTAAATATTTTTTTTTGCCAGTGCCAATCATACGTGTCAAGTTTCGTTGGAAACGGATATTAATATTTAAATATATAGTATATTTAAATCTGCTGATCCGAAGTACATGAAATAGTAGGTTTTAATTGTATGGGAGTGTTAACTTCCACTTTTTTCAACGAAATTTTATAACTTTGCATTATTCCAATATTTGTGCCAAATTTCAATAAAAATCGCTTGGGATTAACATTTTAAATTTGTTAACGTCATTTTTTCAACTAAAATTTTAAGCCTTGTTGTTGTTGTTTTTTTAATTCTGTGTGTTATGGGCGTAGCCTTACACCCTTGGTTAAAATTTTCGGGTTTTCAGATTCTTTTAGGTGAGCACTCACTTATTTCTACTTGTGTACTAAATTTCAGCTCTCTAGCGCAAGTTTTAACTTTTATGGGCGTAGCCCCGCTCCCCTGGTTAAAATATTCGGGGTTTAAGATTTTTCTAGTTCATTGCTCACGTAGATCTACTTGTGTAACAAATTTCAGCTTTCTAGCTATAGCGGAAGTGATTCATCAATTTGATGAGTGTGTCAGTGGTCAGTGGTCAGTGGTCAGTGGTCAGTGAGTATGTCTTAAAATATGCACTTTTTGCACCTCCATATCTCCAGAACCTTTGATTGTAAACTAAATTTACATATGAGGTCACATGAATTTATTCTAATTATTTTTTTTTTTTTTTTTTTTTTTTTAATACATATATTTATTTATTGTATCTTCAAAAATGAACTAACAATAAGTGATCAAATCTTAAAGCTAAAATATAATTATTTAGCCCGACCAGTGTCGCTCAAAACTTAGTGATAATTTAAATAATACAAAGTAGTGCTAATCAAAAAGGAAAATTAAATGTATTTTCAAGCATTCCCATCTAGAGTGTTGAGTAAAATAGCTCTTGTGTCCCTCTTTTTTAGGCGGATGTGTCTAGTAAAGTTCAAAATATTACGAGCAAGCGGATTCGGATGTGACTCGAGTTTTGTTAAGTATTTGTCTGCGTATCTTGCAATTTCTTCATTTCACTAGATTTTTAAATCACGATGCAAATTTGAATTCTTAATGTACCATGGAGCAGATGTTATTAACCTTAAAGTTTTGTTTTGTCTTCGGTGAATTCTCTCTACATTGGAAGCTGAAGCAGTGCCCCATAACTGGATACCGTAACACCATATTGGCTTCAAAAGCGACTTGTATATTAAAAGTTTGCAGGCCAGACTAAGTGTTGAATTTCTGCCAATCAACCAATGAATTTGAGATAACTTAAGTTTCATCTGAGTTAGCTTAAAGTCAATATGATGTTTCCATGTAAGTCTTCGATCAAGGTGTATACCAAGGAATTTCTCTTGGGAATGCTGAGGAATATTTTGATTGTTGATTCGAATGGGGGAACAAGTATCTCTTCTTAGGGTAAACGTTGTATGGACACACTTTTGTTCATTGACTTTAATTCTCCATAAGTTCAACCAGATTTCTAACTGTGTAATATGTTCTTGAAGATATCGCGGCGCCTCGTGCGGGTTTTTGTGCATACTAAGGCAGGCTGTATCATCGGCAAACGTAGATGTATAGATATTGCTGCTCACAGGCATATCACAAGTATAAATCAAATACAAAACTGGCCCCAGTATGCTCCCCTGTGGCACACCGGATGATATAGATTGGGGCAGACTCATGAATTCTCCTTCCACAATCGTAAACTTTCGGGTAGTTATGTAGCTTTCTAATAAATTCAGAAAATTTATTGGTAAATATGATTTTAATTTTAAAATAAGGCCTTCATGCCACACTTTATCAAAGGCCTGAGAAACGTCAATAAACAGGGCAGAACAATACATTTTTTCTTCAAAAGTTCTTCTTATAAATTGCACCAATCTATGAGTTTGTTCAATGGTGCTATGCTGACTTCTAAAACCAAATTGATGGTCTGGGATGCACCCACTATCAGTTAAAATTGGGGACAATTTTGTCATGAGCAGCTTTTCGAAGAGTTTTGACATTGTTGATAGCAGACTTATTGGCCTGTATGACTCAGCCTTGGTAAGGTCTTTGCCCGGCTTTGGAATCATTTTGACCTTCGCAAGCTTCCAGCTTTGTGGATAATACTCCAGTCGTAAAATGGCGTTAAAAATAAATAACAGGATTCTAATTGCAATATGGGGCAAGTTTTTCAGCATATTGTTACTTATTCCATCAATACCTGGAGCTTACTTCGGGTTGAGTTCAGCAATTAGTTTCTGAACATCACGCGTCTTAAATTTTATGGGTCGAGGGGGTAGCGCAACCACACTCGGTAAATCAACAACACCAGTACATGTATTTGGGGTAAATACGGGTTTTAAATGCTCAACAAATATGTTACCTTTTTCAGTATCGCTTCTGGCCCAACCTCCGGTAGAAGTGCGCAGAGGTGGTCTATATTCAACGGGTGTTTTAAGCTTTCTAGCTCGCCACAAGGAGTAATTAGATGCAGGTGTGGCATCAAGATTTTCCAGATAATTTTTAAGACATACAGTTTTTTCATATTCCAGCAGCTCTTGGAGTCGTCTAGTGCACTCTTTAAATCTAATTTTATTTTGGGGTGATCTGTGCTGTTGCCATTCCCTTCTAGCTGTCCTTTTTTCACGTAAAAGACGTTCAATGTCTGTAGAATAAATCCTATTAAACCCAGTCTGCGGATGGGAAGTAGTAGCATGTTCAGCAGCCTGTTTAATATTTTCGTTAAGATTTTCAATGTTAGATTCAATATCACCTGGTGTTCTTAGGTTAATATTTTCCGTACAATGGCTACTGAGGTATTTTTTGAACCCCAGCCAATTAACACGGTTGATCTTCTTTACGTATGGGACAGGGAAGTCACTTCTTAGTGGGCTACAAATTGTAACAATCGTGGGAGAGTGATCGGAGGAGAGATCTACAGAAGCTTCAACATGAATTAATTCCCTACCGATATTTTTCATTACTCCAAAATCTATAACATCCGGAATTTTTTGTATGTCCGTAGGCCAGTAAGTGGGCTCCCCACTTGAAATGACGTCCAAGCCCATTTTTGAAATTGTGTTGAACAGTGCCCGACCTCTAGGTGTAATAAGACGCGAACCCCAGAACGTATGTTTTGCATTGTAGTCCCCAGCTGCTACAAAACAAGGGCCAAGAGATTTGTAGAATTCCTCGAATTGATCCTCAGTAATTGCGAATCTGGGAGGGGAGTAAATTGATGATATCACGAAATTTGTAACAAAATTTTCGACACAAATATTTGTTGCTTGTAGATGTTCTTGACAAATGTTGTCAAGGACATAGTGTTTGAGTCTTGACTTAATTAGAATTGCTGACCCACCGCATGCTCTCCCCCTCGGGTCCTTTGAATCATATAGAGTGTAACCATTTATTTTGAATAAGCTCCTTGAAGTCAAATTCTAATTATGATTTAAATTTTGCGCAGTTTTTTTCAATATGGTACGCTCATGGCACGTTTTTTCAACTTCACTATATTTTAATTTGTAATATCAATTTTCCTCTTTTTTAAACTACAAATTTAAACATACATATGTACACGTGCACACTCGGGACAGCTGTTTCTTTCGCAACTGTCAAACACCATGCGAAAACAGTGAAAAACAGAAAGACAATGCTATATTTGCTTTTTAGATATGAAGTTTGACCGGATTTGCTATTATTAAAAACTCTCAATTTAAGGTACAGTTTGTACGTAAAATTTGGAACAGGCATAAAATTTCAAAAACAAATTCAAAGAAATTGATGAATTACACTTTCCCTTCAATAAAGTATTATTGCAAAATTAATAACGATCAACAGTTACATATGTACATACGTACATCCAAAGAATTATAAACATTTTGATTTAATTGACTTGCAACACCCAAAGTGCTTGTATAGGGTGTGTATAAATTCCTTAAAATTTCACTTCATTGAACATTTCTGCATGCTGTTTACTACATGCAACAAATACTTAGACGTACATACATACATACATATATATTATTATAAATTTTATCACATCTTTTCTAAAATTCACCCAAAAGCAGGAACATTTGTTTTCAAATAGTTTTCATATTAAGTCCTTTAAGCACTTGTTGTTGTTGTTGTAAGTCTATTAGCTACAAGAATTTTTCGAAAAAGAAAAACATCCACTAACAATGGACACTTTTAAGTAAAAAATATTGGTTTAGTTGGAGAGGGTGCTAAGATTTTGCTTGTTTGTTGTCATGCTGTAGTGGTGTTGTTAATGGGTTTTGCCAATTAGGATTACAGAATGGATACACTTGACACTTTTCTTGGTCATAACACAAAAAAAAATGACACATATAAAAGGTTATATTTGTATTTTATGTGTTTAAAACTACTTTGCCTTTTATTTGGGAAAAGAAATGGGTTTCTGCTTAAAAGATCTATAAAAATATTGTTATACATGTAGTATTACTATAATAAGTTTAAGTACTCTATATGCCGAAAATGCGTTTTGAGTAAATCGATGTTCAAGTTTAACACAATTGAAAAAAAACTTCTCGTTAGATTTTGAGATTTTTATACCGTATATTTATTTTATATAGATGATTCTATTAAAAAAAATTTATATCCGGATAACATCTGCAACGGGATATTTTCTAACGGTAATAAAAATCATGTTTGCTCTATACGCCACCAGGCTTGCCATTTAAGCACTTTTATTATTCGTTTAGCACTAAAAATTTTGAAAATAATGCTAAGTTATTGTTAAGCGCTTGCTTAAAACTATTTGGCTTTCTTTTTGCACTTTTTTTTATTAAATATATAAATTTTCCATAGACAAATTGTGAGCAAATGTTTATCAAAGTTATTTATCTTCATTAAGTGTTTAGTATGACAAGAGTCATAAAACTAAACCGCTCTGAGATACACATATGGATACAAATATATTAAAGTACACCATTTGAAATACTAAATCAATTAAACTTGTTTTAAGTTTTATTCTTCTTAAGAGCTGATCGTTAATAAGGTTATTGATCAGTTTAAGCCCCCGTAGACATGTTTTTTACATCTGACTTGTCAAACTTCCCGCTATAAAACATGTTCATGCCGTGTGGTACCTTGAAGACTTTGCCTCTGTAAGGCAAACACAAAGTTTCTGATATCAGCTGTTTTTGTTATGCAAAATATGTCATCAAAAATCTATGCCTAGAGAAAAAATTCAGCAGCGTTCCGCTATTGACGGAAGCATTAGCCGGCTGAAGTTTATATATTACAACACAGATATATTTATGTTTTTTTTAACTATTCAATAGCTATCATCTACGTGCAATAAAATAAAATAATAAAAAACATGTCTTGTACGACCTGCATTAACGAAAAGCACATTTAAAGCTAAAGTGAGCCCAAGACCTTAGTTGTCAGTTATACGGTTATGTTTTAGTAAAACATAACGTGAGCAATTGGTATATCTGTTAATTAAATCGATTCATCCGACTTATCTATGTAAAAAATAGTATATTTTTACTTATGAAACTACTCTATTTGATTGACACTCTTACGTCCCTTTTCACAATGTATGAGTAAGAGTTAACTTGAACTACAAGTTCTTCATACAAAACTCTCCATTAAAGTCCCTGTTAGCTTTTAATCGTATATTGTGAAAAGGAACGTTAACAATTTTTTCTTTCTTGATACTCCATTCGCAGCTGGATTCAAAACTTTTAAATTAAATATTTCCAGCGGCCTATAATTACAATATAATTTAATATGTTGTTGTTCACATCTTTGGGGTTACATAAAAATGTCAAATCTCGCACAATTTACATTGGAATGATTGATACAAATCTTTCAAAAAATATGGCGAAATTTTTCTCACAGTAAAAAACTTGATACAATACTATATAATTATTGCAAGAGTATGTGCCACTTGAGAAATACGAGAAACTGAAAATGTTAAATGATTTTAGCACTTTGTGATGTGTGCTGTAGAACATTTTAGCACTGTTATTTCTGCAATCTAGCACTTTACTCTTAAACCTTATGGCAACACTGTACTCCACCTCAAACATATTTCCTTGCAAATACATACACGTAGAACAAAGTAGCATTAACAAAGCCATAAATCACCCTAAAAATTTAAATAAAAAAATGTAATCAGAAATAATTCATAGTCAGGCTTAAGTTCAGTAATTTCAATTCTTATTGAATGAAATATTTTTATTAATTAATGTTAGTTTCTAAAGAAGAGAAGAAAACTTAAACTTACACTTTAAGCTGGGGGAAATACCGATACTTTCCTGTGCAGTCACGTACTTCATCAGCACCCTAGTCTATCTACTTGGGTAAAGATTCTTATAAACATCAGCTATTTAACTTAAATTTACAATGAAACGGAATATGAGAAACTCACATTAATTAATAAAAATATTTCGTTCAATAAGAATTGAAATTACTGAACTTAAGCCTGG
Source organism: Tachina fera (assembly GCA_905220375.1). NCBI lineage: Eukaryota > Metazoa > Arthropoda > Insecta > Diptera > Tachinidae > Tachina > Tachina fera. The sequence continues at coordinate 62,404,016 of LR999964.1, forward strand.
CAAAGAATTATTTCTGATTAAAATTCACTACATTTCAATTAAAGAATCTAAAAAAAAATTCTCACTTAATACATAATGGGCACGTGACAAAATATGTTCACTTGGCAATCACTGCTCACTTGGCTTTCACAGTTTCAGGATGCTGTAATAACCAAAATAAAAACTGTAGAATGCAACAACAAAGTAACATAAGACCACTACAATAATACTTGCATGCATGTACCGATGGTACATTGAATAAGTAAAAATAATTAATGTGATGATCGTAAAAGATAAGCAAGAATAGTTAAACATACTTAGGTAGAGTAATATAATTTCTTGCTAACCTAAACAAAAAAATAAAAAAATGGAAAAACAGAAAATTAATAGTGATACTTATAAATGTGTTTACCAAAGTTAAATCAATTTCATACACAACAATCGTTTCTCATATTTCGTTTCATTGTAAATTTAAGTCTGATGTTAATAAGAATCTCTACCCAAGTAGATAGACTATGGTGCTGATGAAGTGCGTGGCTGCACAGAAAAGTATCGCTATTTCCCCAAGCTTAAAGTCTAAGTTTAACTTTTCTTCTCTTCTTTCAAAACTCACATTAATTATTAAAAATATTTCTTCAATAAGAATTGAAATTACTGAACTTAAGCCTGACTATGAATTATTTCTGATTAAATTTCACTACAGTTTAATTAAATAATCTAAAAAAAAAAAATTTCTCACTTAAAAAAATTTATTCATTTATAAAAAACCAAAAATTAAAGCTATTCACAAAGTTATTACAAAATATAAGAAAATGATAATACAAAAGTTATTATCTTAATTTGTTTGTGTTAGGTAATCATTTTTTTTAGATTTTTTGTTTTGCATTTTTTTCATTTCAACGATACTTAACGGTATTGATAATTGATTTCGAGTAAATTTTTTAATATATTTGCTATTTGGAAATGATTCTGCAAAATTAAGTTCTTAAATTTGGTTGTGAATAAGTTATTCTGAATATATTGAAGAACTTTTATTTTAGTAAATGGAAGCATTGAAAATTTGAATTGGTTAGATATCTTAGAAAATTTCATAAAATCTGAGGATTCCATTTGCACAACCTTAAGCTTTATTTTGTTTGTTTCAAAATTTTTCAAATATTTAAGGAGAGACAAAATACTATGGATTTCTAAACGTCTCAAATGTTTGCACAAAAGCATTGCGAACGCAATCGATTTCTTTGATTTGTGAATGACCAGGCTTAGAAAATAGCTGGATGAGACTTTTGACCCGTAAATGCTATGACAAAAATTTTAAAATTGCTGTGGACATCATTTGACTTTTATTTTTGAGCAACGCACGAATCACTCACTCCACATAACTATATTTTAAATACTTGGATAATCTATAATCAGAGTATTTTCCTTATTGGGAAATATAATTGTAGCGGTCACATTATAAACATATATTTTTCGCTTATATATTTTCAACGTTTGCATTGGTCTAGGCTTTGTAAATAAACAAATTAAAACTATAAATGAACTGATCGCTATAAAATATTCCCGAAACGGGGTTGGAGGGTTGTTGCTCCATATTTAATTTGTTTTGAAATAAAAACTTAACTTGACTTTGATCTAGTATATTTTAAATTTATATTTTGTACCGCAGGAAAGAAACATATTGTACAGAAATAGGAATAGTTAAAAAAAAATTACTTAATGCGTTAAAGTGCTGTGTAAAGTGAAAAACCTTTTCGAACTTCGAACAATATTAACTGCACGTAGAGCAAAATGTTATTCAGTAATCAATTTCAAGATTTTATACTGAAATTTTGAGTATAGAGCAAAATCACACAAAAAAAATTTTTTTTTTCATTGATATAGAGCAAAATGGACACATTTGATCTCAGCAAGGGGAAAGGATAGCTGAAAACGGATTGCAGGTTTGAAAAATTTGGGGTCGATGGCATCCTTAACTCAAAATTGTCAAAATGGCGTATACAACAAAAAAGCCCCCGGACGACAATATGTTTTATAGTTATTGTTATAATTATATGATTTATTATAATTTTAATTATAATAATATTTAAGCTAAATAAATAAATATAAATATTTTTTTTTTTATTAAAATTTAATATTCCCATTCTAAAATTAGAGAAACACATCGTCCCTACCACGTCAAACTATCGAATATGCAAAATTGGTTTTTTAAGATTCGTTATCTTGATACCCTAAAATTTACGATGTGGCTCGCTTAAAAATGCTGAAATTTTCACGGACGATAGATAACTCAATAAGAAATACTTTAAGCCTGGCAGTTTTAAGAACACGCTGACCTTAAATTCACAATTGACGGGTCTTCGCGCTCTTCTGAAAAGTGGTAGGGACGACATGACGCATTCCTTAAGGTAAGAACCATTAATTTGACGTATTTCAATTGCAAAATCACTGATTATATAAAATTTTCTCTCCAAGAATGGGTCATAGTGTGGAAGCTTACACCCCTCGTAATTATTTTTTTACAATTAAAATATTCTATTTGCCTTAACGAAGAAGTAAACTTTGCTACTGACCTCTTACACTCACAACCTCGATATGAAAACTGACTTATTCAAATCAAATGTACTTCAAAATCTACATAAAATATATACATATGTATTTTGTCTTGGCAAATTAATCCATTTTCAGGCTACATATACAAAAACCCCTTCCTCATGCGAATTGTAGTCGTATTCATATAGGCAGCATGTAACAAAACAATATAGTTTATGTTCTGTTACATTTGCAACAGAGACTCGATTGTATTTAAAATAATATTGTTGTGGGCTTGTTACATTTTGGTAACGAGTATTTTGTTACTATTCTTGTGGTTGTTGCTGCTGCTGTTGTTATTGTTTAACTTTTTCTTTTTTGCATAAAACATAAAAACTTAACATGTAACATACTCTTACAAACTCTTACATACAACATACAACACAGCTCGTACAAGTAACATCTAGAACATGTAAAAAATTAATAACAACAACAACAAAACGAGCAACAAACGAATACTACATTTAACCTTTGGTGGTACATTCTAGGGAACAAAATCTGCCATGAACTCGGTTAAGCAAAAGGGGTTCTTTATTTTAAACTTCCCCAGTTCAGCCGTTGGGTTCATGGTATGTTGTTGTACTCTGCTGCGAGTATTTTGTTTGAGGGCTTTTTATTTTATTTAACTAAGTAAAACATATACACAATTTATTGGTGTATGGCTTGTTCCAAAATTGGCTTGTTGCAAAAATTGTTAAACATTTAGAACATCAACAAAATATCAGCAAAATGTTCATCTTTCTGTTGGGTGCATGTATGTCGGTATGTTGGTATGTTGGTATGTTGGTCGATTGTTTGGTTGGCCGTTCGGTTGGTCAAGCTGTGGGTTATTATTATCATATTCCATTCATCCGCAAAATTGTACAAGACAAGCCATGTATTCTGAACATTGTTGTGGTTTTACGTTGTTTGCTTTTTTTTTGTTTTCTTTTTTCTGTGTTTAAACAATTATTCGAAAAAATGGGGGTGTTAGAGAGAAAAGCAAATTTAATGTATATAAAAAAAATTAGATTAAGTTATTGCAAATAAATCAAAATATAATAGTGTTCTTATTTTAGTTCTTGAGACATTTAATTTAGTTCTAAAAGACATGAATATATAAATATGTACATATATGTTCATGGGCATATTGATTGTCTGAGTGAAACTCCTGTAGCGGTACAAGTTCTTCCAATACATACCATGTATGTATATACATATATACATATATATATTTTTTCTTCCAAAAGGCAGCTCTCACGGAGAAAATGAAGATGTTCTGGCACATTCAGTTTTCGGAAAAATGCCCAACAATAATGCATGTAACTATGCTTACATGCAATAATGCAAATAATATCCAATGACATTTTCGAGTCATATCGTGCTATAGTGTTTCCGTTTTAGATTTTTTTTAAATATTATTTCGAACAAAACATAAATAAAATTACTGATTCTTATAGAAATGGTCTGATCTTAAAAAACACTATTTAAAAAAACAGTTAAACAGTATCGCAAACACAACAACTCTGCCGACGAAAGTGTGGCGGCCTTCGAAAACACTATGTTGTTCCTTTCTGATAGTGTTTGTTAATATCTACTATTAAATTTGGTGTTTTTTGTTCTCTAATAATTATCACATGTGATTTGGCTTAGAGAGCATTATGAAATATAGTTAAATTTTTATGTGACTTACATTAGAGGCCTTCCAGAAAAAAGTTTTTTGTTCGGTCACGACTTATGCATGTATATTGAAAACAAAAACAAAATTTCATATTTTATTGTTGTTTTCAATACAAGTTGTTGATAAATGTTTTTCTGTCGATATTGTGGGACAGGCCCCAAAATTTTTGTAATTTCAACACGTTTTTTAACCCTTTCTTTTACCGAATTAGTCTAGGGTTCCGTTAGTCAGTAGACTATTCAAAATGTGTGGTTGAAGTCTACTGATGATTTGTTATAGCAACAATGAAATGCATATAGACCAAGCCGAACCACCAGCAAATAAATATCAAATTAAAATATAATTATGACAATATGTCGAATAATAAATTTCTTAAATGTTAAATTCTAGATTTTATTTTTCATTTTGCCTTTTAATTACTTTTATTGTTATCCGATGGATTTCTAATTGTATAAAAGTGTAGAAAAATAAAATAGATTAAAATCTAATATAAATTAATTGCTGGGTTTTGTATAAGTTTCTAAGCCTACTATGCTTATTTTTCTTTTGTGATTTTCAAAAATATTATTATTTGTGAATTATGAAATAGTTCTTGGAAGTCTGTGCATAAGATAAGAAGTTTGTGACCATTGAAAATGTGTGGTTGAAGTCTACTGATGATTTGTTACAGCATCAATGAAATGTATATAGACTAAGCTGAACCATCAGCAAATAAATTTCGCATTGTGAATATTTATGTAATTATATTTACATACTCATACGAATATAATCAAGCCTGGGCATATTAATTATTCAACAGATATGCATAAGCTAAACATGCATCACAAGAAAAACAATGTCTTATAAGCTTGCTTAGAAGCCAATATATTAAAACAACATAACTTATATGTATATTAATAAATCCGATAGTAGAAAAAGTACATACATGTTCATTCAGTAAAAAGTATCAAAAAGAGGCTAAAATTAGAAAAAGTATCAAATTTGGGTGCATTTTTTTAGAGTAGCACAATAGTATTCCCGCTGTCGAAAAAGTGACAATTTGTTACTTTAGTTGTTTTGTATACTTTACACTAATACATACATAGCTCACACCGATTTGACAACGCGGTCTGATTGATCTTACTAAAAATTTGTGATTGTATTGTGAAAAAGATATTTACTCCCTAGCATATAGATGTTGACACATCAAAAAGTGTTTTATTTGTACTGGAAGTGCACAGTTCGCATGAAACTTTTTCTAAATTTGACGAATTTTTTTGATTTATTTTAAATAAATAAGAATTAAATTTTTTTAATATACTGTAAAAGTTAAGAAGTAAAATCCTAAAAAGTTTAAGAGCTAAGCAAATTTGTTTGCACGTGTAACGCCCTTCAAAGTTGGAAGTGAGCATTTTGAATTCGAATTTTTTTAACATTGTCCAATTTTAATAAATTCGAAATTGGTCTAAGGTATTTTTATAGTATATGAAATATTTAAAAATAAGAAATTAGCTGTTTTAAAATATATATACTTAAATAACTGATATGGTCGTCGCTCTAAGAAACTGGAAGCAATCGTTTCTATAAAAAATTTTCTAGCATAATACCAGTATGTTTTTGTTGTTTTGTTTATTTTGAAGTATTTTTGTTATACTGCCATTAGATTAAAGACTATCGAAATTTATTAATATGAGTAACGCACTGAAAGACGAAAAAATACCATATTAAATTCCAATTTTACTTTCTTCAACTTTATTTCTAAATTTCAAATTGGTTTCAGGTACAATACGGTAGAGATTTTGAAATGGGATAAAATCATTTCCACAGGAATGTCAACTTTTTTTTCGAGTGCAACAACAACACAATATGTTTTTTTTTTTCAAAGTATACCAAAGTTTTTTTTTACTTCCTTATATTTTGTTTTAAGCCGTCATCAGCTGTATATTAGGTAAAATTTTAAAAGAATTTAAATAACATAGTTCTGAAACTTGTGAATTTTTTGCTGTCGCAAGCGTCAAAAAGTGGACTTTCCCGTGGAAATGCCCATATTCAATTAGTTTCATAGTTTCGTGGTCTGATAAACCAAATGTTGTAAGGAATGTCATATTTTTTTTAATTTTAAGTTTAATTTAAAGAACTTTACTTAAAAGTTTTTGCACTAAAATGTTTTTCAAATATACAACAACTTATTAAATCGATTTAAAAATGCTAATATGATAAAAATTCCGTTTTCCAAGTTCATCTTTCTTTCTAACATTGCCATAATACAAGATGAAAAATGAAATCGATTTCGCTTTAAAAGAAAGCCAAGATGTGGTGGAAATCATATTCCATATACTGATGAATTTTAAAATAATAATTAAAAAAATCGTTTAGTTATATGACCTTACTTCTTATTTTTTGTTAATAAAATTTAAGATTGATTATTTATTTTATTTATTTATTATTTTATTACTTTGCAATATTAGGATCTGTGCAAAAACAATTTTTCTGCTCTATTTTCTTTAGAAAACCAAAAGGTTGTTTGCTCTCCTTTTTTTAAGAGTTTTCAATGCAAATAATGTATTTATCACCAGAACAGCAACCAAAAATAGAATGTGGGTTACACCAATTCTGCGCTTATAGCCTCAAGTGTCCCGATTAATTCCTTTATGCACTGACTTGAAGTATTTTCTCAAAACAACATGTATGCATGAAGAGTTAGTCTGGTCATAAATGCAACAATCCATTTTATTTGCAGCTCTGTTAATGGTCTTGCTCTATTTAAAGATTCTTTAAAAAATCTATGTAAAAACATTGTTAGGAAGCTTCTATATATAATATGCATATAGATCGCTTAATCATGAGTCGAAGCTGGGCCTCAAGACAGCCTTAAACTATTCAATATATTATTTTTTCAATTGATGAGTTACTATCATAAATCTATTTAAAATTCATATTCCTTAAAAACTTCATCAATATATTTTGGAGTACTACCTTAAAATGATTTATAAACAAAATTCTTTTCACTTCATTTAATTTTGATAAATTATCCCTTCACACATGTATGTACATATGTACATATATAGGGGAAATAATAATTTCCATGTCATTTTACACCTTAATAGAAAGATAGAAAAAAAATTCAAATAATAGATGAACATGAATGTTAACACAATATAATAGACATACAGTAGTTGGACCACCAGCAGGTAAAATGAACAAAATATTTACTCTTATACAACTAAACAACAAGCAACATGACATACAAAATTCTATGTAATAACATTTATTATTATTATTTTTTTTAATAAACAATACAATTAATTTAAAATATAACAATAAACAAGTTTTTTAGAGAAAGAAAAAATAATAATAGAGAAAAACATCAAGTCAATGAATTTCAAAAAATAAAATAAAAGATTATTTGAAAACTAAATTGTTCAATTGGATTCCCACAAGAAAGTTAAAAAAACGAAGCAGGAATTATACAGCAGAATTAGGACAAAGACATTTCTATGCCCGGCTTTGAAAAGAAAAAAACACGCAACATACCTCTGCTTTTACAAAATATTTACCCAGCAAACAAAAACATTTTATAAGAAATTAACAATGTATGGCAAATAAATTATTTAAACCTTGAGCACAGGAGTATAATTAAACAAAAATATGCAACCCGTAGTAAATTTTTAGATCGCGATGCCCAAAAAAACTATGGCTACGTCTTACCAACGAAATTTTGCAAAACTATTCGATGTGAAACAGCTAAAAAAATGCATATTAAAATTTGTTCCATTAAAATTACAGCAAGTAATAAAAGCCTAAAAGTGACCACTGCAGTTCATATTAGCCAAACCTGTACGTAATGGATAAAAACTGAGAAACGAATTTTATTATAGGGCATTAATTTCCATATTAAAAAATATTTTTTATTTAAACAAAATGTTTTGCAGAATAGTTTATAATTAATTAATATTAAAAGAAATTTATAAAATGATTTAAAACAAGTTTTGAGCAATTAAAGGAATCTATTATGTAGCAAACTTTTAAATTTATGTTTGTTGGGTAGCAAATTCGTAGTCTGTAGGATTCCTTTAACACAAAGACCAAAAAAAACATGTGTGTAAGTGTGCCTTAGTTCTCGTTACATTCTTATGTTTACACTTAAATACAATACAAAAAATGTTCATCTATCAATGGGCCACTTTTTGTCACTTTATATGTAAACATGATTTTTAAAGTGTTTTAAATATTTGTGTTCTCCGTTTTTTCGTATGGATAAATATATTGATTTCAATATATCTGTATTGAGTATCTTTTTTGCCTGCTTAAAGCAGAGTTCTCATATAATTCGTTCATTAGTAATTATAAAGATTTGGAGAATAATTTGTAGAACTTTAGAAAATATTTCTTATTATTTAGGGAATATTTCTTATAAAGTACGGAGCAGAGAACGGCATATATTTTATCATGTGCCCATTAAACCTGACTTATAGTTATTTCTGATTAAAATTCACTAAAGTTCAATTAAAAATCTAAAAATGTCTCACTTAATTCATCATGGGCACGTGAAAAAAGAAGTTCACTTGGCAATCAGTGTTCACTTGGCAATCACAGTTTCAAAATGCTGGAAAGCCAAATAAACTGTAGAAAGCAACAACAAAGTAACATAAAGCCACTACAATAATACTTGCATGCATGTACCGATGGTACATCGAATAAGTAAAAATAATTAATGTGATGATCGTAAAAGATAAGCAACAATAGTTAAACATACTTAGGTAGAATAATATAATTTCGTGCTAACCTAAATAGAAAAATTAAAAAAATTGAAAAACAGAAAATTAATAGTGATACTTGTAAATGTGTTTACCAAAGGTAAATCAATTTTATACACAACAATCATTTCTCATATTCCGTTTCATTGAAAATTTAAGTTAAATAGCTGATGTTAATAAGAATCTCTACCCAAGTAGATAGACTAGGGTGCTGATGAAGTGCGTGGCTGCACAGAAAAGTATCTGTATTTTCCCCAGCTTAAGGTCTAAGTTTAATTTTTCTTCTCTTCTTTAGAAACTCACATTAATTAATAAAAATATTTCATTGAATAAGAATTGAAATTACTGAACTTAAGCCTGACTAAAAATTATTTTATAATGTTAAATTATATAAGTGTATAACAATTTGTGGGCGTGGTCGCGCCCACTTTAGTAACAATTTGACCAAAAGGAAACCATACTCTTTCAAGCAAAAGAAGAATTTTTAGAAGTGGTCTTCATATGACAGAGTTATGAGGTCACAGACATAAGTAATTCAACTACATTGAAATCGGTAAAAAAGTGCTATTACTAGTATTTATTTCTTAAAAAATTGTTTAACAATCAAAAAGAACACATTCTAGGCAATTTTATTCCTAGAATGAAAAGAAAAATTAACAAATGTAATATGATATTGTAAATAGTTCCTTTAAAAATATATTTAGCACTATTGTGTTTAAAAGAAAGTAACAATTAAGAAAAGGATATAAAATGTATACGAATATGTTCTTCCACTTAAAACACTTATGAACATTCTTTATTTTAGTCATACAAAAATTAATGACACTAAATGAGTTTGCAATAATATAAATAAGAAACACAAAAATCGTGTCAATCTATTTAATTGTTACAAAGAAAAATATTACTTTCCGTTATAATTAAAAAAAATTAATATATGCCTGCCAAGGTGGTCTGCCTGCCTGGTCTAGTCCTTTTCTGTTAGTCTGCCACAATTTTTAAAATATGTTTTACATATGCGTCCGTGTGGGTTTTGGTTTGTTAAACACATTTTCTATATTTACCATAACAAATGTTTTGTTTCTTGATTTTTAAAAATCCATGCAACAACAAAGAAAGAAATTGGAAAAAAATCCAAACACGATTTTCCTTAAATTTTTTTTCTTAAGTCATACTAACAGTTTGGTACAATAAATAATCATAAATTTTGAATTAAGTTTTTTTTGATCGCTTGTTCACTGATTATTATCTTTTCTTTGGTGAATTTCGGCCACGATCATAACTGAAACTTATTTCAAGCTTAAATTGTCCCTACAACAAAACAATAATACATGACCCCCCACATAAGCGAACGCATATTGTTATTGCAGTTGTAGTTGTTTGCTGTATGTTTTAACATCCAATATCTTCCTTTTTTTTGCAATTTTGGCCAAATGTTGTATCCAGTTATTTTTTGTTGGTTTTATTTTTTTTTTGTTCTCTATGCCGCCAAAAACTAAGTAAATAATGTCATTCAATGAAAAAGATATGGTCCTTATGCAAAACATAAAAATTTTGACAAAATAGCTTTTCGTGTTGTGCCCAGCAAACACATTGGATAGATGTCGAATGATGACCATATAATTGTAATTTGAGAAGGAAAAAAGTTATACTGAGCTTAATTGTCTTTGTTCTCAAAAGTTGTCTTCATACCTTTTAACCATCATTAAGCTCTAGTCCCAATATTAGCTTTATCGATGAAAGCGTATGAATTAAATATCAGTTGCGGCTGGGCAAGAAATGTACTTAAAATTTTTATATGTTGTCAAAACTAGATTTCAATCTTTAATTAATTTCATTACAATCAATGCAAGAACATTCCCACCTCTTTAATATCCTTTATTAAAAAATTTTTCGATTTTGTTTTTTTTTATAATAAGTATGAAGTGAAGCTTCATAAATTATTTAAAAATTGTGTTGTTAATGTCTGGGGAAATTTTTACTTTGAAAGATGCAAAAGTATCCATCTGTCTCTCAAATATCCTTTTTTGTTAAAAATTTTACATTGGCTTCAATTATGAGCAGCACGTAGAGAAACATTATAAATAATTCTACAATCATACATGGCAGCTCTGTTATAACCTGTTATTGGAGCAAGAATATCTATACCTTTTATATATCCTTGGTATAAAAAAATTTATTATAGCTTCGTTTTCCATCAGAATGTAGTGGATATTTGTAAATGGTTGTAAGATTTTTCAATTAAGGTCTGCGTCTAATTTCATTTTGATCGGTACAAGGATACAGGTGCCGCCCATATATCCTTTATTTCAGATAAGCTATAACTACGATCACATTGCGTGCAAAATGTTGTAATAACTTCGAAAATCATATTGGCAAACTCTGTTCTAAATTTTTTTACATTCGTAGCCAGGACATTTCTATCTCTCACATATCCTTTATTTGAAAACAAAATGTATGTTCCTTTTGATTATGATCAGACTACATTAAAACTTTGACCATTATTCTAAAGACACTTTTTTTTTAAAGAGAAGTAACACTAAGGCAATGAATGCCTACTACGATTAATAGGTGTTATCCTTTTTAAGAAAGGAATGGTGATAGAGAATATAGGTTTTGAAGGAAGAAGTAGATAAAAGCTTCATTCTTTTTACACATCTGCTTTTGCCACGCTTTAATATTGCAATATTGCAGTGCCTTTGGTGTCAATGAGGCGTATTAAATGTTCAAAGCTATGTTTAGTAGCCACAACTAATAATTTTTTTACTTTACTGATAATTCTGCTACACAATACTGATGAAGGATGGTGCTCCGATGTTGTATTGGGATAATTATCCGCAGAAGCAGGAGTAGTTCAGTGACCACTTGAACTTTCCCTTAACAACTGATACAAAGGAACACTAATGCACATCAGAAAAATGCGTGGTTGTTATTTTATTTTTTTTTATAATTGCCGGGCTCGAACCCATGACCTTCGATTTTGTAACCAACGTGCTAAATACTTCTACTTTTATACATATATCCTTGGTATAAAAAATATTTATTTCTGCTTTGATTTCCTTCAGAATGAAGTGAATATTTGTAAATGGCTGTAAAATGTTTCAATTGAGGTCTGTGACTAATGTTATTTTGATCGGTACAAGGATACAGATGCCGCCCATATATCCTTTATTTTTAATTAGCCTAAATTGCGATGGGAGTGCAACAAAAATTTTGTTGCAACTTCGAAAATCCAACTTTCCTATGACCTTTCTATCTCTCACATATCCTTTATTTAAAAAAAATTCGTTTTTGATTATGATCAGACTACAGTGAACCTTTGACAATTATTCTAGAGTCATACCGTCAAACTCTGAAAAATTCCTAAAAAATTAAATATTGGCAAATGCTTTGTTTTGAAAAACATAAAGATTTTCATGCCCAAGATTTGTCGTATTAAACTGGCAACTTTCAGCGCTTTTCTTGTCCACCGGTAAAGTAAAGAAAAATATGTCTCCCTAAAGTATGCTGCGAATAATTATCCTGCAAGCAATATGAAGTCTATTACAATTTGTCAGTTTATATTTTTTTTAAAGATACATACTTTCGTGTTTTGAATAAAATTAAAAAAAAAGTATTAAGAATAAAACTTGACAAAAAATTATAAAACTTTATGTCAAGCCTTTGCTGCAATAGAACCATAACTCAAGAAACGTGACTTTTTTTTTAATATTGCAAAATTAATCTTCATTTCTTTCTTGATTTTATTTACAAATTTTAAACAAATATCTTGTATATTCAACTATTTATTTTCCCATTAATAAATTCAAAACTTAAATTAGTGTTCTGCAAAACAATATTTTTTTGTGTGTGTTATGACTCTATTAAAGCAAAGGCTCCATATTTCAAATGCTTGATCCTGAGTTTGTTGGGCTTAAGTGCATCTTTATGATGTTGGTTGTACAACAATTCCTTGTGTTTTTACAAAGCTAGACTTCATAAAACAATGGTTGTGGCTGAAGTACGGGCAAGGTTCTCAAACAGTGGTTATTGAAAATATATAATCTACCCATAGGTTATAAACTGATAAAATTAGGCCACTATAGAAAAAAAAATTTGCAAAGTTTTCGAAAATGATGAATGCGATTCGATAGCGCTCCTTTTGCCTTAATAAATTTATAAAATTTCTTTTAAAATTAAATTTTTTAAACTGAAATTCCTTAAATGTCCCACTGTAACTTAGTAAACTCAAATTGAAAACATTTGGCGAAAAAAAATTTAGCAAAATATTTTGTCACACACAAGTTGTATTGTCAGCAGACATATAACAAAAAACGTGTACAAGACACCTGCAACTTTTTTTATACCCTTTACCAAAAAATGGTAAAAGGGTATATATAGGTTTGTCATTCCGTTTGTAATTTCTACAATATTAATAAGAGACATATAAAGTATATATATTCTGGATCCTTATGCATAGGGAAGACGAACAAGCGATGTCCGTCGGTTTTCCCAAGCTCCCAGAACAGCTAGAGACTTCGTTCTTGGACTGGTGTGTCAGAAATTTTCCGAAAAATTTTGCTATTGAAAATCAGCAAAATCGGGCAGACGGTTTCAGAGCTGGAAAACTCAAACTCTATTTTCCCATAGAAAATAACTACCGAAAACAAGTTTTTATTACTTTTTTTATTAAATTAACTTATTTTATACTTCGGTATGAATAAAATTGGTATTTATAATTAAAAAAAAGTTTTTAAATTTAACAAAATAAAAAAACGTTGGAAAACTTAAACTTTTTTTCTAATAATTAAACATATTTCATGTTTTAGGAAGAAGGCTATTTTCTCAGGAACGGTAAGAGCTACGTGTCTGAAATTTGAACAGTGTATGTAGAACTTTGGTCGCTACAACAACAAATATATAAAAGCTAAAAATTAAAGGGTGTTCTAAAATGAGTAACGAAAACTTTTAAAATCCCATGTAATATACATACAATTGTATGTATCTGTGTACATATGTATATTGACACTTGAAATTTGTAAAATTAGTGTATTTTTATATAGGCAACAACAGTTAACACTAAAATTAAAAAAATTTTAATTAAAGGGTGGTCCATCAGTTAATGCAATTCTGACAAATTGCTATATCTTGTAAGCCGTAAGAGTTAAATTCTTGAAATTTTCAAAAACTGTAAAACTAAGAAATCCGAAAATTATAAAATCGCCAAAAATTAAAAAAAAAATCGCCAAAACGAAAAAAAATCGCCAAAATTAAAAAAATCGCCAAAATTAAAAACAAAACGACAAAAACCGAAAAAAAATCGCTAAAACGAGAAAAACGTGTCAAAACTAAAAAAATTGCCACAATAAAAAAAAGGCCAAAAACCGCAAAAATCGCCAAAAATTAAAAAAATCGCCTAAATGAAAAAAAATCGCCAAAATCGAAAATATCGCCAAAAACAAAAAAATCGCCACAATTAAAAGAAACGCCAAAAACCGAAATAAATCGCTTAAAGGAGAAAAACGTGTAAAAACTAAAAAAAATATTGCATCAATAAAAAAACGCTAAAAACTGCAAATATCTTCAAAAAAAATTGCTGATATGAAAAAAAATCGCCAAAAATTACAAAAATCAGCAAAACCAAAAAAAAATCGCCAAAATTAAAAAAACGCCAAAAACCGAAAAAAATCGTCAAAACCAAATAAATCAGCAACTTAAATAAAGCCAAAAACCGAGAAAAATCACCAAAACGAGAAAAACGTGTCAAAACTAAAAAAATTGCCACTATGAAAAAAAAACCAAAAACTGCAAAAATCGCCAAAACAAACAAATGCTTATATTAAAAAAATCGTCTAAATGAAAAAATCGCCAAAATCAAAAAAATCGCCAAAACGAAAAAAATCGCCACAATTAAAAAAAAACGCCGAAAAACGCCAAAAACCGAAAAAAATTGACAAAACGAGAAAAAAGTGTCAAAACTAAAAAATTGCCACAATGAAATAAAAACGCCAAAACCGAAATAAATCGCCAAAAATAAAAAAGTGTCATAACTAAAAAAAATTGCCACAAAGAAATAAAAACGCAAAGAACCGAAAAAAATCGCCAAAACCAAAAAAATAGCCTATATGAAAAAAATCGCCAAAATTAAAAAAATCACCAAAATAAAATAAACCGCCAAAATTAAAAAAGCACCAAATTAAAAGTAATGCCAAAAATTACTAATATATATAGATGTAATCAATTCCTTAATAATTGCATATGAACTTTTATCCAAACACCGAAGTATAAAGAGATCAACTGTTTCTTTTTTTGCTCTCCTGAAAACTTGTATTTTTTTAGAAAGTAAGGCATCGATATTCAACTTATTGGTAATATAAAAAAAAAACATTTAAAAAGTTATTAAAAATATCACTAGAGCAAAAATTATGAATTTTTTCACAAAATTAATATCTACATACATATCTCTGTGCTTATGTATGTATCTGTATACTACGTAAACGCACTTTGGTAAAGGGTATATAAGATTCGGCACAGCCGAATATAGCACTCTTACTTGTCTATTTTTAAAAATATTTACGGTAATTTTCCTAAAGGGAAATTTCCTACATGTATGTCGCCAACAAAAAAAAAACAATTTAAGAAAGGGTGCCATTGCAATGTAAAAGAATTTGTTTTTACATAACTCCAACGGACAAAAGGATAAAAAAATATTGAACATAATTGAGGTCATTACCAATATTAAAGGAAAGCGCTAAAAATGTGGAGTTCTTAGATAAATAAACGAAATACATTATCAAACAATATGAGATTGAGAGGCTGAAAAGCCAAAGGCCACACGAAAGTGCACTAAAGCAAATTTTGAGTAATTTTTCCCGAAATAAAAACTTCTATCACTAGTCGGCATGCCGCGGCAGTTTGACAGTAAAAGTTATTATTAGATTTATCGGCCCTTAAAATTTAACCACCCTTTACATATCTTGGCATAAATTGAGTTGCGATAATATTATTTATATTTGTTTTTCACATTAGTGATTAATGACAGTGAGTTGAATACAAATTTACCTACGTTTTGTTGAAGACGTGAACATTTTGATTTACTTTGCACTTACAAACTAACGGCCTTATGTAAAGTGGTTAAGTAGGAAACAGCTGATCGATATTCTGATATGAAAAGTAGACGTCACATTACATCTCTATAACCATTTGCTTTTCACATAAAAATATCGATTAGCTGTTTCATACCGCAGCAGTTACATTCCGTTACAGTCGGCTAACTGAGCCTTTAAGCTTAATAAGTTAATACTTCATCATCTGTGCTCTCTTGACTTTCTCTCACATAAAGGAAGTAGCACACGACACATATACATACAGTTGTCCTCGATGGTCGGGTTCTGGATAATCCATTTTACCGGTTAATAGAGCAACAGCTTTTATTGGTTTTTTTCATATTTTTCTGTTTATTTCATTTATTTATCCAAGATAGAGAAACCTAGCGTCATGACCATACACAGAGAAAAAACTGCCTAATAGAATCAAGAAGATTTTCTCTATGAAACGTTTTTAGGCTAAGGGGTATCCCAGCAGAAAGAAGCGAAGATTTTTTCATGGAGATGCCTTAGTGTTTTTATGTGGTAAATCTTATTAATTTTATCAAGAAAAAAACCACATAAAATCAAGAAGAAATCTTATTATTCACAACTTTTTTACTCAATTTCCGTTATTTTTGGCACCAAAAAAACAATCCATAGAGAAAATCTCCTTGATTCTTTTAGGTTTTCTTATAAATTGTAAACTATAGGGATTTCTTATAGATTTTATTAGGTTGCCTTATTGATTTTTTCAAAAAGGTTTTCCTTATTGATTTCATTAGGTTGTCTTATTGATTTTTTCAATAGAGTATTCCTTATTGTTTCATTAGGTTCCTATATGATTATGTGGAAAGCATCTTATTTATTTTCTTAATAAGGAATTCTTCTTGATTTTGTTAGGTTTCTTGTTATTTCATATCTATAAAAAACATTGAGACAATTTTTTTCATGATCTTTTTCGATCTTGTATAAGCATGTCAGGCTGCTTGTTAACATATTGGTTAGAGTTTTTGCCTATTAGTCAGAAGGTTGCTGGTTCAATACTTGTCTCTTCCCAAGTAATAAATGTGTATGTATGGTAGTTAGTTAATTAAGAATATATATATATATATACCCAGGCAGAAAAAGACAATCAGCACGACGTTGCTACGATTGTCTCCGGGTACAACTAACATGAGTACAACATTCGTTTACCAAAATTTTAATGTACTCATAACATTAAAATGATAACGCCGAATGATCGTCCTCCGACTCTTTTTTTCAATGTTGTCACAATACTCTAAATACAACTTTATAAGGTCATAACAATGGAAATTTCCCAACTTGAGTAAAATTTTTGTATTTACTGTGTTGAAGCGGTAAATAATTATTGTAAACGGGGTATTTGAGGAACTAAAGTAAAATTTTTGTATTTACGGTGTTCTAGCGGTACAGAATTTTTGTGAACGGGGTATTGGGAAAAAAACGTCGAATTTTTGTATATACAGTATTATAGTGGTATAGGATTACTAAGAATACGGTATTTGTAAAATTAAAGTCATATTTTTGTGTTTGCAGTACTGTGGTGGTACAAAATTTTTGGAAGAGTCGTAATTTTGTTTTTACAGTGTTGTGGTGGTACATATTTTTTGGGCAAAGTCACAATTTCTGGCTGGGTATATATATATTATAATATAATATAATAGGTACGTATGTATGCGTGTATAAATAAATAACTTCTAAATATACTACAAACATACATACATATATCGTACAGAATTTAAATGAAAATACATAAGTACAATTTTTTTATTTTCTATTGGGTTGCCTTATAAAATCAAGAAGAAAACCTTTTTGAAAAAATCAATAAGATATCCTAATAAGAACTACAAGATTTCTTCTTAATTTTTTCAAAAAGGTTTTCTCTATGAAATTAATAAGATTTCCTTATTGAAAAAACACCATAGAGATATCTTATTAATTTTGTTCTATTTTATGAGGTATTTATTAGGCACTGTTTTCTCTGTGTAATCGGTTTCACTTATATTACTACATACTTATATGAAATATAAGGAAAAAAATATTTTGGCTGAAAACTGTTGCACAGAAAAAATGATTTTGATATTTGAATACGAAAATCGTTGATTCAATAAAAAAATCTTTTGAATTTTCTGTGATGACGATTTTTGCATTATTGATAAATAAAATTGTATGCACGTGTATTGAAAATAAAGTCAATAAAGAAATTTAATGAATCAAAGAAAAAAGTTGTTGACTGAAATTTTATTTCCAGTGATATTTGTTATTGTGTGTGTGTTGTTTGTTTTTGCTTGGCTGTGATTAAAACTAAATGTGTTTGGAATGAATCGAACCGACAATCTCTTGACTAATAAACTAATATACTTACCACCCATCTAAAGAGCAAACCGCTGTTCGATACACAAATAATGAATACACGCAAAACATGATTTCTTATGTTTCTTTTACATATGCGCATTGCGTGATATAATTTAAAAATAAATTTCTTGAGCAAAAAAAAGCAATATGAGTCCGATCACAGGGGAGATGTGTAAACATCTAGTAATGACAATTTTTTTTAAGTTGGAAGTACTTATGCTTTTGGTATATTTTTTAAGTTAATCAATTCAAAGTATCAAAACTTTCAATATTGTAAATACATAGTTAAGAATTTGCTGGTTTTTGTTTGTTTTATTTAATTTATTTAGTTAGTAAATGGGAACACTGCAGTATATATGTAAAAATTGCAGTAAGCAGAAATTTACTGATTCAGTGAATTTTTACTGACAATGAAATTTAATTTGCATTACCAGTAAAATCGTGGGGCCGTATTCATAATAAATCACATATAATCGAGGCCTTACTCTATGTATGTTACAACATACTTATGTTGCTAAAACTCCTTGAACTCATTCCATATTCATGTCACTTCAAGTGAGACTTTAGAACAAAATCTCTCTTCTATGTAATAACTTTTAAAATTAAGTTTAATAAAAGATTTATTAATGCATTTGCTGAGAATGAAAATTGTTAACTTTGACTTACACACGAACTTTTCTCGAGAAAACAGCCTGTGAAGGAAAGGCGGACAGTGTAGCGATAATAGTAGGGTTTCACCTTTGGTGTAAGGAACGCTAAAAAACTGACGTGTCTTAAGTTCTATAGTTGATGTCAGTTTGATGCTTATCGCACAACCCTCGCATGATCTGAATTTATCATAAATTAAGAACAAAAAAAAGCTAACAACTATAAAATTCGTAACAACATTTCTGTAACAAATTCTCAGACAAACAGCAAAAGAAATTTAAATATAGCAGGAAAAAAGTCCTTTTTTAAACGGAAACAGCATTTAACATTTGACAGAGATCATAGAGCAGCTTAACTGCGGGGGATGACATTTGCAAGTTCACCTGGCCGCGAATACAGCAACATAAATATATAAAAAACTACAACTTCACTAAAAGCAAAAAACTTTATTCGCCGGCAAGTATTTTTTTTAAATCAAAAAACAGCAACCAACAACAACAGCTCTCAAAACAAACAAAAAACAAAATAAATACCTGCAGAATAAAGTTTTGAATTAAACAACAACACTAACAACAGCAAAAGTTAAGTCAAGTTATCACTGTTTCAATATCGATGAAGGAGCAGCATGCAAAATTGTTGCTTGTAACAAAAATATGATTCGTGTAAACACACATTGTACATTTGGCAGATATTTTATGATGAGGATGTTTGTATAGGCTTGTTGTTCTTGTTTGTTGGTTGTCCGTCTGCCTGTCTGTCGGATTGTCGCTCTGCT
Organism: Tachina fera; assembly: GCA_905220375.1. Taxonomy (NCBI): domain Eukaryota; kingdom Metazoa; phylum Arthropoda; class Insecta; order Diptera; family Tachinidae; genus Tachina; species Tachina fera. The sequence goes on from LR999964.1 coordinate 62,423,843, forward strand.
TCCCTGCCATTCATTGATTTTTTCAAACTGATTTCTTAGAAGATGTTGGCAAACATCATAAACATCATAAACGACATGAGTATTGGAATGAAATTTAAAAAAAAAACAAATCCAAATGCAACAGCAACATCAATAACAACAACATCAAAAACAGCAAAATATGTATTATTATGTATATATTTTGTAAAAAAGATTCCGCTGTTATGGTTGGAGTTTGTAGTTGAAGCTTTCTGCTTGTTTTTTTGCCATATTTTTGGGGTTTTGTTAAGCATGCGCCGTGATTGTGGTTATGTTGCTGCTGCTGTTGTTGTTGTTGTTGCTGTTGTAGTTGTATTATTTACGAATACCTTGTTCAGCTGTTGCAATCATTGCCAAAGATCGGAAAATTTAAATTTTGTTGCAGCAGCTTGTATTTTAGGCAAATGCGTTTTGTTGCAAAAATCAAAAAAGAAAAAAAAAGGATTAAAACAAGAAAGTTAATCGAATACCAACATCAAGTAATATTTGTGGCCAAAAGTAACACCAACAGAGAGAGTTTCAAGTAAAAATGCATTTTGTTTTGTTTTACAATTTAGTTTTTTTTTCTTTTGTGTTATTTTGTTTTTGGGGTTTTGCGGTGGTAGTATTTACCCGTAACTTGCTAATAACTAGCTGGAGCAGTGTTTCTTAACCCGCCAATGGTGACTCAAATTTGACTTTGATCAATGGTGACGCCGGTCTCAAGCACCGGGATTTTCAACTGAAGATTTGTCGAAATGTTTTGTTAATATTTGAAGTTTTTTTTAATTTACGTTCTTTGAGAATAAAACAAAGTTATTTAATAAATTTAATCTCTTTTATTTCAATATCACATTCAAAAAATTGTTTTATTAGAGCATTAAAAATAACAGCATTTTTGGTAATACATTTTTCAAAATTTAAAAAGAAAATAAAAAATCACATATTTATAGAGAAAGATAATGTTTTTTTTAGTTTTTCGACTTTAGGAACTTTTACAAAATAAATAAAAAAATAATGAAACATGTATACTTGGTTATTTTACTTACATACACTAACGCACCAGGTTATTAAAAAAAATACACAACGTGTGCTCAGGAAGCAGTTTCGTCGTTAATTAATAGTACGGGATGTGCAATGATGCCGCTACTCGAAATTGCAAAAAAAAATAATAACAGGGAATAATGTTATTCGAATTTTTTAACACACCGGTCTCACAGACCAATAGGACACCATTGGCGGGTTAATGTGTGCACGTAGCAAATGTGAGTGTTTGTGAAATTTAAAAGATCAATTAAAAGACATTAATTTATACAGTCATTTTGGAAGGTGCAGATTTTTTTTAAGTTTTAAAAGAAGTAATTTAAAATATTCTTATTCTTAATTCTGAATACATATTCATAAGTTACTTTGAAATTTATTTGCTGGTGGTTCAGCTTGGCCTATATGCATTTAATTTTTGCTGTAACATATCATCAATAGAATTCAACCACACATTTTGAGTAGTCAAAAACCTCTTATCTTGTGCACAGACTTTCAAATAGTTCTTGAACAAAATCAATTTCAAATTAAAATATAATTATGTCGAATAATAAATTTCTTAAATGTTAAATTTTAGATTTTATTTTTCATTTTGCCTTGTAATTACTTTTATTGTTATCCGATGGATTTCTAATTTTATAAAGGTGTAGAAAAATAAAATAGATTCAAATCTAATATAAATTAATTGCTATGTTTTGTATAAGTTTCTAGGCCTACTATGCTTATTTTTCTTTTGTGATTTTTAAAAATATTATTATTTATGAATTCTCAAATAGTTCTTGAAAGTAAATTTCAAATTAAAATTTAATTATGACAATATGTCGAATAATAAATTTCTTAAATTCATAAGTTACTGAATATGAAATTTTATGTGGGTTGCAACGGAATAATATATTTGAGCAGCAGACTGAAGTCAAACTTACCAAGTGAAGAAAACTGATTTACAATCTTTATTACAGACTTATTTGCGTTTTCCCTTTAAATTGTGTGAGAACTTGTGTTCATAGTTTAGCACTAAGTCGGATCTTTTATGAAAAAATTTAAAAACGAGTAAAATTTAATTTGTTCATAATACGAAGGCTGACATCGGTCTTCATAAAGGACTGTTAAAGTGAAAGCATTCTTTCAACTTATTCTAACCTCTTTCAGAATAACCTTTAGGCCCTAAAGCATTCTCTAAACCAAAGTCAGGCAAGCACATACATAGATATGCATATACATATATAATAAGAAAGAGAGTAAAATACATTCTTGTACGAATATTAGTAAATAAGAGAAGAACGAAGTGCTCACAGGCGGCGTTTCGCTTTTTCTGCTTTAAACTGATTTTCTCATAAATAATTCCTGATTTATGGTAAAAACCCGAAAACTTTTGAACTAATAAAACGATTTTGATGAGGCCTAATTTTTTTGAAAAGAAGAAGTCTTGAGTTTTTAAGGCAGTATATTTGGAGGCAGCGTGGCTTTAAAGAGCGTCAAAGTGGAAAACTGCGAATGTTGAAATTTTTCGTAGCTTGTAACTTTTGTAAACTTCGACCGATCTTAATAATTTTTTTAGCGGGACAATTAACCTTCAAAAATAGAAATAAAATAGTTTGAGCACCATTTTATCTTTTGAAGTTTCCAAGTTATTTGATTTTAGTTTCTTTTTTTTTAATTTTGCCCATAACTTTTTTAATCCTTAGTACATAACTGATTTGTTACTAAGCAAAAATCGTTTGATCTTGTTGCTTTCAAAAAAAAAAAACTTCATTAAGATTCATATGAAAAATACCTTTTTGATATGTTAAAAATGGTAGCAAGGAATATTTTTGCAATTAGGATTTTCTAAAAATATGAGGAAGTTTTATATAAAAGGTGATTTTTATAGAGTGACACGTAGAAGGTGCAATCTGGCACACAATTTACAAAAACTTTCGCAGCATTTGTGGCCAAATTTCGCCGATAACTCTTCAAATGTTGATTTCCAGGTGTTCAATTGTGTGTAGTTTATCGACGTAGACAAGTGAGTTAACATTACCCAAAAGAAAAAAATCCAATGGGGTTATATCACACGATCTTGGTGGCCAATTAATTGGGTCATTACGTGAAATTATTTTTTCATCAAAACTTTCTTTGAGTCGATCAATTGTAGCGCCGGGTATGTGGCGTGTGGATCCGTCCTGTCGGAACCACATATCAGCACGATTAATGCCATGTAATTGAGGTACGAAAATTTTTTTAATCACACTCAAAAAAAAAATGAACTAAAACTTTGGAAAATTATCTAAATTTGAATAAAAAAAATTGTCGTATGGCGCCAAAGCTGTTTTTTACTTGAAACCAGTAAAATATTAAGTAAATTTCTAGTTCATTAATGAACTAGTTTATAGTAAATATATTTTCACATTTTAGGTAAAATTTTCCTAAAATTAAGTAAAATTTTCCAAAAAAATTCGGAGATTTGCAAAAAAAATTTTTCGTCTTTGATCTCAAATTTAGTAAGTTTTCCATTTTTTTGTCATTCATTCTGGTACTTATTTTTATTTTTAATTAAATTCTATACCAAATAATATGTTATTTATTATATCTTCATATTATATTCTTAATTATAATTCACCATACATACATATAAATTCCTTGAGAGGAGACAAGTGTTCAACTAGCAACCTTCTGATTGATAGGCCAGCAGTCTAACCAATTGCCTAACAAGGCAGCCTGAATAAGCATTGAAATAATTGAGTTCTAAAATTTAATTTTATTTACAAGAAAATAAATTTCAAGTTCAAATATTCCTCGAAAATATGAAAAATTTACTTAGATTTTTTGCTTAATGCAAACAAAATACATATTCTTTAATTTAAAGAAAAAATACTTAAAACTGGTAAATATTTTTCTAACATTTAGAATAACTTTTTAGATCTTTCAAGTAAGTCAAATTTCATGAACTAATCAGGAGTAATTCATTTCCTAAAGTTTATTTTTTGATTTAAGACGAAATTGACTAGTTCTTAATATAAAATTTCCTTCAGTTTATAACCATTTTCTTACTTTTAGTAAATATTTCCTTTAAGCCAGTAAACATTTCCTGAAATTTGAGAAATTTATTGCGTATTTTTATGAACTATTTCTGAGGATATGAACTTTTTATTTTTTACTCATATTAAGTAATTTTTACTAGACTTTTGTAAAAATTTACTTAAAATTAGAAAAAATTACTAAAACTTGGAATTGTTTTTTTACTTGAATTTAGGAAAAAAAAATTTCTTAATAATAGTACATGTCTTTTTTTTGTGCATGTTCTCATACCGTTCACCATTGACAGTAACATTCTGAGCATCATCGTTTTTGAAGAAATATAGGCAATGACTCCGCCCTTGATTGATGATTGCTTGCTTTTTACAATTTTTTTATTTGACGACACTGTGACATATGTATGTATGTTTAAACCCTCTTTTTATGATTTCCTTTATAAAATTAACATTAAGAGGCCCTGAACTGTCTTCAAAAAAAAATAATATTCGGCTATAACAGCAAAAACAATAACAACAATGTATGTATACAGGTACAACATACTACTAAAAACTACTAGCGGTTTATTTGTTTAAACAAAAGATTTTGTGGTATTTTGCCACAACTGTTTAACAAACAACTAGCAAAAAAAAAAAAATCATTTAAAACACAACCAAGTAGAAGAAGCAAAAAAATAAGTCGGACCTCCTGGGTCTTTACAAAATGTTGTTGTCTACAGTTTATAGTTATAGTTGCTGTTGTTCTTGTTAGTGTTGTATCCGATATCTGTTAGTAAGACTATGTCTTCTTGACTTTTGTTAAGACCATGTTCAGTTTTCTTGTCATGCATTTTGTCTTTTTGGAAAATGTGGAGAAAAAAAGCTATGAAAATAAGCGCAATCATTTATTGTACACTTCTCCTTCAGCTGATGTTGGTTAAAAGAAAAAGGAGGGGACAGAAAGTAACCAGGCCAACAGTAAGCGAAAATTTTTTATTTTAAAATATATTGCCACAAATATTATTGATTTTCTATGCAGATGAGAAGTCGGTGTTTTTATAAGATTGTTTGCAAGCAACATTCGGCCTAAAAAATATTAAAAAAAAAATTTCACACAAAAATTATAAAATTAACAAGTAAGAGTGCTATATTCGGCTGTGCCGAATCTTATATACCCTTTACCAAAGTGCGTTTATGTAGTATAGATTACATACATAAGCACATAGATATGTAGGTGCACATTTATTTTGTAAAAAAAATCAGAGTTTTTGCTCTAGTGCAATTTTTAGTAAGTGACTTCTCGGTGTTTTTCGTTTGAATATTTATTTTATTTTCCATTTCCATTTACTAAAAATAAATGCAGTAAAGTGCAACTTTGACTTGCGCACGAAGTGTTCTGTACGGACACTAGATACGTAATACTTTATGAACTTTAGCCTATATAAAATAAAGTTTTTGCATTTTTTTCGGTTTTAAGCGTTTTTTAATAGGGTTCTTAGCCTTGGCGTTTTTTCCTGCGTTTTGGTCCTATTTTTAATTTTGGTGCTTTGTTCTCCTTTTAGCAATTTTTTTGGGTTTTTGGCATTTTCTTTTTAATTGGCGATTTTTATTAGTTTGGTGTTTTTTTCTCGTTGTCACGATTTTTTTAATTTTTGCCGTTTATTTTTATTTTGGCGATTTTTTCCATTGTGGTGATTTTTTTCATTCTAGCAATTTTTTTTCATTTTAGAAATTTATTTAAGAGCTAGATTTTTTTTCAATTGGGTTTTTTTTTGTTTTGGTGATTTTTTTGGGTTTTGACGTTCTTTAATTTGGTGCTTTTGTAAGTGTTAGTGCTTTTTTCTCGTTTTAGCGATTATTTTTAGGTTTATGGGATTTTTTTTAATCATTTGCTTTTTTAGTTATGGTGCTTTTTTAGTTTTGGTGCTTTTTCCTCATTTTAGCGATTTTTTAGGTTTTTGAAGTTTTTTTTTAATTGGGTGCTTTTTTTAAGCTTAAATGATTTTTTCTCATTTTAGCGATTTTTTAAGATTTTATGTGTTTTTTTTTTATTTTTGCGATTTATTTTCATTTCGTTTTAGCGATTTTATTAAGTTTTATATGTCGTTTTTAGTTTTGATTTTTTAATTTTAGCGATTTTTTTCATTTTAGCAAATTTTTCTAATTTTTAACCGACTTACAAAAAAAATAGGTTAACAATTTGTCTCTATTTTTTTTAGGTGTGTAGGTTCATAACTAGGTGCATTTATGACCGATTGTAAGAATTTTTTTGTTGTCTAAGAAGATATAGCTTCCCATTGGTCCCATTTGAAAATAAGTGGGCGGGGATACGCCCACATTTTTTTTTAAATTTGATTTTGTGATTTTCTACTCATTTGATTGCTGCAAAACCTAGAAAACACCTTTGGTTCTTGTAATTACATAATTTTAAAGTTGAACAAATGGGCGGGGCTACACCCATTAAAATGAATTATAAAATTTCACGTGGTTTTACTTAACCGATTTTTACGAAATTTAGCAAACAGCTTGAGCTCTAAAATAAACACAATATTCTTTTCAAAAATGGGCGGGGTCAAGCCCATTCAAATTTAATATAATATTTCACAGGCTTCTATTAACCGATTTTTACGAAACTTGTCACACACCCTAACCTTAAATAAAGGCACAATCTTGGGTTCAAAAAAGTAGGAGACGCACGCCTATTATATTTTAGTATAATATTTCACGTGCTTGTGCTTAACCGATATTTCCGAAATTTGGCACACACTTTGAGCTCTTAAAAATACACAATTTTGTTTTAAAAAAAAAAAATTTAATACTATATTTAACTTGCTTTTATTGAATCGATTTTTACGAAACTTTGCACCCACCATGAGCTTTAAAAAACGCTCAAGCATGTGTTTACAAAAAGGAGGCCGGGCTACGCCCGTGCAAGTTTAGTATTAAATTAAATGTACTTCTGCGTATTAAAAGTATGCACTAAAAAAGTAAAAATAAAACTTAAAAAAAAAATTAAACCGACTTCAAAAATAAGCACTAAAAAGCTCAAAATAATACAGATATAGTTAAATAAAATATTTTTATATATGCTGCCTATAGTGCTGTTTGAAGTTAATGCCAGTAATACTGGTACTAAACACATTGGAACATGCCTGATGAAAAATTGCAAGTACTTTTTATGCACATATGCATATGTATATGTAAATATGTATGTGCTTAGTTACCAGTATTGCTGGCACCAACTTCAAACAGCACTATGGGTAGCATATATAAAAATATTTTATCTAACTAGATCTATATTATTTTTAGCTGCTTAGTGCTTATTTTTGAAGTCGGTTTATTTTTTTTTAAAAAGTTATATTGCAATATATTATAGTGCTAGCATTTTTTTAATTTGCGTTTTTTAAATTTTTCGGATTTTGGCGATTTTTTTTTGGTTTGGTGATTTTATAATTTTGGGATTTTTTTGTTTTACCGTTTTTTGAAAATTTTCCAAGATATAGTAAGTTGTCAAAATTACATAAGCTGATAGAACACCCTATAATTTTAAATTTTATAAATTTTAGTGTTAATTGTTGTAGTCTGTATAAAAAAATAGGCTAATTTTACAAATTTCAAGTGTCTATGCACATACATATGTACATACAATTGTATATATATTACATGTAAATTTAATATTTTTCGTTACTCCCTTTAATTTTTAACTTTAATATATTTGTTGTTATAGCGGCCAAAGTTCTACATACAATGTCCAAATTTCAGATCCGTAGCCTTCTTCCTAAAACATGAAATATGTTTAATTATTAGAAAAAAAGTTAAAGTTTTCCAACCCTGAAAACGTATTTTAAATTTTTTTAATATGTTTTAATTTTTTTTAAATTAGAAATATCAATTTTATTCACACTGAAGTATAAAATAAGTTAATTTAATAAAAAAGTAATAAAAACTAGTTTTCGGTAGTTATTTTGTATGGGAAAATAGAGTTTGAGTTTTCCAGCTCTGAAACCGTCTGCCCGATTTGGCTGATTTTCAATAGCAAAATTTTTCGGAAAATTTCTGACACACCAGTCTAAGAACGAAGTCTCTAGCTATTCTGGGAGCTTGGGAAAACCGATTTCAGACAGACGGACAGATGGACATCGCTTGTTCGTCTTCCCTAAGCATAAGGATCCAGAATATATATACTTTATGTGTCTCTTATTAATTTTGCAGAAATTACAAACGGAATGACAAACCTATATATACCCTTTTACCATTTTTTGGTAAAGGGTATAAAAATTACAAAATGTATGCCGTAGGACAATCATATGCTGAAAAATTGGACAGTCTAGCATATCAGGTATTGGAAACAGAGATGTTCGTCCAGTTGGTTGATATTCGGTTCGGTGGTGTCGATCATTTAACTATTTTGGTCGATAGAAAAGCCAATAAAAGGTGAAAAGATTGCAAAAAATCTGGCACCGAAATCCCGAATTCCGAATGCACTGGGAGTATCACAGTAAATAATATATATTTTTACTTACTTTAATCTCTTATGTAAATAAAACTTTTTATAAATAACATTTAAATATGATTTTTCATTACTGGCAAGCCGGTAAGAACGTATACAGACGGACTTCACTATTCTTTAACTGGTGTTCGTTCCTAATGTTGTTTTTTTAACCTGTAAATCATAACTTACTGCACTTTTGACTATATCCACTTAAAAAAATTATTTCCTTCATCCGATCATTTATATAATCTGACTGGTTAGAGCGTTAACATTGATTTATAATTAAAGTATGTTAGTTAATTTTATTTTAGGCTAATTAATTTTAATTAATTGTCAAAATTCGTGTTTTTTATTGAAATAAATGTTATTTTTCTTTTTTGTTTACCCTATTTTATTTTAACATACCCTTTTTTTAAATTTTTTAAATACCTTTTTTGCCGTTGAAAATTTCAACGTGGTGGTGAAGGCAGACAAACTACACCAGCTTCAGCGGATACTAATCTTAATGTGCGATTCACAAAGTTTTTTAAAGATAATTATAACGAAAATTCATCGAATTTGCTATTCAGTAACATTTTTAAGGATATTTGCTGTAGGTTAATATCAGCTGTGTCGTTATTTAAGCGACAATAATTTATGTGCTGTTAATTTTATCGACATAAATCAACAAAAAATATCAGCTTCGTTTTATCGTTAAAAATAAGTTTAAAAATCACACAATGGTTATTTTAAGCGACAAAATATATAGGCAAAAATTACAAGTGTCTGATCATTAAAAGTTACTGAATCGCACTACAGAACGCCCTTCTTCGTCGGTATCGTAGAGCAAAATAATAATTGACTACTAATCATTGCTTCAAAAATTTTAATACACCTCATTGACACCAGGGGCGCTGTAACACTGCATTATTAAAATCGTGCAAAAAGCAGAGTTGTAAAAGAATTAAACTTTCCTCTATTTCTTCACTATTCCTTTCCCAAAGGAAGTAACACATATTAACATTTGTACGCATTCATTGCCGGACTGTTATGTCTTAAAAAAAAAAAAAATGTAGTTATGGCGGTCCATAAAATATCATGAAAACTAATTAATAAACAGAGCGTTAAAAAGGAAAGGATTGCCTAGTACTTCTAACCTAGGATGTGTAAATCTCTAAGTCCTAAATGAATAGATGGCTTAAATGTATGTACACAGTACTTGTGCGAACAATATTGACTTACGGCCCTGTAGTATGTTGGTCTGCCACAGGTAAGAAAGAAATCTCAGACTAGATTCACACTAGATATTTTTGTAAGATTTCTTACCTAAATGTGACGTTTTTTGAAATTCAAAATTACTAGAAATTTAGAAATCTAGACTAACAGTAGCAAGAAGTAAAATAAATAGTAATAATATAATATCAATTAAGTTAATGGAATAGAAATCGCAAGATAACTTATTGTTTTCAAAGGTGCCATGTAGAGTGACAAATAAACTCATCAAACACATTGTTAAGCGTTTTAATTTTCTATTTGCTGTCTGGTTATTTGATTGTCTCGAACTCAGATTGACTCAAAACATCAGTTTCTTAAAATAAAAATTCTACCATTTTTGAGACCTAGTGTGAAAATGAAGTTTTGAGAAAAACGCATTAAAGTTTAATAACGCATTATCACTTTGAATCAGAGTGCTCGAATTAAACTAACTCGGAAAAGAATTCGTTTCGAGCGAGTTTTATCTTTGGTATTGTTAAGAGCTAATCTTGTCTGCTCGCGAGTTAAAAAATAAAACTCGAATCAAAAATAGGAGGAAAAGAATTAAAATTTTACGAGTAAAAAATAAAACTCGGCTCGCGAGTCGAGTTAAAAAGAATTATTCGCGAGTTTTATTAATTTTGGAACGAGTATAAAGAAAATTTTTTCTGGTTGCGAGCACAATTTTTATTTACTTCGCGTTTTTTTAAATTTGTGCTCACGAGTTCAACATTAGAAGTCGCGAGTACAAATTTTACAACGTGTCATTTAATGCTTACCAGTCGAGCTTACCAGTCGAACACAGTAATCACAATCATTAAAAATCATTTATGAAGCGCTCAAGAGATTTTCGACCCGAATTGTTTTTATTAAAATATTTCAAAAAGAATTGCAGAATATTGTGCATATTTCGTCGTTTGTATATTAGTATTTTCGAAAGGGTTTTAAAAATTTTTAGAACAATTTAATCACCAAGCACTACTGCAGATATCGAGCCTATCTATCGCTAAAATAGCTTGAGCGACACATCTTTTGGATTTCGTTTTTTTTATACGACCGCAAATAATGGATTTTGGTTAAAAAAATTAAGTTCGAAAATTATGTCGCTTAAGTGTTTTTGTTACGAATCACTTACATAATATTTTATTGCTGCATATATTCTTTTTGTGAAGTAAAAAGGCGCTTTAAATAATAAACAGACTACAGAAAAATATTTGTATTTTTTTAAGAAAATACCATGAAATATAAAATTTAAATTATTTATTTCTTAAGATAAATAATGGTTTATAACATACATAAATATTTGATGGGCTTGACCAAACCGAACAATTTTAGTTTTAAAAATAAGAAAGTAATAATAATAAAAGTAAGTAAAATAAACCAAGCTGTCAATCGTATAGGAAATTAGTGTTACAAAGTGGTTCAAAGTCTCCAACTGACAGTTTCTTAATTGAAACAGAAACTTCTTATAAGAATTTATTTAAAAAGATAAAACACTAATAGTGAAACTAAATAGCAAGTTAAGCAAAAAAAAAAAAAACAAGAAGGAAAGAGATAAGTTTTATGTTTTGCCATTCTTAAAATAAGTTTCCTTTTTCTTTGTGACATCCTTTTTTCCATACTATTGACCTTTTATTAATTTTTAATAACAATTGTTTGCACGAGTAGAAAGACCGGAAAAGAACAAAAGATATGTATACTTAAGCCCAGAAGTGTGGGGATGACCAGTTGTTTTAAGATTTTCTTTGACCCTTCTAAATGAACAATTCTTACACACAGTTTCATTCCAACTAGAGTCAAATCATTATCTGTATTTTTTTAGGCTGATATTGTTTCAAAGTTTTTTTTCTAACAAGATTCTGATTTCAATTATCTGACATCTATAGGGTTGGGAAGTTGAGATGTTTATCGTATTATTGCACTTCCTCTTACCAACACTGACTGCTCAGCTCTGAAGAACAATCAAGGAGAGGGTAAAAATAAGCAAGAAATAGAAAACAAATGAAAAATGTAAGGATTTATAAAAAAAATGGTACAATGTTATTGTTGCTTTTGTTGAAAGTACTAAATTAAATTAGATTATGATGATGTTGATGATAATAAAAATGAAAATAACATTTATGCTGGCTGACTGACTGACTGACTTTCCATTCACTTCTGTCCGTCTCACCGCCTGTGTACGTGCTGCTCTTTATGCGCCTCGGCCGCTTGAAATGTAAATGTTATTTTGCCTGTTCGACTTGTGATAATATATCTAAATGAGTTTTATTTGTTTATCCTTAAATGAATCTATTAGCGGGAGGGTGGAAACTGATACTTTGATTTCACCCTCTCCAAACAGACTTCATCAGGCGTTAAATTTTTTGTGGGTTTTCGTTCACATTGAAAATATAATTTTTCTGTGTGTGAGATAATTTAAAAATGTTTTTAATTTTTTGCATATTGGCGGCTTAGTTTTTTACAACCCCTGTTGCAACATTATAATCAAATTAAGAGCTCTTTCTTTGCCACCCTCTTTTAACGGTCTAATGAAGATGTGTCATTATTATTAACAACAATTTTCCACCTCGTTATTTCAAATAGTATTAGAAAAATATCTTAGATAGAAGCACTTGTACTACAACGCACCACACTTCAGAAAGTCGTTCGTATTATCTCAGTTTGGTTTGAAAAAGATATGTTTTGCTTACCATATTCTATAAAACTTTTATTTAATTTATATGAACATTAAAGAGAAATAGAAAAGAACATTAAAAAAAATAGTTCACCAGTTTTCAAGACTATTAGCGTAAACTTTAACCAATCCGCAAAATTTTTATCGAAAAAAAATTGAAGTCTCAGTAATTGCATGAGTAATTTGAATTTACTTAAGGGAAAAACCATTTGCTATATATATGCACTTTAGTTTATAATATAATAAAATTACTTAATAAACTTTTTTAGTCACTTTCATCTGCAGGACAATGTGAACAAAATGTGCTTAAGTCACGGCTCTCTAAATTGCTGGAATTTAAGTTGAAAAAATATCATTCTAGCAACAGCATAAATTCAATTAATCTGATGAATAATTTACAAAGAAATAAAAAATTATGCGAATACACCAATACCCCAGTTTGTGTGGTTTCGAAGTTGCATCTTCTTAAAATTTGCGTGATTACGAAGTAGCGTCGACTTTGTTTTAGTTTGCGTCGCATGGCTTCGAAAAATATAAAAAATATATAAAAAAGTCATAAAGGCTTAGTAGTTCGCTCTGGCTCTGAAAAACCACTACAGAAAAACTTTAATTTCAAAATGCGATTTTTCGGTTGTTACTTAATTTGGGGGACTAATAAAAAGAAAAAAATTTAACATATTTTATTCCTTCTTCTTACCTCCAAGTTTGCTCAGTTTATAAAAAACCACCACCCAAGCACGTAAATTTTAAAATCCTCGTGTATCTCCAAAACAACTCATATATTTATTCGACTTCGAAAATTGTATCAGCTTGTTCTGCTAAAACTTCGATTGAACAATCTGTTATTGCAAGAATGGTTCTTATTTGATCCGGCATTTGTTCTAGAAAAATGATTTTTAAAAGATTATCGCCGATCTGTCCATATGAAAGATTTTTGAGTTTTTGTAGAAACTGTGTGGATTTATTATCTCCTAACGATTGTCCATGTAGAAGCTTCCGTATTCTTGATTCATTGGACTCGCCAAATGCACTCAAAAGAGCTTTTTTAACAGCAGCATATTGCGTCATATCTCGTGGAGGACTAAAAATAATATGACTTATGTATTCACTTATTTGTGGGTCCATATTGGCAACAACATATTGAAATTTTGTTTCATCTCTTGTTATACCAGCTATAGCAAACACAGATTCTATCTGGACGAATCATAATTTAGGGTTGTTTATCCAAAATGATGGTAGCTTGTGGACAGATGATGCTCCTATTTCTCTGGCGTTAATAGCTGATGAATTATTGTCATTCAGTACATCTTGCTGTTGTTGAGTGTTCTGTGAACTGGATTGTTCTTGAAGGTCCTGCGATTGACATTCAAGTCCTTCGCCGGTCGGCTGACTTATCGCAGTATTAATCGACCTGGTTGGAGTGTGTGTTAACATTTTCGGGGTCACCAATTATTCCACTTAAGAAATATTAAACTTTTATGTTGTTCGTTTAATATATTAAACTTGTATGATTTATTTTAAAAAATTATTTTAGTTTACAATAATTTCAAACCTACTTTTTTTTAAGTTTTAAATTTTTTTTATTATTATACAGTGCTTCCACATATTATTGAAACCTTACATTTTTCTTATCGAATCCATTTTTCATAACTCTAGAACAACTCCTCTATTTTGGCCCACTTTTTATATGGGAACGAGTCACAATGCGCCACTATCAATTGTTATAAAGAAATGAATTTGAAGAAAAAAGCTATTGCAATCCAACAAACTTAGAGATAATTTAATACAAAAGTCCAACAGCTGACATGTTAATCGATTTATATGAGACAATCCCAGTTTAAAAACTATCACATCTATATACACTTTTGCACTTTGGAATACATAACTTCTAATTTGAATTTTAATATTAATATTTTTGTAATTTTTTATGTTTTTAGGTTTTTCACATGAAGTGTTATATTTTTATCTTGATAACAACTATTGAAATATTAAAAAGTTGGTGGAAAAATCTATTTTTTATCTAAAAAGTTGAATCTTGGAACCAAATAAATAATAAATTGAGTGAAGTACGACTTTCACCCACGCACGAAGAGTTTTGTATGGACACTAGATATGTAATTCAACACAAACCTTAGCCTATATAATACATAGCTTTGGCATTTTTTTAATTTTTTGGTTTTTTTCGGTTTTGGGTGTTTTTTTAGTTTTGGGATTTTTTTTCGGCTTTTGGCATTTTTTTTAAAGTTTTGCTCTTTTTTCAGTTTTGGCACCTTTTTCGCAGCTTGACCTTGATCTTTTTCGGGTTTTGGCGTTTGTTAATTTTGGCGATTTTTTCGGTTTTTGTCGACTTATTTTAGTGATACATTTTTTTTAATTTGGTGCTGTTTTTTTGTTTTGGTGATTTTTCTGTTTTTTGGCGATTTTTTTCTGGTTTGGCAATTTTATAATTTTGGGATTTTTATTTTACCGTTTTCTAAAATTTCAAGAGTTTGCCTCTTACGGTTTTTAAGATACAACAAGTTGTCAAAATTACATGGTCTATGTACGTACATTAGAGTGACCGTTAGTTGTATGGAGATTTTTTTGTTGATTTCTTTTATTCTCACCCCCCAAATTGGTTCAGTTTAATGAAAAAAAAATACAAAAAAAATTCATAAAACTTGTGTGTTTAGGGGTACGTCAAAGTTAGCCCTCAAGCCCATATATTCAATATATTTTTTTTTGTAAACGCTTAGTAAAATAATTTCCATATAAATTAAATTTTGGTAATTATAGTTTTTGATATTTTGTAGGTAATTTTCTTCATTATTTCCTAAAATATTAATTTTACCAAAACAATTTATTTAAAATTAATGTTGTAGACTAAAAGAGCTAAAATACTTCAATATCTCATATTCTAGTAAAATAATTTTTTGAAAAATGTAGTCATATGCAAAAAATTACATTAAAAAGTGGGCTTGAAGGCCAACTTTGAGGGGTAGACGCACCCCCTAAAACACAACTTATTGCTATGAAATTTTTCTGTATTTCCTTACATACAACTGAACCGATTTGGGGGATGAGAACAAAAGAAATCAATAAAAAATAAATAACGGCCACTTTAATGTACATACAATTGTATAAATATTACATGAGATTTTCGCATTTTTCGTTGCTCGTTTTGGAACACCCTTTAATAAAAAACTCTCATGTATTTCTTGTTGAAACGGCCAATGCTCTTCATACTCTATCCAAATTTCAGGTCGGTAGCTCTTACGTTCGTTTTCACCTTTGGTATACGGAACCCAAAACAAATCAATACAAATGTACGGAAAATCGTTGCTTCTGCTTGCGTCGCTTCGTTTATTCTTTACTAATTATGCACATTTTGGTTAATTTGCTTAATTTTTGTTCTACTTAAGACAAATTTTTTGGTTTGTTACTATTAAGTATATTTATTTAATATTTTCCACAAGCCCCTGGCTATTAATTTCAGTTAATTTTTAATTATTATTTTTCGAAATTCATTTGTTTCTATATTTATGATCTATTTGAACGGGCTAAAGTTCGTATTTGGCTTAAAAAAGCGATAAGCGATAAGCGAAAGCAAATTAACCAACATGTGCATAATTAGTAAAGAATAAACGACAATGATAAGTCTGTTGTTAATTAGAGATGGCAAATTTGGGCTTTCATTACAAAACACGTTTTCAGCAAATTGAAATACGATGTATCAAAACAATTCACGTATTCCATTTGCAAGAAAGTTTCGTATATAAGGCAGAAATCTACATCAACTGACACCACACACAGTGGACCAACACAGAAATATCAGAATATCTACAACTAACTTTTGATGTTATTCGTTCACTAATAATTATCACATGTAATTTCGCTTAAAACAGCGATACGAACTTTAGCCCGTTCAAAGGAAACAAATGAAGTTCGAAAAATAATAATTAAAAATTAACTTAAATAAATACTAACACTTTTTTTCGTTTTTTTTACTATTATTTAAATTTTTTGTTGTTGTAAATGCTTAATTAATTGATTAAATAAGGTTCTTGCTGTTTAATTTATTTTATGTTTTATCCCAGTAATCAAACATAGAACACATAAACATTTTATCGATGTAATAAAATAAACTACATTCTCACAAACGATCAGCAAAAAAATATAAATATTTTCTTCATTCAATAGAGCTGGGTTCAGCTCGTTCAGTCGTTTGTTTAAGACACAAACCGGTGATCAAACCGATTTAAATCAATTTATATTAAATGGGTTTGATTTGCAATAAAGAATAATATAAAGAATACTGATTTAATTATATTCCAGTAGTAAATTTAAGGTTTCTTATACTAGTCGAACGTAGAGCAAATAAAAGTTTATGGCATAAACTGTAGGTTTTATTCGATTTGCATTTCCAAAAACAAAAAAAAGGTAGTTATCGGAAAGATTTTTATGGAGCTTTTGCACGTGCACAAAATCTAGAAGATTTGCATTAAAATCTTTTTGAAAATCTTCCAATAGACACAAAACAGGAAACGGTTTCATGAAATTGGTCTTTCACTTTGCTATCAAATCCAATTTTCGAACCTTTGGATGACAAAAGTTATATAGCATTTACACGAAATCTATTAGATTTGCATTTAAGTCTTTATCAATATCTATACAGTTTATGTCCAAGTTTTTCTGATTATTATTCAAGGTTTCTAATCCCAAACAACAATCATCCACTGAAATTTTTTTTCTAAATTATACCCAAACAACTGCTTGATAGCTAATTCACACACCTGTTTTATTACATTAATAAATATCTAAGTTTCATACACCGAAATAATTTTACTTTATAAATCTAACGAAACAATTTCATTAGATTTTTTTTTAACAAATCTAATTATAATTTCACAAATCTAATAAAACTTTCACGAATATTCTGAAGGAATTTCATTAGAATTGCTTCGTAGGTATTCTAGTTTCGTAACAATATTTCATTGGATTTATGACAAAAATATTTTCTAATTATTCAGAAACCCCTTTATACTTAAGAAGCGTTTACAGTTGTTGTTTGAAATTAACATATATACATAAATACATACCTGAAAGCAATTAAGTTAAAGATTAACGCTATTATGAAAAAAAAATATTATACTTTGGCTTTAAAGTTCATAGTAGTTACTTTGTTAAGAAATTGTATGCAAAACTCAACTTTAAATATTTTCTTAATTAATAATAAATACTGGTAACACCACCATATTCAACAACCACTTCACAGCTTATGATGTACGAAATCTAAAACAATTTCATTCGTGTATTCAAATATTTTTTTTATTTTATTAAATAAATTTTTATTTTCTTGAAGTAAAGCAGCCTAATTTAAACAATATGAGCTTCTGACATGGTAGGAAAACAGATAAACACTTCTATGAAGTATACTAAAAAAAATATGAGAAACAATGAACAATTATCACAATTAATTTTATTCGAGTGAAATGAGTATTTGAATATCCAGCTTTTTTCGATTTGTTTTGATTTTATGTACATCTCTAAAACATTTTTGTATAATTGTATTTATTTTTATATTTTTTTATGGATTTTACCATGTATTTTCAATCAGTTGGATAATTTCGTGATGTTTTCCATCACATTACAGAAATAGTAAACCTTAGCTAAGAGCTAACATTTCTAGCTTCATTTTCAAATGTAACATGAATAAATTTGGTGCAATATTAACAAAAATATTTGAGGTAAAAAATCCACATTTTGAAGATATCAACTTAATAGTCTTAACAAACGTGCGGACCTACTTTAGAAATTTGATATAATAATTTTTTTAGAATACAACTTTACTTAACATTGCTTTGCGAAGCTTTGTTAAGTTTTTTTTGCATCAGACCCTAAATTCTTTAAAACTAAAAAAAATTAATAAAATATACAGCAATTTAGAATTTCATTATAGCTAGGAAATGTATTTGTCGTACCAATGAAAATTTCATTGAAGTCATGAAAGTCTGATAAATTAAATATATTTCAACAGTTGTTAACGAAAAGCTTACATCAAAAACAGTTCTGTATGATTGTTCTTGTACTCTTTGTATGCTTATTTACACATACAGTTTCAATTAAGGTATTATATTGTTTTTGTGAAGTTATTTTATTGTTTTAATGAAATTATTTTCTTATTTTAATGCAATTATTTCATTGGAAGTTATCTTATTGGAAATTATCTCGTTGTTTTAATGAAACTATTTTGTGGTTTTATTGAAATTATTTCGTTGTTTTAATGAGATTATTTCATTGTTTTCATGAAGTTCTTTCATTGCATTGATGACACTGTTTGATACATTTATTTTTTTTACATTTTTTATTTATTGTATCTTCAAAAACGAAGTAACAATAAGTATTCAAATCTTAAATCTAAAAATATTATTATTAGGCCTGACCAGTGTCGGACATAAGCTTAGTGATACAATACATAATTAGTGAAAATCAAGGAGGAAAAAAAGTATTTTCAAGCAGTCCCATCTTGAGTTTTGAGTAAAAGAACCCTTGTGTCTCCCTTTTTAAGGCGGGGGTGTCCAGTAAAATTTAAGATATTACGAGCAAGGGGATTAGGATGTGACTCGAGTTTAGTTAAGTATTTGCCTGCGTATCTTGCAATTTCTTCAGTCCATAGTGACATATTTAAATCACGATGCAAATTTGAATTTTTAATGTACCATGGAGCAGATGTTATTAATCTTAAAATTTTGTTTTGTCTTCGTTGGATTTTTCAACATTTGAAGCTGAAGTAGTGCCCAATAACTGAATTCCGTAGCACCATATTGGCTTCAAAAGCGACTTGTATAGTAAAAGTTTGCAGTCTAGGCTAAGTGTTGAATTTCTGCCAATCAACCAATGTATTTGAGATAACTTAAGTTTCATTTGAGTTAGCTGTCAATATGATGTTTCCATGTAAGCCTTCGATCAAGGTGTATTCCAAGCTATTTATTTTACTTGTGAATGTTGAGGCATATTTTGATTGTTGATTCGAATGGGAGAACAAGTATATTTTCTTAGGGTAAACGTTATATGGACACACTTTTGTTCTTTTACTTTGATTCTCCATAAGTTCAACCACATTTCCAGCTGAGTAATATGTTCCTGGAGATTGCGGATTAGCGCATTTCACGCTAGACTTAGCGCGTTTTAACTATGCCAAACGCGCTTATTTTCGCCTCAGCGGTTTTTATAAAAAACGCGCTAAGTTAGCGCGTTTTGAATACAGTCAAAAACAATATTTTAGTTTAATATTTTTTTTAATTTTTTTTTATAAGTTTAACAATTTTATAGTATCCAAAACTCTGATAAAAATTTTCAAGTGGGTTACTGATTCAGCTGTCGCAAATAAAATTGCCTTGACTGTGGTTAGAATGAAAAACACATTTTAATACTATAAATGGCAAATGTGTTTAAAATTTCACAGCTAAAAAAAGCTTACATGACTTATTAAGGATATATTCTAGCTAAAGTACAAATAGCATTTGAATCACAAAACTATTCGACAACTTATATGTTGTTACAAAGTTTGACAAAAAAAATTAAAATAAAATCTAAGGATTTCGATTATTTTGAACGCGATTCTGATTCTGTATTAAATGGTTTTAGTTATTTAAGATATAATTTCGAAGAAGCAATATTGCAAAATCTGAAAAAGTGTTACTAAAAAAAATTTATTTACTGATACATATTTACATCGACTTTTATAAAAATCTACTTTAGCGCGCTAGAAAATAGCGTGTTTTGACTATAAATAGTTGACAATGTTGTAGCTTAGCGCGTTCTAGCGCGTTTTGAGAAGGGCAATAGCGCGTTTGGGTTATAAATAGTTGGCAACGCTGCTGATAAGGGCTCTCGTGCATACTCATACAGGCTATATCATCGGCAAATGTAGAGGTGTGGATATTATTGCTCACAGGCATATCAGAAGTATATATTAAATACAAGACTGGACCCAGAATACTACCTTGAGGCACACCGGAAGATATTGATTCGGGCACAGTAATGAAGTCTATTTCGACAGCAATGAACTTCCTACCAATAATATAACTTTCCCAAATTTTTTGTATGTTTATTGGCAGATATGTATTCAATTTTAAAAATAGACCTTCGTGCCATTCTTTATCAAATGCCATAGAAACATCAATAAAAAGGGCAGAACAATACTTCTTTTTTTCAAATGTCCACCTTATAACTTGAACCAACCTATGCGTTTGCTCAATACTGCTATGCTGACTTCTAAAACCAAATTGATGGTCCGGGATGCACCTATTATCGGCTAAAATTCTAAACAATTTAGTCATGAGCAGCTTTTCAAAAAGCTTTGACGTTGTTGATAGTAAGCTTATAGGAATATATGACTCAGCCTTGGTAAGATCTTTGCCCGGCTTCGGAATCCTTTTTATCTTGGCAAGGTTCCAGTTTTGTGAAAAATACTGCATTCGTGAAATGGCATTAAAAATAAATAGCAGGATTCTTATTGCAATATGAGGAAAGTTCATGAGCATCTTGTAACTGATGCCATCAATATCTGGAGCTTTCTTCGGATTAAGCTCAGCAATTAGTTTTTGAAAACAAACTTTATGGGTCAAGGGGTAGAGCAACTTCACTCGGCAAAACAGCAACACCGGTACATGTGTTTGGTGTAAATACTGGTTTTAAATGATCAGCAAATGTGTAAAATTTTTCATTATCGCTTCTTTTCCAACCTCCAGTAGATGTGCGCAGAGGTAGTTTTAAACTTTCTAGCAGTGAGCCACAAAGAGTAATTAGATGCTGATGTGATATCAAGACCTTCCAGATAATTTTCAAGAGGTGCAGTTTTTTCAGATGCAAGCAACTCTTGGAGTTGTTTAGTGCACTCTTTAAATCTGAATTTATGTTGAAGTGATCAGTGATTTATGACGCTAAAATCTATAACATCCGGAGCTTTATGTATGTCAGTAGGCCAGTAAGTGGGCTCCCCACTAGAAATGACGACCAAACCCATATTTGAAATTGTGTTGAACAATGCTCGAACTCTGGGTGTGATAAGACGCGAACCCCAGAAAGTATGTTTTGCATTATAGTCGCCAGCTGCTACGAAACAAGGGATACGAGATTTGTAAAATTCTTCGTATTGATCCTCAATAATTGCGAATCTGGGAGGGGAGTAAATTGATGATATCACAAAATTTGTGCAAAAACTTTCGACACAAATATTCGTTGTCTGTAGATGTTCTTCACAAATGTTGTCAAGAATGTAATGCTTGAGTCTTGACTTTTGACTATTAAAATTGCATATCCACCGCTTTGTCTTCCTCTCGGGTTCTTCGTATCATATAAAGTGAAGCCACAAATTTTAAAAAGGCTTTTCGAAGTCAAATGCGTCTCAGAGACTAATATTATATCAATATTTTTTTCCGTGAGGAAGTGCTCAAGTTAGTTTTTATGTTGGCGAGTGCCGTTTGTGTTACAGAAACATATTTTTAACGGGTTCATGGTTTCTTAACTAATGCTTGAAGCAGTGTATTCTACATTCCCAGCATTTCTTGCATCATGCTGGTCATATTTGTTGTAAAGTTGTTTATAGTTAGCACCAGATTATAAATAGTAGATTAAAGTTAAAGCTTGAGTTTCCATTCGTTGAATTATTTGGCGGTGAAACATTTTGTGTGGGAATAGAAGAAGCCTTAGCAGCATCGTCACTTGGCTCACTTGAGCAAAAGTGGCGGAGTACGCGTTTAATGGTTGAACTGGAGCTCATATAGGTTTTTGCCCATAGTTTGTTTAAGGAAAGAATATACAGGACAACCTCTGTAGTTAGCAGTATGATTACCTCTACAATTACTGCATTTTTTATCACTTAGATCTTTTTTTGGCTTATTGCAACTAGCAGTGCCGTGTAATTCTCTGCACCCAACGCAAACAGAGGGTAAATTGCAGTATGTTTTTGTATGCCCATATTCTTGCCAATTATGTCACTGTACATAACCTGAACGCTTATATGGCTCTTCAACTGTGACTTTTCGGTATAAGAGGTATTTTAAATTATAAATTGGGTGCGTCTCATTTTTTTTAATTTTATATCATTCGGCTCAAGTTCAACGCGAAATAGAGGTTGGGGGATCTTCTCCCTATTAATTATATTGGATACATTTTTTACCTTAAGTCCCTGGAAGACGAGGGCATCTTTTATTTCCTCGGGAACAACATAAGAATCTATGCCCTTCAATACGATCTGCGGGCCTTTAGCGCTCTTAAGCTGGTATGTGTAGAAACTTGTTTTATTTTTTTCAAATTCAGAAACCATTTTGCGGAAATCTTTTTCGCCATAAATTTGAATTTTCGTTTCATCGATGTTGCCACGTTTTATTGGGATAATGTGAAATTTATATTCACCAATAACTGAAATTAATTTTTAATAAGTGCATTTGAATTTTCCTCTCTCAAATAGATTGGTGGCGGCTTGGATGTTTTATTCGAGGATACATCGGGTTTGTCGTTCTTATCTTGCACAATTTTAAAGCGGTTTTGACGATTAGTTGAGGATGCGCTGTTATCCCTAGACATCCTTGGAGCGGATGAAATTTTTGAAGAATTCGGGCTTCGCGACCACGCTTTATCACGGTAATATATCTGTCCATCCCGACTTGCACCTTGGGTTTTGAGCTACTGTTATCTGTAGTGCTAACTTTGTTAAATGATTAACACGAGCCTGAAGGGGATGATATTACTGACTTATATGAAGACGTAATATGCAACTGTAATGTTAATGAATCACTATTTGGTATTGGACAAAGCGAGGTTGATCGTTGACGAAATTGGCTTTGCCGTTAAAAAAAGACTTTCATTAGATATATTTTTTCTATTGTTTTCATTAAGAGCTTCAGAGCTCACAGTAAAGGAGGCATTTCTGCCGTAGAACTCACTTCATAATTTTTTGTATTTGAGGTACTCATATAGAGTATTCCTCAAAGGCACTTTTTTGTGTTTTTTGTTTGCGGTTTTTTTTGTTTTAGTAATTTATGATTGTTTGTTTGTTTTTGAGGTACTCGTATAGAATATTCCTCAATGTCACTGTTGATGTTTTTTGTTTGAGTTTTTTTTGTTTATGTTGTTTCCACTATGTAAAAAATATTAGCAAGGCGATAAAGCTTATTTATTAAAGTCAGTATGTACCTATTACGAATAATATGTACTACGATTTTTTTTTGTTTGTTTGGTATGTAAGAAAAATTGCGCTAATCGACTGTTCGCTATAAAGGTACCACGAGAACTGGAAAATGGAAATGTAAATAAAATTTATCGCTAAAGTACATTCCTAACTATAAAATTAATTAATGAACATGTTCCGTTAAAGTTTCCGTTAATTTGTGCTGAACAAATTCGAACAAATTCTTTAGGAATAAACGTTTACATAATACCTCGCTATATACCTCTTTCAATGGGATGTTTGAATTGAGACACTTAACAATTTTGTAAAATAAGGGATTATTGAATAAAACAATATGGTATGGAGGTACAATACTAAATTATTTTATAGGGTTATTAAAAAGTTTAAAGTTCGAAGCTTTAGTGAACATTCGTTTTTTTTAGATTTGCGAACAAATATTGAACAATTTTGTTTCGAAATTTCTTCGCTTTAGTGAGCATTCGTTTTTATCGAATTTCAGGTCAAATGAAATCAGTGTTGCCAAAACGGCGGTTTTCCCGCTATATATGACTGTAGTTTGCTGTCATTAGCAGCAAGTCTATTTAAAAAACCACCAGCGGGAATTTTAGCGAAAGACTTTCTTAGTTGACGGATTTTCAGCGTTTTTCTGAAACTTATAAAGAAAAGCATTCAATCTAAATAAATTAAATTTAACGCAGCTGTGCGACACGTACCCTGGTATTTATGTTGAGTTTTTTTCTCGATATAAACACGTACAGCGAAAAGAAAATAACGTCACTTTTTTGCAAGTAAAAAATTTACATATTGTGGTCGTGTATTATAATGTGAAAATTTAAGAGGTTAAAAATAATAACATATGTATATACATACGAGTATAAAAGTGAACAAATCTCATAATCAGTGAATAAAATTTAATTCGAGATTAAAATTATATTACAAACCAATTTAATCATTCTTCTCCAATTAAAAAAATAGTAAATAAATCTTTAAACAAACGGAAAACAACCCGAAAACTGGGTGATTTGACCACTGAGTATGAGGAAAACTAATATCAGCCAAAATCTCTCAAAACAATAACTTTTTCTGAACAATTTGATTTTGATTAGAGACATTTTTTATTGAAATTCTTCTTCGAAACTCAACTTCAAGCCAATGTGAATTGAGCCACAGCGTTTATTTTATCAACACTATTTTTTAAATATATCTTAGTAGTCATTGCACGGAAAATATTGCGAACACCCAATGACATTGAAACTAACATTGCCAATCTTAACGAAATTATTAAACAGGCTGCTGAACATGCCACTACCTCCCATCCGCAGTCTGGATTTAATAAAATTTATTCCAGGGATATTAAACATCTCGTACGTGAAAAAAGAAGAGCTAGAAGGGAATGGCAACAGCACAGATCACCCCAACATAAACTCAGACTTAAATAATGTTCTAAACGACTTCAAGAGTTGCTTGCATCTGAAAAACTGCATCTCTTAAAAATTATTTGGAAGGTCTTGATGTCACACCGACATCTAATTACTCTTTGTGGCACGCTGCTAGAAAGCTTAGAACACCCGTTGAGTTTAAGCCACATCTGCGCACATCTACCGGAGATTGGGCAAGAAGCGATACGGGAAAATGTAAAACATTTGCTGAGCATTTAAAATCCGTATTTACCAAAAATACATGTACTGGTGTTGCTGATTTGCCGAGTGTAGTTGCTCTACCCCCTCGAGCCTTAAAGTTCAAGATGCGTGATGTACATAAAGTAATTGCTGAACTCAAGCCAAAGAAAGCTCAAGGTATTGATGGAATAAGTAACAAGATGCTGATGAACTTGCCGCATATTGCAATAAGAATCTTGCTGTTTATTTCTAATGCCATATTACGACTGGAGTATTATCCACAACTCTGGAAGCTTGCAAAAATCAAAATGATTCCTAAACCGGGCAAAGATCTTACTAAAGCTGAGTCATATAGGCCAATAAGTTTGCTTTCAACTATGTCAAAACTCTTCGAAAATCTTCTCATGACAAAATTGTCCCCAACCTTAACTGATAGTGGGTGCATCCCAGACCAACAATTTGGTTTTAGAAGTCAGCATAGCACCATTGAACAAACTCACAGATTGGTTCAATTTATAAGAAAAACATTTGAGGAAAAGAAGTATTGTTCTGCCCTGTTTATTGACGTTTCTCAGGCATTTGATAAAGTGTGGCTTGAAGGTCTAATTCTAAAATTAAAATCATATCTACCAATAAATTTTCTGAATTTATTAGAAAGTTACATTACTACCCGGAAGTTCACGGTTGTAGAAGGGGAATTCATGAGTGTGCCCGAATCTATATCATCCGGTATGCCACAGAGGAGCATACTGGGGCCAGTTTTGTATTTGATCTATACTTGTGATATCTCTTTGAGCAGCAATATCCATACATCTACGTTTGCCGATGATACAGCCTTCCTTAGTATGCATGAAAACCCTCACGAGGCTTCCCGATATTTACAAGAACATATTACACAATTGGAAATCTGGTTGAACTTATGGAGAATTAAGGTAAATGAACAAAAGTGTGTCCATATAACGTTTACCCTAAGAAGAGATACTTGTTCCCCAATTCGAATCAATAATCAAAATATTCCTCAACATTCCCAAGTGAAATACCTTGGTATACACCTTGATCGAAGGCTAACATGGAAGCATCATATTGACTTTAAGCTAACACAGATGAAACTAAAGTTATCTCAAATACACTGGTTGATTGGCAGAAATTCAACACTTAGCCTGGACTGTAAACTTTTATTATACAAGTCGCTTTTAAAGCCAATATGGTGCTACGGTATCCAGTTATGGGGCACTGCTTCAGCTTCCAATGTAGAGAGAATCCAACAAAGGCAAAACAAAATTTTACGGTTAATAACATCGGCACCATGGTACGTCAAAAATTCTAATATACATCGTGATTTAAATATGCCACTAGTGATTGTAGAAATTGCAAAATACGCAGGCAAATATTTAACAAAACTCGAGTCACATCCTAATCCGCTTGCTCGTAATATTTTGAACTTTACTGGACACATTCGCTTAAAAAAAAAAGACACAAGGGCTCTATTACTCAACACGCCAGATGGGATTTCTTGAAAATACTTTTTTTATACTTTTTTATAAATTTTTTTTTCTTTTTTGATTATCACTACTTATGTATTATTTATAATTATTAACAAGTTTATGTCCGACAGTGGTCGGTCCTAATAATTATATTTTTAGATTTAAGATTGAAGATACAATAACAAGATTGAAGATACAATAAATAAATACATGTATTAAAAAAAACACTATTTTTTAATTTCAGATTGTCAGGAAATTTTTAAAATATTTTACAAATACTTCAATCAAAACGGCAAGATAATATTCCACACGTGTAGAACAATTAGAGTCTATCGCAGAAAATATTGAAAATATACTGAATCAGCTTCAACATTAATATTATAAGATGGAATATGCCCTTGGATTCTACTTTTTCCTGTATCTATGCTCTGTAACTTTGGTGAGAACTTTTCCAAACGAAAAGTTTATTGTCATTCTGTGAAACACAGAAAGAAAATTTAGTTGCTCATGTTTCTTTTAAGCTTATTTCAGGTTGTATATAAATCAGCCTGTGAAAAACAGGACAACCAATGTAATTGTTTGATTTTTCTCGACGCGAAAACTTCTCGCAAGTTAGAGAACACAGGTACTGGTTCGATGTTTGTGTATGGAAACTCTGTAGGAAACAAAATACCTAATCAAAGAGTAGGCTGAGTTTTGCTTAAAAATATTGGCGAATTATGAGATTCCAACATACATACATCTATCCATATGTATACATATTTCATAAAATTTATATTATTCTTTTTTTTTTACCAATAAACCATAAAAAAGACATATGTTGGTTATAAAATATTCAGCGGTTATATTACCCGTTGAGTTTAAACCACCTCTGCGCACTTCTACCGGAGTTTGGGCCAGGAGTGATATTGAAAAAGGTAACTTGTTTGCAAAGCATTTAAAATCCGTATTTACCCCAAACACATGTACTGGTGTTGTTGATTTCCCGAGTGTAGTTGCGATACCCCCTCGACCCATAAAATTTAAAATGTGTAATGTACAAAATCTAATTGCTGAACTCAACCCGAAGAAAGCACTGGGTATTGATGGAATTAGTAACCAAATGCTAATAAAATTGCCTTGTATTGCAATTAGAATAATGTTATTCATTTTTAATGCCATTTTACGACTAGAGTATTATCCCCACAGTTGGAAGCTTGCCAAAGTTAAAATGATTCCAAAGCCGGGCAAAGATCTGACTAAGGCAGAATCATACAGGCCAATAAGCCTGCTATCAACAATGTCAAAACTTTTAGAAAAACTGCTCATGTCAAAATTGTCCCCAATTCTAATTGAACAAATGCATAGATTGGTTCAATGTATAAGAACCGTTGCAAAAAAGAAGTACTGTTCTGCACTGTTTATTGACGTTTCGCTGGCATTTGATAAAGTGTGGCATGAAGGTCTAATTTTAAAATTAAAATCATATCTACCAATAAATTTGGTGAATTTATTAGAAAGTTACATTACTACCCGGAAGTTTACGGTTGTGGAAGGAGAATTCATGAGTGTGCGCGAATCTATATCATCCGGTGTGCCACAGGGGAGCATACTGGGGTCAGTTTTGTATTTGATTTATACTTGTGATATGCCTTTGAGCAGTAATATCCATACATCTACGTTTGCCGTAGATGTATGGATATTACTGCTTAAGTATGCACAAAAATCCTCATGAGGCTTTCCGATATCTATGAGAACATATTACACAACTGGCACTATGGTTAAAACTATGGAGAATTAAGGTAAACGAGCAAAAGTGTGTTCAGGTAACATTTACCCTGCGAAGAGATACTTGTTCCCAAATTCGAATCAACAATCAAGTTGTTCCTCAGCATTCACATGTAAAATAACTTGTATACACCTTGATCGACGACTTACATGGAAACACCATATTGCCTCAAAGCTAATACAAATGAAACTTAAACTAATTCAGATATATTGGCTGATTGGTAGAAACTCAACACTCAGCCTACACTGCAAACTTTTATTATACAAGTCGCTTTTGAAGCCAATATGGTGCTACGGAATTCAGTTATGGGGCACTGCTTCAGCTTCTAACGTCGAGAGAATCCAACGAAGGCAACACAAAATTTTACGTTTGATAACATCGGCTCCATGGTACATCAAAAACTTAAATATACATTGTGATTTGAATATCCCACTAGTGATTGATGAAATTGCAAAATACCCAGGCAAATATTTAACAAAACTCGAGTCACATCCTAATCCGCTTGCTGCTAGCATCTTGAATTTTACTGGTCACATCTCTTACACTCAACACTCCAGATGGGATTGCTTGAAAATATTTTTTTTTTCTTTTTTTTTTTTTTGATTATAACTACTTATGTATTATTTATAACTATCACTAAGTTTATGTCCGACAGTGGTCGGGCCGAATACTTATATTTTAGATTTAAGATTTGAATACTTATTGTTAGTTCATAATTGAAGATACAACAAATAAATAAATGTATTAAAAAAAAAATATTAGAGTTTATTTTTATTCAGATAGCGGTTTTTAGCGGGTTTTCAGGGGCTATATGGTGGGAAATGCCTGCAACATTTTAGCAACACTGACTGAAATACTAAATATTGTTTTCATTGGATAGTTTTGATATAACGGCGTTATTTGTTTATACAGCTATGAATGCAAAAAACGAGTAACTTATTCATCAAGTATCAAGAATTAAAATTACTCTTACTGCAGCAAACTCGTATCTTAATAAATACGTTTCATAACACAGCTTTACAAATTTTTAATTTGGAAAAATACCAAGAACGCCATATGTCTAGATAAGTTAATTGGGACCTCCTGAACACGAATATCGCTGTTATTTTTTTTCCTAAGTACCGTTTTTTAGATAACGGTACTTTTGTGTTTTTCGGTGCATGGTCCCACTCAAACCCTTGTGGAGCCCAACCAAAAAGTCCGATCAAAATAAATGGCATATCGTTGGAAAGCTATTTGCATGTATTTTCCGTCGATATGCTGGAAATTTCTATCTGACATGAAATGGCTGAGTTATGGCACCTCAAAGTTCAAAATTTGCCTATTTTTTACGTTTGTTTCAAAATTTTTCATTTTTATTTCGTTTTTTTTCTACGTTATAGTAAAGATCTGGAATGTTTTATTTTTTTACCAAATAGTTTATTTAATTACCAACATTTTAAGCGTAATTTAAAAAAAAATTGGTGAAAAATAAAGTTTTTATTAAGGATTTTGTGGAACGACAATATTTTCATTTTCATTGCTCACACACTATATTCGGCGTCCAACAGTAAAAATTTAAATTAAAATGTCGAGCGACTTGAACTTTTGCGTTTTTTTTTGATGGATCTTCGCGAATGAGGAACCAACAATAGTCCGCCATCATTTGTTCATCCCACCAGCCTTTGTAACGTCTCTCGATTTCTTCCATTTCCTGGTGAAATCTTTCACCTTGAACATCACTTTCGGAGCCCAAGTTCGTGGGGAAAATATCCAAATGACTGAATAAGAAGTGTAATTTAGGTGTCATATTTGAACCTAAAAGTTAAAAAGAATAAATTTTCAAATGATAACATGGATATACATGCTTTCACTCAACGCTTACCAATGGCATTGAATTTTTGCAGTAATATATCGATCTTCTCAGCGTAATCAGGACTTCTGTAATTTCCCAAAAAGTTGTGAACGATGTCTTGGAATGCTTCCCATGCCTCCAAATGAGCTGGACCTAAACACTCATTAAATGCTTGGTCACCATACAGAGCCCGAATTTGAGGTCCATCAAATATACCTGCTTCAATTTTGCTCGCTGTGGCTCTCGGAAATTTTTGTTTAAGGTAATTCATGGCAAGACCGTCTTTTGGCAACTTTTTCACAATATTTGTAAATAACCCAAGCTTAATATGTAATGGAGGAAGTATTATCTTCTCCTGAGGAATGAGTGGGTCATTTTTGATATT
Source organism: Tachina fera (assembly GCA_905220375.1). Taxonomy (NCBI): domain Eukaryota; kingdom Metazoa; phylum Arthropoda; class Insecta; order Diptera; family Tachinidae; genus Tachina; species Tachina fera. The sequence continues at coordinate 62,454,533 of LR999964.1, forward strand.
GTACTCTCCGTGCGTACGTTCACTTCGCTCAGGCCAAACTTTTCGGGTGTAGTGATTCTGACGGTCACGGCTGTCCCATAGACATAGAAAGCAGGGATACTTCGTATTGCCCCCTTGCAATCCAGATAGTATGGCAACTAATTTAAAATCAGAGCAAACTTTCCATTGATGTTGGTCATAATGTATGAGATCAAGAAGTTCTTTAATTGCTTCATATGTTTCCTTTATGTATTTTCCATATCCGATTGGAATTGATGGTTTCGTATTCCCTTTATTAAGCAAGACTGCCTTCAAACTATCCTTGCCTCCATCCAGAAAAAGACGCCATTCCTCTGGGTCATAATTTTGTTGGAGAGCATAGAAAAGACCACATATGTTGGCACAAAAACAAAAGTTTGCCGTTTTTGCGAACAAAAGTGCAAGTTCTTTGCTGCGATCACGGTAATATGTAACACGTGTCTCAGGAGCACAATATCCCCACTGTTGCAATCGTGATGCAAGTAATTCAGATTTCGATTTCGTCAAATACAAATCTCGGCACAAATCATTAAGCTCGGCCTGAGTAAGTAAATGGGGTTTCTTATTTGATTGCATTTCTGGTTCACTGCACTCATCTGATGAATCATTTTTTATTGTTCTTTTTCGTATTTCTGTGGGACCCGCTTCAATCAGCTGCGGTTTGGGGCACGATACTGAGTGCGGCACTGGCAGCGTCACCGAGCTAACAACTGGATAAACTGGTTCAATTCTACGTCCGATAGCCTTTTCCGTTAAACAGAAATAACAATCTGTTGTATGGTTGATCTGGTTTCTCCATTGCATTGGCTTTCCAAATGTGAAGAAACACTCTTGACCCTTACCAATTTTATTTAATATTGTTCGGCAGTTGTTACATGCATTATTCGGTGTCCACGGCTTATCGAGAGACGCAGGTCGGAAGCCGAAATACTTCTTATACGCTTCAGATAAATTTTTCGTATTCATTTTTCGCATCAAATGTTGTGATTTCTTTTTCACAAGAACACCACAAACATAACAAAATTCGTTGGGATCGATTGAACACATTTTATTTTTTGCATGTACAAAGTCAAACTGATCATGAAAAAGCAAGTACTGCATATTTTATGTGCCTTTCATGTTGTACAACGAGTATTTGCAAATCATGTAAGAACATGTGTAAATAAAGGGGATTGCAATTACTTATGTATGATGTACCTACTTGCCTAGGGAACAAAACAATATTGTTTTTGTTGTATGTACGTTTTTTATTTTTGTGAGAAGTAGGTAGTTATTTTTTATTGATTTGCTAATTATGGCTAATGGATTTTTAATTCTATTAAAAGTTTCCCACATTTTATGGTGTTTTATGTTTAATGTGCATGTGTTTGTTGGTAGGTAATGAAATGAAAAAAAATAGGGATAGATATAAAGAAGTGTTTGTAAAATTTTTCTTATAGAAAATTCTTGAAATGCAGTTGACAAACGTGCATATATGTATGTATATGTTATGTTTGCATTTATATAAGTATGTAAGACAGAAAAAAAACGCAAAAGTTCAAGTCGCTCGACATTTTAATTTAAATTTTTACTGTTGGACGCCGAATATAGTGTGTGAGCAATGAAAATGAAAATATTGTCGTTCCACAAAATCCTTAATAAAAACTTTATTTTTCACCAATTTTTTTTAAATTACGCTTAAAATGTTGGTAATTAAATAAACTATTTGGTAAAAAAATAAAACATTCCAGATCTTTACTATAACGTAGAAAAAAAACGAAATAAAAATGAAAAATTTTGAAACAAACGTAAAAAATAGGCAAATTTTGAACTTTGAGGTGCCATAACTCAGCCATTTCATGTCAGATAGAATTTTCCAGCATATCGACGGAAAATACATGCAAGTAGCTTTCCAACGATATGCCATTTATTTTGATCGGACTTTTTGGTTGGGCTCCACAAGGGTTTGAGTGGGACCATGCACCGAAAAACACAAAAGTACCGTTATCTAAAAAACGGTACTTAGGAAAAAAAATAACAGCGATATTCGTGTTCAGGAGGTCCCAATTAACTTATCTAGACATGTGGCGTTCTTGGTATTTTTTGGCTGTAAACTAGTGTAATTAAACTAGAAAAAATAAGTGTATTATTAGTACTAATATATATACAATATGTAATCAATCCCTAATAATTGCATATGAACTTTTATCCAAAGACCGAAGTATGTATAAAGAGATAAACCTTTTTCTTTTTTTCTCTCCTGAAAGCTTGTATTTTTTTAGATACGAGGTTGAGAAAGTAAGGCACCAATGTTAAACTCATTGCTTATAGTAAAAAAAAAATATTCAATCCAAAAATACCGAGAGGCCACTTACTAAGAATTGCACTTTAGCAAAAATTATAAATTTTTTCACAAAATAAATATGTACCTACATGTCTATGTGCTTATGTATGTATTTCTATACTATATAAACAGCACTTTGGTAAAGGGTATATAAGATTCGGCACAGCCAAATATAGCACTCCTACTTGTTTTTGAATAATTTTTTTGTTGTTTTTTAAGTATGTAAAATTGCGCTAATCGACCGTTCACTTTAAAGGTACAACAAGGCAATACATTTGACGTAGTTTTCATTAAAATAATTTTAACGAACTGGTTGGTTAAATTTTAATGAATTTTTTCATTGGATTGGATTCATAGAATTTATGAAAAAATTCTTTCACTGTACTAAATTTTTGGCAGATTTCGACGAAATCTAGTTACAAATTACATTTTGTTTTCTAAAAACGATAATCTTCTAAATTTTTCTTGAAACCATGAAAGTGATAAATTTTGCTATTGTGGCAAATGTTATTTTTTTTTTAATATATAATCTATTCGATTATATTCCAGTGTACTTGAATAAAATTGCACGTTAAAAATTATAAAGGTCCCAACAAAATTTAATGAAGTAAAATTGATCCCAAAACTGAAAATAAAACAATGTTTAAATATTCGGACTTATTTCATAATGAAAAAACCTCGAGGGAAACAAATTAGTAACTGGCTATAAAATAAAATCCAAATAATATGAAATAAGTCAGAGATGCATATATATAGTTCAGAAAAAACACGTAAAGCAGTTTGAAGGCCGGCAATGCCAAAATACTTTGGTAATCGAAGCCGGTTTTGTATTAACGGTAGAGAATGAAATTATTGACCCTGGCGGATGGCCGGTGGTCAAGCTTTGGACGTACATTGATCCCGAGGGTGTGCAATTGCAGAAATAATTTGTAAGGCGAAATCGGCTTTAGACATGCATATCTCAGAAATGAGAAATAAAATTTATAACTGGAAAAATTCTAAACTTATGGTAGTTACTTTATAACCCAATAACAACGCCTGAAATTTATAAAAATATTCGAAAATTATTATAGCTATGCTATTTATAGCGCAATACAGGATTAAGGAAGTGATTTTCGTAACAAAAATAATTGACACTTTTACAGTTATAAATTTACTTTTGTTTTGATTTCTTTGTGTACTTAAAAGCAGAGTACGAAAATAAACGAAACAAATTGTTTGATTTTATTTTGTTTACTTCTTTGAAGTGAGCCAAACAAAAACAATTTATTATTATTTATTTGCATCCTAAGAATCAAGAAATCTGACCATAAATAGCCAACGTGAAACACAATAAAGAACATATTCTTGTATTTTTTTGCACATGAGTGAAACAAGAGAACACAGCCGATTGGCTAACATAATAAAATAAATGGCAAAATTTTGAAATATTTGCAATGAATTTAACATCATGATATAATAAAATATTATTCCATTGTTATTTAATACATTAAGTTTGTTTTATAACGCTAAGCAACATAGCTATAACCAGGTGTCCTAAGGCACCTCTCTTCCTTTTTTTACTTCTTTTTCCTTGTTTTCTTAATTTAAAAAGTGGGTATGGTATAAATTTTAGCCCATGGCTGCGCAATGTTGAATTGCAATTCGGGCAACACTACCAAATGGTGAATGTTTCAACAAGGTTTTTCCTGTCATTCACTGCAATTCGCTCTTTTCTAAAATTATATTTATATACATTATTACATATTATAACTCTCATCTAAAAGGATTTTAAATTTTATACTATAGATGACCCCAGGATATATTAATTTCTTAAGTTCAATTCAACATTTCTTATTTCTTCGTATTTTCCAACAGCCAAATCAAAATTATTATTTCTGAAAATAAGTGCATGTTTGTGCTAAAGGCAAAAAATATTTTGGCATTTTATGTGTACTTTTATGCAAATATTTATGCCCTTGAGTTGTAAAATTTTTGTAATTTTTTTGTTATAATTTTAATGCTGGATTTCCGTTTCTTAAAAAACAAAATAAAAAGAAATGAAATGTTCTTAAAAAATTATTCGCTATTTTTGCCTTGTCTTCTTTGTCAGCGTTCTCGTCAACGTCGTCATTTTCTTTTAGTTTTTTTCCTTACTTTTGTATCCGGTATGTGACACTTTCACTCGTTATTGTAATTAATTTTCAAAAACATCATCAGCACACAATCTCAACCCCAATAACACCCAACAAAATCATATAAGAAGGATTATACTTTGGAACTCATACTTCTCTAGAGAAAAAACTGAACATTAGCGCCGGTCGAAGGAGACGGTGAACGAGGCAAACTGACAAATATTGAGAAGATAAACCAAGGAATAACAAAACACCCTGAACGAATTATGAACGTATGTATCAATTTCGAACGGTGTGAATTGTTTTCCAACCTCTTCTTTGCCGCCCTCTTATTGTTGTTGCTGCCTACAGCTAGAGATAATGAAGCAATAGCAGCAGCAGCAGCAGTTAAGGATGAGTTTGTTTTAATACACCCCGTTGTGAAGGTAATTCATCTGATGCGGTTATAAATTTCACTCATTTTTTATTTCAAATACGAGTAATAAATAAATAGTTGACGATGGCACAAAACAGGAACATCATTTGCAGTGCAGAAGTATCATATCTGGTTTATTGGATTGTTGTTGTGTGGCCAAAGGAGGTGTGTCGGGTCGGGGTTGTAGTGGCAACATACGTGTTCGTGTGTGTGCATGTGCGTGCGTATGAGTGTTGCTAACAAAATCAAATAAAGCCAATATACGCGTCAACGCTTCAATTATTAATCTTTCGGGGAACAAACGTTTTAATTTTTTATATAAAAAAACACATTTTGCTTTGAAATAGCCGGTGGCTGTTTTTATCCTTTTTTTCAATATGTCCTTGTTGGGCACGTGCTTCCTGTTTATATTGTTTTTTTTACTTGATACATATAAAATAATGTGTTGCTCATTAAAGGTTTCTATATTGATGGTAATTTTTTTATTCCTGTTTTTGCCAATCCTTTAATGTCACGGGAAACATAAAATTCATTGATTTTCTTTAGTTGGCACTTGCAAAGATACTTACTTACACACATGCACGCATGTTTTTGTATTTTGTGTATGATGATTTTAGTTGTTGAGGTGGTTGTAAGTCATTTGAGCGTTGCTAATTGAAAAGTGTGTAGTACGTTTGTTTTTCTTAATGTACAAAATATTTACGACTTTTTTTGCTGCAGGCTTTTAGTGAAAAGAAAAATGTCAAATACTATTCCTAACTAGTGTAGTTAATTTTTAGGTAGTTTTTAAGTACTGAAAACTGGGGAAATGATGATTAATGTACTTAAAAAATTTTATTCATACCAGGGACCATAATGGTTATAAATTTAATAGATTTTTCAAGTTTTAACTCCAAATATTTCTAGAGTTTAATTTTATTTAATAAAGTCCCAACAATTGATTATTTTTTACAACTTCAAAAATAATCTTAATTTGAGGCGCCTGATTAAAAATTTCGTAACAGTTACATTTATCTGATTTTAATATTGAACAAATACACAGCAAATAATTTCAAAAAAGGTAATCGAGTTTGGAATTAAGCATTTTTGGTGGAAGCACGCACTTCACTACTGGATTACCAACTTAATGATTTTAACAACGCGTGAGACGAAAATAAATGATTCTTGAGAAGTACTTACTTTTTTTATTTGGCAACTTGTTCACGTAATATATTTAATCTAAAAAAATCATTCTCCTCATTTAGCAACTTGTACATCAATTTTTTAAAATTTAGGTAATGTGATTTGCAAGCGGGTAATCAAATTTTGTAATCAGAAAATTAAGTCATTATATGGCAAGTAGTTCTAGTGGTAATGGGCAATTTTTTGCTGGAATTACCCAGCACAAAATTACATTAAGTTGGTAATCCAGTAGGGAAGTGCTTCCTCCAAGTATCCCATTTCTTTACTACCAAGATTTTGTGGGAACATGCAGTTTTTTTTAAGAGCCAATCGTATAAAATTGAGTAAACCTCACTATAGAAGTTTTGAAGATATGAATTGATTCACGAAAAAAGGGCATTTGGTCCCACTATGCGCCATATTGCCTAGCTGTGGTCAATGTAATCATGCTCGTATACATATTTGTATTCTATGTTTGACATATTGAAGTCGGTAGTCTGCTGTGGTGAAAGTGTTTAATGCTTAAGGCGTCAAAAAAGAAAAGAAATCACTCTGTAGCTTAATTGCTTACAAGCATCTATTAGGCAAGTCGGAAGAAGTAGTATTATTTATTTAAGAGAACTATTCTACTCAGATTCACTAAGCTTTCCTTATCTGTTTATTTTGATTTTGTTAGCGTTTTTTCTTAATCTATTGACAAATATGTTTGTAGTTTATTTTATATTTTATTTACAGTTTCAGCTAGAGTTTCTACGCGGGAAAAAGGACCAGGAATTCCCGGGAATTATTTTTTTACAAATTCCAGAAATTTTCAATGGGAATTTTTGGGAATTTAGTACTTACGGTTTTGAAAATTGGGGTTTTTACATTGCCGTTCGTAGTTTTGTTACTTAAAAATACAACACTGTAACGATGCACAATATCCTAGTGAAAAAAATGGAAGTCATTCTAGTGGAACTACATTTTCATTATTTTTTTTAAAGAAATTTATGAACTATTTTTAGTCTAAAATTGAAAAGTTATTTGCTTAAATTTACATAAAAACACTATTTCGGGCATAAATTCGTATAAAAAGAAATGAATTGTTAAAATAGGTAACTATTTACAATTTTTCCTAGATGCAAACATTATCATAGAACACAAAAAAGGGAATGTTTCTTAATATCGCTTCCAATTCAGTGACCAGGCATCGAAAAAGAGAACTTCTTGCAATGACAACCCTATGTAAAAATCATTAGATCCGATCGAAATTTTCACTACTTCCAGATCGCAAACTCTACATTTTCATGACTTTTTTGGAGTCTCTTTTTTTGCTTGGATGACTCATGTTTTAGACTCGGCAGTTTTTCTTAAAGTATGTCCGAGTTTGTGGGAGAGAGAAGAAAGAAGAAAGAAGAGGGGTACTGACTTGCTTGTACAGAAAAGTTCCTTCAATTCTCTTTTGTTATTTCATTCGCAGCATTAAAAAAATAGGAAAATTTAATAAGAAACAATCTGTGTGTGAGCAAACGAGCATTTTTAAAAGACAATTGAAGAGATCTGCTTCAAGAAAAACTGCCGAGTCTAAAACAAGACTAAGCATGGAAGCATATGTAATAGAGGTTTTGAGGTGACTTTAACAACTTACGAGCATTACGAAATATTTTCAACCTAGAAAGTCGTTATGGGAAATAGTATCTAGATTGGCAGATGTATATGGAATTTCCATCGATGCTATAATATTATTATTATTGAAATGAACGAATAATGTTGTTTTGTGTTTAATTTAACTGTATGGTTTTTTTATAAAATTATATTTTTTATTGCGGTCATTTAATTAAATTCATATGTTTTTGAAATTCCCGGAATTCCCGGGAAAAAAATATTATACTTCTCGATTCCCGGGAATTGAAAGCCCGGGATATTAGAAACCCTAGTCTCATCTGATATGTTATTATGATTAATATGATTAATATGATTATATGATTAATCACAATAAGTGAAATTCAGAATAGCTTCACTATTCATGGAATGAGTGGCATAACAACAAATGAAAATTATTTCAATCAGTACTTTCGATCATATACAATAAGGTAACTGATTTTTAAGTTGAAGTATGTCCTGGGATTCTTATAAGCTCTGCCACATTCATTACGTCACCCTCACACAGTGGTCCCAATGACAAATTTAGTACAACAAAAGTAGTAACTCTTTTTAGGATTACCTATTAGCAAAAAAATATATATAAATAACTGATTTCGCATGTCATTATCTTACGCCAAAAATGAACAAATTCTATTGAGTGAGTGTGGCACGCTTCATATTCAAAATAACTGGCATAAGGCTTGAAAAATCATTTCATAATCACTGACATTACTATAAGTTGATCTCTGAGTTTTGTATAGTCAAAATATGTAAATATTCTCTGCAAACAGAAAAATAATAAATAATTAAAAAATACACAAGAATATAAGTTTATTGTAATTTTAGATGTTAAGTATTTTTTTTTAATAATTAACATGTGGAATTTCACATCTATTGTTTTAATAATGCGAGCAGCAACTCGTTTACTTGCTTTATAAAGTCTAGTTGCAGCAGCAAATGTTAACCTTTCGTGGGGAGTAAGTGTTCACAAAAGATTTAATTTTCGACTGCTTAGATCTGTGCCACGTCTCCACCTCCTTCTAAAACAGTTTGCAACTTCGGCCGTGTTTCGATGTTCAGGGTCCGCAGAGTCTTCTGCCATAAACAGCCACGAGGTTTAACTGGAACAGAGAAAAACATCATCATTTATAAGCAGCATTTATAAGTAGATTTGAAAACATTATTTTTTCGATGTGCTTTCATCCACTTACTCGACAGTTTTCTAACGTAATTTCGATCTGCTGGCCTTGGTTTATTTATATAGTCATCGTATACATCATGTTTTATACCGCTTTTGATGAAAATGTAAATTATATTAATATAAAAGAAACTTCCCTGATAATCTGCATGAGCAACAGTGAAATGCGCATAGGATCCAGCTAAACCCCTCAATAATCAATTTCAATGTATTTTTAATAAAAAAATTATTTTACTGAATAAGTAAAATAATAATTTGGGATTATTAGTTCTTTAATATATGTTAAACATAATTTTTTTCCTTTCATTCTTTTCAGCATACCTAACATTGGACAAATCCTTTCGGTCATGGACATGGCAACCTAAAGATTCGATATGAAGTGTTTGGGTAATTATCGGGAGCAGAATTTTTAAATATTTGGAAATTCACATGTTATAGAATAAAACGAGCGAAAGCTAGTGAATTTCACTTTTAAAGGTCTAAGGCTGAGTTTACATCTGGCATTTCTTGTGTGTCATTTGCCCAAAAAATCGTAACCAACTAATTACTAAAGAAAAACTGTTTGATTCAGACATGTATTTATTGATTTAAGTAGTTTGCAATCATTTTGGATTCTATAAAATTGTCTATTTATTATGTGTGAAAATGTTTAACTTAATAAATGCATGTATTAATCAAACAGTTTTTCATTGGTAATTAGCAGGTTACGCTTTTTTTACGCTTGTGTGGCATTTGGCACACAGATGTTAACCCCGCCAGAATTCAGGAATTTGTATTCCATAAATGCTTTAAAAAATTCTTTTAAAATAGATGTAGATGGCCTGTGCATCTTGTTATTTTAAAGATGTGCACACTCGGTAGTTTACCCTATAACGAACATTTTTAACAAATCCCTTTCTGAAGCGGTATTTGCGGATCGTTGGAAATTTACATTTGTAACTCCTATATTAAAATCGGGCATTCCGAATGATGTTTACAATTATATATCTATTTCTAAATTATCTACGATATCTAAAATATTTGAGCATATTATATACGACATTTTATATTTTAATACGAAATCCGCCATAATTTCGCAAAAACATGGATTTAGGAATAATAAATCCACAATTACAAATCTTACAGTATTCACTGATTTTTGTTTTTCGCAAATAGGGCTAGGTTTCCAAGTAGATACCATATATACTGATTTTTCGGAAGCCTTTGATAAAATTTCACATGAAATTTTACTAAAAAATTATCCAATTTTGGCATCCATTCATCCTTTTATAATTGGTTGTCATCGTACTTAAGCAATAGAGTTTGTATTGTACAAATTGATCGATTCCATATTATCAAATTTCTGGGGTCTCCCAATGAAGTGTGCTGGGTCCATTACTTTTTAATCTTTTCATTAATGACATATTTCAATGTTTTAAATTTGCAAACTTTTTATTATATGCAGATGACCTAAGAAATGTTTCTTGTGTTAAATCTTTGGATGATGTATCAAAGTTGCAAACTGATCTTGACTCATTGATTATTTGGTGTGAAAACAATAATCTGAAATTTAATCTAAGTAAATGTTTTCAAGTTACCTTTTTAGGAACCCAAGGAACCACTTGGGTAATAATAATATATATTTTGTTTGATTCTTAATTGACTTTCATTCCTCATTTAGATAAATTGATACCTAAAGCTTACTTCATACTTGCGTTTATAAAAAGAAATAGTAATGATTTCATTGATCCATATACTATTTATTAAACTTCTGTATTCTTCATATGCTATATCAAAATTAGAATATGAAGCACTTGTATGGAGCCCGCATTGTGCAATTCATATTGCCCGTATTGAAAAGATACAGATACGTTTTATTTACTATGCATTGCCTCACCTTAATTTTATAAGCCCGCATCCATCGTATACAGCACGGTGTCTACATCTGGGTATGATGTTTTTGGAAAAAAATGCGCAAAGTACAGTCAATGCTATTTATCTATGACTTGATTAGCGAAAACATTGACTGCCCAGAACTTCTAGAAAAAATTCAATATTATGTACCTGCCAGATTATCAATTCGTTATAGGAAATTATTTAATGTCGCGTTGCATCAAAAAAATTACGTATTAAGTGGCCCCATGATTAGAAACTTAAATTTTTTTAATTCTTTACCAAGAAAGATCAGTTTGGAATTTACTGCATCAAAAACAACGCTTAAAAATTTTATACTACAATATTTGAATTAATATTGTTCAGTATTTTTAGTTATTTTTTAGATACAATAATTTTAAGTATTATACTAATTAAATTACTTATCAGTAGTCTGTTTAGGTCAACACCTTTGACACTTAAATAATTAAATAAACAAATAAATAAATAATATTACAAATATACCAAAAAAAATTATAGCGTTGTGCACGGTGGGGCCTAGCCTTAAAAACCCACACAAAGTTTTAACTTTTGTACAATTAAAAAAAAACTAATATTTTCGCGCTAAACTTCGGGTTGGAAACCTAGTCCATCAACGCATAGTACAAGTTGGTTGAGTAGTATGATATCTATTCTTTGTTTTATTTTCGTATAGTTTGATTTAGGTGTTTGTGTTTTGTAGCATCAAAAATAAAATAAAATTAAGCAAATAAATAAAAAACTTAAGTTTAATTGATAAAATGGAGCACAAGTAATAATAAAAAAAACCATAAAACCCGACTGCGATTAAATTTGAAGCATTAAATATCCTAAATGGTCATTCGAAATGAAAAATCACAAGAAAATAATAAAATAATAGAAAATTGAAAATAATATCGAATAATATCCATTTTAATATAGTTCGCCGACTTTTAATTTTTATATTTAAAAAATGGCGTCTGTTGGACGCCATATTGAGTTTTGACTTCTGTCATATGTTTAATCAAAAATATTAAATTTTCCAACCCTGGAATCAACCCTTTATATTTTTCTGACTCCTTATAATAAACTTCTTTAAAAAATTTATAAAATATGTTTAGTGAATAAAGAAAAAATTAGTTATATTTAGTTATTTTAATATCCAAGACAAGTTAAAATTTCCAGCTCTGGACTTTGGTTTTAATTTTTCTAATTTTGTATACCAAACTTTTCTTTCCATAACATAAAATATATCCAGTTTGTAAGGAAAACGAAAAAATAATTAGCCCTTCTAACTTTTATTGTCACAAAAAGGGCTACTTTATCAACACAGGAATCCTCTTTTTATAGTTTTCTGATTCTTTACACCAATATATTTCTTTTAAGAATACGAGATATGTTTAATTTATATCGAAAAAGGAAAAATTTGTTTCAGTTAGTTACTTTTATATAAGAAAAATTGTTAAAGTTTTCCAACCCTGGAAACGTTCTTATATTTTATTTACTTTTTTATATATTTAATGTTAGTTTTATTCTGCTCGATTTTGCTGATTTTCAATACCAATCTAGTTTGGACTATTTCTGATAGACCAGTATAAGACCGAAGTCTTTAGCTTTTTTGCGAGCTTCGGAAAACCGATTTCAGGTACATCAGACGGACTGACAGACAGACGGACATCGCTTATTCGTCTTCCCTGTGCATAAGGACCCAAAATATTATATACTTTATGGGTAGCATAATCATTTTGGGGAAATTACGCCCAGAATGACAAATCTATATGTATCCTTTTCCATTTTTGGTAAATGGTATAAAAATGCACAAATACCTTACATTAGATAACTCTTTTTTATAGGCATATGGATGTCAGTCATATCGCCTTTTTTCACTTTCCAGAGGTCAATTAATATACTTTCGTTGTTTTCCTTTCAAGAAAATTATTTTTGTCCATAATTTTTTGATTATGGTTGCGGCTGCATCCATTTTTAAGTGGAAAATCTTTCAATTGGTATCTATTTTTATTTAGTGACTTAATAATAATATGAGCTGCTTACGGCAATTTTAACTTGACTCTACTGAATTTATCAAAGCGAAAACAAGGTTGCATTTTATAAAACCAAATTAAAACCAATTCAAAAATAGCAATAGCAGGTTTTAACAGTTGCCTTTAACGTTAAGATCAACTTTTATTAAAACCATGTCAGTGTGAAAACACTATAAGAATCATCAAACTCGGTCTACGTGTTTGGTTTATAATATAAACCTAACACTTAGTGCACATCACTGGTTTATATAGCGCCGCAAAGGAATACACAGACATACATACATAGGCTAATATACACAATGCCCCTTGGTGTCGCGAAGTCGGATACAAAACCTTTTGAAGCGGTTCAAATGTATCCGGCAACAGTATTCATGGTGTCAACCTCCTCTGTTGTTAATAATAAAATCTGTGGCAATAAGGAATAAAAGGTAAAGGCATATTTTACTCTTTTAAACTTTCAAGTCGATTTTCAGAAATCCATTTTTTTACAGTTAAAATAGGAAATTCGGTATTGACTTGAATTTCTATTTCTCTTTCGTTCTACACCCTATAAATAAGACATTTGATTTGAAATATACAAAAGTATAAGCTAAATTATATTTAATTATAATTTCATATGAGATTATAAAACGAAAAAAGATAAGAAGCATGCCATTGCGCTATAACTTCCTGAAAAAGTGTACAAAATAAATGAAATTTTGCCCAGGAATACTTTCAAATATGGAAATTACAGGGGTACAGTTAACTCAAAAACAGTTTATCTCGACTTAAGCAGTTTTTGCTTTTTGTCCAGTGACACAATTTACATTCAGACAATTATTGGCAAGTAACACAATAATAAGAAATTTGCATTTAATGTACAGTCAAAGTGCATTCATTAATAGACTAAAAAAATTAAAACTACAAACAATATATTTTCTGTAATAAAAAACAAAAACAAGAAACAAACAAAAATCAAACCCTAAAAAAAGGCAAATAGTTTATGTGCATGCAAACAAATGTCCTTGTGCCAATAAAACAGGCGGGGACCAGAAATTCAAACAAATGTAGCCAAAGCAGCAAGAAAAGCAGAAGAGCATTTCCAATCAAAGGCAATAAAAAAACGCATCGTTAAGATAAACCGTTTGGTTGCTAAAGTTAAAAAACATGTTTATGTAAATTTTTATATTGAAATTCAAAAATTTATGCGTTCTTAAAGCAGCAAAAAAGGAAATACAAACAAAATCTGCCGAAAATGGTAGGTGCAGATGAAATGCCAATACTGGACGAAAGCTTTCGTATACACAAGTGTTGCTTTGTAGCATTTTTACAAGGAAGAAGGAAGGAAAGTGAGGAAAGGTTGGCAGTTGGCCAGTTCAGACTTGGGGAACAGTTCTTACTGCCTAAAAATACATACATTTATGTAGTGGCATTTGGCGCATGTTGCATTGTGTGTAAAACCAACTGATGTTCTGTTATATATATAAGACAAACGCAACGAGAAACAAAAAAGTTTAACAAATATAAATAAAAAATTAAATTGCAGTTTAGATTTTTTGTTAAACAAATTAAAAAAAAAAAAAAGAAAGTCTCATCGCTTTTGTCGGTTTTTAACAAAATGTCGTTTAATGTGGTCGCTCATCTTCTTACAGACGAGCAATACATGGCAATCAGCTCTTTTGCATACAGATATAAAATCTCTCGAGTCTGAGTCACAGTCACTGCGTTTGTTGGAGTTGAGACAATATTTTTGTAATCACGCGATATGCAATTTGCGTTAAATGTGATCAATCGATCGTTTTAACGATCTTTCTATAAAATAAATGAATAAACAACAAAGGTATTGCTGCATACTTAAGCTCTGCCCTGGTCTTTGATATTGACAAGAAAATGCATTATTTTTACAAACACACACGCATCGATGGGTTTCAGCAACTAGAGATGCAACATGCTGCAAGTGTATGATAGCTATCTGTAGTCCAATATGTACCAAAAAAAAGCTACAACACCAAATGCTGTAACAGAAATGTATGCGATGATATTATCGATGCAATCATGTCGTACCATATTGTTGTCAAACTAATGGATTTTTGTTAATGACAACAAATGTCAAGAGATGTTAAACTACATACATTAAACACATAAGTAAAAAATAGAACAAAATAAAACTTGCACGCATCCAGCGTTACCGTTGAAAATTTTCAAAAAGGTGCACAAAAAGGGGATTTTCAAAAAAAAGTGGCACAGAAAGGGTATTTCTAGGAAAAAAGGGGCAACTTCAAAGAGGAGAAAAATTAGAGAAATAAGCATATTTATTAAGTTATTTTTATTTGAAACAAACAGTAATAAGTTTCTGATGCACACGAAGTACAAAAACATTCACTTAATGAGAACTCATATACTGCGCTTATACACACGTGTAATTTGCAAATAAAAACGATAACCTACTAACTCTCAGAACAATTACCGATTACGGCGGATGAGATATGTATACAGAAGAATAATATAATACCGGAAGTTTAAACAGCTATTTGAGTATTTACAAATATTTTGTTTGCAAATAAGACGAGTATAAAAATAGAATAGATAGCTACTAAATATAAAAAAAATCATAAAATCTATCATAATAATAAAACAGTGGTCAACTTGTGGCATTTGATTTCGATTGAAATTCCAATAGAAATAAAATGGAAATTTCGTTCGATATCTAATGCCGTAATTTGTCCCAGCTCTTAAGGTTTAAAAAAAGCAAAGAATACATAAATAGCTTTTTTTGGGATATAGTTCACTTAAAAAACCAGCATAATTAAAACAAATTACTTATTAAACATTTGACAAAAATTTTAAATTTCGATTCTGAAGATGATAATACGAGTGTTATTCTTTTAAGGCATTATGAATAGTTCTGTGAAAAAAATTAAAAAGTGCTTAAGCAGAGATAATCTGATTTTGAGTTAATAGCGTTATCTGCATATTTGAAAGTACATCTGGTCAAAATCTCAATTAACTTGTGTGTTTTTTCAGGAAGTTATAGCGCAATGACTTGCGACTTATCTCTCTAGACTTCTAATCTTATTTGGAATAATAGCTTAATGTAGGTTATACTTTGCTATATTTCAACTTAAATGTATTACTTATAGTGTTTACAATGATGTTTACTTAAAAAAAAAATAAAGGTGAACAGAGAATTTCCAATTTAACTGTAAAAGAAATACATTTCTGAAAATCGACTTGAACCCTTAAAAGTGCTCTCCTGCAAAACAGAAAAATATAACTTTAGAACTTTTTCCTTATTGCCATTGAGTTATTGAATACATTAAATACCTATTCTTTTGAAATTGTACATCATTCCAAATGAGCGACTGATTGCAGGAAACGCAAATTGGTTCTTTGGTATCTGCATCCATCTTAACCCACTTATGCCCACTTTCGTATTGCTTTTTTCATTTTTGCTGGTTTTTCCAAAATAATAGGCTCACCTTATTTCATCGGAAAGTAAATCAAAATCATTACTTGATGATAGCAATTCAGTGTGATCGTTTCATACAATATTATTTCATTTATCACAAAGTGGTTCACCTTTTAAAATTATGTACTTTTATAAAATTTGGCTTTCATAATTACTGCGGAAAATACAGTTAGAATTATGTTTGTATGTATGAGTGTATGTAATTTAATATTTAAAAATCTTACACAAATAATGTTGTATCATACTGTCAATTTCCCAAAAAAAAATGTAATATTCTTTTATGTTTTTATATGAAGTTTGACACATAGAAATTTAAATCTTGTTTTCGAATGTGGTAGAATCTGAACGAATCTGCGTACATTTATTATAAGAATAAAAACGAAAGTGAACTTCGATCAAAAAGGGTCAAAAGGGGCACAAAATAATGCAAATGATACTAAAAGGGGATTTAAAACTGAGGGGCATAAAAAGTGGCAAGGCAGTCGAAAAAGGGGCAAAATGCGACTTTGGTCGCACAACGGCAACGCAGCACGCATCTATTTATACGAGTTAGCGACCTGCGCAAGACCATTTATAAGACCTTTCAAGACATGAGAGATTTTTTATATGCTTTACTACAGCGAAATATTTCATACAAACGCTAAAAAACACTGTTGGCAAGACATTTATTTCAGTTGTTTGTCATGCCAACAGTGTTGTTTAGCGTTTGTTTTAGAATATTTCGCTGTAGTAAAACATATGAAAAATCTCTCATGTCTTGAAAGGTCTTATAAATGGTCTTGTGCAGGACACTAATACGAGTACGAGACGGCAATCATATTTCTTTTCATGTGAGTTTAAGAGCAGGCAATGCATCTTGATACAAAAATAATATTTTTGGAAAGAAAACGGAGGATATTTTGGATTTGTTTTTTTCTTTTTACAAATACTCGTACAATCACGTAAGAACGTAACTGCGTTTCTATGTAGACGACAATGAAAAATAAAGAAATTAAAAACACTCGTTTCATTTATTGGACACTAAAATTTTTATTTTGCGCTCGACATAGTGCGTGGGTCAACTGGAAACTTTTAAGAGTATATTAAGTAAAGCTTTCAGAGTTAATTTTTAATTTATTTATTTGCATAGGCCAAAACCTTTTAAAAAATTTTCCTTACAGGCTAATTAACAATTTTTTTTCTTAAAAGTGCTATATTAACAGAACAAATGTTATTGTTAATATATTTTAACGATTAAATAAAAATAAAAAAAATTAGAATAAATTAACGGCCTGTACCACGATGTCACCGGAAATCGTTCGATCGACTACTTGTGTTGCAAACAGCAACATTAGCAAGTTTGTTGTTGTTTTCAATATAAGTATTCGATCGAATGATATCTGGCGACATCGTGGGACAGGCAGTATTATATTACTTAGTACCACATCAAGATTTGATGAAAAATCAATAAATACATCGAGTCATAACCGCCAAAAAAAAGCTTAACCGCGACATATTTTTGGACCTCGATGACACTTTTCGGCAAAAAAAATTTGTTTTAAATAAAAATAAGTGATATATAGGAACATTTATGTCCTTAATTCGAATCCGTTTTCAGTTTTTTATCTATAGCGTACAGATTTTTTTTATAATGGACGTGAGTATATGGTCCCTAACCAAGGTTGTCGCTCTCACTTATTTTAATATAACTGGATAACGGTTTGTGCGATTTTAGTGAATTAAAAACCAGAGTTCGCAAAATATGCTCAACCAAATTTCTCTGTGTGGTCTTCTCACTCAAAAAACCTAAAAAAATTAGACTTAATCACTCAGTGTCTGAACAGCAACCATCTTTTTCGTTTCAATCGTGTTCTAGCTCCTGGGTTATGGGTTGAGCGTAACATATGAATCGGTCTCTTACTGACCGTATTGTGCGAACAGAATCGTCCCTTGCTCAGTTACTGAAGGTCAGTAAATCAGCAAAACAAGTAAAGTGTTCGCAAAAAAGGTCTTTGTTTTTGTTATTGCGTTTGCTTTATGTTGTTGCCTTAGATATGTGGTCACAGGCAAAGCATTAAAGAGGAAGGGAGAAGATAATAATAAATAACAATAAAAATATCTGTAAATCAAACAATTCGTCAACGATGCGTAAATGTAAAATAAAAGGCAAACATGTGTACAACAAAAACAAAATAATTCTTCATGTAGTTTGTTCAATATTGTTTATAAAATAAAATAATAAAAACAACAAATTGCAACACACATACATGCTCAAAAGACCGTTTGCCAAGATTTTACGAAATAAAGGGTCTCGAGCAGCGTTGTCAAAACGCACCAAAATGGAGAAAAAACGCGCCATTTACAAAAAAAACGCACCAAACTTAGATTTTTTTAATTTAAAATGTTTATTGAATAAATTTTGCATGAAAAGTATAATATAATTTTTTTTTAACAAAAAGCTAAACAAGTTTGTTTATATTCATTTGTACTACATATATAATAATTATTTTTAATCTCATAAATTCTGTACAAATTTTTTTTAAAGAGATCAACGAGTTATAGTAAGGATTCAAAACTAATAAAAGATCAGTAGCTATCATTTTATTCAACTATATAAAAATTTTTTTTTGTCAGAAGTTTAATATTTTCATATTACAAATATAACAATAAAAACAATCATCATTTTACAATATATATACATATGTATATGTCATGGGCGTACTGCAGGAAGATTAAAATTGCAGTAAAAATAAATTTTTACTGACTACTGGAAAAAATTTTAGTATACAGTAAAAATTTACTGGTTACAAGATGATATCATTTTGTACATTAATTTTATAAATTCTGTTTAAAACTTTTTAAAAAAAGATCAAAAATTAATTATTAGAAATTAGTTAAGCTAATATTTTCATCATTATTGTTATCATCAAATTAAAAAAAGCGCACCACGCAACAACTAAGGAATTTTTCGCAAACAAATTTCAAAAAGATCCCAAAATGGTGCGAAACGCACCAAGTTGACAACGCTGGTCTTGAGTGAATACATGAGCCGAACGATCGAAAAAAACGGTCGTTGGTTGAGCGAAGAGCAAGGCAATGAAGAACGAAGTTTGAGAGTTTTTTTTTCGCGACAGTGTTGCATCGTGTCAGTGTTAGTGTTTTTTTCTGACATCAAGCACAATAACGACCAATTATTGCGAGCTCTGTTAAAAACTGAAAGATAAAAAATACAATTCAGCAATTATTGCTGAAAAGAAATATGTTTAATGGGAAATTAAATTTTAGTTTTGCCTTCAAAATTTATAAAAAAAATGAAAAACGACAAATATTTTAAATTGTGTTATTTATGAGAAAGCTAATTATACAGGAAACAAAATAAACTATAAGACGCAATTTACAATGTGCCTTTTGGGCTTTACCGTGTAGGCAGGCTTTTTTAGTTTATTGATGAAAGGGGGTGAGAAGCTTGCGGTGTAGAACAAAAGGCAAGAAATGAATTAGGCGATTTATAAAATTTTTCTTTACCATTTTCTTAAGAACTTAAGCAACTGTGCAGTTACATATAAAACGTATGTGGCAAACTATAATGTACTTACGGAACTTTTCGTCAAGTTTCGTCAAATGTCATTTGCTTAATCTAAGTGCCAAACTGAACGCACATTCCGTACGGAAAACACTGTTTTTGCATTTTTTTAAACTCAAGCAAACAGTATCAGAAAATATTCATTGATTTTAAATATTTTTTTATTGTTTCTTATTTTAAACTTAGAAAAGAAAGCAAAACTTTTATTTTCATTCTTTGGTAAATATATGAACGGTGAAAAAACGCAAATGTCTCCACACATAAGAATTTCAACTTATAATCTACTTAAACAAGGTTAATCTAATCTTTTTCGGCAATGATGATGCTTGATATGTGTTTCATGTTAATTTAACATGATTTATAGTAATTGTCAAAGAAAATTTTTAATTTTTGAAATAACTTAATTTCACGTTGATTTAACATTTAAGTAATGTTAAAATCAAAATGAAGAACCATTTTGAGTCAAAGTTATTTCAAGTTAGAACAACATGAATTTTTTAATTTAATGTAGTTGTTGTATTTTATTAATTATTTAACTCACGTGTGGTTGACGTAGACATCAGAAAAATTTTTTTATTGGCTTCCCCGTCCAAGATTTAAACTCGGAACTCATCGCGTGGTAGCCGACGTGCTTACCCCTGCAAAAAAGTGTATTGCAGCTCTGAACAAAGTAAATCAACACCAACACACTCAACCAAGATATTATTTCTTGTAAATTTAATGTGATTTTAATGAAGTTTGAATCAAAACTTTTGTATGGTGATTATACATTGGTATTGTTTTCTGTGTATATTTATGGAAGTAAAAATTAAAAACGTGAACTTTTGCATCAATATATGGAAAATTTAAGTAATAGGATTTTTTATCCAATTATGCATTTCTCTAGGTTAGGTTAGGTTTTTATGGGTGGTCAAAGACCTCGCATAGACCACGATAGATCCTTAGCGATACCAGCAGATTACAAGGAACCTGTAAGTATGGCAGCCTAGTTCATGGTGCCTGTACCACATTACCCCCACAAAGATTTAACAAACCTTAGTAATATACACAATTCTATTCCCGATACAAGTTCAACACTCCTTAAAGTGTTATCACTTAGAGCGGCTTAGAGCCGGACATTGCATTTCTCTAGATTTGTGAGTGATTAAAACTGCAGTTTTCACATTATACTTAAAGACTACCGTATATTAATATTTATATTACAAACCAAAAACTGAAGACACAGCCCACCACTTTCCTGACAATTATACTAGCGCGCGTAGTAAGAAATAATTCTCTTCCATTCCTGCGTGGTATATAAATTTGCGTTTGTCGCTTAGTTTTTAGTTATTTTGGCATTTGTCTATTAAAACGTTTTAATGCACAAAAATTAACATAATTATAACATTAAAAACAGATACACCAGAGAACAGATTAAAAGCAAAAGACCAGAAACGCAAACAATAATATCAAACACTCTGTATAAAAATTAATGTCGCTGCATTTGAATTTGAAGCTTTGTCCGAAGAAAGTGAATTATTAACATTGAGGTTACTTTTCATAAGATTTGTTTCAAATCCTGGCAGTTAACTTAACACTAAAATTAATGCATGTATGCATTGCTTATTGCTTCAATAATTTGATAACTTTTGTTCATTATTTCAAAAATTATTAGTGCATAAAATTATGAGTCCTTATTTAAAATCATATGAAAGCTTGTTTGTTTGTTTATGTTTTTGTGTTTATCAAACGCGTGTTGTTCACGTGCAAGTTGTATTTATGTATATGCAAGTTATACGATGATGGCCGATCACGACATGATTTTCTTATTTTCATAATTATGAATATTATAATGATTTGGGTTAGAGGCATCAACATAATAATAATAAAACAAGTAAGAGTGCTATATTCGGCTGTGCCGAATCTTATATACCCTTTACCAAAGTGCGTTTATGTAGTATAGAGATACATACATTAGCACAGAGATATGTAGGTACATATAAATTTTGTGAAAAAATGGATTCTTTTTTCTCTAGTGCAATTTTTGGGTTTTTGGCATTATGTTTAATTTGGTGGTTTTCAAATTTTTTCGATTTATTTTATTTTGCTGATTTTTTTAGTTTTGGTGATTTTTTTCATATAGGCAATTTTTCAGTTTTTGGCGTTTTTTTTTAATTTCGGCGATTTATTTTCATTTAGGCGATTTTTTTATTTTTTATATATTTTATTTTTTTTATTCTTTTGTGACAATTTTTTTAGTTCTGACACTTTTTTTCTCGTTTTGGCAATTTTTTCGGGTTTTGGCTTTTTTTTAATTTGAGACTTTTTTCCTTCTGGCAAATTTTTTGATTTTGACAATTTTTTCATTTAGGCGATTTTTTATTTTTTGGCGATTTTTTTCATATTGGCAATTTTATTTTTGTTTTGAAGATTTTTTCGGTTTTTTATTTCTTTTTGGCAATTTTTTTACTTTTGACACATTTTTCTCGTTTTGGCGATTTTTTTCGGTTTTTGGCGTTTTTTTTTAATTTTGGCTATTTTTTCCTTTTGGCGGATTTTGATGATTTTTTTTCATTTAAGCGATTTTTTTAATTTTGGCGTTTTTTTCATGTAGGCAATTTTTTTTATTTTGGCGATTTTTTTCGATTTTTGGCGTTTTTTTTTAATTTTGGCGATCTATTTTCGTTTTGGCGATTTTTTTGATTTTGGCGAGTTTTTTTTCATTTAGGCGACTTAATTTAATTTTTGGGGATTTTTGTTCATATAAGATTTTTTTGTTTTGGTGATTTTTGCGGACTTTTGTCATTGTGGGAATTTTTTTTGTTTTGGCGATTTTTTTTCGGTGTTTGGCGTTTTTTTTTTAATTTTGGCGATTTATTTTCATTTTGGCGATTTTTTTTTATTTTGGCGATTTTTTTTCATTAAGCGATTTTTTTTTAATTTTTGGCAATTTTTGTTCATATAAGCATTTTTGTTGTTTTTTTGGCGATTTTTGCGGTTTTTGGCGTTTTTTTGTCATTGTGGAACTTTATTTTTAGTTTTGACACGTTTTTTCTCGTTTTGGGGATTTTTTGCGGATTTTAGGGTTTTTTTTTGCTGGATACAATTATACGTGAATTTTTAATAGATTAGGATATTCCAACAAGTTAATTTGATTGAATTGCATTCATTTGGTAGTTATAAGAAGAAACAAAATTACTAAAAAATTGTGAACAATACCTATATGTGCAGCTGTGGCTAAAGAATACTTAAGTGCATGTAAGTACATTGCGGCCACATAAAAGTCACATCTGAATTGCTTAAGTATTTGACAGACTTATCGTTAAATTCTGGCATTAGCTTAAGTCAGCTTATTCATATTATAGTTGGGCCTTAACTATTAAACGATTTTGCTTCTTTTGTAATTTTATGTTGGCAATATAATGTCACTTTCGCTCTCAATTTATGTTTAGTGATGCATACAACGAATAATCTATTATCCAGGTAGTCTATTAGAGTCGAATAAAAAGTATATAATTACACAAAATGTGATTAAAATCTAACTTAAAATGATGTTTTTTAACTTTTTATTAATAAAAAAATAACTAAAAAATTAAATGTTTTAAAAGATTGTATTTAAACAATTTATATTCGTCTGGGTACAGTGGTAGGCAAATACCCACTTTGTTGTGGTCGATTAGGCATCACTATTTTGTTTTAATTATACCCTTTACCAAAAAATGGTAAAAGGGTATATGTATATAGGTTTGTCATTCCGTTTGTAATTTCTACAACATTAATAAGCGACACATAAAGTATATATATTCTGGATCCTTATGCATAGGGAAGACGAACAAGCGATGTCCGTCTGTCCGTCTGTCTGTACGTGAAATTGGTTTTCCCAAGCTCCCAGATCAGCTAGAGACTTCGTTCTTGGACTGTTGTATCAGAAATTTTCCGAAAAATGCTATTTAAAATCAGCAAAATCGGGCAGACAGTTTCAGAGCTGGAAAACTCAAACTCTATTTTCCCATACAAAATAACTACCGAAAACAAGTTTTTATTACTTTTTTATTAAATTAACTTATTTTATACTTCGGTATGAATAAAATTGGTATTTATAATTTAAAAAAAAATTTTTAAATTTTAACAAAATAATAAAGCGTTGGAAAACTTTAACTTTTTTTCTAATAATTAAACATATTTCATGTTTTAGGAAGAATGTTATTTTCTCAGGAACGGTAAAACCTGTAGCTTTCTGAAATTTGGACAGTGTATGTAGATCTTTGGTAGCTACAACAACAAATATATAAAAGCTAAAAATTAAAGGGTGTTCCAAAATGAGTGACGAAAACTTTTAAAATCCCATGTAATATACATACAATTGTATGTACATATGTATACTGACACTTGAAATTTGTAAAATTAGTGTATTTTATATAGGCTACAACAATAAACACTAAAATTAAAAAAATTTAAATTAAAGGGTGGTCCATCAGTTAATGAAATTTTGACTAAGTAATTTTGACAAATTATTATATCTTGGAGACTGTAAGAGTTAAACTCTTAAAATTTTCAAAAACGGTCAAACTAAAAAATCCAAAAGTTATAAAATCGCCAAAAATTTAAAAAAATCGACAGAATGAAAAAAATCGCTACAATTAAAAAAAACGCCAAAAACCGAAAAAATAGCCAAAACGAGAAAAACGTGTCAAAACTAAAAAATAAATTTCCACAATGACAAAAAAACGCCAAAAATCGCCAAAACAAGAAAAAATTCTTATATGAACAAAAATCGCCAAAAATTAAAAAAAATCGCCTAAATGAAAAAAATCGCCAAAATCAAATAAATCGCCAAATCGAAAATAAATCGCCAGAATTAAAAAAAACGCCAAAAAGTGAAAAAAATCGCCAAAACAAAGAAATTGCCTATATAAAAAATAAATCGCTAAAGTGAAAAAAAATCGGCAAAATCAAAAATATCGCCAAAATTAAAAAACGTCAAAAACCGAAAAAATCGCCAAAACGAGAAAAAAGTGTCAAAACAAAATAAATTGCTTATATGGAAAAAATAGCCAAAAAATAAGAAATTGCCTAAATGAAAAAAATCGTCAAAATCAAAAAAATTCCCAGAACGAAAAAAAATCGTAAAAATTAAAAAAACGCCAAAAACCGAAAAAAATCGCCAAAACGAGAAATAATTGTTATATTAAAAAAGATTGCCACAAAAAATAAAAAAAATTAAATAAATAATAAAAAAAAATCGTCCAAATGAAAAAAAATCGTCAAAATCAAAAAAATGGCCAAAATTTAAAAAAAAACGATAAAAACCGAAAAAAAATCGCCAAAACGAGAAAAAAGTGTCAAAACTAAAAAAATTCCCACAATGACAAAAAAAAAAACACAAAAATCATCAAAACAAATTAAATATGCTTATATGAACAAAAATCGCCAAAAATAAAAAAATTGCATAAATGAAAAAAATCGCCAAAATCAAAAAAATCGCCAAAACGAAAATAAATCAAAAAAATTAAAAAAAAGCCAAAAACCGAAAAAATTGCCAAAAACAAAAAAAAATTGCTTATATGAAACAAAATCGCAAAAAAAAATCGGCAAAATCAAAAAAATTTCCAGAACGAAATAAAATCGCCAAAATTAAAAACAAACGCCAAAAACCGAAAAAAATCGCCAAAACGAAAAAAATTGTCAAAACTAAAAAAGTTGCCACAAAAAAATTAAATTAAAAATTAAAAATAAAAAAATTAAAAATAAAAAAATCGCCTACATAAAAAAAATCGTCAAAATAACCAGAACGAAAAAAAAACAAAAAGTTCAATGAAAAATTATACAAACGAATTGATTAAAAATATTTGTTTCAAATGCAACCTCATTTTAAATAATTAATAAAAATATATACGAATGAATTTTTTGCAATATGTTTCACAAATTATTTCTATCATAAAAAATATAAAAAATAAATATAAGTCCCAGCAAAAAAAGAGACTCCAAAAAAATCATGAAAACTCCCATATGCGGACACTTCCCAACAACGGACAAATTTTGGTCGATGGTGGCTGTCCGCTTATGGGAGTTTTCACTGTATTTAAAAAATAAATTTGCTGTGGAGGGTGTGCCAAAAATTTTGTGAGACATAATTATGACTTTTCTGCTGGACCTGGATTCTGTAAGTTTTTGCGAACCAAAAATCGTAATATTTATCGCTATATTTCTTCATTGCGGTAACGATAATGTGATTCCGAAATAAAATTTTTACTACAGTCTCATATGGTGTCTCCGTATAGAAAAAGTCAAAATAAGCGAAAATCAAAAAAAAAAAATAATAAAGAAAATCGAAATTAATTCGAGTTAAACTATTTTATTTTACTTCGACCTACAGCGAACATTGTTCAAAAAAGTCATGAAAATGTAGAGTTTGCGATCTGGAAGTAGTGAAAATTTCGATCCGATCTAATGATTTTTACATAGGGTTGTCATTGCAAGAAGTTCTCTTTTTCGATGCCTGGTCACTGAATTGGAAGCGATATTAAAAAAATTCCATTTTTTGTGTTCTATGATAATATTTTCATCTAGGAAAAATGGTAATTAGTTACCTATTTTAACAATTCGTTTCTTTTTTTTAAACATAAATTTTAGTCCGAAACAGTGCTTTCATGTAAATTTATGCAAATAACTTTTAAATTTTAGACTAAAATTAGTTCATAAATTTCTTTAAAGAAATAAAATTTATTTTAATTCTAGCGAGTATTTTCTTACACTATGGAGGAGTTACAAGCTTTTGTATGACTAAAATAAGCTTCTACATGGTTTTTGGCTCACTCTCGGCAAATTAAAAATATCGATTTTTTGGAAGCAATGAAAATGTAATTCCACTAGAATGACTTCCATTTTTTTTTTCACTGGGAGTGCACGTTAGAAATGAAAAAACAAACTAACCAGATAAAATTTGTTTTTCAACAATCATTTACACTAACTGTAGGCTAGACATTTGAAATTGTTTAGATTAACCTGCAACATTTCGTACAGAGGTACAAGATAATATGAGTCATGACTACTAACGGCCTCTATGTATAGGCAAAAATTGACTTGAAGTTAGCATAAGTGACAAAATTAAACATGATCTTAAATAGTTTTGCCATGAAACTTCACATTAAAAATCATGCTAGGACTTAGAGGTGGATTAAGATTAGGTAATGCGAACATTTTTAATGTCAAACTGTATAGAGGAACTCGTTAACACCTAATTCAATTTCGTCACTTATGCTAACTACATGCAAATTTTTGCTATTTAAGCCAAATTAATAATAATTAAAATTAACTAAAATTAATAGCCATGGGCCTGTGGCAAAAATTAAATAAATATACTTAATAGTACACTGAACCAAAAATTTACCTAAATACTGCAAAATGGGGTGTAAAAATGAAGAAATGTAGGTTATTATACAGCTAACAAATTCGTTATTCAGGTCTACGATTTTTTTTCGTTAAAGAAAATAATTTTAGTAATTTGTTAAATAGAAGAAATTTCTTCATTTTGACTATTGTTGTTTCGTTATTTAGTGGGTGGTAAATATTACCAAATTTTAGGTTAATTGATTAAGAATTTTTATTTATAATAACTAATTAATGTAGTTAATGTGAATATTTTTTATTAACTTTGAAGAAGTTTTCTTCAAATGAAGTAATGAATTTAGTCCGTATGAATAACTTTTTTATTCACAATGAATAATTATTATTCACTTTTACTACCCTATTTTATTCAATTGCTAAGCCCCTGTAGGAACATTTTCTTTGCCTTTTAAGACAACTTTTATACAAATTGTAAATAGTAAACTAATTTAAGCAGCTGTGTTGATTTGTTATTGTTTACTGTTTACAAATTATATAAAATTCTCTTAGTGAAAGATAATGCTATTAACGATATAAAATGTATTAAAGTAAAATGTATTAAAACAAAAACAGTACAAATTACAAGAAAAGTATAAATTTATTATACAAAATCAATATAAATGCAAGTGTACATATATTGATGTTCATTAATAATAAACACTTACTTAAATATATAAGTATACATTGGATTAATAATCAATTATATTTCTTGTAAATACGCAAATTTCAGCATTTGTAATATTATTAATAAAACAATATTTTAACTCTTACTTTCACTTATGTTGTTCATTTCAATCATTGTTTAAAATAAAAGTTTGCTTGACTGGTCCTTGATACGCTCTTGGAACACGGAGTAAATTTTTGAGACGAAAGTTTCAAAACTGGCATGAAAGCACTCTGCTGTTGGATACAACTGTTTAAAATCTATATCTACCTATAAAAAGTACAAAAACATGAAATTATTTAAAATTTTATTTTTATTATTAATTAAAAACGTACCAACTTGAAACCAAATGGCTTTTTGTAATGTGTCCATTTGTTTAGTACGTCAGAAGTGCATTTCGCATGAGACACTTCGTGGAGCCGGTAATTTTTGGTTGCAGCCCAATGGCTCTCAACTTCTGCCCAAGAGCAGTTGTCCATGAGAAGCGCTTCAATACTTTCGTCTATATTTTCTTCTGTGACACATAAAAATATTTGTATATGTGCACATGTATATGGCAAGCCAACTTTTACGAGAAAATTTTGCTGCTTTTACCTATATTTAAAATCCTTTTGTTAGTATCCTGTGAACTTTTGCGGGAATAAGGCCTCTTTTGAATAACACCACCTTCTTTTAGCTTACGTATTACGTTAAAATATTTGTCATACAATTTACCTTGTGGTTTTCTTCCAGGCTGCTGTAAGTAGTAATATGCCTAAATGCAGAAAATTTTATAATTACTAACATTTATAACAGATATACTAGTATAAAGTACATAAAAACAAAACATATTCTTACCAGAGATTCAGTTTGAAAAATTTTAACAATATTTTCAGCTATTTGTTTAGCCAATTTCACAGTCATTGGAATGTCGTTGTGTATCAAATAATTTGTTGTGAGATCAAGTGAATGATAAATGTTTAAATGCACAATTAAACTTTCAATTGAAGATAATATTTTTTTACATATATAACACTTCATATTTATAAATTTATGAAATGTGTATAGTATACATAAGTAACATAAATATTTGTATGTATAATAATGATTTTTTATAATATACTTTTCTTAAATTTCATTAAAATTATTGTATTTATAAGAATTCTTTTTTTTAACAATGACACCGCACTTATAATCAACCACAAATGAAATAAAGCGTTCGCAAAACAAACTTAACTATTCTTGCATATGTTTTTTTTGTGCGAAATGAAGCAATTTCTTCACTTTTACATGCCTTTATTCAATTTAAAGAAAATCAAATTGTTAAAACTAACGAAATTTCTTCAATTCCACTGTCATTTCTTCAATTCTACGTAGTTTTAGTTATTTCAAAAATCTTATTCAATTCTAATATATGAAATTAGTTGAATTCTATGAAATTTCTTCAAATCTACAACATTTAGTTCATTAAGTCTTCTTCTTGTTTTAACGAAATTTTAACTGATTAATATTCAAAACAACACTTTTTTGGGAGTTAAATTAACAAAATTTATTAAAATAAACGATACATTATTCTAATTTACTCCCTTTAAAGACGTTAATTTAACTATTTTAGGTGTAGTTTTGATTACCATGCGATTCTACTATTTTACCACTGTTTTAACTAAAATTTAGTTTATTTAACAGAGTTTTAGATACTATTTTAACTAATTTTTATTCAAGCCAACAGATTGTATTTTACTACATTTTTAACAAAAATCTATTATTTGTTTTGAAGAAAAATTGTTTATATTAATAAATTTTCTTTACATTTGAATAAAAAGCCAGTATATTTAACGATTTTTTCGTTAAGGGTCTACTAAATTTTTTCGTTAATATTACCTACGACATTTGGTTCAGTGTAACAAACCCAAAAAGTTTGTCTCAAGTAGAACAAAAATAAGCAAATTAGCTAACATGTGCATAATTAGTAAAGAATAAACGACAATGGTAAGTCTGTTGTAAATTAGAGATGGTAAATTTGGGCTTTCATTACAAAACATGTTTCAGCAAAATTGAAATACGATGAATCAAAACAATTCACGTATTCCATTTGCAAGAAAGTTTCGTATTTAAGGCAGAAATCTACATCAACTGACACCACACGCAGTGGACCAACGCAGAAGAACGCTGATGATGAAGGTTTAGTGGCCTTCGAAAACGTCTGGCTGTTCCGTTCAACTATGTGTTGTCAGAATATTTACAACTAACTTGGATGTTATTTGTTCATTAATAATTATCACATGTAATTTGGCTTAAAAAGCGTTACGAACTTTAGCCCGTTCAAATCAAAAATATAGAAACAAATTAAGTTCAGAAAATCATTTCATTACGAATTTTCATTGAAAAGTGTAATAAGTGTAAAAATTTTTTTTTTCGGAAAAGAAAATGCCATAAATTAAAATTGTATATTCCTTGACTTTCCTTGTAAGACTCTATTTTTTTTAAAACAACATTTACATTCACAGTGTTGTAGATAATTGCAAACCTAAGAAGCTGCGAGCTTCAAATTATTGACTCGAAACTCACTGCAATTTTTAAAAGTATTACAAAAGTATTTGAATTTAAATGACACTTTTTATGCTACAGTAATGGAATAGCAGTTTTGGTTTTCATTGTAATGGTGTTTATTTCCGATATTGAGACTTTCTTTGGAGTGTATATCCGTCTAAATAAGCATAATAAGAAATACTGAAATATTTAGGGAAGTTTAACCCCAATCCTTTAACGATATGTATATTTATCTTAAAATATAAACTTAAAAAGCAATTTATAACTTCAACCTCTAAAGAATCATGGGTTCGATTGCTGCAGAATTATGTGGTCTGTTTCGCAACATAATTTGAAATGGTATTTGTAACATTTAATTAAAAACTAAAATAAAAAACTTGTAAAATATAACAGCCACCGTTTGAAAATACGTACACTTTTTCCTAACATCATACTTGTATTTTATAAAAAAAATAAATGCTATTCTGTGAATATATCTAATACTAAGTTAACTCACACCATTTTAAAATGAACTTCTAACGCATCTGTCATTAGACATGTCAGTCAGATAAACATAAAAACAAATCTGACCATCATATTTAAATGACATATGTTGACAATTAAATGTCACTTTATTTTTTTAATTAAAGAGAACTACACACTCACACAAAAACAAACAAACAAACAAACAAGAAAAACAACATCAGACGCTAAATTAATTCCATTAAGTTTTCGTTAACAATTCAACACACACTGAAACAATATTTATTTAAATCAACATTTTCACATGAACTAATGACACTAATGTTTGTCAAAGGAAACAAAACTGCAACAAAAGCTTAAAAATAATAATGAAAAAGAAAGAAAGAAATCAAAAATTTTTATTAAATATTCACTAACATTGAACGACACTAGCAATATCCCATACATATGATCTTACTATGAATGCAACCCAGTTAATTGTTTTGTGTCATTTGATGTTTGAAATAATCCTAAAGGCAAACTAAAGTGACGGGACAGGTATCGCTACGAGGTCTCACATTTTTCTAGGAAGCTGTTATGAAACTTTTTACACACCCGTTGACATGTCATTGAACTAAACAGAAAAAATATTCTATGTTGGTTTGTTACTTGCCACTTTCTGTCATATTGACTTTTAATATTTTTTTTCAACAGGGTTACCCAGTGGACTAGTGGGAAGTGTGTTAGCCCATCTGCGTGTGAACCTTAAACTCGATTGTCCTTGCTGTTGTGCGTTATACCAGCGATAGTTGTAAACACTTCTTCATTCTATGGAATTTGCTTCGACCAAAGCAGGGATATGCTTATCTACCATATATTTTGAATTTTAAAACTATTGTTTAGTATGAAGAATTTTTGTTTGTTGTTGGTTAAGCAGGTCTATAAGAATTTCGTTTCTGCTCAAGCAGCCCATCAGTAGGCTTCAACAAAAAAATACTTAAAAATACGAAAAGACTTCATATATTTTTAGAAAACTCTAAAAATGTTATTTATAATTACGTACATACAGATAATAAGTTAAAAATCCTCAAACAAAACCATTAACTAAATATTGTTTTTTTTCAATGCACTAAGAATCCCAAATTATTTTTATACTATTCAGTAAAATATTTTTATACAAATACATTGAAATTGGTTATTGGTGGGTAAGTTGGTTAATATTAGACCCCTGGAAAAGACCATGAGGAATTTTTCAAATGCTTTTTATTCTAAAACAAACATTAAACAACACTGTTGGCAACACATTTGTTTCACTTATTGCAGGTATAGGAGTTAAGAATAAACTACTTCGTGACGGAAGAATTTGTGATACATGCATCTTCATACGCATGGGCGTGTGTACAAGCGTCATAGGGTGATCGATTATTCTACTTTTTCCAGAAACCGGTTTTCGAATAGTTCGAATATTTGAAATTACGAACAACCCGGTTTCGGGTTTTACAACTCAGGAAAAACCAGTCAACCGGTTTTTTTATATAAGAAAAGTATTATACAAAAGTTTTGATTTTAAATTGCTTTAGAAAAAAAAGATTTAACCAAGAAAAGTTTTGGATGAGCAAGCACTACTGACTACCTTCGGACTTTTAAGGCACTTCGCTTAACCTTTGCCACAACCACTACTTTGTGCCACAACGCTCAAATAACTGTCACAATCTGATGTCATCTAAAATATAAAATTTTATTTTATAAAATATGCAAACTATGCCTACAAATGTACCAGGTGTTTACTTACTAACTAGACCTGAGCACGAGCCATTTGCGTGCTTAATTTTCTTGATGCACATTATATAATTTCTCTCTCTTTTTAGTGCTCTTGATTTTATGAGAACACTAAAACTGTTATTCCCTTTTATCAAAAGCCATCAATCAAGCGACAGCATTATTTATTGTAGTGACGAAGCATATTTCACTATTGCATACCGATTAACAAATGTAAAAATATGTGTATGTGTACAAGAAAAAACACCAACGTAGATTCTTTCAGCATGTTATTTGGCATGTGATACTGTTCTAAGTTTTATAATTTACTAATTTAAGACTCTAAAGAATAAAATACCTATAAAAATAATATCACAATAAATATCTGTAATTGTAAAAAGTTTTATTATCACTTAATATTTTATGAAATTTTGAATTTGTAAAATGAAGTACGGTGCACTACAAAGTGTAAATAAAAATATTTCACACTTGTCACAATTGTTTTTTTCAACTGTTGTACAATAGTTTGTTTTTGTTTCCTTACAATTACCACTAAAAACAATATTGACTTTGGAAAAATACAATATTGTGGACTTTTCCACAGCTAGTTCAATTACTTACATATCAGATTTAAGATGTATTTAATTATATTCATATGTACTTATGTACATAGGTAAAAACTAATTTTATTGCAAAATATACAAATCAAAAAGAATTCGACTCAGCCGATTTTAAATTGTAAAAAATCGGACTATTGGAAATTTGAAAAATCAACATTTTTAAAATTGGGTTTTAAAACCGGTTGAAAAACGGAATCGATCCCCCTAATGTTACACGTGTGTGTGTAACCTTGCGTGTATGATATCTAATTTTTTACGCACATACAAACGCACACATGCATTGGCATTAGTTGTGTGCACTTGCTTTAACCCTGCACCATCATACTTCGTCGTAATGACGACGCTCGGTTTTATTTTCGATTTAAAACATATTTTTTGTGTTTGTTTTGGATTCGTTTTTCGTATAGCGTTGGCCGCTAATATTAGTTACTAGAAACTAATGTTGCTTTTTTAGTTTAATAAGTTTATTATAAGAATCTACAAAACTTAATGGGAAAAAATTTTAATATTTCATACAATTGATGCTATAACTTCTATGTTTTAAGAAAAAAGGCCAATTGAAAGACGGCTGTGCAATGTTAATTTTACGTTAAACAATTAAAAAAAATATATGATTTCCATTATAGGTATAATAATTAAAAACTAACTAAATATCAATAATAAATCTATTTTGGTACTTATTTTTGCTCACGACGTTTTCTATTGGCTCTTGAAATTTGTTGTAGTCGATTCGACGAAGTATGACGTTTGCGATATAAAAATAAGTATGATATTCTAGGGTTAAAAAACCACCCTTAAACACATAATAGCTTAGCATCTACATCAGTGATGTCCAAAATAAAAAAGAAAAGTTGTCTCATTCGTCTCTGAAGTACATAGAAAAAAATAACTGTTTGGAAGAAATGCAGTTTAGTAAAGCTGTTCAAAACAAATTGAAAGGAGCCTATGTGATAGAAAATTAAAAAATTTGGAATTAAAATTAAATAAAACAGTTGGGGGCGAACCATATTTTACGAGTTACGGGGCTGTGAACTTTTCATAGGAAAAATAAATTTTTAAATAACTTATCTGATAGAAATTTTAAAAATAAGAACAAAATAAAAAAAAAAAATTATGTACGACTTATATTTCCCGAGTTATTGGTCTTTTAAATTTTGGTATTAAATGTAGTTTAGTGAAGCTGCTCTTTTAATACATATTCATTTTTTTCCTTAAAATTTTTGTAACATAAAACACATTGAATATCGCAAAAGCATTACTCATAATAGAATAATTTTCGAATACCACTTTTTTACTTTCTCTGTATCTATAAAGTATTGAATACACCCGCTACGCATGTGTTATCGTTGCTGTCTCATTGATGACTAACTGAAAGAGAATAAGAATGTGTGATTTTATTTTGCACAATTGTGCCAAGAAACTGACTTCATTGATCTACGTCTTACACACACACACACACTCAAACGCATAGTATACAAAACAACAGGCATACACGCATCAATACTACTTCTTTTGATTGTTTGTTACGAAAAAGAAATCTTCGCGACGTCGCTTGTAAACACTGATATACGCGAATATGAATACATACATCGTGCTTCACTTATTAAACGACAGCATTTATTATTGGTTTAGTATAATATATGCCACGAGAATACATATAAAAAACAATTCGTATTTACATTTTAAGACTGTTTACGCAGGCCTCTAGTTCCTATGAAAATTTGTGTTCCTAATGAAAATCATTAGGGAACCTTTATCTACAAATTTCTTGGAGCAACTAGAGATATTCGTCTATGTTCTGGTTCCCCACTTATTTTTAACATGTTTTCTTGTGAGATCGGATGTTAAAACATATTCGACACCTGTTTAAGTTGAAATCTAGGAAATAAAAATTGATAGTATGTGTTCTAGCATCCGAATTTAAAAGAAGAAAAAACAACTTGGAAATTGACGATTTTAAATTTTTAGATTTTTTTGTTTTCATTCTTGAGCAAAAAACTCGTACTCTTTTGACAAGATGCTAACAAGTGAAAATAATAAGAGTTTTTTTTTTGAAAGTGTAAACGAAAATATCTAAAAGTTTGAAATCATCGATTTAAAAATCGTTTTTATCTTAATTCGCATGCTAGAATACATGCTATTAATTTTTATTTTCTAAATTTCAACTTAAACAGGCGTAGAATGTGTTTTAACATCCGATCCCACAACATTTGAAAACGATGTTGAAGCTATAACATAGAGGATTATGTTAAACTTTTCATTAAACAAATAAGAAGAAGTTCAACTAATATCCAACTTGAAACAAGAACTCAATAATCAATTTTCTGCTGGGATACTATAATAATTAAAGCTAAAATAATGAGTGTTTGTGTCTATGCAAATATTGGCCCCTTTAATACACAAAAACAGTATAGAAATATGTAGTTTTTAATAAATAAAATAAGAAGTGGATAGTAAAATTGTCATTATGTTGTGTTTAATTAAATAGCAAAATATAACAAACACTTCGATTGTTCGCAAGTATATAAATTAAAAAAAATTTCACTTTATTGTTGTGTATGTCTATGCAAAATTCACTTTAACAAGTATGATGGTTTTCTATTTATTTATTTATTTCTTTTTATAAAACTAATGTTTAATAAGACATGGAAACTACTCTTTACCAGATATGTACAATATTTTGAACAGTGAACACGGTTCAATTTTTTACATGAGTGTACATAGCCTTGAGCATAGATGATGTAGACGTACATAGATGATTTCCTGAGCTTGGGCTTAAAGCATTAAACACATAGACCGGAGCAAGCGGCCGACTACAATCTGTCAAAACTATAATACGCACAATTACATGCAAACGATTATTTTAACGACTTCGCAGCTTCACGACAACTTTAATCACTGTCGCCCACTTAAGCTAATTAATATTTTGTAAGCGACTGTGAGCAAACATATAGTGCTGCAAATATAATACAAGACGTGAAATGAAAATTTTTAAACATTATTTAACAGAAAGTATGTATATTACAAAATTCATAAGAATAACTAAATTAATTCTCCTAAATTTTTAAATAATATAATGACAGCCTTATTTATAAAAATTATTAAGGCTTTATAAAGGCTTAATATGAAAAATTTTGTATGAAAATTTAAAAATAAGGCTATTATATTTGAAATACGTAATTCTATTTTTATAAATGTGAAATATTTGAAAGTAGCATTACTAAAATATGTATTTATACTTCAATTTTAACTGCTTATGACTCTGCTTTCGTTGTCGATATAATTAAGTATCTGACTACACGGTGGCGATTGCGGTCAACAGTATATATATTCGTATTGCTGGGCAGCCTGCAGTGGTCTATGTATTTAGCGTTTAAATAAAAAAAAAAGATTATCCTCTTAAAGCTTTCAAAACTGAAATGCCCTCTGTCTGACAAACGATCAGTATACAGCGGGCCTAATTACGAGTGTCATATTTCGGCCTCGGCTACGACGACTTTTTGTTACAATAAAGAAAATATGTTTTAATGTCTTTCAGTTTATTAATCAATCGTCGTAGCCAAAATCGAAATACGACACTCGTAATAAGACCCCGTAATTTCTGGTTAATGGATTTTTTAAAAATGCATGACTTTTGAAATATACAAAAAAAAAATAATTGATCCGTAATTGATTCACTAACGAAGTTCCATATTTTTTAAATAATTTGGTGATTATATCAATTAGTAGAAGATCAATTAAATGGAAACTACTGTATTATTAAATGCTTTTTTGATAGTTCAGATATGTATTAGGCTTATTTATAAAAATCGCAGCATATGTTGACCTGATTCCATTTGAGGATAATACTTATGTCTATTTTATTAAACAATCGTCGAAGCCAAAGTCGAAATATGACACTCGTAACTAGACCCAGTAATATCTGCTTAATTGATTTTGCATGACTTAATTGAATTAACCGGATAAAAAAATTATTCTTTAATTGATTCATTGTTGACCTGATTCCATAAGAGTTATATCTATTTTATAACCTTATTTACATTTAAGCTGTTTCGCAGTTTCTTTCAGGCGATCGAGCAAACTATCTTACTTTAAGGAGGCCTTAAACAGCAGGATGAGCTGCATGTCATTTTAGATATTGAGGACTCGAAAATCAAAAACACAAGAATTTCTATGAATTTTCAAATTTTAAAACTCCTGGCGCCTTAAACATAACATTTTTCTTAGCATAAAAATACCGTTGAATTTTTTTTATTTAAAAATATTTCCATTGACTCCTTAATACTCAATCAGGTAACTACCAATTAAAACCCTGGTCCTTATGTAA
Organism: Tachina fera; assembly: GCA_905220375.1. Lineage (NCBI taxonomy): Eukaryota > Metazoa > Arthropoda > Insecta > Diptera > Tachinidae > Tachina > Tachina fera. Next base: position 62,492,010 of record LR999964.1, read on the forward strand.
GTTTATCTTTACTATTATACTATGCAAAAATTTCATATGTATTCTAAGAAAATGCTGCGTTATTTATGAGAAACAAAATAATCAATGTGATTTGAAATTTTTTTTTAATATTGGCTTATGGTAACTAAAATATGATATATAAATTTTTGACTCTACTGTATTTAAAAAAACTGCATCTATAGTAGTGGAATTACTAGTTGTGGGGGTTTGTTGAGAATTGCTCATATGCAAGTGTAAAACGTCAAATAACAATTTTGATAAGGCCTGCGACTGTGAGTTTGCAATATTTGTATTAAAATCTTTACCCATAATAATTGACATGAGATGGAGACTGTTACCCAATTGTCGTGCACCAGCTTCATGTACGTAATGAAGATATGTTATAATATAATATTATAAATTCTTTATAAGGAATGCTATATCTCTTTTAAACAAATATTTGACATTTAAAACGCTCTTATATTTAAAAACTTATATTTATTTTATTTAATTTATATTTTTCAACTTTTTAACAAAATTATCCTCACTGGCAACACTATTAAGCTTCGCAAGCAATTTCTATTAAAATTAACATTGCTCCTGAAGGTATGCTTTAAAATTCGGTTGAGTGTATTTCTATGCAGCTATTAAGTTTCTCTTTACTTCTTGTTCGTATGATTACACTAATACACTCATACATAGCTCACATCGATTTGATAACGCTTTACGATCTTATTTTTTATATTTTTATTGCGAGAAAGATTTTTACCCCCCCCCCACCCATTATAGATGTTTACATATCAAAATTAGGTACAAAATAAGACTTGCATTGTGCGACACCGAGTTCAAAGAAAAAGAAGTGACAAGCTTAGCAATAAGACTTGTGTACTGTGAACTAGGACTAAACACCTTTGGTTATTTAGTTTTATTTGAAGCAGAATGGAACAACCGCTGGAGACGAATGAAGAGAAGTTCATATTTAATAATGTTTTGTGCCCTTGTCCCATTCAGTATAAGCATATTTCCAAACTTTTAAGGACTATACAGTGCAAACTCTAACTATTTAATTTTGTTATTTCTTTCTCTATTTATACTATGTATGTACTATATACAAGATGTTGCGTACTATTTATCAACACACATACATACATATGTATGTGTGTACGTATATTTTTAGTTTAAATAACTAAATAAAGAAGAGCTAGAGAAGGTCTCTGCTTTCTGTTCGTATGATTACACTAATACACTCATGCATAGCTCACACCGATTTGATAACGCTTTACGATCTTACTCAAAATTTGTGAATGTTATTTATTTGATTTATTTATAATTAATGGTAAATAAATTTTCAAATTAATATTCGATTATAGGGACTAGCTGCAGTGGCCTTCGTCCGTACCAAGTTATAATTATAGACTAAAAATATTGTTTACATTTCACATTGTAGTGTTTATAAATTTTTAATGACTTTACACACAGAAAAAAAAACAATGTAGAATCGTTAAAAATAGGGTTAATTTTATATTTTTTGGCATTGATTTAGCTTCATGTGTGTTTCATGTTAATTTAACATGATGTATAGTAATTGTCCAAAAAATTTTTTCCTTATGAAATAACTTTAATTTACCTTGAATTAACATTTAAGTACTGTTAAAATCAAAATGAAGAATCATATTGAATCAAAGTTATTTGAAGTTAGATCAACATGAATTTAATTTAATGTAGTAATTGTATTTCATTAATTATTTAACTTAATTGTGGTGGACATACACATTAGAAAAAATTTTGTGTACATAAATTAAATTTTGTTTCCCCGGCCAAGATTTGAAGTCGGAACTCATCGCGTGGTAGTCAACTGCTTACCCCTGCAGCCACAACAAATTTATATATTCTTAAGATACACATTAAATATGTACCATCTTGAATAAAATTATAATTTAACGTTATTTCTTATCATTTATGTGCAAAGTTTTAGTTTAAGTTAAAAAAAAGAACAAAATGCTTTTTTCTTGAAAACTTTTAATTAAAAAAAATATAAAAAACTTTAACTTGACTCCAGGATTCGAACCTGCGATCCTCCGAATGCAAGACCAACACACTCTCTACCAACCAGCAGCAGTTTTTTGGCTGTTTACAAAAAAAACAACAACAATACAAAATCAACAACAACAACTAAGCACAAAGTGTATTGCAGCTATGAACAAAGCAAATAACCACCAACACACTCAAAACACCCCAGTAAAAAAAGGGACTCCAAAAAAGTCATAAAAATGTAGAGTTTACGATGCGGAAGTACTGCAAATTTCGATCCGATCTAATGAATTTTACATGGGGTTGTCATTGCAAGAAGTTCTCTTTTTCGATGCCTGGCCACCGAATTGGAAGCGATATTAAGAAAAATTCCTTTTTTTATGTTCTATGATAATATTTTCATCTAGGAAAAAGGGTAAATAGTTGCCTTTTTTAACAATTCGTTTCATTTTATACGAATTTAACCCCGAAACAGTATTTTCATGTAAATTTAAACAAGTTATTTGCTCAATTTTAGATTAAAAATAGTTCACAAATTTCTTTAAAGAAATTAATTTTTTTTAAATTCTGGTGAGTATTTTCTAACACTATGGAGGAGTTAAAAGGTTTTGTGTGACTAAAATAAGCTTCTACATGGTTTTTTGCTCACTCTTGGCAAATTAAAAATATCGATTTTTTGGAAGCAATGAAAATGTACTTCCACTAGAATGACTTCCATTTTTTTCACTGGGACATAGTAAATTTAATGTGATTTTAATGAATTTGAATTAACCTTTTTGCATGTTGATTTTACATTGGTATTTTTTTCTGTGTGTAGTTAAATGATGTTGTATCGTTGAAACAGGATAATAGATGTGGCATTGTGAGGTTGATTTTGAACTGTGGACATAATGGCTGGTTCTCCTTTTTCAAAAGATGATGATGTGTTAATTTACTATGACCAAGCCTTAATCGTGTTAAAATTATTTGTTGATATTTTGGTATATTAACCGTATAGTTGGGTTTTTGGTATGAAGGGTTTATTGTTTTATAATACAAGTTGGGAGAATGTGTGATAGACTGTTGGTTTTGACCCTTTATTTGTTTGGTTATGTATCTTTTAATATAATTTTTTGCATAATTATTTTGAATTACTATAGGACATAGAACGGATTCTTTCGCTGTTCTGTCTGCCAACTCATTTCCCAAAATGCCTTCTGGTGTATAAAGTAACTTGATATTTTTTTGCCTGAGTAACAATTCACGAACTTTGGTAATTAATGGGTCGTTATTGATGGTATTTTTGAGGGCGTTAATTGCTGATAGACTGTCGGAGCATACGATAAGTTTTTTACTGGATGGTTTTATTTTTAGTGCTTCTTCAATGGCAGTAAGCTCTGATGTAAAAATCGAGGTGAATTGTGGTAACAAACCTTTTTTGATTATGAGACCATTATCTTTAACAATTGCAAAGCCGTTTCCGGCTTTCCGCAATACTAAAATGTCCATTTCTTTCGTTTCCACTCATTGAAAATGTTAAGATGATATTCTTTTAATACTTCATGGTTAGTGTTGTTTTTGTTAGGTATGTTGAAATCTATAAAGAAATCGGAGATATTTTTCCAAGGTGGATGAGTTATACGGAAGGATGGTGGATTATTTAGGTAGATTGAAAATTCTTTCGCTGAATCATGAATTGCTGCTATTGTTGTTTTTATTTTGGGAGCTCTGAGTTTGATATAGTTCTTAGAGTCTTCAAAAATAATATTATGTCTATGTTGCGATATCTTAATAATCTTCTTACTTCTGAGTTTTTTGTATCGGTCTTTTACTGACGGAAAGTCAAACTCGTGTAGCATATTATTTATTGGTGTCATATAAAAAGCTTTTTTGATTGACCTAAGGGCAGTATGGTAGTACTTTTTAATTGGGGACAAATTTGATTTCGCCGCTTTTCCATATAGAATGAGACCGTAGTCTATCTTGCTTAAAATTATTGCCTTTAAGATATGTTTAAGTGTGTTAGTATGGCTTTGACTTGAAGAGCCGTTGATGCACTTTAAAATATTTAACCGTTTTGCGAGATCGGAAGAAAGCTTTTTTATGTGATCGTTCCAGTTCAGTTTTTTATTAAATGTTAAGCCAAGGATTTTAAGTTGTGTTACATTTTCAAAGTTGTAATAATTTATTTTAAAGGTTGACGCAGTGCAATTATAATTATTTTCGACAAATATGCAGATGTTTTGATTTTGGTTTGGAGATTGTTGCACCCGACGTAGAACATCAAGTGTTTAAGTCTCTCATTAGCTTGTTAAGATTATTTTGAATTATATTGGGGTCATTTACTTTTGTATATAAGTAGAAATCATCAGCATAAATACAGTGGAAAAATTCCTTATGTTTTGACATGATGTGATTGATTTTCTCGAAAGCTTTAAGAAATAGTACAACAGACAATGGTGAGAACTGAGGAATACCATTGTCGATTTTCTTACATGTCGATTTATAACCATTATTTTTAACTATGACACATCTGTTTGTCAGAAAAGATTTGACGTATCCATATATATTGCCCCCAACTTTCCACTCTTTTAATTGGTTTAAAATGGAATGAGTACCTATTTTGTCATATGGGTAATTCCAGAAAAAGGTCAATAGAAAAAAAATTTTTTTTGCTTAAAAATTTTTGTTGTGCTTTAAATAATAAAGCATAAAGTTCTATACTTTACAAATGTAAAAGCGTTTTTAATTTGTGAAATTTTTTGAGCAAAATATTTGACTTTTAAAAGAAATATTCTCTTTGCCGAATCTTTTTTTAGCGATTATTTAAAGTAATTTGTATTATTTTTCTCTTTTTGTAATTTCCAAATTTCCTACTAACAACATCTGCATTAGCAGAAAAAAGAAGAATGAAGCTCTAATAAAGGAAGTTGTTTGAGGTTTCTTCCACCTATACCTTAATCTCGCATACGTCGCATAAAATCAATATTTATTAACTTTTTTCAGTATAAGCGTTTGTTAATGTTTTATTACTTTTTAATTGAAGTTTAATCATTATTAGAAAGGTTACTGCGTTTAATTTTCATGGGAAAAAAATGTCGCGTCCGCATTGTCGCGTCCGTATTTGTACTTTAACCATTAAAAAAATTAAAACAAAATTTTTATGTTTCATAAATCTACACATAAAAGATCTTCTTTCACCTTCATTTATAAATTTACAAAAAAAAAATTCTTCATCAAATTTCGCTGAATTATGTATATTTTTATAAGTGCTCAAAAATAACTTCTATTTTTGTAGCGCCCGTTTCTTGCTGACATTTGCATTTATCTTTTTACTATGTTATTGATATCGCCCAACATTTTTTCTTAAATATGCTACTCCTTCATTGCTTTAAAATACTAAAATATAAATTAGATCTTTCCATTCCTAGTTTCTAGTTTTTTGCTCAAATAAAAATAAATTCAGTGAAGTGCGACTTTGACCCGCGCACGAAGGGTTCCGTAGGGGCACGAGATATGTAATTCAATACGAACATAATTTTGGCATTTTTTTCGTTTTTGGGTTTTTTCGGCTTTAAGCGTTTTTTTAGTTAGTTTTTGAATTTATTAGCGCTTTCTGAGTTTTGGCACTTTTTTTCACGTTTTGACGATTTTTTTTTTGGGTTTTGAAGTTTTTTTAATTTTAGAAATTTTTTTATTTTGGCGATTTTTTTTACTTTTGGCGTTTTTTTCATATAGGTGTTTTTTTTGGTTTTGACGATTTTTTTTGTTTTGGCACTTTTTTTCGTTTTGAGGATTTTTTTCGGTTTTTGGCGTTTATTTTAAATTTTGGCGATTTTTTTCGTTTTGGCGATTTTTTTTAAATTTGGCGATTTTTATTTAATTTTGGCGATTTTTTTCATTTTGGCGATTTTTTTTCATTCAAACGATTTTTTCGAATTTGGCGATTTATTTTAGTGCTAGATTTTTTTTAATTTTGTCGATTTGGCGATTTTTTAAAATTTTTGGCGATTTTTTTCAGGTTTTGGCAATTTTTTTCGGTTTGGCGATTTTATAATTTTCGGATTTTTTAGTTTTACCGTTTTTGAAAATTTCAAGAGTTTACCTCTTACGGTTTTCAAGATATAGCAAGTTGTCAAAATTACATAGTCAAAATTGCATTAACTGATGGACCACCCTTTAATTTAAATTTTTTAATATTTTAATGTTTATTGTTGTATATATTTATATATATTGTTGTATATATAAAAATACACTAATTTTACAAATTTCAAGTGTCAATATACATATGTACATACAATTGTATGTATATTACATGAGATTTTAACATTTTCGTCGCTCGTTTTGGAGCACCCTTTAATTTCTAATTCTCATGTAATTGTTGTTGTAGTGGCAAAGGTTCTACATACTCTGTCCAAATTTCAGGTCCGTAGCTCTTACGGTTCCTCAGAAAATACCGTGTGACGGACAGACGGACAGCGTAACGAAAACAATAGGGTTCCTTTTTTCACCTTTGGTGTACGGAACCCTAAAAATGTGCCTTTTCAAAGTCTATGTTGAGAACTGAGCAGTAGTTACAAGTAGATAATTGTTTGGCAAGGTAGAATTCTAAATGTATTAATGTGTCTGTTGTACAGAGGTTTGAGTGCCGTCTGCTTGATACTGATGAGCTTGTTCTGAAAAATAAACCAGCATAATCTCCTCGCTATCATTTTTTCCAAAACTTTACTTATACAAGGTAGCAGTGATATCGGTCGATACGAATCACTGTCGAATCTGCTTATATTATCTTTTAGCAAACAAATGCCGTCAGCTATTTTCCAACTGTGTGGAATAATACTACTTGAAAATATTAAGTTAAAAAGATTTAATAAACGCAATTTGAAAGTATCTGAGGAGTTTTTGATTATTGAGTATGTGATTTTATCATCTCCTGGGCAATTATCTTTTGTTTTGTTAATGGCTATGTGAAGGTCAAAAATGGTAAAAGGTGTTCCTATCTCCTGGGCAGATTTAGTTAGCTTTGTAGGTTTGTAATAATAATTTTTTTGAGGAGTCCTTACAATTTAGGAAATTTGAGTCAAAGTTAAAATCAGCTGACGCCGTGGCAAATTTTTTTGCCAATAGGTTCACAATATCTTGGGACACATTTGTAATTGAACCGTTGTTTTTATTTGAAGGTTTGTCCGAGAATATTCTACCTCTTTGCCATATCTTTTGTATTGGAGTTGTTGGAGTAATATTGGCAGTGAATTACTTGTAAGCTTGGAATTTAACTTCTTTAATTTTTTTCTTAAATACTGCATTTATTTTTTATATTGAATGATATTAGTCAAAAGGTTCGGATTTAATCCCTTTCCATAATTTATGTGAATGTATTGTGAAAGATATTTTTACCCCCTAGCGTATAGAGGTTTACACATCAAAAATATTTATTTCTTCTTCCACAACCTTTTTGAGGACTTAAGAAATTTTAATAAGCAAATTAATTTTTTACGAACTGTAATTTTGATTATAAACTACTTTTAGCCTAAAAAATTGGCACCAACGTTTGACCGGATTGGCCATCACTATCTTTCGTTTTTATTTTATATTTATTTATTTCCAGCATATCCATTGAGATTTGATTATCTGATATTGTTATGAATATCTGTAGTGTAAACACGATGTTGTTGCTGCTGCTGCTGTTGATTCTGATGTTGACACTGACAACGTCTCCAATGCTCATAATTTAAGGCCAAATTAAGAAATGTTTATTTCGATTTAAAAATGAATAGCAATCGAAAGAAAACAAATTTTTAATGGATTTTTTTTATACATGCAAAGTGATTCTTAGAAAAAATGATCATTCCACTAGAGTTTCGTTAATGACTGGCTGCCTTTGTTTTTTAGCAGGGATTCAAGAATCTTTTGTGTTAATGTGAAGAAGGTGTTGTTAGACAAACAATTCACATTAAGCAAATATTTGCATGACTAATGTTTTTGGTGCTCTTGTTAGCTATAATTTAGTTTTTAATGTTGTTGTCCCTTAAAACAACTCATAAACTGCTGAATCTCGTACTTGTGACCATTTCTTGAATAATAAGAAGAAACAGTAAAATAAATAAATCCAAATACTTTTGGGTTGCAGTAATCAATTTTATTTTGTTAAAAAAAATTAACGAAAGATGATTTTGGTGCGCTAGCAAATGTGACAACAAATCATTTCATAAAACCCTTGTTAAGCAGAATCTTTAGAGTTGTGCCTTGGGCCCCACTTGGCCTTAAAAATAAAAGAAAAGAACAACTTTTAAAAAGAAATATATTCAAATGTTAAAACAGAATGTAATTATTCCTATTATGGCACCAATTAATTATTATTTGAGTAGAAAAAAGGGGTTTAATTAAATGACTGGCATCCTTGAACGAACCGACCAAACAAAAAGGAACCCACGCAGCAATAAGGTGGAAATTTTTCCACATGACTACATATTTAATGGAAAAAAATGCTCAACATTTCGAAATTTCAATTAAAAAAAATCACAAAATAATTGAACATAAAAAACGCATTAAAACTGTTTCGCTAGCATTTTTTCTTTCTTTTTTTTTGGAGAAAAAAACCAAAACTTTTTATTTAATTCGTTTAGACTGCCCCTTAACTCTTGCGTTAAGAACGTTTGCTTAAAATACAACCCTTTTTCTTCTCCTTTTATTACCTTAACGTTAAGTGTTGTATTAACGAAAGTGGCAGTGCGAAATGGAAATTGCTGTAGTTAAAAGAAATACTACATACACTTAAAATTGAAATGACCCCAGGGGTGGTTTATAGATGTTTTGCATTTTGTTTTTTCTTCTTGATTTTAACATTTATTCTATTTCTTTGCTCTTTCATCTCTTTATTTGGTGTGGTTTATTTAATTCTTTTTTGTTTCTGTTGACCTAAAGAAGTGTAATTATTTTGTTGGTTGTTGGTAACCGCAACCAACTTAAAAATTATTTCCTTAATTTTCATTTAGGGTAATTTCTTAATAAATTTGATTTTTATTCCGCGTAAAAATGCTGTTAATGTTTAATGACCATCTAAATTTTCGTTTTAATACTTTTATAGCCTTTTATGGCCACCAGAAATTAAGGATACGTAAATGGCAAAAACAAAATGCTAAACCTAAAATTTATGTAAATGCACACACCCATAAACAGAAACAAGCAAATATAATTAATTTTAGTAACTTTTTGATGACTAAAAATTACTTTATTAAATTTAGCTATAATTAGATATATTATTCCCATAGAAAAACATATTAAAATCTATGAAAACCATATTGATGCAATAGGAAATATTAACGATAGTAGTATTTAGTAATGTTGAAATTTTTTTTTTCAATGTGGAAAATAATTCATATTGAATTCTTATTTAACAATGTTGTCGTCTTATTGATATGATATGATTTACATATCGCTGTTAACAAGTAGAAAGGCCTTAACTCGTTTTTTCATGAAATTGAGCTTTTCAGAAATTCCAATACATTTAAAATAAATACACCTCGTCACGAAAATTTATTGTAATAGTTTGAAAAATAACACTTTCGCAAGCAGTTTTACAAAGCAGTAGTAGAAGCACTTGTACTGTTTATTATTATGTTTTTACCTTCTCCTGTAAAGTTACAGTTAATCGAGGGCCTTTCTACTTGTTAACAGCGATATTAACTTAAAGTGTTGCCTTATTGGCTTGAATATTTTTTTATTCATTTAATATTTTTCAATTTAAATTTCAACTTAATGAAGAAATTAATGATATAAAAATATTAATATAACAAAAATTAAAAAGTTTGAAAATTTTCGAATATATCTAGAGAAGATGCAATATCTTCTAAACGGCTGGACCGATTTTCTTAAAACATGGCTAAGAACCCTCTCGATCAAGTAACCTTTCAAACAGAAAAAGCTAAATCAAAATCGGTTTTTTTTAGTCGGGGGTTAATAATATGTTTTAATTTTAAAGCAATATTGCTTCAATTGAATTCACGGAATATAATTATAAAAAAACTACCTTAATTCAAAGTTGAAGCTAATGGATTTATTCCCTTATGGAGATTTTCCCTGAGTGTATTAATCAACTTTCAACTGCTGACATATCTACGCCTAGGAAGTTTAGCATCAATTAGAATTTAGTCAATTTTGCAGTCTATGCAAATTGCTGTTTGAATTCCAATAACCTAACTTTTATGCAGCTAATTTAATCAATCTGTACGTGGATTGAGTAACTTTTATTACGATAATCATATCGCTGTAATAAAAACAATCAATATTTATCGACTTTGCGATATTCACTGTCCGTAGAAGTAAAAAAGTCAAATCATACTCTCAATGATATTTACTTTTTCTTTAATTCTTTCTTGTGCTTATTTTGATATAGATATAGAATTATATATATATATTATATATATTCTATGTATGATATAAAATTAAATGAAAATTAAACTTCAGCTAGAGATATCGTAAGAAAGGAATTACGGAATCGCTTTGCAAAATATTACTGAATCCAGGTACTGGAATTATCATACGTATTATTTTCAGTGAAAAAATCTACTTGTTATTAAAATGAACACAATAAACTATTTTTTCGAATTTCAATAAGTCTCTGGTTTATATTTACTATTTGAAATTGTAAGTACCTAACTAGTCACAACTATTACCACAATTTATTTATTTATTATTAAACACATATGCAATTAAAAAAACTTACTAATTTGATGGTTAATTTAATAGATACGGACAGTTGAGTGCCAAAGCCTTAATAACAACGAAGTTCAATATATAAGGTTTCAGTTGTGAGTTTTACTGTAAACGCTAAATAACATACATATGTATCTGTACATAACAGAACAAACAAGCGCAAAACTCGTGCAAACAGGTTTATCTGTGCAGACCTATAGTTCCAAGAGGACGGAACCACATGCCACTCAGCAGGCGCTATAATTTATTTACTCAAAAAACTTTTGATGAAAATTTCATGTAATATTCACCAAGATTGTGCGATTTGACCTCATTTTATTATTTGCTTTGGGGTTATGTTACGTCACTTGACTACGTAGACAACATTCGAAGAGTTAAATTGGTGTTGCGGATTGCGCCATCTACGCACTAGCCGTGGCGGCCACATAGCAGAAATCATATTTAAACAATAATTTCATAAAATTTTATTTGCAGTAAAGCCCATTTCATTGATATTAAAAATATATTTCCTTGTTTTATTACGATTGAAATTTGTGTCACTCTATAAAAAACACCCTTTATATGAGTACAATTTTGGCAACGATTGAGAATTGTAGTGAAGAAGTTCTGGTGGCCACTTTGGGTTACCTGAATGGACAGCGCCAGTGTCAAATCATGAAAATTGAATTGCATGATTGCTGAAAAAACTAATTAACTTCGTCCGATGAAGAAAACGAAAGTCAGGACGACTTCGACCAATATCATTGCCCATTGGCCTTCTTTCGACGATGCAAAATAAGCAATTGATTCGAAGCCTACCACAAAAATTTAATATATATTTTTTTTCAATAAATAAAAATAATAACTAAATTCCTTGATTTGTTATTTATTAGTAGCTTTAGCTTCTATATTTCTTTACTATTTATTTTATTATATTTTATATTACACAGAAAAATTATTGCTCTAATTATCCCAGTGGTCGATATCTCGACCAGCAATTTTCACAGGTAATCAATCACTGGCAGAAAAAAACATTTGTTTTCAAAAATGATTTTTATCCAATTTCTAACTGGCCGTGAAAATTTTATTAAGATATTAAAACATTTATGTAGTCTGGTACAAAATCTATTAAATAGTTCGTTCATACGCTGGGTCCAATTTTGGCATACTCTCTCCAAAATATCCATCGGTATCTCACGAATAAACTCTTGAATATTGGATTACTGTGCGTCAACTGTTGCGGACTTGTACCTATAGACATGAGCCTTAACATAGTCCCACAAAAATAAGTCTAAAGGCGTTAAGTTTCACGAGCTAAACCGTCAATTTAACGCGCCAAAACGTGAAATAAAGTGTTCACCGAACTCTCCTTTCAATTGAACCATTATTTCGCATGCAGGCATGTCATAAGCCACCTTCTTGCTGAAACCACATGTCCACTAAGTCTAGTTCTTCCATTTTGGACAGATGTGCAATAGCTTTCCGTGAGCACCTGCCTTGAGGCCTAATCTCACGGGTGCCAAAGCACCGGGTGCTAGGTTAGACGCCAGACCATCGCCCCCATGCACCCTTTTTAGAATGAACCTATGCCCACTCCTCAAAGGCACATAGGTTGCAATCTTTGTATATAGTTATCCCTGTACTATATTCAAGTACCTTGCTTAGGTACTTTGAGCTATCTAAACTCTGCTGCTATGTCGAAGTCATAGCTGCTGCTATGTCCGTGCCCATAGCAGCTTCTGTTGAATGGCAACAGCACCCAGAATAGTGTCTGGCTGACCGCGTCACGTCAATCACTATCATTGATTTAACACTGGGAAGCCAAGACTATTCTCCCAGCGATTTTGGTAGCAACCACAGCCACCACGTTAATTCTCCGGCTTCCACGCTAAGGTGTTGTGTATACACCAATAGCGAGGTCCCCAAGAGAATTTCTCAACCATTGCCGGCACAGCTCAACCACTCATCCGAAAAGAACGCATGCCTGTGTCGCCAAATATCCAGTGCCTACTCCACACATACCAAAATCATCCCTTAAGCCCCGTGGGGTAGGACGAACTCGGCATTTTAGCAAAGAACACTGACGACCACTACATGCACTCAATAACTTCAAAGCAGCTCGGCTGTTGGGCCACCGGCACCCGTGAAACCAGGAGTAGCCTCTGGTGAGACCTCGAAGTTCGACTACAAGGGCTTCACCTCTATCGTCTTTTGAACTCAGGGGCAGCTCTAGGTGACGCTGCACCTAACTGACATCAACAGGACCTGTCTTCGTTTTGTTATAAATATGTGCACATCCTTTGCTCTGTTACTTCAGAGATTGGGTAGTAACAACATAAGTTCTATGGGTAATGTACCAAAGGTACGTCAATGGAAAAAGCCACATCACCCCAGCTAGGGCCCCGGGCTTGCCACACCCATAGGCAAAATAGACTCCCCTGGGGGGCCATTTTGGACAAAAAAAAGGGGTGTAACAAAGACCCAATTGCGGCGAACAGCGCCGAATCGATCATTCGCGGTCACCAATAACACTGGCGGACACAGCTGCGTTATTTTCCGCACTTTACGTACTCGTTTAATGTCTAATAATGTAAATATGGCTAGAAATTTAGTCACAAGATTCCAAACAGCCGCCTCAGAATGTCGCCCAAACTGACCAAAAATTAAAGAAGTGAACGATGAACTTTCTTAACCGAGCATGAATTTTAATAATAAAAATTTAATAATCTACAAGCGTTGTTCATTGGAAAATCGATTCATGGTTAAATTACAGACCGAACTGAACAGTAACATGATACACGCAAACAGCTGAATTCCTAAAAACAGTGTTGTCAAAAAAAATTGCTAAAAAATCTCCCTTTAGGACAAAGAAAAATTCCAAATAAATTAATAATAATTATTCGTGTACATGGGCGGTCTTTGGTAATGGTCTACAATTTCATCTAAAGAATGAAGCTTGCGTTGGTCTATGCAGCACATGACATTTTTATCCGAAACACGATTTTTTTTAAATTTCGGAACCTTTCAACTCGCTCATATTAGTTTCACTGTCACGTATTAAGAAACACATCGATTGAGTCTTAAATGTCCATACTACAATTATTTTCAGGCTTTCTTTTTGGTGCATGTGGAGAGTTTTTCTTAACTTTTAAAAGCATTGAAAAACTAGTTTTTTTGCACTTATTAAAAAGGAAGAACTGAATTTCTGAAACATTATGAAATTTACTTCAGACTCACTGAATAGGTATCAAATAAGAGAATTTCTGCCAAGGCAAATTTCTATAAAAAGCATTAGAAATTATCCAGATTGCACTATTTACAAATTATAAGTTTGAAATCTTTTAGATTTTTTTGGAAGTTTTCTTTTTTGCTGGGAAAGTATTTCTGTCGGTTAATCAAATTCATTTTACTTGCCTATATTGAAACTACTAACTTTAATTGTTAATATACTGTTTTTTGGTAAGAATCTCTGATTTTCCTTATAAACGAAATCCTAGAAACTTGTTGAATGCATAAACCTCTTTTTGGCTGAAGAGGTAAGTGCGCTTGCCTACGAACATGAGAAGAAATTTTCCGACTGTGCTCAATTCCTAGATAAGTTATATGTAGTACAATATTATAAAAAAATTAATTACTATGAAAAATTTTATTATTAAATAAGACGTTTCTTTAAAATTTAATTAAATCAATAAGAATTGAAAAATTTATATTACTGAACTTAAGCACGAATAAGAAATTATTTCTGATTAACATTTTATTATTATTATAAATCAAGTTTCTTTAAGGATGTTAAAGTAATAAATAAACGATTTTCTAGGTGCTGGAAAATTCTACTTCAGCGAATTTGAATGGGATTGTTAAGGATAAGTATTCTATACGTGAATTTACATTAATGAAGGAAGGACTGTGATCCTTAAACTATGACCAGCAGTTATTTCTTTCAGCAAATTTTTAATCAATGAATGAATGAATGAACTTTTGACACTTGGATATAACTTAAACGCAGCTATTTTACCATACCAAATAGAAGTGAATTGGTGATGAATATTGCCTACATAGGAAGTCTGCGTAGAATCGGATAGTTATTATTATTTTAAATCATTTGATACGCTCAAATATTTACGATCCTTGCTCATAAGCTTGTCTTGCTAAACTGTGTCAACTAAGACAGAAATTAATTTAAAGAAAAAAATAAAATAAAATAGTAACAATTGCATGATAATTGCCAACAATTTATGGTTAACATAAATAAATTTCTATTTGGTCTATGCCTCCCCTATATTCAAATATGAATAATTTTCGACGCACCCCAAAATAAAACTAAAACTCTATGGCATTTTTATATGCACGCGTATGTGTAAACTTGGTTAAGTGAAAGCCACAGACAAATATAAAATTTATGGAAACATTTATTTAACGATTTTAGCTGGATATGAAAAATATATCTGTTCTTTCGTATTGCATATTTTTCGTTGTAATAATTTAATAAACACTTTTTGGTTGTTTGTTTATTATTTTTTATAGCCTGAGTTCTTGTAAATGTAATATTTTAATGTATGTATGTATGTTTGTATATTTATGTGTGTAGTTTTCAAAACAAGTTTATTAGTTTCCGCTTCCTTGCCTACACATATTCTAACATTTATTGATGGAGTTACCATTTATTTAATATCTATCGACCTCCATCATCGTGGTTACACATCCTAATGCTAGTAGTAAATAATAATATTAAAGTGCCCTCTCACTCTCTTGTTGTTACTCTTGAGTATTGAGTTTATTGCGGGTATCAATTCAATGTAAGACAGGTTCTTTTTAGCCCTACTGTATGTGTGTTTGGGTGGATGTAGTTGTGGGCGCTAATTTAAGTATTTGAATTTATTATGCTCTACTCGTTTTAAGTATACGACAAACGGACGTGTTCAATCAAAATATTTTGTTTGGTTAGCCGAATATTATAAAGGCACAGGATTTTTTTTATTGTACAAAAACTTGATTATAAAAATATCTAAATAGCCACTAGCACATAAAATTTTTGGGCGAGAAAAGAAAAACTCGTAAAACATATTTTTATGGTTTTGATTAAAAATGTTTTTTCCCCATCAGAATATTAGAGCAATTTCTGTTTTGTTTGGCCTTAACGCTTTAGAAAATGTATACATATATCCAAACATTACATAGGAATGGTGAAATTTTTATGTGTTCATAATTAATAGATTTCTAAAATAAAAAGTTATGAGGTGTTGAATTGATTTCATAAAACCTGATAAGAATATTAAATACTTTATAATAAAGTGGCAGATATTAAAGTTTATAGCTGTAAATATTAAGAGAGAAAAGGACACTACAAACACTATTGCACACATTTTATGAAAGATATTTAATGGCGTGGAATATTGAACCGATATTTGTCAAAATAGAATCAATGAAGCAGATTTTTTGTATTAGAGTGATAGTAAATAGTACAGTAGGGTGAATACTGCTAGGAAACTAATAAAACACAAACCCAGTGAGGGGATTTGAGTAATTTGACTTTTCGCTTACTCATGCCAACACATACCGGTGAGAAGAGTTTGATCACGGGGTTTTTTATTCAAAAACTCTGCATAAATCTTGACACTTATTCCATTTCCATTCAAAAAAATTTATGTTAGAATAAAACTTCAAATATCTGAAACCACACAACGTGATCCAAATTTTATGAACACTGATAGTGAAAGTGTTGATTCCTCCGAAAAAACCTTGTTGCTCCGTTCTGCTAATGTCTATATTTAATTTTTCATCGCTGAAGTGTGATATATCCAGTGAGCTCAGGAGAGTTGTAGATTTAAGTCGATATTAAGTTGAGTCTCATAAATTAAAATACTGTGTTATGGTATTATTATTTACAAAGCACCTTTGGTAAGATCTGGGATCTTGGACTTGGAAAAGAAAGTGCTATACACAATTATTTTTGTTTGGTTCATCAAAATTTGTCAATATTTTGTTGTACAATGTAATAAAACACTTTAAAAATAAATTGCTTTTTACCAATGAACTTTCTATATGACTATAGGAAGATTGGGAAAACGTTGGGAATTTTCATAGAATTTATTTAACACTATACAGATATGTATGTACGTATGTATATGTATGAGATTAAAGCATAATATTTAGGGAAATCACAATAAGTATATTACAATTTTAATGTGGCAATATTATTTATATTTTAGTGTATAACAGTGATGGGAAATGTGGCACAATTGTGCCATTTTTGGCACTATTGGATGTTGGCTGGCACTGTGGCACTCTCGCTTCTCTTTTGGCACTTTTTGTTCATTACAAATATTTTCTAAATGGAATAAATAAATTTGTTTGCAACAGAAATGTTTCAACTCTGAAGTTCATGAAATTCTTAAGTATTCTCTAAACCGTTGGTTGCCTTGTCGAGCTGTTGTAAATAGAGTCCTTGAACAGTGTCAATCCTCGAAACATTCCTTTACATTACCAACTTATCAGTCCTAATGCAGTGATTTAACCTAATTTATATTAAATAGTTTTATGGATGATATAAGAAAAATTTGTTTTTATTTTTATCGTATGTCCTTAAAATAATAATTGATATTAATGCTAAAATGTAATGTGAAGATGTGAGAATACATGTAATATTAAGGAGGATTTCTTTTTTTATTTCGTGTGCCGACAATTTTTGAAAATTTTTAGTAGGCAATATAGATCGAAATTTTCACCATCTTCCAACGGAAGAAATTTATTTCGGCGCCAAAATTGAACTATTAATTCCCAGCATAAAGTTGCAGAATTCAAAGATAAAATAAAGCGCCTAATTTTGTAAAACGCAACGCCAAGCGTTGTCAAATTTCATATGGAACAAATTTAAATTACAAGAACAAAATACACAAAAAAAATTGATCAACGCCATGCGTTGCGTTTTACAAAATTAGGCCCAAAGACTTTTTAAATTTCTTTTGTGTCGTATTTGACAACTAAGTATAACATCAAGGATTATTATTTTAATTGGTAGGCAAAGTTTGTACCAGAAAATGTTCTAAGTGGAGACAGAAATAATATTGTTCCTTTTGCTACACAAATGTTTCCAAACGAAACGAAATACGATAAAAAAATTAAAACTGATTTCAGAACCATATCAGACTTTGAAGATTTAAAAAAGTTCACGAGCTTATTTGGGAGTGAGTTTTAAAGGGTTATCGGAGACGTAAAAAGTAGTTCAAATGAACAATTTTTAATTAAACACCCTCTTTCCAGTTGTCGACATCGTCGTCATTTTAACACAATACCAAAAAACTGGGGCTTTTTTACCCGTTGTCGAAAGCAACTGGGTCCTGTTGGTAGGTTTATCCTATTTTCTAGAATTTAGGAAATGGAAATAGATTATCAGTAGTATAAAATTGTTCTTAAGACCGAGTAAACAATGTAATGTAATAATATGTACGTTATGTTTATAAAAAGTAGTTTGGCGCTACTCAAGTGATTTTGGCACTATTTAAACATAGAGTTGGCACGAAATCAAGATTTCCAATTCCCATCACTGGTGTATAATACAGAGCTGCCTTCAGAGAGAAAACCGAGAGAAATTTAAAAGCGTATGTGTATTCATTTCTATAAAAAGCCGATTAATGTTCGGCACCCTGGTGCTTCTCTGGGCACCATATGTATAATATGAGAGAGAGAGAGAGAATATTTGTCATCCACTACAGCTGCGCTGACGGTTTTTACATCCCAGTGGTAAAAATGTACATTACGTAATCGATGATATCAGCAATACTTAATAGCAGTCAGTGGTGATTCGTTCACTTATTTTGCTATTTAGATTTAACATAAAAGTGTCATCAAACGCGTAAGTGGTGCGCTATCGCTTACAAAGTAAGCTAGGAATTCAGTACGTGCCAGTGCATTGACAGAGGAGTTGTAAGCGGGCATGGTAATAAATTTACCCTAAAAGTAGACCAGTATTTTAATATTATTTTAGAACAAACTATTTCTTTTAAACAATAACTGAATCCCTGTTTACATCGTAATCGAAGCTATCAGTAACACATGATATATCAGATTATACGTACATTACAATCCAAGTACTTAGATTGCTCGCTTACGATGTCATGCTGACGTCAGGGATTATTATCGAAGTACTTCGCTTAATTTACCGCTGGGACTTCGCTTAATTTACCCATGGGATCTTTAGTTTTACATTACCATATTGCCATATTGAAAATGATATGCGTTTTATACTTTCAAATTTGCCACCTGGTAATTGATTTTATTTACACACAAAACAAAGCAGACCATCTTAAAGTATAAAAATTGAAACGTTGCAATTTAAGACATATTTTAAAACGCTATTATGAATTCCTAAATAATGTTTTTTGTTTGACTAAAAGAAACTTAAGAATAAGTGCATATTATATTACTTTTAGTGCACATT
This sequence comes from Tachina fera, assembly GCA_905220375.1. Taxonomy (NCBI): domain Eukaryota; kingdom Metazoa; phylum Arthropoda; class Insecta; order Diptera; family Tachinidae; genus Tachina; species Tachina fera. The sequence goes on from LR999964.1 coordinate 62,511,130, forward strand.
TTTAGTCATATTTTAAGCGCCTAAATTTTTTTTATGATCTTCTTGTCTTTGGTAGTAAGTATTCGATAGCTGTTTGGCAGAAATCCATTCACTATCCTAACTAGATTGGCAGCATTTCTACAAATGCTAAATAGTTTAAAAAATTCTTAGTGTATCAAGCACAAAATAAGTAAGAACTTTATCTAAAGTCTATTTGGAAATTTTTCCCAAAAAAAAAAATTATACATATTTGCAATATTCTTACGCATTACTCAAAGTATTTTGGTATTCTGTAAAATGTGGTTAATTCATTCATTAGCTACAATTGTTTTTCAATATTGAAGTTATTAAGAGATATACATATGTACATTCATATATTTTAATATATCTTTACAGATTCATATTTTTCTATCTTTTAAATATATATGTACATGTATGTATGTACTATGTAGTTGACATTAATTTTCATATTTCTTTAGCTTATAACATGCAATTTAAATTTTGTGTGGGTGTGTGGGTTCCCTAATAGTTTTTTTATTTTCTTAAACATCTTTTTCAAACATTTGCGATAAATGAATTATAATATTGAATTATAATTGCGAGAGGAGAATACTAAAATTATTTGTGATAAATTATTTAAGACTCATGCCACTTGACACAATGACATGTTGTCAACACCTATTTTAGTGTGATTAAACACTCAAGTGTTTTGCTAAATGTGACGAATAGTGTTGCGTCGATATAAAATATTATATATTTATTTCTATAAATAAATACATACACACAGTGATGGTAAAAAATTCTACAAACTTTGACAAAAGTAAAAATATTTTTCAACAACAACAATACTTTACTTTCCTTAGACCTATCAAAAGCTTTTGATAAGGTTGGTCATGCTATTTTAATCAATAAACTTTGCACATATTTCGATTTATTTATATCCGCTTGTAGATTATTATATTCTTATTTATCAGGTCGCTCACAATATGTTCAATGCAGTAACCTTAATCGAGGTGCCTAGCAGTCACTAGTGGTGTGCCGCAGGGCTCCGTTATTGGCCCCTTATTATTTATGATATATATAAATGATTTCTTTGCTTTACTTAACGGCTTTGAATGTGAAGCCTTCGTTTTTGCCAACGATATACAACAATTATTTAAGGGTCATACGCAGCTTATAGATGTTTTCGAATATGGTATTAACACTTTAATCTCCAATGTTTCACGTTGGAAGAGTAACAGCAAACTTAGTATAAATTCTTCTAAGACCAAAGCGATGATTTTTAAACCGTCTAGTGCTACGTTTAATCTGTCTATCATGATCGATGGCCGACCTATTGATTTTGTCGATCGAATGAAATGTCTTGGTGTTTTATTAGACAACACTCTTAGCTTCGGACACCACATTAATGGACTATTTTCTAAAATAAACTTCACCTTAAGAAGACTATATGCAATGAATTTATACCTGCCATTACATATTAGAAAGAGCATAGCTCACTCCTTATTGATGTCTAATTTATTGTATTGTATTGAGGTATATTCTGCCTGTAGCGCTGAAAATTTAAATAGGTGTGCCCTACTCTTTAACAGAATAATACGCTTTATATACCAACTAAGAATTAACGATCATGTTTCAATGTACGTTAATGATTTTCTGGGTTGCAGTTTTAAAAACTTCATACAGATTAGATCACTACTTTTCTTCTATAATGTTATGCTCACAGATTGTCCAGACTATGTCCGTAGACTTTTTACGTTTTCGCAAAGTGGTACAAGCCCACAGCTTCTATTCCCCATTAGAAATCGTCTTATTTATGAAAGATCATTTACTGTACGAGTCGCCAAATGTTGGAACTCATTGCCACGATCCTTAAGAGCATTCCATCTTACTCGTAATTCATTCAAAGGTAAGCTTGTTGAACATTTTTCACAATTAAACTAACCTAGATTCTGAACACATATAGTTAATTTCATGCGCAATTTAATAATCAGCTTATCTCGACTTAAGCTCTGTTTTCTTTATGACACTTATTACTTTGTGCGACTTATGATTTATTTTTTCAGTAAAAGGGATAAAGTGCTTAGTCGATATAAGCTGACGTTGCAATCTTCATATTAAAAACTGTCCTCTAGCAATCGTTTTTATTTTACGCGAATTTTCAGGAATTTATAGTGAAAAAACTTGCTCTGTATATTTTTCGACTTATATTAATCTAATATGGAATAATACCCTAAATTAGCTTATGCTGGGTATATTCAAAATCTAATGTATTATTTATTATGAGTAAAACAAGTAAATTGAGTAAGATTGAACACCAAAGTTCCCTATTTAACTGTAAAAGAAATAAATGTCTGAAAACTGACTTAAACGTTTAAAAGTGCCCTCCCTCAAAACAGTAAAATATGACTTAAGCAATTTTTATTTTTGACACAGAATTATTCCACATAATAATACATTTGGCTCTTATGAAATGTTATACATTTAAGGTGAAGTAAAATAGTAAATTGTTATTTTGCTTCTGGTCCTTCGAGCCAAATGTAAAATATTGCAATAAGGATCCTTAAGTTTTTAATACCTGCGAGCTGTTAAATGCAATGATGGTATATATATTTGTATTCAGTAAAAAATACATTCCTAGGAAGTCATGAAAATGTAAGAATTTGAAATCTGGAAGTTGTAAAAATTTTTATCTGTTCTAATTATTTTTGCATAGGGTTTTCATAGCAATGTCTCTTTTTTGATACCTAATCAACGAAATTGAAGCGATTTTAAGCAAAAATTTGTTTTTCAGAGTTCTATAATTATGTTTTCATCTACATTTTGTTTCTTTTTAGACGAATTTAAACGCGAAAAATATTTTAATGTAAATTTAAGTAATGAGAAAGCTTTACCCCCTTATTTAAAAACAATTGGCAAACTTAAAGTTGGTTTAACAAACGAATTTTGTATGACAAAACCGGTTTTAGTACATGCTTTAACTTTAACAATCGTTTTTGCCGAAATTAGACCGAAATTGGATAATAAATTTAAAAAAAATCAATTTTCTTTTTATTTTGGTGAGTGTTTTCCAAAACCTTTGAAGGAATTACAAGGTTTCGTATCACTAAAATAAACTTTTACTTGCTTTTCTGCTAATCGGCAAATTAAAAATATCGATTTTTTTTCAGCAATGTAATGAAAAATATAGTTCTTTCAGAATGACTTCCAATTTCTTTTAATGGGTTGTTTAGTTTGGAAAATATATTTCTGATTTTAGCTTAAAAATTTATTTCTTAAAATCGGTAAAAAAAAAATCGTTATATTTTTTGTGATATTTCATTGTTGTAGTGATAAATTTCATATATTCCAAACAGCAAAGCTATTTTTGCAGTTTTAAGGACAAACATTAAAATTGTAAACTTACTGCCTTATTCATAAAAAATATTTCAGGTTTATTAAGCGCTTATTTGACGTATTTCCATGGGAAATTTGTCAAATAAACCAGTAATAAACGTAAAATATTTTTTATGAATTAGACCGTTAAAATTTAAACCAATAAATAGTTAAAAAAAATTCACCTGGATGAAAATTTCTTTTGAGCAACACTGTGCAATTTTATAAAAAAGATAGATGATGTGAAAGTGCACTACTGTAATGTTTAGAATAAAGCATTTGCTTAGCAGAAAGACTACTATTACTACAACAACAATATATTGCTTAAGTGATGTGCCAGTGAGTGATTGTGGTAAAAAGTATGTGATGGCATACAAAACATCAAATTGACACATGACATGGCGACGTTGTTTGCATATAAGCAGAAGACGCCAATAACTAACTTATACACATAAAATCTATTCTACATATTTTAAAAACGAATAGGAATATACAAACGCTTACTCTTAAATTTAGAAAACAAAAAAATCAAATAAATTCTTCAAATACTAGAGGAAGAAACCCACGATGATAATTATTCATTCATATGTATGTTAGTTTAGTATGTATTTATGTTCCTTTTTTTATTTATTTTTTTCTTACTTTAGATCAACAGTGATTAATTCGAATAGATACAACAATGTTAAAGAAGATACTCGAATGGCTGTCAGTAACACAGCAACGGCAACATTTTCAAATGAAGAAATCTAAAGGAAATTCAAACATTAAAAAAAACTCACCGCAGGCACCACCTTGCGGTTACTTTCAAACACTTTGGAACCATGTCAAATATTTTGACAGTATTGAAAACATAAAACAACAAAAACAACGATACCGACAACAACAACAACTGAACGTCATCACAGCAAATGTCAATTATTAAGTTGCAGTCGCAGAAGAAAAATTTGTTTTTATTTTATCATATTTTTTTATATTTAATTTTAATTTATGAAACGACTTTATTTCTATTTAATTTTAAAGGAAATTTTACAATTTATGCATGACATTCGCTGGGTAAGCGTTTAATAAAGATTAAAGGCTGACCATAATTATGACTTTATATTAAAAAATCAATAAAAGTAAATAACAAATAGTTGAAAAAAATATTGAAATTTTCTTAAATGTTTGTAATTTATGCATTCACTGAAATTATTAGTGTGCATTCAAATAAATGAATAAAATAGAGGTGGACAGGATGTTAGTTTGTGAACATAGAAAAAATTAAAATAATTTTTTTTACAAACACAAGTGCTTGAAATCCATCACTTTCATTCTGTCGAAGAAGTGCCTGAGGTTGCTCACTGCATTTTACATTTTGTCATATGTTCACATATGTTAAGCAGAAGACAATTCAGTTTGTTGACATTGATATTTGTCAATGTGACAGACTACTTTTTGACATCAACACACAATTAGTCTTTGGAAAATTTTAAGAAAATATTAGGAAAGATCAATAGATTAATAGCCAATTTTTAATTAATTGTTTCAATTTACTAATTCTATTTGATTTTTTCTTATAATGCTATATTACATTTAATTTTAGAATCTACACTCTATTACAGTTGCATTATTATTGTTATTGAAATATTTCTGCGCCACGAGCGAGACTTCTTAAGTAAATTATTGTTTGTACATATATAGGAAGTTGATTTGAATTTTTTTTTGTCAGTGTTGAAGCAGCGACAATGATATTGCAAGTGATTTGATTTGACTTTCTTCCCAATACAAGAAGTATTTATGTATAATGGTTGAGCAAATTTTTCTTTCACAAATGAGAAAGGACAATAATGGCTCCTCTCTGCATTATCTCCTCCTCTCTCTTCAAAACTTTCTCAACTAAAATTGCCATTTCTGAGTGCAGTAGATATTACCGTATTTTCTTCTTAACGCAACTTAGTTTGGTCACATGACTATATCATACGTTTATGCCATTTTTATTGCCTTACATTGTCACTTTTCAATTGCGGAAAACGTCGCCACATCAAAGAATGTCTTGGAAGGGAGTAGGCATACCTAAAAGTCCTGCACAAGACCACTTACAAGAACTTTTTAGACATGAGGGATATTTGAAATGCTTTACTACAGCGTAATATTCTAAAACAAACGATAAACAACACTGTCGGAAACACATTATAGGGGTAGTGAAAAAAATACTTCGTGACTGAACAATTTGTGGTACTGGCTTCTTCATACACATGGGCGCATATGCAAATGTCATGTATGTACATACGCACACACGTTGTGTGTATGATCTTTTATTTTTCTTCGCACAAACAAATGCACACATCCATTGACACTAGTTGTGTGCGCTTGCTTAAAAAAACCTCCATTAACATTAAACACATAAAAGCTTACCATCTACATCTTACACACATACACTCAAACGCACAATATGCAAAATAAGAAGCATATACGCATCAACACTGCTTCTTTTGATTGTTTCTTATGCTCAACATCCCTTGTTAACACTCATATAAATGTACATCAATCCATGCATCGTGCTTCGCTTATTTAACGCCAGCATCTATTATTGGTTTAATATAATACAGGTCACGAGAATACATTTAAAAACCAAGACGTATTTACATTTCAAGACTGTCTACGTAGGCCTCTAGACATCTGCTACTTGGAATATTGAAGATATGACACATGTTAAAGTATTAAGCCATTAAACTGAAAGGCTCATAACCATAACTCTAACCATAGTACCGCAATATTGTATTTGATTATAAGTTACTCGCCATAACCATAGAAATCAATTTAATTTTCGTTTTTCGCCGCAACTATAAACAGCCTTCCGAGAAGAGAAATTTCCATCACTTCACCCAATTTTACTGAAGTACTTCACGCACTATCACACTTAAGGATCTCAGATGTGCCCGAGCCCAATGGAATACTAATAAACTATGGGGTTGAACTTATCGCCAAGGCTTTGAGACCCCTAAGCAAATTGCTTTCGTTCCTAATCCTACAGCGAATTTATTCAGTCGTAGAAACTATCCCACGGAAAGAACAATCTGAATTACAACCATCCTCCCGTGTGTTGATCATATAAACACAACGGCCGTTATCATCGAGCAATCTATTGAATACAACAGCAGCCTTTATTAACTTTTTGTAGATTTCGAACGTGCCTTCGACACGATATCCAGACCGGCACTCTGGGACGCTCTGAGTAGTAAGAGAATCCCGGCGAAAATAATTGACTTCATTTGGGAACTAGATATGTAAAAATGTCAAATGCAGAGTGCGATACAAAGGCGAAGAAGGCCATCCATTCGAGGTCAAGTCAGGAGTAAAGCAAGGTTGTGTTCTGTCTCCCACAATATTTATACTACTGTTGGACTGCCTGCTTCAGCAAGCAAACTCCGAAACACTGCAGGGCACCCGCTGTAATATGAGTGAGTTCCTCAATGACATCGACTGTCTTTGCACATCGTTTCAATGACATATCGCAGAAGACCCAATGTCTATCCATCAATGCCAATAAAGTCGGCCTCAAAACAAACGTGAAGAAATCCAAACTGATGAGGATTTCTGCTAGCAATACGGTACATTTAACACTTAAGGAACATCTGATCGAGAAAGTAGATTCTTATTCATATCTCCGCAGTACAATTTGCAAAGACGGAGCCTCTAGCGCCGATATCAATAATAGAATCAATAAAGCCCGGACCCTTTTCCACTCCATGCATAGAATATGGAGAGCGAATAATATAACTACCGCCAGAAAGCTACAAATCTTCAACTGTAGTGCCAAATAGTACAACGCAGTGTACACGTAGAAAATTGCAAACATTCCAGAATTAGTGTCTGAAACAAATTATGCTAATATTTTGGCCGAACTGGGTAGCCAATGAACAACTGCTCATGATGATGGCTAAGTGCGAGTTAATTGAATCTTAAATTTGCAGGTGTAAATAGACTTGGATAGGTGATATACTACGAAGGCCACCTGAGGAAATCGCAAGGCAGGCATTTGACATATTCAGGTACGGAGGAATCCTGGAAGGCCCTGCAACACATGATTAATAATGATGAACAATTAATAAAAATCTCGGGATCTGACTTGGAATCAAACAAAGAGTCTAACTAATGACCAACTACGTTGGAGGGAATTTGTCGACGACCTTTGTTCTTCGTGAACTTTTATATTTGCAAAATTTCTGTAAATTTTGTTAATAAACGAATATTTATTGTACATATAAACAACTGTTTGCTGGGTAGACATATTCGATGTCTCACTTTTGAAATCAAAAACAAAAAATTAGAACATAAACAGATGTTTATGGTTATGTCAGCAATAATAAGTGAAGTATATAATTCGTGCCACAACCGTCAAAAAAGCTTAAGCGATATTATTTTCTAACTGAATTTGTTGACAAAAATCAACGGTTTGTGATCGTAAATAATCCATTTTTGCTAAAAAAAAAACCATGTATAAAAATTTGTCGATAAGCTTTTTTGGCGGTTATGGCTCAATATATAAAGTTAAGGCATATGACTAACGAAGCAGCATTTACGTTTTTAATATTTTAGTTAAGTTTAAGTCGCAACTTGTTTGGGCAACTTATAGTCGACTTAGCAAGTTGATCGTTGAACCGCAATAATAATGTAACATTAACATCAACACGAGGAAGAATGTGAGTACTGAAGAAAATATCGCCGCTGTAAACGAAAGTGCGGAAGAAGATCAAAATACATCGTTTCGTTAAAGTACGAATAGATGAGCAATTTTTATTTCTGAACGTAAGCAATAACGTCGGCAGAATGACGTCACAAAAAAGTTTGTGTCCAAACTTATTTTAAGGGGTGGCTAGACGTATAATGTTTAAGTTGTCATATGCATGCAAAGTGTCCGTTTTAAGTTTTGGTTTTTAATACTTCTGCCACAGAGCATATATTTTGTGCTTATGTTTGATTTTTTTTGTAATAAACTTATTTCTAGTTTCCAGCCATTATTTTCTACGAAAAAGGTATATTTGGCAGCTTGCGTTTTAACGTAATTGCTCAGACTTGTGTTTGAGCAATTTACGGTTTACACAGTAATTTTTTGTGTTACCAACAGATTTTGACAACTGCCAACACAAAAATTTCAAAACTTATGTCTCGTGTAATCCAGCTGTAACTCCACTACCTAGAAAATATTGGTCTTATTCCCTTTAGGATTCAGCTGTTGTATGAATTAAAGTCACGATATCATTATATGTATCGCGCTTTCACCGATTGGTCTCTAAGGAACTTGGAAATTGATCCAATGTTTTTTCGCAAAATTCACCTTTAGCAGGAATAAAAGACGAACATTTTGTTCACGTGAAATATTTCCCATGAACAAAAAATTTTAAACAAAATAAGAACATTGTATTCTGACACAACAACAACGCAGACATTGCTGATCATTAGTAGTAAAAAAACTTCTAAATTTAATTTAAAAAATTTATGTAAGTGTAAGTAAAAAATTTTTAAGTGTAAGTAATTTTCTACAACTCAAGTGGATTTTAAAATAAAATTTATATCGAAACTTTTCTAGGCGAGTCGGCTGAATGACTTGTGGAAACTGCAGATAAGTTTAAGTAAATTTTTGCAAAAACCTAGTTAAAATTACTTAACATGAGTAAAAAATAAAAAGATCATATTCTTAAAAATAGTTCATAAAAATTCTCACATTCAAGGCCAGTAAGGCTTAATACAAATATTTACCAAAAATTGGAAAATAGTTTAAAAGTTTAGGGAAATAGTATCCTTAGAATTGGCCAATCTCGTTTTAAGTATTTGACTTACTTGAAAGATATAAAAAGGTATTCTTAATCTTGGAAAAATATTTACCAGTTTTAAGTATTTTTTCTTTAAATTATAGAATATATTTTTTAATTGCGTTTGTTATTGTTTTCAATATAAGTATTCGATCGAACGATTTCTAGCGACATCGTGGAACAGGCCGTAAGTAGATTTTTCATGTTTCCGAGGAATATTTCAACTTGAAATATATTTTTTTGTAAATAAAATAAAATTTTATAACTCAAAAATGTCAATGATTGATTATTCAGGCAGCTTTGTTTTTTTAAGGTTTTTATAACACCTCAGCATAATCTCCCCATACGACGATATATCCATATTTTTGTTTTAGTCCCTTCTGCCAGAACTAGTCGGTAAAAGCTTGAAATTTTTCTGCTCTTCAAACACAAAAAAAAAAATAAACTTGAAAGTGATATAAACAAAACAAACCAAGTAGTCAACTGGTAATTGAATGCAAAATTTAATTTTTCCACGTCTAGCAAGCCTCTACATGGACTATAAGCCTTAAGAATATAAGATAAGTGTTAATTTTATTTCAGCTTGAGATTTCGTATAAACAATATTACGTCACTTCTAACAAAAATCAGTAACCAGAGTTAAGAAAACTTTTCAAACGAAGTCCTTAGCATATTGCTACCATTCAAAATCTTTTATATTCCCATTCTTTTCTTGTGTGGTTTCCAAATCACAACATTTGCCTTCAATGAAATTCAAAATTGTCTGATTTAAATATTTCAAATGTTTTCAGTTTGCTTTTATATCTGATTCGGAAATCTTTCGTGTTAACACCACAGAAACTAAAATCACCTAAAACAACAGCAAAATCCACACATCAACCGTATTTAGCATTTGTGTTTTTTGTTTAAACGAAAAATAATTTATAGCCGATCGTTAACAAAAATAGAAAAAAACTTTTTGTCTCATATAGATGATATTTGGAAAAAAAGACTCGAAAATTCCATCGGTGCAAATAATTGCCGGCTTGGAATTTTTAGAACAAATGAAATGGACAGACTACTGATGTCTGTCGTCGTAGGTTGCCTGGCAGACGACTCGAGCACAGGCTGTTAAAGTTTATGTGAGAATGTCTTTTTAGGAACAGTGTTTTATGCTAAATTTTTCTATTTGTGGTTTAACACATGAACTCAAACATTTTTTAATGTTTTGCAAATAAATTTTACACGTGTTTATTGGCTTTAAAAAAATAAAAGAAACAAGAGTGACATAAAAAAATTCTGAACAATTATAAACAAATGATTAAAAATATATTTTTGAAGCAGGTACCCAACAAACATGCTGGGCATTACAAAATTGGACTGAAAACTTTTGTACATAGTTATATATTTTTTGATCAGACATTCTTTTCGATAGTCAAGGTGGAAGCTAACACACAACAAATTTCCAAACACAGATAATTATGGAATTTCCGATTCGAAAGTAAAATAGTACTAACCAATTATATAAAATAGAGTGAAGCCAAATTTTATTTAAATATAGAAAACTTGGTATTACTGGAATTTAGTTGCAAACATACTTAACAACATATTTAATTTTATATGTAGTATACAAATTTCCCAAGTAATTTCTAGTTATTGCCTATATCTCAGGAACTAATAAGAGCTCACTCAAATTTTTTAAAACAAAATGTAGAAGAGACTGTCAGCTTTAACATATATTTATTTTAGAAAATTAAAACTTTCATCTTTTGAGATATAGTTTCCCAAATTTTAAATCATGTGACAGTGATCTTTGACCTTTCAGAAAAAAATTTAAACTAAATTCATTTTTAAAGCTATTCTAAATATCTATTAAATAGGATCAATTTCGACCCTGTATCTCAAAAACTTTTGAAGATATGAGCAATAATGGTACACTACTTATATGTGTTTTTAATGATTTTTTCACACGCCATATCTCAGAAAACACAGAGGCTGGAAGTCCAAAATTTTATATTTATCTTAAATAAATAACGTGCAAAAAGACAACTAAGTTTTATAAGATTCAAAGGTGGTCGGGAAAATCCGTTCGTCGGTTATAAAAATTTTAACCCCTTATTTATATTTTTATTCCGTTTATTTATTATATCTCCAGTTTAATGAAATATTAATTAATCTTTTAAATGTTATATAAAGCAATTGATTACGTATGACACCAGCTTGTAAGAGAGGAAGGGGTGTGGCATGTAGCAGCAAAACAACTCAAAAAAATTAATAATTTTTTTTAAGCGTTACGAACTTTAGCCCATTCAAATCATAAATATAGAAACAAATTAAGTTTGAAAAATAATATTGAAAAATTAACTTAAATTAATAGCCATGGGCCTGTGGCAAAAATTAAATAAATATACTTAATAGTAACAAACCAAAAAAGTTTGTCTTAAGTAGAACAAAAATAAGCAAATTAACTAACATGTGCACAACTAGTAAAGAATAAACGACAATGGTAAGTCTGTTGTAAATTAGAGATGTTAAATTTGGGCTTTCATTACAAAATAATAATAGTAATAATAGTAACAAACCAAAAAACACGTTTCAGCAAAATTGAAATACGATGAATCAAAACAATTCACGTATTCCATTTGCAAGAAAGTTTCGTATATAAAGCAGAAATCTACATCAACTGACACCACACACAGTGGACCAACACAGAAGAACGTTGATGATGAAAGATTAGTGGCCTTAGAAAACGGCTGGCTGTTCCGTTCAACTATGTGTTGTCAGAATATTTACAACTTACTTTGATGTTATTTGTTCATTAATAATTATCACATATAATTTGGCTTAAAAAGCGTTACGAACTTTAGCCCGTTCAAATCATAAATATAGAAAATTGAATATTGTTTAAATTATGTTTGCTCATTCTATCACGTAAATTGTGCCTGAATTCTCGTAACATTTTTTATCTTTAACAAACTTACGTAATTTTATTTTTTATTATTTATTTAGCAGTCACCTGTAATGAAAAGAAAAGTGAGACTTGTATTAAAAACTTTATATACAAATTAAATTAAAAAAATTATAAAAAAAAATTAAATTAACTATAAGTTGTATTATTCATTTATTTAAAATTTTTTATGTGAGCTCTGGGTTAGAAAATAATTGAGGTTGGAAATTATGCTTGAAAATACTAAATAAAGAATTCACACCTATACGACATCTAGCATATTTGATTTACTGTCTGTTTATTAGGAAAAGAATTGAAGTAATTTTGCGCTACCTTTGTCTACTGCTTTAGCTTAGGCTTAGACCGTACACACATAAAAATTTCAACTTAAAATGTACTTAAACAAGGTTAGTCTAATATTTTAGGCAATGATTTTGTTTCATGTTAATTTAAAATGTTTTATAGTAATTGTCAAAGAAAATTTTGCCTTTTGAAATAACTTTATTTTACGTTGAATTAACATTTATGTAGTGTTAAAATCAAAATGAAGAATCATGTAGATTTAAAGTAATTTCAAGTTAGATCAGTATGAATTTAATTTAATGCAGTAATTGTATTTTATTAATTATTTAACTTACGTGTGGTTGACAGAGACATAAGACAAATTTTTGTACATAAATTAAATTGGCTTCGCTGGCCAAAATTTGAACTCGGAACTTATCGCGTGGTAGTCAATGTGCTTGCCCCTGCAGTCAAAATAACTTTAAATATTCTTAAGATACACACTAAATATATACCATCTTGAATTAAATTATAATTTAATATTAGTTCTTATCATTTAATAGTGTTTTCACACTGATAAAGTTTTAATGAGAGTTGGTTTTAACGTTAAAACAAACTGCTTAAACCTGGTTTTAACATACAAATTGTTTTTGTTAAAACCAACTTACGGCCCTTTTCACAATGTACAATTAAAAGCTAACAGTGGCTTTAACGGCAAGTTTTGTATGAAGAACTGTCAGTTAAAGTTTACGTTAACTCTTAATCATACATTGTGAAAAGGGCCGTTAAAATCATTTTAGAATTGGTTTTAATTTGGTTTTATGAAATGCAACCTTGTTTTTGCTCAGATAAATTCACTGCTGCCAAGTTAAAATGACTGGAAGCAGCTGGTAATACTTATGCCAGTGACTAACAATAATTGTCACTTGAAAGATTTTCTACTTAAAAATGGATGCAGCAGCAACAATAATCAAAAAATTATGGAAAACAAAGAGTTTTTTGGAAGGAAAACAACTAAAATATTTTAATTTAACTCTGGGAAGAGAAAATAGATGATATGACCAAAACCGATGCGCCGATAAAAAAGTTTTATTTTGTGATGTATTTTTGCATGTTTATAAACAATAACTTGATTTACAAGCACTTCTTCACTTTTTATTACTAGCTACTTCCATAATTTTAAAATATTTATTTAAAAAATTTATTTAAAATATATGAAATAATTTCTATTTTACAACGCATTGTAAAATTTCCGAGTTTTTCATACAAACAAAAACAGTTGTACAGTTTGTCAAATAATTGTAATAAAAAGGAGTAAAAATACAACAACAAAGACACGTATTCCTGCGAGAGATTTATTTTATTTTTGAGCAAAGTTATTAGACAGTCTGTGAGTTAAAACCAGAATTTCACAAACTTGCAGTGTGAATGCAAAATCAGCTGTTTATGGTTTTAAAGTTAAGACCAGGTTTTAACTTTCAGTGTGAAAACACTTTAACATACAATTTATTTCAAAAGTTTTAGTTTTAATTAAGAAAACAAAATGGTTTGACTTTAAAAGTTTTTTGTTAAAAAAAATACTAAATACTTTGACTTGACTCCAGGGTTCGAACCTGCGATCTTCCGAATGCAAAACTAGTACACTGCCTACCAGCCAGCAGCAGTTTGTCGGCTGTTAACAAACATAAAACAACAACAACAATACAAAAACAACCTAACAAAAATGTATTGCAGCTATGAACAAAGCAAATAAACACCAACACACTCAAACAAAATATTATTTCTTTTAAATTTAATGTGATTTTAATGAATTTGAATCATTGGCATGTTAATTTTACGTTGGTATTTTTTTCTGTGTGTAAAAAGTGACTTCGTTAGGACACTAGTAATTATGTGTTAAGCTAATATATTACATTTTTGTGTTAAAATATAAGCCAGATTTTATATAAGTACTTACTTAAATACATATCAACTAGAACTGTTGCTCGTGAACAACTGACTCCACCTCTAATACCATATTTACAAAATCGATCACCCATAAATAAAATTATGTAAAAGAGATTTCATCAAACACAGCAACACATTCGTACTTAGACACAAATCCATTCACGCATCTACTTGCATCTTGTGTTCACATATAAGTAAGTACAAAACTGACATTTGTCATTATGTTCCGTACATATGTACATACGAACAGGAGAACAAAGACGCAAACGGTCGTATTATAGAATTTTGTAATTGTTATAGCATTTTCCTAAAAAAGCCTTCTTCTTTAAAGAAATAAAAACAAAATACTGCATAATGGGGAGTATTAAGACCAATTTGGAATTGTTAAGCAGCCATAAAAAGTTAAACATGGTTTAAGTTGCAGTAAAGCTGCAGCAGCGGCAGCACCAGTAAGTTTGATATTACAAATAGCCAGCAGAATGAGGAAGATATAACAAGGAAAAAAAGAATTAGTTAGTCCTAATTTACACTATGCAAGTCTTATTGCTAAGCTGATTAGTATGTTGGGAGAGATATAGAGAGAGAGACGAGGGGAAAAGAAATGTTATTGATCCCTTCGTCTCTCTCTCTCTCTCAAACTAATCAGCTTAGCAATAAGACTTGCATAGTGTAAATAAGGACTTACTTTTTAAAGCGGCAGCAGAAACTCGTGTATAAGAGATTTTATGCATTTGAATGTGTACCAGTTACTCAAACCCTACAAATAATGTTGGTCTACGTTGTCAAATCTAGATGAAAAATACTAGTTATATCATGGTCCCTTGTAATGCAGTCATGGATTATGTCGTTTTAACACAAGCATTCAATGCTGCACGATAAACGATTATGATCGTTTTTCTTAGGAACTTACAAATTGTATGCGAATAGTCTATAACTATTCCATATGGAGTAGTTTTGTGGTCCGATGTAATGCAAATTTCGACCATGTGGTCCATCCCTAGGATATCGCAATGTTAAATCGACCATGTTTTTTTTCCATATATTTGGAATAGTTTTCGATTAGTTCTTGTCGTTTATGGAGTAGTCTCTACATACATGTATGGACTAGTCACGTTATTTTCAGGGAAGTGGCTTACACACACAAACACATTCCCAAACATACTACCCTAGTTATAACCCAGCGGTTAAACTTTGAAGACCTTCTTAGTTCAGGCCTTATTAAAGCCCTGCTCAGGATTTTTTTGGATTTCATACCATTATTATCAAACTGTTAAAGAATGCCTTATATTAGGCCTCGGCTTTTCCACATAAAAGATGAAGTACACATTCCCTTCTATGAGAAGGGAGAATGGATGGAGTAACAATTTTTGTTTTCTTTTTTCGCCAAAATAAAAGCAAACGAATTAATGTTTTTGAGTCAGTTAATATTCTTATGTAACTTCTGAAGAAGGCCTCAGAAGACTTCGGCTCTTTAGTTAAAAAAGTGGGATACACATTCCCTTCTATAAGAAGGGAGAACAGAAGGAGTAAAGTATTTTGTTTTGCTTTTATTTGCCAAAGCAACAGCAAAAGAAATCAGATGCCGTTGTAAAAAACCAAATTCCATATACAAATGCCAAATACAAAGCAATTAAGGAAAATAAAATGTAAATTATTTTAGTTGATTTTTGTACGTTGAATAAGACTGATGTTTTGTTCGATCAATATTGTGTATGCATATAAATAATATATGGGTTTTTATTTTCCGAAGTTTCCTTTCAAAATGTTCGACCCTTTGGATCACTAAAAAAAATATACATCAAAACACTATATGTATGGATGTGTATATTGAATAGCTCGGGCCTGTTTTTCAAAACTTACAAGTTCTGGAATACAAGTAAAACAGTTGGGAAAATATTTTATATTCATATAAAATATACAAATGCATGTATATCCCTACAACTATTTTACTTGTACTGCAACACTTGGAAGTTTTGAGATACATGCCCCAGCATCTGAAAACCTTTAAACCCCTTTCAATATGACCTTTATTTGAAGGCCTTTTTACAGCCATTCTCTGAAATGGCATTTAACAGCCCTTCTATGGAAGGCCTTTTAACAGCCATTCTCTAGAAGGCGTTTTAGAATATCTGCGAAAAAAAAAGCGAGAACGGAAGGCCTACCTCGCAATGACAACGTGTGTAAAAAAGATATGAAGATGGGATGGGGCGAGCAGGCCTTGTACATCCAAAAGAAGGAGTACAGAGGCCTTTAAGAAGGCATCCGTACTCCTTTTATTCCGCTGGGAAGTTTTAATGCATGATAATAATACATACATATGAACATATGTATATACAAAGATGCATTGAAGCTGAAAATTCATGGCCGATCTATAAGTAAGCACTTAATTGCTTACAAGCATTCAAGAAATTATAAAATTTTTTTCTATGTTATTTAGCTGTTGCTGTTGTTGCAACAAATGTTTCTGGACATTTTACAAAACAACAATAATAATAAGAACAACAACAGCATCAGCAGCAGTATAACATCAGCTTAAACACAGCAACACATCATGTTGTAACGTTGCAAATAATAAAAGATCGAACGTTAAATGTAAAAAGATAAATGGAAACTTGTTTATCATGTCGACGCGTATCTTTAAATGCGGTAAAATGCTCCTGCAATATTGTAACGCCAAACTAATAACGTTCAGCGAGCAACAAGCAACAGGCAGGCAACCCCTCCGCACAACGTTGCAACGTTCAACGTTCTACAAGGCAATACATAAAAGTATCTCTATGTTTGTCTACAACTTAGCCACTCCTTAACAATTTAGCAAAAAAAAAATGTTTGTCGTCATTGCTGACGATAATGATGACTAAAAATACAGCAACAACACCAAACAACAACCATGATTTTGTTCGTCTGACGATGATGAAGTGTACTTTGTGCGTTTGCCAGCGTTGTCTATGACGATTAAGCAGCGACTAAACATGGAAAATTGTTGTAATTGAAGCCGACTTATCGGCCGATATTGCCGCCTCGTATTGCTTGCTGGCTGCTTTATCAGTTCAACTGCAGAAGAAACGCCAACATGTTGTTTTCAACTTCCACAGCAAATATTTAAGGTGTAGAATAAATGTTTAAATGTTTCTGTTGTTAAGACGATGATATAAAATGTTTGAGCAAATTAAAAAAATTAAATAAACTATGTAATCGTAGCGATAAATAGCTTACAGTGGAACCTCAATAAATAAATACTAAAGTTTCAATATGCCGCCAAAAAAACTCATTTAAAAATGTAACATGTAAATATTTTGTAAATAAACTTTCAGGAGTTTTAGCTTACTTTCGTAATGGAGTATAACATCCACATAATATTTGAGATGGCAAAATAGTCTGCAAAGCACCGGTAACGAAACAGTGAGAAACAGTGCAGACCTCTGTAGAAAAGAGTTAATCGAAGCCGCTGTGACAAAGCCACCGTGGAAACAGTAAACCAAAGTCGCTGTGATGAAACAGTTAACCCAAGCCCCTGTGGAACACAATCAAATGAAATACCTGAGGGGAAACCCTCAGCCGAAGATGCTGTCGGTGAAACAGTCACCCGAACTTGCTGTGCAAGGTGATATACAAAATACCAATAACGCCCTTACACGCTCTTACAAAACATCGGCACATTCTTGTCTTTTTGAAATCACTCCGATTACTTCCAAACTTCGCAAACTTGAGAAAATAACGTCTCATATTAAATGAGAGTTGTATGTTTATGGAGCTTGCATTTACCTCATTTGTTCGTTACCATTTAGCTATCTAGAGAATATGATGTGTATGAAATCTGTTGTTGTGTGTTGTCGAATTCGTTTCTTTAGTTTTCACTGTTTATCAACTTCTAACGGCATTAAAAAGCCAATCAAACAACAAAAGCCGAGATATTTAGATGTTCCTAATACTTCAGTTATTTGCAATATTCTGATATAAAATAAAAAGGAAACAAACATATCATTTTTATTATAAACGAAGTGTAATTTGATCAAGTTTATCATAATTTTCCATATGAAAAAGCAACTGCATTTAATAACATTTTATAGAATAAGGCAGCAATAACTTGCAGCATTTTAAGATGCATGAGACCATGCAAACACAGTACTACGTTTTGATCTAATACCATAATTGTATTTTTGTACACATAACTAAATTTAATATTTTATTGCATTAAATCTTATAACATTAGGCTTCATCAACATCACGATGACCAGGGAAACTGGAATGAATAAAAATAAAAGAATAAGACAAGCTTTTTATTTATAATTTATATATCAATAAACAACAAAATATTTATTATTGAAAATGCTTTTTCAACATCTACTGATGAAGTCGGGGCAGTGCCTGTCACAAATAACAAAACCAAATTTTTATTGAATCGTAAAAAAGTTGGGTAATTGTGGAGTAATTTTGAATTGGAGTGACTTGATATTGAGTTAGAGTCGAGTTGATTTTGACATAAAGTCGACTTGATCTGGACATAAAGTCGACTTGATCTGGAAATAAAGTCGACTTGATCCGAACATAAAATCGACTTTATCTGGACATAAAATCGACTAGATCTCGACATAAAATCGACATGATCTCGACTTGATCTCATCATAAAGTCCACTCAAGTTGATCTCGATTTAAAGTCGAATTGATCTCGACTTCAACGTACTTGACCTTGACTAGAAGTCGACTTGATATTGACGGAATAAAAGTCGAAGTGATCTTTTTTTAAATTCCGCTTGAAGTGAATTCAACTCGACTTCATCTCAGCTTGATCTGGATTTGAAGTCGACTTAAACTCAACTGAATCTTAACTTGATCTGGAATTAAAGTCGACTTAATCTTGACTTAAAGTCGAGTTGATTTCGAAGTCAACTTGACTTTATCTTGACCTTATCTCGACTTCTTAAAGTGGACTTGATCCCGACTTTAACTCCACTTCAACCTAACTTGATCTCGGCTTCCACTTGACTTGATTATGACTTATTCCTGACTTTAAGTCGCTTCAAAGTTGGCTTTAATTTGCTCAATGTAGCCGCCATCTTGACTTAAAGTGCACTTGATGTTGGCTTAAAGTTAAATTGATCTCGGCATAAAGTTGAAATGATCTTTACTTAAAGTCTAAGTGATCTCAACTTAAAATCAAATTGATCTCGATTTAATGGGGCTTCCCCCCTTATGCAAAAAAAAAATAACTTGTGCTTGAAGTGTGCATTAAAACTGGTTTTCTGCGGAAATTTATTTTAATAAACACTTCAATCACACGTAATTTTTGTTATTGTTAAAGTTGAATTGACCTCGTCTTAAAATCAACTTTAACTTGACTTTATCCCGACGTTCGACTTGAAGATCACTTCGAATTTATCTCGACTTAAAGTTTACCTTAAATCGTCTTAAAGTGGACTTCAACTAGACTTTAAAACGACTTTATCTTGATTTAAAATTCGCATGATCTTGACTTAAAGTCCATTGGATCTTGACTTTAAGCCGGATTAATGCCGACTTAAACTGCACTTCAACTCGACTTAATCTCAATTTGAAGTCGACTGTAACTCAAGTTAACCTCTACTTGTAGCAAACCTTCGTAAAAATTATAAAACTAAAAAATTGTTTAACTCCACATTAATACGGCACACAGGAAAAAACAAGCAATTGCATATTTGCGATGTCCCTGATTATAACGATCAAACGTCGTTAAATGGAAAGCATTTGTTGCAATTATATTCATTGTATTCAGTGTCTTCAGCTTTGCGCATGAACATGTAGTCACAAATCTTGTTCCCAGCTTTTAACCATTTATCGCATTATTGTTGACACAAGTTGACTAGTTTCCTTTAATTGTTGAATTGCCGTTGTTGTATATTTTTACTGGAAACATGAAAACTTGTATATTATTTATATTTATTTATATGTTAGTATGTATAAAATATAAATATATGTACTTGTAGTGTTTTCTTAAGCCATAATGGTTAATTTTAAATATGTAAAGACCATAGAGAACTATTTTGTTTTTAAACTTAATTTTTTAAAAACGTAATATCTCTCTCACATGAACGTATTAAAAACTCCAAAGTAGTTAATTCCTTAGCGATTTTTTCTCCTGTGTGGTAAAAAAATTATTTTTTTAATTCAATGAGAGATACAGAGACTTTCTGAGAGGATTTGTATGTAGCTTGTTCTTCTTTTATACGAACTGGTAAATAAGCTCAGCTACAACATCTTAGATATTACATCTACTACAGTTTTCATTTATTTATTCTCAAAAGTTTGTTAAGACAATTACGCATTTTGGTAAAAAATTTCTAGGAATAAATTTAAATTTTTCATAATGTGGGAAATTTTTTTTATTCCTCCTAAAATACAAACTTCAAAAATACCTATTTTTGAAAACAAAGAGAGAATGGAAGTACCTTCTATATTTATATCAGCTAGCTCCTGTGTTTGTCATAAAGAGCATAGCTCTAAAAAATGCGAAACTTGAAATGTGTCAATGTGCAACGTCATTTTCATCTTGACTTTTTTCGGTTCTTGGTCCATTCTTTTATGATAGTATAAAGCAAGCTACTGACTTCATTATGTCAAAAATAGAATACACATGTTTATTTGAGAAATATTACAATGTGTGACAAAAATGAATGAAATCGAAATACAAGGGACGTGTTAATATTTTTCTGGTGGCTATTGTCGATCGTAACAACAACCTATATTTAAAATCCAAACAAATCTTGAGTTACGGATATAAAGCGTGTTCCGTACGCGTGTTATCAACCTCTAAGTTATAAATGGAGTTAGAAAAAATAGACTAAGACCTTTTAAATTATTATACATAATTTTCTTGTTTTAGTAAATTTTAGATATATGTGTCTATTTTTTCACCAAACATAATTATTACTCTTTTAGGGTTCCATACACCAAAGGTGAAAAGAAACCCTATTGTCCATGTGTCCGTCTGTCGGTCACAGGCTATTTTCTCATGATCCTTAAAAGCTACGAACCTGAAATTTGGACAGAGTATGTAGAATCTTCGCCGATACATTAACAAATACATGAGAGTTAAAAATTAAAGGATGTTCAAAAACGAGCAACATAAAAAATTTTAAAATCTCATGTTGTATATGTATATACAATTCTATGTTGACACATGAAATTTGTAAAATTCTGTATTTTTATACCGACTACAACAATTAACATTAAAATTTAAAAAAAAAATTAAAGTAAACGGTGTTCTATAAGTTAATGCAATTTCGACTATATAATTATGACAACTTGCTGCATATTGGAAACCGTAAGAGGAAAAACTCTTGAAATTTTCAAAGACGGTAAAACTAAAAAATACTAAAATTATAAAATCGCCTATCCGAAAAAATTCGCCAAAAATCGAAAAAAATCGCCAAAACGAAAAAAACGCCAAAATTAAAATAAACAATTCTAACACTAAAATAAATCGCCACATCTGAAAATATCGCCAAAATGACAAAAATCGCCAAAATGAAAGAAAAGGCAAAAAACAAAAAATTCGTTAAGGCGCGAAAAAGGCCCCAAAACTAAAACGCCTATATGAAAAAAATCTTCAAAATAATAAATTGTCAGAAGGAAAAACATCGCTAAGCTGTAAAAGCGCCAAAAACGGAAAAAAATCGCCAAAATAAAGCGCAAAAAAAATATCGCAAAAAAAGGAGAAAAAATGCAAAAACTAAAAAAACCGCCAAAACCTAAAAAAATCGTCAAACCCGAAAAAACGCCAAGACTGAAAAAACGCCAAAACTACAAAAATTGCCAAAAAAAACTCCAAAGACCGAAAAAAGGCACCATGACTAAAATAACGCCTATATAAAAAAAAATCGCCATAATGAAAAAATAAAAAAAAAACGCCAAACTGTAAAAACGCCAAGAACGGAAAAAAATCGCCAAAACGTTAAAACGTTAAAAAAAAAATGCTAAAACTTAAAATAAGCAACAAAACTTAAAAAAACGCCAAACCCGAATAAACGCCAAGACAAAAAACCGCCCAAAACCTAAAAAAAAACAAAACGAAAAAAAAATTTCAAAACTACTATATTGTATATAGGCTAAACTTCGTATTGAATTAAATATTTAGTATCCGTACGGAACGTTTCGTGCGCGGGTCAAAGTCTCACTTAACTGAATTTATTTATTCACTTTTCTTCTTTGGATTTGTTCGTAGGCAGTATTTTTGTACCGGAACTATTTTGTTTATGACTTTATTTATAAAACATAATTGATTGGAAGTAATTCGCAGATTAATTTAAAATAATTCCTAAGAAATTTACCAAGTTATTTAATATTTTATTAAAACAGTTTTTGTTAAAAAAATACCGGCATGATGTATTTCACCTTCAAACAAACATAGATCAACAAATAGAAGTAGTTGCCAAACTTTTTTTCTTGAGAACCAAATTTTTAACATACACCAACCTTAATATTCTGTGATTTAAAAAATATTATTACATACTTGTGGAATTTTAAATAGTTCTTGAAAGTCTGTGTATAAGACAAGAGATTTGTGACTGTTCAAAATATGTGGTTAAATTCGACTGATGTTTCGGCAAAGCACCAATGAAATATATACAGACAATTCTTAACCACCAGCAATTAAAATAACAAATAATAAATAGTTTTCTGTAATAGAGAATTTAGGCGTCTAAAATATGACAT
This sequence comes from Tachina fera, assembly GCA_905220375.1. Classification (NCBI taxonomy): domain Eukaryota; kingdom Metazoa; phylum Arthropoda; class Insecta; order Diptera; family Tachinidae; genus Tachina; species Tachina fera. The sequence goes on from LR999964.1 coordinate 62,534,122, forward strand.
TGAAAATGCAAAAATATGCAGTAAAAACGTTCAAATGTGCAAATATTCTTAAAATGTTCCGCACGCTGTCTAAAAATACTATATAAATAGAAATTAAGAAATGTCCTTGTTTGTTAATAATTTTTTTTTTATATTTTCGAATGTTAAATTAAATTTTTTTTAAAAAGCTTTTGGAAATTTAAAAATGCCTTGAAACTTTTGCGCATGATCTGAATACTTCAGTTTATTTAATTGAATTATTACAATAAAATTAATACCAGCCATTAGTTTTGTTTTTCTAAAATCCGTGATTACTTATACATTACTTATAAAAACAATATTTATCTTCCGCCAAATTGTTTCACTACTTTCGGCTTCAGTAGCAGATATTTTCTTACTAAAATCATCAAAATGGTAATTATGAATTTTGTAAGTAAGTATTTGCACAATCGTTCTATACTTCTTTCAATTCGACAGTCCTTTTTGTAGAAAAGCATGTAAACTTTTTGCACTTCTCTGACACTATTAACGAGCTACGACGTAATGAACAGAGTTTCACAATTCTCTAAGAGCTTTTCTTTTAAATGTCATAATAATATAATAATAATATAAAGTTCAGTGAATAACTTTGTCACAGTGACATTCAATTCACTTTTATATACGCGTAGTATTTTATAAACAACAAATTTGCTATGATAGATATTTTGTACTCAACAATTTGATCACACACAAAATTTGTTGATACGGTATTAATAGGATTGTCTTTTTATTAAAACCAAGTGCAACATATAGTGAGCAATAATCTGATTATGAAGTAACAAGTTATAAAATCTCCAAAGATTTTATTGGTGAGATTTCTCTTCTTTCAGCTTGTTATATTAGAATAAATTCAGTAATGTGCGACTTTGACTCGCGCACGAAGGGTTCCGTACGGACACGAGATATGTAATTCAATACGAACTTTAGTAGCCTATATAAAATATAGTTTTAGCTTTTTTTTGTTTTTGACGTTTTTTTAATTTTGGTGATTTTTTTATTTTGGAGATTTTTTTTAATTTTGGCGATTTTTTTGTTTTGGCGATTTTTTAGATTTTTGAATTGTTCTCCCATTTTGGCCATTTTTTTAGTTTTGACATTTTTTTTCTCGTTTTGACGATTTTTTTCGGTTTTTGGTGTTTTTTATTTTTTGTGATTTTTTCGTTTTAGCGATTTTTTTTTTAATTTTGGTGATTTTCGGTTTTTGGAGTTTCTTCATTTTGCGACTTTATTCATTTAGGCGCTTTTTTTGTAGTTTTGACACTTTTTTTCTCATTTTGGCGATATTTTTTTTTTGGTTTTGGCGATTTTTCAATTTGGCGATTTTTTTAATTTTGGCGATTTTTTCCATTTTGGCGATTTTTTTCATATTAACAATTATTTTGTTACTGGACCCTTTTTCGCGTTTGGCGTTTTTTCTTGTTTTTGGCGCTTTTTTTCATTTTGGCGATTTTTTTCATTTGGTAGGTTTTTTCGAATTGTGCGACTTATCTTAGTGTTAGAATTTTTTTTTAATTTTGGCGTTTTTTTTAATTTTTGGAGATTTTTTTTGGTTTGGCAATTTTATAATTTTCAGATTTTTTAGTTTTACCGTTTTGGAAAATTTCAAGAGTTTTCCTCTTACGGTTTCCAATATATGGCAAGTTGTCAAAATTGCAAAGTCAAAATTGCATTAACTGATGGACCACCCTTTAAGTTAAATTTTTTTAAGTTTTAGTGTTAATTGTCGTAGTCTATACAAAAATACACTAATTTTACATATTTCAAGTGTCAATATACGTATGTACATACATACAATTCTATGTTGTAGCGGCCAAGGTTCTACATACTCTGTCCAAAATTTCAGGTCCATAGCTCTTACGGTTCCTGAGGAAATACCGTGTGACGGACAGCGTATCGAAAACAATAGGGTTCCGTTTTTCACCTTTGGTGTACGGAACCCTTAAAATGGTTGGTTGCACTTACAAGCTGCATTTTTAAGCTTTTTAAAAACTGATTCTCTGCTTAGCTTTGGCTTTCATTTTATGCGTCATAAAGCATTTGACTTAAAGCCACTTTAGACGACGCTTTTATATAAATATTTGATATATAATTTTTCTTTTATAAAATTATTATGTGCACCAAAAAACGAATAATTTTTTTTACATTTCTCTGTAGTACTTTTGTCTGCTTGCATGTAGTTGGCACTGCGTAAATGTAAAAGATAAAAAATAAAATCAAGTCAAATCAATGTGTAGTGGTAGTTGTTGTTCAATCAATTTGCCAAAGACTCGGTGACATGCTTAAAATAGCTGCCACATAAAAAATTTTGTACATTTAAATTTAAGTTGTTTTTTTTTTAAAGGCGAATGTTTGTTTATAAGTATGTAGCTGTTTTCCTTGTAATTATACAAAACAATACACGATGTAAAAACACAAGACAACATAATGTTTTGCTGTGTTATTTTGTATCGACTTTTAATTAAAATATTTGCATGTGATTTATATTCGGGCATTTTGCAAATTCAAATAAAGAAAAAAAATAAGAAGGCAATATGCCATAAAACAACAGAGACTAAAATTTAAAAGTACAAGCAACAACAAACACAAATTGAAATGCATGAAATTCAAATATTTTAAATCGAAACCAAATTGCTTTAGTGCGATAATTGGTCGCGAGTTCAGGAAACTTTAACGGCGCTAAAAAGAGTTGCATGCAAATTTTTGTTAAACTTTGCGATCTATTTTTTTAAAATAAATTGTAAGCTACTAAGCAGATTGAATACAAAATTTATTTTACTTCGCTGGCACCAACTTCAAACAATACTATAGGTAACATATGTAAAAATATTTTATTTAACTAGATCAATATTTAGTGTTTTTATGGGAATTTTTACTATTTTTAGCTTTTTAGTGCTTATTTTAGAAGTCGGTTTAATTTTATTTTTAAGTTTTATATAGCGAAAATTTTCATATATGTGTGCTACTAAAGGTACGGTCATATTTGTCAAGCATTTACCCAAAGAATCGTAACCGCTAAATGCTAATGAAAAATCTTTCAATTCAGAGAAAAGTTTGTCAAATTAAAGAATAGGCAATAATGTTGAATTCTATGACATTATCTATTAGTTGTGTTCGAAATTTTTCAATTTGATAAACAAGTGTTTGTATCAAAACTTTTTTAATTTCTTGTTTGTTGGTTATGCTTTTTTGGGCAAGTGTTTGACATGTGTGACCGTAGCTTAAGCAAAATCTACAGAAAAAAGTGTGTTATTATTGGTTTGTATTTGGTGGCTTATTTGAAAGTAAATTGCTAGCATTATCTTTATTATTTGTATCATGTCTAAAATAATAACTAAACTAACACTTAAAATAACTTTGCGATTAACGAATTTTTCGGTATATCGAATAGGCCTGGTCGCTATATCAAGACTTGCGGGTATTTGTACTCATTCAACACACACAAAACTAGAAAAGCAATTTGGGCTCTTGAAATTATACAATGTGGCATTTAAAACAGTAGGTGGGGCCACGCCCATTACATTAAAGTATTAATTTATATGTGCTTTTTCTTATCCGATTTGCATTAACGTTAGCAAACAGTTTGGACCCTTAGAAAGTCATAAATCCAAACTTCTTCTTAAATCATTCTTACGAAACTTGATACATTTCTTGAGTTCTGAAAGTGCCGATATCTTGAATTGAATTGTCGTTTATTTTCATTTTCATAAATAGCCGGCAAACTTCGCATTACCAGCGAAAACTTTGTTGTTGTTGGTTAGTAGGCACAGTACTAGCCTTCTAGCCGGAAAATCACAGGTTGGAAACCTGGATACAAGTCTAAGTAGGATCGCAGCTTATATTTTTTTTAACTATAACTTTTCAAATAACTTTTATGTTAGGTGATCAACTGAATAGTGTTAAATATTCATGATCTAAAGAATATTTAAGATTTTTGTAGCGTTAACCGCGTTGACTACCACGCGGTGAGTTCCGAGATAAAATCTTGGCCGTGGAAGCCAAGAAGACAAACAATTTTCTGATGCCTCTGCTAATGAAATGTTGAATAAATAATAAAAAATACAATGACTACATCGAAAGAATTTTGCTTCATTAATCCAATGAAACAGTTTCATTTAAAATTTTTCACAAATCTAATGATAATTTCACAAATTCAATGAAATTTTCATGAATATTGTGAAACAATTTCATTGAAATTGCTTCCTTGATATTCTAGTTTCGTTAGAATATTTTATTGGATTTATGACAAAAATATTTTCTAAGCATTAAGAAACCCCTTTATATATAAGTTATTTCATTCTTTTCGTGAAATTATTTTATTGTTTCGATGAAGTTATAGCACTGCATAAATTACACTATTAAATAAATTTGATGAAGTTTTCAATAAAATAATTTTAACGAAACTTGTTTCATTTATCCAACGAAGCGTGACGTTGGTTGAATTTTAATGAATTTTTCATTCGATTAATGTCGAAATTCATAGAATTTCTGCCGAAAACTCTTTCATTTAACTAAATTACATTTAACTAATTTCATGCTGTTTCAACTTGAAATAACTTTGATTCATTATTGTTCTCCATGTTATTGTAGTATCGTACTTACATTGTTTTAACTTTAAATAAATTTGATTCAACATGATTCTTTATTTAAATTTACAAGTAAGTACTGGAATGTTAAATCAACATAAGATAAAGTTATTTCAAAAAGAAACAGTTTCTTTCAAGATTACGGTAAATCATGTTGAATTAACATGAAACACATATTCAGCAAAATAATTTCTGAAATATAGTTAAATTAACCTTGTTTAAGTGGACACTAAGTTGAAATTTTCCTGTGTGTAAAAACAAATGTTTAAATTTTAACCAATAATACCCAATAATCTTGCACAATTGAATCAATAACAAGACTTAAACGTTTTAAAGCAAAATTTACTTCATCAGCTTATCTTAAAATTGCTATTCAAATAGAATTCAAAGCAAACAGGAATGCGATGAGATTTAAAACTAAAAACTAAGTAAGTACTCGTATGTATGTATGCATTTATTTGATAAATTTCAACAACATTTAACACACTTCATTTAAAACAAATTTTGTTTAATATTTCTTCAAAAACTTAAAATGCTGTGTCAGTAGAGAGCTCTTGCTTCTGCTGATGATGGCGATGTGGTTGATAATATCAATAATGATGGTGATGATGGTGTCTCCAAAGGTGTTAATATGTTTTAAAGTTAAAAGCTTTAAATGTTGTGTCAACAGGCAAAATAAAATAAAACAAAAACTAAAAACAAGTAAACAGACAAACCAACAAATAAACAATCATTACCGAACATTATCCATGCTTTTCTAAGCAACAGCAACAAAAATCAAGTCACAAAAAAGAAACTCTAAGATGAGCCAAACAGATTGATTTCACACGAACGTACTCATAAGAAAAACAGTATCTATCCATATATCCATCGAGGGATCATACAATGGACGTGCATACTTATGGGTAAACACAATCATACAAACAAACAAACTTTAATGTCTGTATGTAAGAAGTGTGTACATATGTAGATGGAATATTGCTTGGTTGGCTAAAAAGTTGACTCTTGTGCAATGGTTGGATGGATGGATGGATGGATGATGAGTGGCTGATGTTAGTGTCCAGCATGTCAGCCATCAATCTGACACATTACAAAGAGTTTTCATTTTTGTAGACAAAACCAAAAACAAACAAAAAAAGTATAAAAATTAAGCAGTTTGCCGTTTCTGATCGTCATCGCTTTATGGCGTAGCATGTATGTACAGCATGTGGCATCCAATTATGCACTTGACTGGTGTTGCATTTTATTTGTTTGGTCACTTCAGCAGCAAAAGTACATACTCATAAGTTTACAAAAAACTTTAAAATGTGCAATACACACACATAGATACAGCCACATATGCCACATATACTTTTGTGGACTTGAACGAATACATTATAATTTTCCAACAGAAGATATTTGTCTCGTCAATCTCTATGAGTGAATGCATGGAGTATTTCAGTATACAGTGTGCCACAAAAACCATTAAAAAAATTAATAAAATAATTTCAAAACTAGCACATACATAACTTCTTTAAAAGTTAAAAAATTTAATATCTGTGGGCGTGGAACTATTCCCAAAATTACAAATTTATATTGCGTGGTTAAGATTAAATGAGAAAAGAAGAATAGACATGGGAATAAGCACTTTGAACAGACTGACGCCTGAACAACACTTCCGAATTTTAAAAAATTATGGTTCTGTTTGAAATACGTATAGCGCACTCTCCATTTTACCAATTATAATAATAATTTGATTAACTTTGAAACGTTTTTGCACCACTTTTACTCTAAATGAAAATACGCATCAACAGAGATGGCGTTCAGTGCATACATAAGAAGTCATTTCTGCTGTAGAGCGTAGCGCAGAAGAAGACTCGAATAAGTCTATACATCATTCACATGCTTACTGACTTCTTTGTTCATCAATTGAACAACCATGATATGCAAAAGCCGTGGTTTCAAAAAGACGGTGCATCATGTCACACATATCGTGCCACAACTGATTTATTAAAGGAAATCTTTGGTAAATACATACACTATTTTCTGTGGGGATATGTGAACTCGTTAGTGTACGCCGATAAGCCCGAAATGGTTGACCACTTGGAGGACAAGATTCGCCGCTTTATTACCAATATATGGCCAGAAATGTTGGAAAAAGACAGGGAAAACTTGACTTCTAGATTAGACTACGTCCTAGCCAGCCACGGATTGTGACCAAGTATGAGTACTAAACTTGAGAAAGACTTTCACATACCCAAGAGTATGACTTTTTCATACCATTCAAAACTGATACTACTCAGCCCAGTCACAGGCATCTGCCTGTGACTTCTACAACCTATCTCACGTCCAATCTTCGGTCGTTCAATGCCAAATCGTGCAATATTATAATCGTTTCGGGTGAAAGCACGTCAACTGGGCTTCAAGAACGTTCTGCTTTTTACATGTCTGTACGGCTGGAATGAAATTAGGCAAATCAATTTTTTAACATTGAAATTAAAGGTTAATAGTCCCCAAAGTAACTCCGGTTTGGTTAATGAGCACTATACTGGTCGAATTTTTTTTTTTTGAAATTTTATTAATTGCGCTGCTTAAAATATGAAGTTTGGTGTAAGATATCATGTTCTAATATTGCAGTTCAATCCAACGGTGCCTAGTGGGGCCGAAAGTTTTCCATCTATCAATCAGATCTTTACAGTTATACTAGTTGAAAAGCTGGTCCCATAGACCAAAAATCAAAAATCTGGCTTCGTTACAATCTTCCGCAGAGAAAGTACTTTAAGTATGCCAAATTTAAGCTTCCTATGTCATGACATTTTTTTTTAGTACATGTATTTATTTATTGTATCTTCAAATATGAACTAACAATAAGTATTTAAATCTTTATTATAAAAAATTATTATTAGGCCCGACCAGTGTCGGATATAAGGTTAGTGATAATTATAAATAATACATAAGTATTGATAACCAAAAACGAAAAAAAAGAAGAAGAATCATATCTGGAGTGTTGAGTATTAGATCCCTTGTGCCCCTCTTTTTTAGGAAGGTGTGTCCAGTAAAGTTTAAAATATTACGAGCAAGGGAATTAGAATCTGACTCGGGTTTTGTTAAATATTTGCCTGCGTATTTTGCAATTTCTTCAGTCACTAGTGGCATATTTAAATCATGAATTGAATTGAATCGAATGTTTAATTTACTATGGAGCCGGTGTTATTAACAGTAAAATTGCGTGTTTGCCTTCGGTGGATTTTCTCGACATTGGAAGCTGAAGCAGTGACCCATAGTTGACTTCCGCATCATATATATATAGCATATAGGTTTCAAAAGCGACTTATATATCAAAAATTTGCAATCTAGACTGAGAGTTGAATTTCTACCAATCAGCCAATGTACTTGAGTGAACTTTAGTTTCATTTGTGTTAGGTTTGAGTCAATATGTTGTTTCCTTGGCAGTCTTTGATCAAGGTGTATACCAAGATATTTCACATGTAAATGTCGAGGAACAATTTGATTATTGATTCTAATGAGGGAACTATTATCTTTTCGTAGGGTAAATGTTACCTGAGCACACGTCTGTTCGTTTACCTTTATTCTCCATAAGCTTAACCAAAGTTCCAGCTGGGTAATATGTTCCTGAAGATATCAGAATACCTCGTAAGGGTTTTCGTTCATACTAAGGTAGGTTGTATCATCTGCAAATGTATTACTGCCCACAGGCATATCACAAATATATATTAAATACAAAACTGGCCCGGATGAGATAGTTACAGGCATACACATACGGTATCCTTCCACAACAGTGAACTTCCGGGCAACAATGTAACTTTCCAAAAGATTTAGAATGTTTCTTGGTAGGTAAGTTTTCAATTTTAAAATAAGGCTTTAATACCACACTTTATCAAATGCCTGAGAAACGTCAATAAACAGTGCAGAGCAATACTTCTTTTCTTCAAAGCTTCTTCTTATAAATTGAACCAATCTATGAGTTTGTTAATGGCGCTATGCTAACTTCTAAAACTAAATTTATGGTCCGGGATCCACTCATTTTTAGTAAAAATTGGGGACACTTTTATGAGTAACTTTTCAAAGAGCTTTGACATTGTTGACAGTAAACTTATTGGCTTATATGACTCAGCCTTGGTAAGGTCTTTGTTTAGCTTTGAAATCATTAAAAAATCAAATCAAATCATAACATAGCAAGTTTCCAGCTGCGTGGATAATACTCCAGTTGTAAAATGGTATAATAAATGAATAACGGGATTCTGATTGCAATATGAGGCAAGTTTATCAGGATATTGCTACTAATTCCATCAATACCTGGGTGTCTACTGCTTAATTCGAAACGAGTGAAAATGCTTTCGAATTTGTATGCTTATAACATGTAATTTCGAAAACATTTTCTTTCGTTTCAAATTACAGAGTAGACCACCTGTAGTTTTTTTCGGGTTGAGTTTAGCTATTAGTTTTTGAACATCACGCGCTTTAAATTTAGTAAAATGGGTAGAGCAACTTCACTCGGAAAATTAACAAAACCAGTACATGTGTTTGAGCTACATACGTATTTTAAATGTTCAGCAAATATCTTACCTTCTTCAGTATCGCTTCTGGCCCAACCACCGGTAGATGTGCGCAGAGGTGATTTAAACTCAACGGGTGTTTTAAGCTTTCTAGCAGCGCGCCACAAAGAGTTATTAGATGCTGGTGTGACAGCCAGACCTCCCAGATAATTTTTAAGAGATGCAGTTTTTTCAGATGCAAGCAGCTCTTGGAGTCGTGTATAGTACTCTTTATGTTGGGGCAATCTGCCATTACCTTTTTAGATCTTTTTTTTTACATACAAGACGTTCAATATAAATAATAAATAAATAAATTCTATTAAAACCAGTCTGCGAATGGGAGGTAATATCATGTTCACTAGCCTGTTTAATATTTTCATTAAGGTTGGCAATATTAGATTAAAATACCAAAAACCATTAATAAATTAATTTATATTTGAAGTCCATTATTCAATATGACTATAAATATCTGATTGAATAGATGTTTTTTATAATATGGGGAACTTTGGGATCCCCTAGGCACAACCTGGCATCATCAGATTGAGCTGAAAAATTAGAACATGATTTCTTACATCGAACCTCATATTTTAAGCAGCGCACACAATTAAATTAAAAAAAAATAAAAAATCCTATACAAGATGCGACCAGTCTAATGAGCACACGATATTAATTTTTTCCATTTTCTTTTCAATGGGTATCAAACATAAAATAAATGGCGCAACTTGTTCCAATTTTTGTCTACTACGCGTGCAGGGACATAGGAAGGAAGTGGGGTCTGTAACCGAAGATGGTAAACTGGAATTACACATCGGTTGTCAGACCGGTTATTTCCTATGGTTATGTGTTAAGGTAAGAGATATTGAGGAAGGAAAGTCACACGAGACTACTAGCTAAGGTTCAGAGGAGTGTCTCGCTGGATATCAGATGTACTCAGAGGAGCATACGTCATTACCTACTTCCTATAGAGGACTTTGTGGTGAGAACGGTGACTAGAAGCCTCCTTAGACTCAAAGAAGCAGGTTTGGTAAGGACAGGAGTAAGAGGTCAAACATCAATCTTAAATGAGATCAGTTTTAGTGATCAAGGATAAGCAACACCTGGGTTCACTGACTATAAGGTTGTGGAAATTGATTTTAATAGAACACATACCAGATAGGAACTATTGGATCAAATACGATAAGCTATATGAGGTTTTTTAGGAACGGGTCAGAAATGGTGGCAGGCACAGGTGGTGGCTGGTGTCTTTATCTTGGGAACGAACATTTGTAGTTCTTTCAGACTGCCGAACGAATGCATATTTTTCCAAGCTGAGATCTTGGTGATCCTCAGGCCATGGAACTCGTGCCCAAGAAAGTAGCTGACTTTGAGAAGGTAATCTTCTACGTCGATAACCATGCTAAAAGCTTTGAACTGACACAATGTCAAATCAAAACATATTAGAAGCTGTAGGAGAACCCTCAACTTGCTTATGGACAAATATAATGTCAGACTATTCTTGGCTCCTAGTCACAGTAGTGTTGAGGGAAATGAAATTGTCAATGAGCTGGCAAGAATAGGGTCGCCGTTCAAAGAGGGAATAGGTGACAGATGGGTGAAGTTACCGATAGGTCATTACTACAGGGTACTCAGTAATTGTGTGGATAATTGTAGAGTCCCGAGGTCTCTGTGGCCAAAGATCCAAATGGCTACTGAGTACAAATAGAAAGACGATCGGAATCCTGTTAGGTGCCTTGACTGGGCAATGCTCACTGTCAGAGCAAGAAACAGCATGTGGAAAACTAGCACTCTAGATTTCTGTAGGAGTACGATATTATCTGTAACTATACGATGCTGCAATGTCATAGGCTTAAATGACTGAGTAACCGTTTCTATGAGAGCATTACTAATATTGGGAAGTGAAAACTGAGGGATATCAGGTGGTAAATATTTCTTTTAATGGGCAATAGAAGGGAATGACATTGAATCCAGCTTGGTCTCCAAGTAGAGTTGAACTTTTGGCAGCCCCCTTCCTAAACTAACCTAACGTTATTCCGATTTTGACAGGGTTGAACCAGCAATTGCTGATTTACAACAGCAATGTTCACCTTTCAGTTACGGGCGGGAAATTCATAGAGCGACAGATTTATTGAACTGCCTCGAGCATAAGGAAACGAATTGTACACAGGATGTCTATAAAGGAAGTTTATATTAGTTTACCTCACTGCATGAACGTTGGCATGTGTGCGCGATCTTTATAAAAATGCTAGACGAACGTAGCGCATCTCAAATATTCGTAAGTCGTTAGTTACACGATACTCCAAGCAAACCTTTCATTCGAAAGTGGAACAAATCGTTAGAAGAAGAAATCTCCTCTGCAGGCTACAAACCTTTCAATTTCTAAGTACACATGAACCTTAAGCTGGTTCTCCACAAAATTCAGTTGTTAAGGGAACGAATGCGCCATGAAGCCAGTCATAGGCTAGACTTCACTGGAAGAGGTGTCATAAATTGCTTCTCTGAACTTTTTCCTGTAGCGTTGTTCTAACTTAAAGGTTTATGTCAATAAAAGGACTTCTTTGGCGCTTAAAAAATAGGTTACGAAGTGGTCGCCATGACGGAAACTACCTGCCAAGCCGTCGAAACTAACTTTAGATCTATGAACAACTTTAGATCTAACTTTAGATCTATGAACAAATAACTAATATGATATACAGCCTAGGCTCAAGAAAAATATATAATATAACATTAAATACAGTTTGTATATAAAGTGTGAAATTCTGAAACTCACTTTTTTTATTCCCACTATTTTAAATGCATCTAAATATTCATGTTACTCTGTTAAGCGTATTCTAAATATCGACAGCATATCTAACACAGGACACTGGAGACAAACTAGTAAAATTGTTTGTTGCTAGTTGTTAGTTGACTGGTTTCTCGCTGGTATTATGTTAAAGGTCTCTTATGTTGCCAGCAACAAAACGGTTGTTGTCCAATTATGCAGTTTCTGGTCATGCCAATGCAAAGTGGTCACTACTGCATTTATACATATTTGTGGTTGTGTGGTTGTAGCAAGAGTTTGAGTAATGACATATGCACTGGTGTTAGTTAAGCTCATACAATATTATACTAGTAGTGAGTGGTTCTTGTTGTTGTTGTTGCATAATGTTGTCTCCAGTTGTTCAAGTTGTACATAATAACTTCATGTTTATAAAATTAACCTAGTGCAACACTAACAAACAGTATGACAAGCAGTAGACACTGTGTTTATATGTTTATGTTGCAGCACACCATGCTATGCTGGCCACTCCTTGTTGTCAACTACTCTCAACTACGGCAACAGGCAGTAACAACGTAAGTCCTACTGTTAAGACTCTCCCCTCGTACCCAGCCTATTTACACTTCAACATTTATTTTAGCATTTTGATGTAAAAATTTTTTTTTTTTTGTTCTTCTTCTCCATTTTCTTCGGGGTGTTTGCAGTTGTTCAACATGTGCAACAAACTGCATTTATGTTGCTTATTTTACACCTTTTGACTGCATGTAATTTTTCTGTATGTTCTTTTGCTTATAAATATTCTGCTGTTTCCCTCCATGATTGTTGCTGCTGCTGCTGCCGATGGTATATTGTGGTCGATATTATGTCTATGTGTTTACAGGAAAACAGCAGTTAAGCATTTACGTACATACGTACGAGTACGAACATAAAATGCTTGTATTTAACAAGAGGTGCAATATTTTTTACATTTTTACAGATTCAAAATTATTGTTTGCCTAAGGCCACAATCGATTTTGCACAATTTGCATATAATTCACATGTCGTCGGTTGGCTTCTGGTTTGCCGCACAGTACACTCAAAATACATTATGTCTGCAGAAAACCAGAAACCAACCGACGATGTGTCGTTGTCTTCTTTAATGTCGTTGTAGGTGTGTGCATGCATGTGCATGCTTCTTCTTTCATTATAACTCGTTGACATTACGCCATTATGTAGAGGTGTTGTAGGTAAATTGAGTTTGTTATCTCTGATTTTGTGAGAGGTGAGGCATGCACCAACATGTTTATGTTGCAAACAAGCTTGTTTATTTCTTGTTTTGCTTGGCTTGTTAAAAATCAATTCCGTAAATGTTGTGGCATGTTGTCTTTAAAGCTTAATTGAAAATTAACTCCAATTTTGCTGCAGTTGAAATTTTTGAAGTTTTTGAAAAAAAAAATTAGTTCTGGTTATAATTATTTTATAAAAATTAAGTGTCGCACATCAGCTGTGGTCCATTTACTCTCATACTTTAAGTTTATAAAAATATTTTAATCGAGGGAAGGAAGAAAAAAGGAGGAAAGCAAGGAAGGTAGGAATGAAGGAAGCAAGGAAGAGAGTCAGCTGATATAAGTAAAGTATATTTTGTATTACTTTGTGAGTACGGTTTTGTATTAAAATATATGTAAAACTACCCTGTGAGAGTGCATAAACTTAGGTTTAATAAATTCATCTAGATGCAGTTTTCCGAAATCAAATGACATTAAAATAGAAATTGTACATTATTTTCTGCCATCCTTTAAAAAGCACCTTCGACAACCCAGTGAAACTTACTGCTTTTGCGTTTTTGTAAGGGAGACAATGTTCGAGAATCACTTGCGGTTGCGCATGAATAAGGGTTTTTTTTTCACAGAAGTAATAATATATAGTTTTTGTGTGCTCAGATGCAAAAGTTACTCTCTTTTCTACCTTGTTAGAATACGATTTTTTTGCAATTTGAATGATTTTTTTGCCTATGTACAATGTACCTATACGTACATATAGTAAACAGATACATACATAAGTAAATACATACATATTTGCTTTGTAAAAAAAAATATAATTTTTTGTTATAGTGCAATTTTTAGTAAGCATCTCTTGATATTTTCGACTAAAGAATTTGATTAAAATATTTTATTTTCGATATTAGCAATACTTGAATATTTTATTCTACACTCTCTATTTAAGAAATAAGTTACATTCACCCTTATTCCAGTTCTCAACATTGTCGCCACGCCAATACAATTCAAAATATTGGGGCGTGTTTACCCTGTCTCGAGATGTTCAGAAACAGTGCTACTATTTAATAATCCTAAAATAGTCTAAGTATTGCATCTCCATACCAAGTAAAATAATTTGTTTTATATTTTTCCATATTTAATAATCTGTGATGTTGGATAACTGTTCAAAGTCTCAACTGAAACATCTCATTCCGTTCATATTCTTAAAGAATCTTTATGAGTTTGTTCAGCAGAAAGGAACGTTTTCAAGGAAAAGAAATGGAACATATCCTAGCGATAAAACTTATTTCTATCTCAATTTACTTAAAATCAAACTCGTTACAAACTTTAAACGAAAACCCTTGATTTGAAATATAAATGTGCTTAGAGCATAATAAGCAACATGGTACAAACCTGCGCTCATATTTAAATGTGATATCAATATAAAAATTTAACAAATATAAAAAAATCTTGAGTAAAAATCTTCCTAAAATATAAAAAATATAGAAAAGGCATAAGTTGCCCAGGTCTGAAGCATTGTTTTTTATTTTTCTAATTATATTTTTTCGAAACTATTTCTTTCTAAGACAGAGAGTACATTTAATTTGTAAACAAAAAATAATTGACCTAGTTTCCATAACATAAAATATACATAATTTGTAAAGAAAAAGAAAGAATTATCAAGCCCTTCTAACTTTTATTGTCACAAAAAGTGATAGTTACCCAACCCTGCCATCCTCCTTTTATATTTTTCAGATTTCTTACACCAATATATTTCTTTAAAGAACATAAGATATCTTTAATTTATATAGAAAGAGGAAAAATTACTTTTAGTACGTTACTTTTATTTAAGAAATAAAGTTAAAGTTTTTTAACCCTGGAAACGTTCTTGTATTTTATTTTATTTTATTTTTTTTAATGCTAGTTTTATTCGTGGAGAAATATAAGATAAAGTTTACTGGAGGAAAAAAAATAAAAATTAATTTTAGCTAGTTGTTTTTATATGGCAAAATAAAGTTTAAGTTTTCCAGCTCAGAAACCGTCTAATTTTCAATACCAATATATTTTGGACATTTATAATATACCAGTCTAAGACCGAAGTCTCTATCTTTTCTGGGAGCTTCGGAACACCGATTTCACGTACATCAGACGGACGGATGGAAGAACAGACGGACAACGCTTATTCGTCTTCCCTATACATAAGGACCCAGAATATATATATACTTAGTTTTCCATTTTTGGTAAAGAGTATAAAAAAAATGCTGGTAATATGTTAACTTTAATAATATTATCTTTTTAATAATATATATTTTTTGTTTATTAAAACGATTTCTTCTTTTTTGGGCTTACCTGATAAAAGTGTAGGGTAAAAAGTAGGGATATATTATTTGATATGTAGGGGAAAAAGGATTTTGCCTGCAAGCGTATATACTGGCAACACTGCACAAATGTGACACCAAGTCTTCGGAAAACTCGTGTTACTTATATGTGACTTTATATAGTATATGACACAGATAATTGTTATAGGAATTTTTTCTTAGATAACTTATGTCACATACATGTGTATATGTGACATATTTTTTTTTGTTAGTGAGCTTTTATTGAAAGCTCCAAAAATGTATGAGTAGCGATCGTAATATAAATAGCATAATGGAAAAAAGTCACGTGTGACATGCTATGCGACTGTAATTAAAACTTATTTTAAAAATATATATATACATATATATATGTATATATCAATAATATTTGGCCATCACCAGAACAACTTTAATGAAACATGAGTGCACAATATTTATAAATTAGTCATATTTAAATATTATTTTAGGTTTCCCTGAAATAAATCAAAATCAATCAATCAATTCAACAAAAATGAAAAAAAAAACAATGAAAAAGGTTAATATAACTCTCTTTTTAAAAACATTAATTTCTCTTAATAAAATCGAGTTAAACTAGCTTGAGCGCAAATAAATATGAAAAAAATAAATATTAGTTTAAATCGTTGGCCGCGAAACCCCCTTCTGTTTTTTTTTAAATGCAAATGCTTTGGTTTTCTGCAATTATCTTGAAATCGACAAACTGCTCAAAATCCATTATTTGAAGCTATAAGTTTCTTTTATTGTCTTTGTTTTATTATGACTTTTTTCAGTTTCAATGTGTGCTGTCGCGTGCGACATCATGAAAATGCCCAAATGAATGTTAAGTTAAATATTTTAATTGTATATATATAAGTTTCAAGCATTCCATATGCATATAAAACTTTTTATATTGTTAAACCAAAGAAAAATAAAAGCGTGTTTTTAAACGAAAATAATGCTAATTTCGGTTAGAAACTTGATATATAATTTTATTTTCATGTTAAAAAAGAAAGAAAACGAGCATGCAAGAAAACCTTTTCATTTGTCGCTTGAAAGTCTCGGACCTCTAAGAGAACAAAACAAAAACAAACATAGACTAATGACTTCATAAAGTAAATTTCCATTTCAAAGACACAAATTAAAATAAATTTTGATTTATTTCAATTAGCAGCCCTCCACCCCGTTGCATTCAGCTGACTAGCCAGCCGAGCTCGTTCGCTTCGCCTTTGTTCCTTTCCATTTCAGTGATCTGAACTCAAGTCAAATAACAAGTGATAGCGACTGGTTTGTTTCTTTATTGGCGATATTATTACTTTTGTTGTACTGGTTGATGTTTAGTTTTTGTTTTCGTTACTGTTTGGCCTTATCCAAAATACGATGTTGTTCTCGTCGGCGTTATCAACTCTTATCCCATGTATAAACGTTGTTTGTGGACAAGAAGCCGTTTTTACAATGGTCATAAACAGAAACAAAACATAAATTTATAGTGTCTTACCATTTTCTGTTTTTTTTATTTTGTTTTTTATTTTTATAAATTTTTCTTATTAACAGCCAACTTTAACTACAACATCAACAACCACAATGAAATTTGTACACAAAAAAAATTCCGAGATCGATAAATAAATGTTTGGATGTAAGGATGTGAGTTTATGTGTTTGTGTGTGTGAGACATGCGTATGTACTCTACTTAAGAAAACACTGCATTAACAAGTGGTCTACAAACATCCTGGTACAATAAAATTTTGGCATTTATTGCTACACTGAACGAAAAGTTTAAGTTGATTTTGCGTTTGACTTGTTGAATTGGCTGAAGTTGTTAGCACGTTGACTACAGAACCGAAGGTCCTGGGTGCAAGCGCGGTATCTGACAGTCATAAAATATCAACGCCAGGCATTTTTCAGATGTGCATTACTGTCTATTTGTACCAGTTTTTTAAGGAAAATTCAAGTGATGAAGGTATAGTCACTGGTCTCTGAACTACTCCTGCTAGTCCTAATGTAACATCAGACCGCCCTCCTTAGTCAATATTGTGTAGCAGAATTATCAGCAAAGAAAAATAACCAATAAAATGGCTACTAAACACATTTTCAATAATTGAATGCACTTCATTGACACCAGAGGCGCTGCAACACTGCATTATTAAAAAAGCTTGTAAAAAAACAAAGTTGTAGAGGAATGAAGCCTTCTTTTATATTTTGGTTCATCATCTATTTTCTCTTTCATTATCCCTTCCCTGTTACCCGCTTTTGCTATGTTCTCTTCAACTCACAGCTAGCACAATTGGGTAATTGTATTGGACAGAAGAGAGCTGGACTCTAAATTTCAGCCTTCCTTTTCAGCAGCCTGCTAACCTAACCTAACCCTACCTAACTCCGTTCGTCTCATTCCTAAACTATAAAAAAGGGATTCAGTGACCAGACTTACCACATGAGGTCTCCTATAACAATCTCTGATGCCTCCGATCTAGATCTTTTCAATCACGAGACAATTATCCGAAATTTCAGTCATGTACCTTTGCTCATACCAAATGATTTTATATTCACGCTTATTTATTAATAGTCGTCACCAATCAAAAACTTACATGCTTCAGACTGAACACATCAAAACTCTTTTGCTGCAAATGTATCTGTCGTCCTCGTATATCTTCTAGATGACAACAAGGAATATGTTTCCATTGAATGACCAAAAAGTAGATTGCTCATTGTTTTACTTCTTCACACACATTTTTCTTGCAGTGTATTTAACTTATCCACACAAATGTGTTTGTTGTGTTTCTTTCTCTACTGATTTAATTCCTCCTCATCAAGTCTTATATTTAAGTGAATCTTTTTTTCTCTGCTCATATTCATTTAAATGGCGGCGGCTTTATGAACGAACCTTTAATGATGTTCATACTGGCTGAGATGATTATGAATGCAAATGAGTCGCAAAGACAAAATGGACCCTAAAATTGTAAAACTGTCCATTCAGATGAAAGGGATTTCATGTCGAACGTGAAATTAAGTGCAATCATTAGTTGATTATTGTTTTTGTTGCTGGTGGTTATGCTGTTCTTGGTGGTGCCGTTGCTTGTAGCACTGTGTTTTCTCATCGATGGTGTGGTAAAATGTGATACTTGGCCAAAAGCTGATGTGACTGAATGAAGCTGGTATTTTTCACCGCTGGATGTTTGAATGCTCTTGGGCATGCAAAGTGTGGCCATAGTTAGTTGTGCCTTTAGTTTAATATTATTTTTCTTTAGTTTTTTTGTCCTTTTCCTACGTATTTTTTATTGTCTGCGTCGGTTCAAGATGAAAGAAACTCTCTTTTAAGATTTTATATATTTTAAATAACACAGCGACATCTTTGAATAAAAACGTAATCAATTTAAGATCTTTTTAGGACAATAAACATTGATATACATTGAAGATACTTGGAGGAATTTTCATTGCCTTTTGCTGTGTTGTGCGAGCGATAAAATAGAAAATCATTATGAAAATATGTACGTCAAGTTGAATACAGGTGTATGCCAGTGTATCAAGGTACCTTAAAAATGTGTGCTGCTCATTATTGATTGCTTAGCATTCTTAAAACTATTTTTCATTTAAATGCGAAACAAAAACGCTTTTTATTTAAATGGAAGTTAGAATTTTCAACATTTTTTTCAGTAGCATAAAATTGCAGACTTCAGAAAGGATAATAAAGGATTAAGCCTGAAAAGTGTTTAAATACAATAAAAGTATAATGGAAAAACTGAAATTTTGCCTTAAGTTATGAGAATAGCAAAAGAAAAGAAAGGTTTCGAAACTCATTTAATTAAATTCTAAGATTTTTTATGACTGGAATCTAGTGACGAATATTTTCTTTTAAAAGTACCAAAAAAAAGTCGGTTTATTTCCAGCGCTGTAGTTCTGCTGACTAACGTTTTTATTAAGATTAATACTAGCTGCATATGAAAACAAAATGTTTTTTAATGTTAAAAGTCCCTTAATGTCAAGACCAACATTTTTCCTGGCATACTGGAGCTTTAATTCATGTGTCTAATGAATTTTTCTGAGATGCAGCTTTTTTGTATCAGATGCGATTTAAGCACGATCTCTGTATGTTAAGAGCTTTTATTCATCTTCCAATTGAAAGATTAAGTCACGAACAAGCCCATTAAAAGCTTGCAAGTTTTTTTTCGTTTTGTGATGACGTTGGCCTCCCTGAATTCGATACACCGTTTAAACTTTTTATCCATACTAACATAAGTGTCACATCAGTCAAGTTTGAGGGTGGCGTTGGCTAAAGCAGTTAGGACGTTGACTATAAAACCGAAGGTTCCGGGCCCGACACCCGTTCTGACAGTCATTATATAACAACAGCACGCATTTTTTGGATGTGCATTAATGTCCTTTGTATCAGTTGTTGTTGGACAGTTCAAGCAATGAAAGCATAGAAACTTGTCACTGAACTACTCCTGTTTCAGCTGATACTAATCTTAATACAATATCAGAGCATTCTCCTTTGTCGGTATTGTGTAACAGAAGCATTGTCAAAGTAAAATATCCAATAAAATGGCTATTTAACACAGCTTTGAAAACTTAATAAGCCTCATTGACACCAGAGGCGCTGCAACACTGAATTATTAAAAAAAAACATAGTTTTATTCTCTATTATGCTCAGAAACTCAATAATACTGCTTAAATAAAACATACATAAAGCTAAAATTTCGATGAAACTTTTATTTCCTTATAATAGTTGGAACTTGCTATTATGCATGAAATGTAATGTCATTTAAAAGACCACCTCTAGATTTGTTGCACTAGCTCAATATTTTTAAGGTACTTCTCAACGACTATATAGCACATGTTGGGTGGTATCTCGGCGATAATTTGACGAATGTTGCTTTTAAAATGCTATAACTAATTATTCGTCTTTGCCATAGCCCCACAAAAAAATCTGATGGCATCAAATCTTATGATCTTGGTGGCCAACTGATGTCACCAAAATATGGAAATGCTTGCTCTAAGGACTTCCAATGCACTAAAGCCAAAATGGTGGTGTAGTAAGGCTTGTAGTTCCGTTTTGTTGAAACAATATATCGTTAAGTTCATAACCTTTAACTGATGGCCTAGAAAAGTCGGTTTTCATACGTCCAACGCACTTTGGATGGCATTGCAGACGACGGCATTGCAGACGTAGCGATGATGCAGAGGCTCGACCACAGTGCACTGTGCACTTGCACAGTGGGTCGAGTATGATGACCATAATAACGTCAATAAGTAATCACGTTTGAAACCACCGCTTTTTTAAGTTACAACTATTTTTTAAAGCTCTTTGTCAATAAACGATCCATATTCGTAAATGCCAACAACACCTTTTACTAAAGCAAATTAGACTTCAGATGACTGATATTTAACAGCTGACAGCCCCGCGAGATCGAAAGTTTTGAAATTCTTATTTGAAAAGTCCTGTTTTGTATAGGTAATAAATACGTGTATTACAAAATCTTTAAAATAAATCTATAACAGTTTTATAACGGTACTTATTTTTTTGACGGATTTGGTAAACGACCCAAAAAAGAAACAAACGGCAATTTACGAGAGAGCAATTATTTTAACAGCGTGGAAGCAAACGATATCTTTATAACAGTAGTGCTCACCGAAACATATGTATTTGCTTAGGTGTATTCATTTGTAGAAGGAACATTTTAAAATACGGTTCTTTTCACTGTAGGCAATTGTCCCCTTTTTGTGCAATAATTTTTGCTCTTATATTATTATATTATATTATTGTATCTAAAACATAAAAAATTACCTATGCTTACATTTTCCCGCCTCGTTGCCTTATAATATGTTTTCCTTGTAATATAAATTAGTTCACAAGTAGTAAATGTATGCAGCGAGTTCAGTGCACATTTGAGATGAAGGTATCAGCAATAAGGGTTTATAGATTCTAAAATTTATTAAATGGAAGGTAATGCCGAAAGTATGTATATTTTTAGGT
Organism: Tachina fera; assembly: GCA_905220375.1. Classification (NCBI taxonomy): domain Eukaryota; kingdom Metazoa; phylum Arthropoda; class Insecta; order Diptera; family Tachinidae; genus Tachina; species Tachina fera. The sequence continues at coordinate 62,555,570 of LR999964.1, forward strand.
ATAATGAATTATAGTGAATACATGTATAAGGAGTGGCCTGAGTGTCAACCCATCCAAAACAGAACTAATACTCTTTACCAGGAGATGCAAAGACCCAATCCCAATCCAAGATTGAATGGCATTAACCTAACCCTGTTGGATAGTTCCAAATATCTAGGCGTTATCCTTGACAGTAAACTTTCCTGGAAAGAAAATCTGCAGGCAAGAGTAGCGAAAGCCTCTATGGTAATTTACGTCTATAGGAAAGCAATCGACTCTACTTGCGGAATTAATACCAAACAACGGAACCTCAGTATCGTTGAAAGTACCAAAATAAGCGGGCAAGCAGCCATGTATAGAAAGGATTCTCCACGCCGAAAAAGGCATTCTTCACTATGCTAAGTTTGGCTTTCGGTATGCTTAACAGGTGAAAAAAACTAGCACTACATACGGCCGTTAGACTGTACGCAATAGGCGCATGGAACTAAGGGCCATGGAATCATGTTGGCACTCTTAATTCATAAAAAAATACTGGAACTCATTGACTACTGGACTCTTAAACCCTATTTCAATAGGAAATTTTGTAGTTTATTGACAGAAAGGCTCTCCTCTATAGACAGAGCCATGCAGGTTTTCATAGACTGCTTAAGACGGGTGGGAAAAGTTGCAGGGGCGTATATATATATATATATATATATATATTGAACTATTCTTCAGATTCCCGGACAAATGTAGTTTAATACAGGCAGATATATCATCCATTAAAAGAGTAACACCCCGGCTAAGTTTTTATCGCATACATAATAGAAATATCTACGTAATAATGTACAGCCAATCTGCAATCAAGTGCCGTGCATATGTGTACTACACATAGTTCGTTGCCCAAGAATCACCGACAGTCCTAAGCTTGCGCAGCACTCATCCGTAAAACTATATTGGGTGCGCGGACACGGCATTAATTCAGGCAACAGGGTTGCGGATTACCTGGCAGAGATGGGCACCTTATTTAGAGTAGCCGATATTGGCAATCTCTGTGGGCCCCCTCTCTTATCCATCGATGCTGCCTTTTCAATTAAGCTCAAGACAGATGGCGCGATGAGCCTACTTGCGTTATATATAGAACCACTTGGCCTCGCCTATATATCAACAGAACCAAAAACCTCATTAGCTTCACCAGAAAGAGCCTGAGGAATCTCTTGGCCACACTAACCGGGCACTGAACTTTCGGAACCCATGCTAAACGTAAAAGTCTCCCGTACAATCATTACAGTTGCAATAATGAGGAGAAGACCAAAGCATTTCACAACTCCTCTGCTTCTGCCTTGCTTTAGAGGATAGCCGTCTACACTTCCTTGGCAGAATATACTTCAATAGCCTGTCCTAGTTATCGGAAATATGAGTCAGAAACGTTAGTCCGTACACTAGGAGCAGCGGCTGGTATGGTTGTTAACCCTCTTCTATGGCATGTGTATACACTAGACCCTTTCCCGACCAACTTCTCTTGTCTTCTCTTTTATTCTCTCTTATTCATCTATACCTTCCTGTTTACTCACTATCCCCACTTTCTTTTACTACTTTCAACTTACAGGTAGCACAAAGGGATCATCGTATTGGACCCAAGTAAGCTGAACCCCTAGATTTTTCATTTCTTCACCAGCCACTGCTAACCTTATCTAAACTAACCTTTGCAGTAGGTTGATTAAATCGAAATTATTAAAGTGGCCAGAATATATTTTTTTTCATTTGGACATCTAAAAAAATTACAGGAGATAATAGTATTACCTTTCTAAGACTATAAATAAATTTTCTTCCGAATTTGAAATATTTCAGTTGCTTATAATGGCATAATTTTTGTAAAACCCCTAGTCTTATTTTGAATAACATCTTTTTAGGAGTTTATTCTTTATTCATTGTATCCCATTTTAAAAAGCCATTTGCAAGCTTTCACTTAAAATAAAATAACTGGAAACAAAAGAGCTAGGGCCTAATCGTCGCTTTCGATAACGTGCTGATTGGTTCACGTTTTTAAAATTTTTATTAAAGTATACGCTATCGAAAAATTAAATAATATGATGCGATATCGAATGCCATAATCTCAAACTAAAAAACGGGATTGAAAGCAACGATTAGATCCCTGACTTCGAAAATTCGAATTTGTCCCTCAAATAGTAATTTTTAACCAAATATGTTTAGGATGGGTGGGTGGCTGATGGCAAAAGCAGCCAATGTCCATATAGATAGACATTTTGTCTTTGAATTTATTATCTAGATTAAACAAATGAATAAAATAATAATTAAATCTTTAGAAAAATTAGTTACGTTGAAATTATTTCGAGGGGAATATTTAGAATTGGACTGCCTCTTTTCCTGAGTATCTACAGCGAAAAATTTGCTGCAAGGGGAAGAAATCGAAAATCAATTGTTTCTTAAATCCTTTCAATCCTTTCATAATTAAGGGCACATAGAGGCTTAAAGCAAATTAAAATGAAATTTTTGTAAATTTTTGCTGTAGCTTTATCAAGAATTCTGTGTGTGAATTCAAATAAAAATGCATCACAATAAAAATTTAAAGTTATTGAAAATTAAAAAAAAACTGAAAATAATTTTGAAAGTGATTGTATAATTAGAAAAGTTATGACGCAAGAGAGGACGTGAGCATGCGTGATAAAAATTTTTTCTTACTTAGGTTAAGTGATAGAAACTTTAAACACGTTAAGAAGAAGGCTTATGCCAGTATGAGCGACGTTGCTTTACAGGCTCAATAGATCGCATTAAAAACTAGGCATAGTGTGTGTACCAAACGAGAAGTCAGTGAGCATCGGAACTAGGAAGTACCGTGCTATAATCGTGCGTGCGGAATCTTATATACACTTTATCGAAGTAAGTATGTACATATATATATGTAGTATACATATACATATGTACATAATTAAATACATACATACATGTTTTGTAAGAAATTTATAGTTTTTTATTATAGTGAAATTTTTAGTAAGTAACCTCTTGATATTTTTCACCAAAAGAATTTTATTCATATATTTTATTTTCGGTATTAGTAATACTGGAATATTTTATTCTTCACTCTATATTTAAGAAATAAGTTACATTAACCCTTATTCCGGTTCTCAATATCTTCGCAACTTCAATACAATACCAAAAAATTGGATCTTGTTTACTATCACTAGAGATGTTCCAAATCCGTACTACTATTTAATAATCCTAACATAGTCTTAGTATTGTATTCTAAAGAATCTTTAGAATTTTGTTCAGCAGAAAGGTACTTTTTCAGGGAACTGAAATGGAACATTTTCTTTAATTTATTTTAGTTATGACTGTTCTTTGGCGATAAATTTTATTTCCATCTAAATTAATGAGAACTCGTTACAAACTGTAAACGAAAGACCATTGATTTGAAATATAAATGTGTTGGCAGCATAATAAGCAACATGACACAAACCTGCCTTTATATTTAAATTAAATGTCCATATAAAAATTTAACAAATATATACAAATCTTGAGTAAATATCTTCCTAAAACATGAAATATGCTTAACTGAAACAAAAATAATTTTTGTTCATTTTACAAAAAAAAAATTAAATTTCCAACCCTAGATCCATAATTCTGATTTTTCTAGTTTTTAATATTAATTTATTTCTTTCTTAAATAAAAAATTTATTTTATTACCAAAAGTTTGATTTAATTAGTTTTATATTCCAAAAACAAAGCTTAAGTTCTCTAGGTCTGAAGCAATGATTTTTATTTTTCTAATTTTTTATTCTAAGATATGAATTAAATTTAATTTGTAAACAAAAAAAATGATTGAACGAGTTACTTTTATAGACGCAAAAAATTAAATTTTCCAACCCTGCATCATCCTTTTATATTTTTCTGACAATCTTCTTCTTTAAAAAATGTATGAAATATGTTTAGTGAATAAAAAAATAAGGAAAAAATTCGTTGTATTTAGCTATTTTAATATCCAAGAAAAGTTCAAATTTTCCAGCTGTTGAGCTGTGGTTTTTATTTTTAAAATTTTTTATATTAAACTTTTCTTTCCATGACATAAAATATATCTAATTTTTAAGCAAAAAGAAAAAATTAATTAATTTATTAGCCCCTCTAGCTTTGATTGTCACAAAAAGTGTTAGTTTCTCAACACTGGAATCCTGATTTTATATTTTTTTTTGATTTCTTACACCAATATATTTCTTTTAAAAATATGAGATATGTTTAATTTATATCGAGAAAGAGGAAAAATTAATTTTAGTAGGTTACTTTTATATAAGAAAACAGTTTAAGTTTTCCAACCCTGGAAACGTTCTTATATTTTATTTTATTTTTTTTATATTTTTAATACTACTTTTATTCATAGAGAAATATGAAACAAGTTTACTGGCAAAATAAAGTTTAAGTTTTCCAGCTCTGAAACCGTCAGCTTTATTTGGCTGATTTTCAAATCCAATCTGTTTTGAACCATTTCTGATACAACATTTTAAAACCGAAGTCTCTATCTTTTCTGGGAGCTTGGGAAAACCGATTTCACGTACATGAGACGGACTGATGGACGGACAGGCGGCCATGGATTGTTCGTCTTCCCTATGCATAAGAACCCAGAATATATTTACTTTATGGGTCGCATAATCATATTGAGAAAATTACACACGGATAGACAAACCGAAACCGAAACCCTTTTCCATTTTTGGTGAAGGGTATCAAAATGAAAAATAATTACGTTATCTTGAATCATTGTTATGGCAAAAGAAATCGCCGACAGAGTTATTCATATTCATATTCATACTAATCACAGATTGCTTCGTTATACCGCATATAATGCTAGAGTTTGCGGGTCTGTTTATGGACATATTTTTCATGAATAAAATTTTTAATTTAAAAATTTTTAACTTTTCGTTTTTAAAGACCTTTGAGCAAAACTCCAGAGCAACAAGTTTTTAACATTAACAACACCAATTAACATACCCAAAAATTATAATTTATTAGCAAAAATAACAAAAACTCAATGTCTTAAGGCACATTTTAGCTGGGAGTGTAATACAAGTGTACACTTTTTACAACTTTTCTCTTATTCTACCAAAAAATACCAGCTCATGTAATGGTGGCTTGTTCCTTACCAATTGTTATTATTATTTTCTAGACAAATGCAACAATTTTAATGAACATAGACAAGTAGACTTACAACAGAAACCTACGCAAAAGACTCACGGATTTTTAGGCAGACTTTTTTTGATTTTCATCAACCAAACAAACATTACGAAAAGTTTCTTTAAATGGTACTTTTTGTGACTCTTTCCATGACTCCGGTTATTCTTAATTACTTTTAAGGGCTTAACTAGTTGTTTAACAACATTGTACAACTAATAGTGGGAAAAATATAACAAACGCTAACAAAAAATAACAAATAAGACTGAAATAAATAAAACTTATTTGCATAAGTTTAAGTGAAAAAAATATAATAAAGAGATTTTTAAATATGTAAAACTTTTCTTTATGCAACAGAAATACTTAAGCTTTTTAAACAACGTAGAACAATACTTTTTTGTACTCGTAGCCACACAATTATTTATTGGTTTTGTTGAAGCATTTATTTGGATGATTTTGCAAGATACATTTGATACATTTTTTTCTGGGCAATCAAGATAAGCGCCGCTACTGAAAACTTAATGGCCAAAAAAAGAAAAATTGTATGTATGTACATGCGAGTATATATATGTTTATATCTGTGAGGTTTTGGCCATCTATAGACTTCAGAAAAATCAGCTTCTTATTGGTAGTTTCAAAATTCATTTCATGTCTTTGAAAATGTATGAATATGTATGTATGTACACATATAATATATATAAAAACAAAGGTAAAAATAAACAAATAAACTATAAGATGCCACACATCATGAAAGCAGCTTTTAAGATGGTCTTGTCTTCAATTCAATGCGAAAAGAAAACACTCAAACTTATTTTGTTGTGTTAACAGGAGTTAAACTGGGAGTTGACTTCCTGTGGCATTTGCAGTTGCTCTTAAAACCAAACAACAGCTTCATGCAACATCACGTATACACACACAGATACAAGGTAAAGACATGTATTTTAAAATAATTATATGTTTTCCAATAGCATTATCATTGTTCATTTAAAGCGCCATGTTGTTATAGATGAATTTCGAGTTAATATATTGCTGCAACTTCTTCTTTTGTACGAGTATATTAAAGGGAGTAAAAGAAAACAAGAAGAAAACCCTATATCCAATATCATCCCAAGACAAGAAAAAACAAGAAGACAAAAGACCATAAGAACAAAATAATTTGAAAATATAAAGAATTTTAAAAGATAATCGTTGTATGTTTGTAACACAAGAATAATTCTAGGATCAGTTTTAAAGTTTAGTTTAAGTGAATAGATTCAAGAAGACATAAAAGTTTTAGTTATACACAAATCAACTTTTCATTTAAGCTCCAGAAATGAACTCAAGGAATTGCCTGTCATATCTGCTCTTGATCTATAATCTCTATTACATTTCCGACCAAAACAATAGTTTGTGGTCCTTCCATTCTCTTAAAATTAAGGACCACTTCTATAAATTGTTCTTTAAAAAGGGATATACTCTGAAGCCTAAATATACAAAAAGACTTTGGAAGACAAAAAGAACTGTAAATGGTCTATACGGTTATCTAATGAGTGGCCTTAAAACGGCATATTTCTCTAGGCTGTCAGCTGTTAAATATCTGCCACCTGAAGTGTCATTTATTTCGTGAAAGGTTTGTTGTTTACCACAATAGATCGTTTAGTAACCGAAGAACACAGAAAATAACTAAAACTTACTACAAAAGTCGTGCCTACCACATATCCACTTTTCGAGGTGATTATGGTCGTCATAATCTACCTACTGTGCAAGGAATCGGAACTATTATCAAGCAATTATAAGAGGCTGAAAGCTTCACTGATGGAGCAATATTAAACAAATAAACTTAAAGTTATAAAGGCCGGTGCACAATCGCAATGTGCTCACTGCCTTCTGATAGTGAAAGTGTGGTGGTTTTCTTCATCATCAGCGTTTCTTTCACTGTATGTAGATAAACTTTACAGAATGCTTGCTTCAAAATAACAGAATGTTTACGTAATAGTCTTTCGAAGGCTCCGTGTGCTATAATAAACCTTATTCCTCGAGTAGTGCGGTAAGTTTATCAGTATCTGGCTAGTGGAGATCAAGCTGTTATGTGTAAGTCAGAACCTTGTATTAATTACCGCATTCATGGATTAAATGGTGCCTCCAAGCGAGAGTGAAATGGAAGCACAATAGTTGGTTAGGTTAGGTGAGCAAAGTGCTGATAAAGAAGGGTGAAATAAAAAGTCCAGCTCACTTGGGTTGAAGAGAAGATAGTGCGATAGGATGATAGTAAGAAGATAATGAAGACAGAGGAGAAATTCATTCTTGTACAACTCTGTTTTTTACACATTTCTGCTAATGCAGTTTTGCAGCGCCTCTGGTTGGTTATTGCTAATTTTACTTTGCCGATGATCCTGTTTCACATTACCGACGACGGAATACGAACTGATGTAACATTCGAATTAGCATTCTCTAAAGATGGTGTAGTTCAGTGACCGGTGTCCTTGACTCCATCAATAAAACTTTTTTTACAACAACTGATACAAAGGGACTTTAATGCAAACCAAGAAAATGCGTGGTGGTGTTATTTAATGACTGTGGACGATCAGTCTCGAGCCAGGAACCTTCAGTTTTTAGTCAACTACTTCAGTCAACCCATCCTTTAGGCACAATATTAAGAGAAAACGACGTCAGAATAATGATCTGAGGTGTCGACTTTGGAGTCTTCTCAGCTGATCTTGGGATGGAATGCTCCTTCTGTTTCCCTGATGAAGCCACTGTATTTCAGGCCGAACTTTTAGCTGTAAGGGGAGCAGCTAGAAGCTACAATACAGCCAAGCAGCGTTTCTTTTCCTGAGATCATATACCCTAAGTCATATCCTGTATTATATTTGGGCAGTACAATGGTGTGTTATCTAGACTGGGTGGTTAAGTTGATTTCACCTCCATCTGGGTTTCAGGTTCTGCTATGAATGTCTTCAATGCCTTATCAATAGCCATGCCATTGGGAACTATTAGAAAATTTAGTTTCAAGCAATATTTCTATAAAGCTGAATACCGATGGTGCAAAGTTGACATGTTCAAGATTGCTAAGAAAGTGGTCTTGCTACAATTAACAAGTAGAAACCGTAGGGAAATCTTGAGGCTCGTCGCAGTACTAACGAGACACTGGACGGTTGGTAGACATGCAATTAGAATAGGCTTTCAATATATTGAGACCTGCCGAAGTTGTCGAGAAAAAAACTAGGAAGAGACAATCATCCACTTTATTTTCTAATGCATCTCTCGAGACACAAGTTTTCAGGCAGTCATGTACTAGACGACCTTTGAAAATTATCAGATATGTTCAGTCTCCTTATCAGACGTCTCAATGCGGCGGTTTAATCTGGTACCAATCACCCCATCTAGATACTAAGTTACGGTTCTTTAAAGGTTGACACAAACAAGTGGAGTGGCCGTTTCAAAAAGGAATCATCTTCATCTTTTCCAGCTGCATTTCAGAAAGCGTAAATTGAAATTTAGATTTGTCAATTTATATTCAGAAAGCATGAATTCAGAAAGTGCCATATATAATTCAGAAATCGTGGATTGTACTTCGGAAAATAATAAATATTATTAAGAGCAATCAATACATAAAAATCTTATGGCCAAAAATTATATCAAAAAATACGTCACCAATGAAAAACAGGAAAAGAAGCAATTTAGAGGGAAAAAAATAAATAATATAATTCTTTCCGTAAAAAAAACGACTTCAACGTAAAGATCTGATAAAAGAATATAAGAAAAAGTACGTGAAATATAAATTTATACTTTAATGGGCGTGCCTCCTCTTATTTTTTAAATGCAAGATGGTGTTTTTTCAGAGCTCATGGTGCGTGTTAAGTCTTGTAAAAATCGGTAAGATAAAACCACTTAAAATAAAATACCCCTCCCATTTTTTAAAAATTTCAAATTGTCTGCTGACAAGAATCAAATTTGCTTTATATGTTTCGCAGCAATCAAATAAGTAGAATATCAGAATATTAAACATAAGAAATTTTAGCGTGTCCCCGCTAACTTTTTTTACAATGGGACCAATGGGAAGCTATATATAAAAGAATTTTTACAATTGGTATAAAATTTTCCGAGTAACACCAAAAAAAATTTAGACGAATTGTTAACTTGTCGGTGAAGCGGGCAGCCACGTAAACCAACCAACCACTGTGTGTGGTTGTATCGCTTGGTGGAAACTTCAGCTCTATATACATACATATTTTTAAAAAAACGTGAATTGTTTTGATTCATAGTACTGTAATTTGTCGAAAGCTTTTTATGTAATTAAAGTTCAAATTTAATTTCCCTTATTTACAACAGTCTTGCCGTTGTGTTGTATCTGTTAATTTGCTTACTTTTTTTGTACATATTTGTTTAATTTTTGCCGCAAACTTATAGCTATTAATTTTATTTTCTTTTTAATTTATTGAAGTTAGTGCATTTTTTTAATTTTTTTCTCATAAAACACAAACAAACAATGTTGGCTTAATGGCTGTGATTCGAAACTAAAGAAAATATATGCGAATTTGCATGTTATAAATATTCAAATGAAACTTCGTTTAGAAAAATAGACAAACACGGTTTCAACTCCGCTTTCATACCGCATCTACTTTGTGGTAGGGCTGTATGACTGTGTTTACACACATCAAATTTTTGTTGCAAAAATTATAGGAAGAGGAAGCATCAAGATTTAATTAAAGCCCAAAGAAATCCAAATACATACTCTGAAACTGTCCCTTGAAGTTCTTCGAAACAAACAACTCCTTAGAAGACACATTTTCACAATACACACAGTGATATAAACGAAAATGCATTCAATCATGCTTAAAGACAAACTACATGCAACACAATTGCATTGTACGGAGTGGAGGTATGTCGTTATTGCTCCTTGATTGTCATTGTGCGATTGTTATCGCTGTTTAAATTGCACACGTCAACAACAAACTGTCAAGCAACATTATGTTTCGTTTAACAAAAAATAAATATAAAAAAACAATCACACACTCAAGCAGAAGGGTACGAGGAAAAAACTGTTGGTCGAATGAAAAAAACTTTGAAGAATTTCCTTTTGATTCACTGAAAAAATGTACCATTCTTTCACCTTTATTATATCCTCAAATACCCTTGTGCCCGACTCTGAAATATGTGGAACCTCTGCTGCTATGAAGAACAACAATAGCAAAAACAATAGCATTTACTTTTACGTTTATATTTATTTCTTTTTCCTAGTGATTGTTTTTAGTTGCATTATTTCTGTAAATTTAGTTTTTATGTATTTATTCCATTTTTTTTTGTTGTATCCGTGTTGTTGTTGCAATTACTACTAGCGATATTGTCTTGGTTGGTGTTTTAATACGAGTATCTGCGATGAATCGTCACTGCTGTTGGCGTTGTCATGAATTCATGCATGCATTTCCAACATATAGAGGGCGCCATCATTGTTTAGTTTATTGGGCTGGAATACACAATCGTTATGGATTTAGATGTGGCTGCATGGACAAGGAGCCGGTATTATTTTGTATGATTATCTTTCTATTGTTGTTGTTGTTGTTGTTGCTTTACTTACAGTCATACGAATTATTGCAATACTACTTATTCTTTTGTGGCAATGTTTCATTTTAAAACAATAGCACTGCAACAACACCTCGTCCTCTGGCAACGATGGGGCGTTGAGTGTGTGTGTTTGACTACTCACATGTTGTCAATCATTTCCAGCGCCATTGTTTCTCCTTATGTTGTTGGTCTTGGTGCGTTTTTTTTTCTTTGCTTTCCTTATTTCATTTGATGACACGATGGCGCGACGTTTTTTTGCTGCATTTATGTTGTTGGTTTTATCTGAATTGTTGTTCGCTACTGTTTTACTCCTTGAATCTTAAATGTATCCCTTTCATATTATTGCTTTTGTATGCGGTGGCGCTGGCTTTTCAAAAGTGTCGGCCATTATTAAATTAAGGTTCGTGTTGCATTTTTAACATGTTTCCGTTGAAGTTTGATCTGTAGTTAATCTTCGTTTCAATGGAATTTCAATATTGTATGCAGTTTTATTTCTTCATTCTTTTTGTTTTTCTTTTATTTAAAATTTGTGAACAGGAATAATAAAAATTAAATTTTAAAATGTTTTTATATATTCGTTATAAAGTAAGTTTTTTTGTCTCTTTTGGCAAGCATTTGATGTTGAGTCCTTTCTAAATTAAAGCAACTTAACTTAATATTATGGTGAAATTAAAAAGTATTAAACTTAAAGTATTAAATTAAATTTTTAAAATATTCTGCACTAGTATTTAAAATCATATTCTTTTAGCAAGTTTGAAGACATGTTTTTTCTTATTTGTAGCTTATTTTAAGCTAAAATAATTTTTTGTTTGTTTTTCCTGGAACAAGAAAATTGAAACTTAAATTTGTCGTTTTCGTATTTCAACCCAAGAAGAAAGCCTAAAGTTCCATTGAAGAGTGTACCACAAAAGTAAAATATTAGTGTCATCGCCCATTTTTCTAAGTGCAAGACCGCATCACTTTTCAAGCTCAAGGCGTGTGTCAAGTTTCGTACAAATCGGTCAAGTTGTAAGTATTAATGGGCACGGAACCCCTTACATTTAAGAACACATTTATGCCATTCTAAGAACCTTTTCGCAAAGTTTCGTGGGAGTCAGATAAGTGGAAGTACACATAAATTAAATACAAGTAAGACTGCTATATTCGGCTGTGCCGAATCTTATAAAACCTTTACCAAAGTGCGTTTATGTAGTATAGATTACATACATAAGCACATAGATATGTAGGTACATATTTATCTTGTAAAAAAAATTCATAATTTTTGCTCTAGTGCAATTTTTATTAAGTAACCTCTCGGTGTTTTCCGATTGAATAGTTTTTTTTTTGATATTAGCAATAAGTTTCAGGATTTAGCGATAAGTTTTATTTCCATTTCCATATACTAAAAATAAATTCAGTAAAGTGCGACTTTTACTTGCGCACGAACTGTTCCGTACGGACACTAGATACGTAATACTTTATGAACTTTGGCCTATATAAAATAAAGTTTTTGCATTTTTTTTGGTTTTAAGCGTTTTTTATTAGGGTTTCTTAGCTTTGGCGTTTTTTTCCTGCATTTTTGACGTTTTTGGTGCTCTTTTAGTTTTGGTGTTTTCTTCTCGTTTTAGCGATTTTTGTTCAGGTTTTTGGAATTTTTTTTAATTTGGCGATTTTTTTTAGTTTTGTAGCTTCTTTCTCGTTGCGATTTTTTTATTGTGGCGATTTTTTTCCTTTTAGCAATTTTTTTAATTTTAAAAATTTATTTTATATAAAATATATATCTATATTTTGTATTTTTTTCTCGTTTCAGCGATTTTTGAGGTTCTTGAAGTTTTTTGTAATTGGGTGCTTTTTTTAAGTTTTACTGATTTTTTCTCATTTTAGCGATTTTTTAAGTTTTTGTTTTTTTTATATGGCCTTGATGCTTTTTTCTCGTTTCAGCAAATTTTTAAGGTTTTATGCGATTCTTTTTTTTTTGGCGATTTACTTTCATTGTGGCTATTTTTTTTTCATTTTAACGATTTTTTTCATTTAAGCTATTTTTTTTTGGTTTTATGTGTTCTTTTATTTTGGCGATTTTTTTAATATTTTTTTTTTGGTTTGGTGATTTTTTAATTTGAGATTTTTTTGTTTTACCGTGTTTGAAAATTTTAAGACTTTACCTCTTGCGGTTTCCAAGATATAGGAAGTTGTCAAAATTACATAAACTGCTAGAACACCCTTTAATTTTTAATTTTATAAATTTTAGTGTTAATTGTTGTAGTCTGTATAAAAAAATAGACTAATTTTACAAATTTCAATTGTCTATAGACATACATATGTACATACAATTGTATATATATTACATGGAATTTTAACATTTTTCATTACTCGTTTTGGAACATCCTTTAATTTTTAACTTTATTAAATTTTTTGTTGTAGCGACCAAAGTTCTACATACTCTGGCGAAATTTGAGATCCGTAGCTCTTACGGTTTCTGAGAAAATAGCCTTCTTCCTAAAACATGAAATATGTTTAATTATAAGAAAAAAATTTAAGTTTTCCAACCCTGGAAACATATTTTAATTTATTTTAATTTTTTTTTTAATTGTTTTTTGAATTAGAAATACCAATTTTATTCATACTGTAGTATAAAATAAGTTAACTTAATAAAAAAACGTAATAAAAACTAGTTTTCGGTAGTTATTTTGTATGGGAAAATAGAGCTTGAGTTTTCTAGCTCTGAAACCGTCTGCTCGAATTTGCTGATTTTCAATAGCAAAATATTTCAGACTATTTCTGATACACCAGCACAAGAACGAAATCTCTAGCTGTTCTGGGAGCTTCGGAAAACCGATTTCACGTGCATACAGACGGACAGACGGACAGACGGACATCGCTTGTTCGTCTTCCCTATGCATAAGGATCCAGAATATATATACTTTATGTGTCGCTTATTAATATTGTAGAAATTACAAACGGAATGACAAACCTATATATACCCTTTTACCATTTTTTGGTAAGAGGTAGAAAAAAAGTTTAATGGGCGTGGCACAGCCTACTTTTCTAAAAGTGAAATTTAGTACTTTTTAGAGTTTAGGGCGTATGCCGAAATGCGTAAAAACCGGTTAACTAGAAGCTCGTCAAATATAATATTAAATTTTAATGGGAAGGGCTCTTCCCATTTTTTAAGTTTCTTATGGTGTCTGCTAAGTGTCGTAATCCTTAGACCTATTAAAAAAAATGTTTTTGCTTCCCTTAATTCTATTGTCAAAAAAAAAGTTAGAGCGAACACGCGTATTAAATTTGTAGCTTTGATTTTAAGTACTTATAGTTATCCAAATTCAAAGCTACAAATTTAATAGCCGTGTTCCCGCCAACTTGCACCAAAAAAAACCAATTTTTAAACAGGTCTAAAAATTACAGAATTATGAAGTAACATACACTTAAAAAAATACCTTTGATAGTATCTATAAAGTTTGAGAAAATAAATTAATGTTTGCATTATATGCTTGGAAGAAACTGAGATGATGGTAAACTTTCTTTGTTTCCAAGAATTACAAGCAGCATTTGAGTCTAGGGGAAACACCAATCATAAATAGAGAATCAGTGATGAAATTAAAAGTCGACAAATTTAGTTCGCTAGAAACTTCTGTAAAGATTAAACGTATGTTTAACTTGACCATACTTTCCGCTTTAGGCGGCATTATTCTGCTTTTCATAAGTCCATCCCACCTCAATGTAAATTTTAAATTTCTTATTCAGTTTTTATTAAAATGTAACTGATAAAAATTAATTCCAAATTATGTTTAAGCGTACACAGATAAAAAACATATATTTGTGTTAGATATGGACAAAACTGTGATTTTTTTAATAATGTTGCTCCTTGTAAATGTGATTTCTAAATCGCTGTTCTTTAAACTGTGACTGTGATCACTGTTAAGTAGTATTTTATTTGTAACAGTTCTGTTATTTTGAGAAAATCTGATAAGAAGAGCGAGCTGCAATGAAATTAAACAATGCCTGTGATTTTTACACATTTCAGCACTAGCAGAAGATTCTACTTTAAAAGTTTGTATTATTATTAGCAGTATGAAATACTAATAAGAAGAGCGACAATACCAACCAATTAGCAATCAACCTCGTCCAAATATTGAGAATTGTCAGATAAAAAATTAATGTGGTAGCTTTATTTACTGTAAATTAAGCATATAAGCACAATCACAGTTTGTATGAAAGAAACAAAACCTGTTCCTTGATAAATTCAGTCACAGTTGTGATTAGTGATTTTTCAATCGCTGTGAAAAAGTTACAGGTTTCGAAATATCGCTCAACTCTAATTTGAGTCTATTAAATATTGTAATTAATTAAATTTTTAAACAAATAAAGGACTTAAATGTATTTTTATTTGATTTTGTTTTAAATGAAATTTGTTTATTGCAAAAATATTTTTTTCTGTATTGTTATTGCTTAACTAGCCAAGACTCTGTGTGTTTCGCTAAGTGCTTTTTATATTAGAAGTTCCACACTTATGGTTCAACTTTCACTATTTTGTAAAAAAAAATGCTCATTATTAAAAAAATTATCACAGTTTCTAAGGCATTTCTTAAAAAATTTTTCTATCTCAGAGGAATCACGATTCAATTCCGACAGTTTGTGTACCTCACAGATAAAAAACACTTCGTAACGAGAATAGAACCCTTGCGTTGAACCCTTTTCATTAATACAACGACATATTTCATTAATAAAATGAAACATAACATTATATTGATGCAAATTTAAATGGAACCTTTTTAATGCTTAATATATTATATTTCGGAGTATCACTAGTCTTATGAAATAATTCTAATTCGGGTAATGAAAAACTTAAACACATGTATTTATTTCGAATTTATACAAAAAAAAAATTTAAATTGATTAGGTGACATAAAAAAAAGATCAAAGTATCAAATCAAATTGTAATTAATCTATAGTTATGGAATTTATAGTTTTGTTGCAATTTTAATGAAATATTTTCGTAAATGCAATAAAGAAAACTTCCTGCTGCTGGCTAGTAGGCAGTGTGGCACCCTTCTAGTCACAGGTTTGAATCTTGGAGATACACTGACAGAATTTTGTTCATAATTTCTATGAATTTCGACATTAATCCAATGAAAAAATTCATTAAACTCAACCAAAGTTACGCTTCGTTGGATTAATGAAACCAATTTCGTTAAAATTATTTTAATGAAAACTATGTCAAATGTGTTAAACAGTGTCATCAATGCAATAAAAGAACTTCATCGAAACAACGAAATAATTTCATTAAAATAACAAAATATTTTCATTAAAACTATGATATTATTTCATTAAAACAATGAAATAACTTCATTAAATCAATGAAACAACTTTATTATAACAACAAAATAACTTAATTGAAACTGTATGTTTAAATAAGCATACCAAGAATACAAGAACAATCATACAAACTACCTTTGATGCAAGCTTTTGGTTGACAACTGTTGAAATACATTTAATTTATCAGACTTTCATGACTGCAATGAAATTTTCAGTTGGGCAAGGAATACATTTCATTGTTATAATGAAATTCTACATTTCTGTATATTTTATCAATTGTTTTAGTTTTAAAGAATTTAATTTTTAACTTAATTGCTTTAAGGTATGTACTTATGTATTTATATTTATGTTTTTCAATTAACAACTGTAAATGTTTCTTAAATATAAAGGGGTTTCTTAATAATTAGAAAATATTGTTGTCATAAGTCCAATGAAATATTGTTATGGAACTAGTATACCAACGAAGCAATTCCAATGAAATTCTTTCACAATATTCGTGAACTTTTCATTAGAATTGTGAAATTATCATTAGATTTGTGAAAAAAATCTAATGAAATTGTTTCGTTGAATTTATGAAGCAAAATTTTTTCGGTGTAAGTCAACTAATTTTTTTAAATATATATATATTTTTATATACATTTATTTATAAGTTATAACTTTACCAATAAGGAAAATAGTGTTGAATTTAAATTTTATATATATATGTATGTATGTATTTAGTGCACACCTAAATAATATTTGAGGTTGAGGCGTTAACAACCACGTGAAGAGTTCCAATTTGAAATCAATTATATACATACAAACATTTTACTGATGTCACGTGAGTTAAATAATAATTAGAATTCAATGACTACATTAAATTAATGAATTAGAGTCATTACAGCAATGAATTATGTTGTTAACACAACGATACGATGTATCAGTAATGATATACTGTCAATGACATACATAAAAATGTTGTTAATTTAATGAAAAAGTGCGTAAAAAATGTAAGAGTAACGTCACTTTATTGTATAAACTAAAAATTTTCATTGCAATGATTATATTTTTCATTTAAAATATGAAAATGTACGTTGCTTAGGGCCAATTTCACCAACACAATTTAAATATCAATTCATGTTTAAATGTAGATTTTTATGAATTTTTGTATGGAAAAATGACTTTTAAATATGAATTGATATTTAAATAAGTTGGTGAAATTGGCCCTTAGTAAAAAAAAATATGTCATTACATGAATGAAAATTTTTTATTGTATTTTTGAAATTTTTTCAGCTGATGAAACAATTTTCATAATGCGAATGAAGCGTTGCATTGGTTGAATAACAATGAAAAGCTCACATATATATTGTAAAATATCATTGCATTTAAAGGGGTTTTTCTCTCAGTGCAAAATATTAAAAAATTAATGTGTGTGAAGTTTAATATAAGATGTATAACCCTTGACACAAACCTTGTGCAAAGCTCTAACAGAGTTTTGTTAAGCTATAAATAGTCGATGAATGTACTTGGCAAGGACTTTTCCATTAAATGAGGCAACCGAGATGGAAAAAAGTAATGCAAATTTATTATAGCCCATGAATCTGAAAAGCATGAATTTGAACTATATATTGCACAAGTTTTCAACTTGGAATTTTCTGAGGAAAATGCACTTTTTTGGAAAGGAGTCAATGCGGGAGGACAATATTATTTATATATTAGTGTTCAAGTAGTCTTCTAAAAACGTGCATACTGAAAATTTCTTGAAGTTCGAGTGTTCAGGAGTTTTTCGAAAAACATTAAAATGGCTTTACTATATTAATATTTTTTAGGATTCGAACAAATTTTCATGACAAAGAGTTGACATATTATTGATCAGATTGTACTCTAAAAGCGTGCATACTTAGAATTTCCACAAGTTCTTTGAAAAACTTTAAATTCGCTCTACTTATTAACATAATCTAATGTAAGAAACTGTGAAAATTATAGTTCTTAAGTATATACGAAATTGTGTTATGTTAGGTATGTTTGACATAAAGTTGATTGCGCCAGTAATCAAGATATTTTTAACAAAACCCTGAATGGACGGAGAACAAAGGAGAAACGTGTGAAGCCAATAGAATCTAATGATTTTTCTACCTGTAGAAATTTTCTAAGAAATTTTTCTAGTCAATCCAAATTTACATACATACACAGTAAAATAAACATGAGATTGTTAGGAACTAATTATTAACAATCTGAAAGAAAAACAAATTTTATAACTTAAAATTTGTAAAGTGTCTCTTTTCAAAATCAGCCGTAACACTAAATTATTGTTCTATTTACAAACATTCGCTTCTTTATCGGACTAATCGCTCAACTGGCCGAACGAAGTTGGAGTTTTAATTTTCAAATACATACATGGGTATATATTCAAAACTTAAACGAGTCATTAAAATGTTTAACTCAATAACAGCATTAAGAAGCGTTAATATCAAAAGGAAATCTTAATTGATTCTAATTTATTGCTTTGGTTTGTCTCCTTCTTCTACATCTTGTCTTGCAGTTAAGATTTAGAGTTAAATGAGAATTAAAACAACTCTTCAACAACGGTGACACATTTGTGTTGCTTACAACAACTTACAAATGATTGATTTATGCATGTGAGTATTCAAACAGGCAAGTGTGATTCCCTGAAGTACATACATATGTATGTATGTATGTTGAAGTGTATGTTTGTGTACACTGTACATACGTGTGAGTATGTCACCACATGTACAATTTTCCATTCTAGATAACATAAGCAAAGGCAGTGCCGTAACCTAAAATAAAATTATTATAAAAGTCAAAAGAAACAGCAGTAACAAGAACACAAAATTAGTGTTCATTGATAAGAGATGTAAGAAAAAATGCACCGCTGAAAAAGTACAAAGAAGAATGGAAGAAAAACAACAATAACAACACAAATTATATTCCTGGCTTTTAATGAGGCTGATAAGGAATTTAAAAAAGAAGAAAATTCAGTAGTCCTAAGTAGAGATGTGCATGTGAGCGTTTTTTGACTCACGACACGTACGCTCACGCGGAAAAATATGTTACTCACGCACGAATGATATTAAAAATTCTCACGATCACGCACGCTCACGAATAAAATATTCACGCACGAGTGATTTACAACTTATCACGATCACATACGCTCACAAAAAAGTATATAATCAAATTTGTATGGTTTTTGGGTTGAAAAATAGGTTTTAACAAATACATATGTATGTATGTATGTACATATGTATGCGTGTAGGTATGTATGCACGTGTATATGTAAAATTTACATTGCACAGTGAGGGCTTTTAGAAAATAAATGGTAATAAATATGAAACTTCTAAACTATTGATTGGATTTATGTATATCAAACTTTATAACACAAGTCATGACAGCCTTCTAGCTTGAGCTGCAGAGGAGTTACAGTGGGCCAAAGTTGACCACCTGGTACTCAAAAAAATTCTGAGACTTGTAACTTTTTTAAAAATATTACAAAATTCTAAATAAGAATAAGAAAAAAATATGAATATCTAACTACTACTGAAATCGTGAGAGGGCTAAAAATTCTAAATTTTAAAATTTCCCAGGAAAAGACATGGTTTTTTAAGTATCTTTCTTCGTTATTTTAAATTTTTTAAAAAATACTTTGTTTAATTCATTCACTTTCTAACCACATAGCGCTAAGGACAATGCATTAAGAATGTGCTTAGAGTCTGTTATTTTGTATTTAAAACATGTACCCTACATTCAGCAATGTCCCAAAATAGTCATTTTTAAAAATATTTTTTGTGTTTAATCCCTTATAAAAGTTGTGACGATAGATTTTGAAAATTTTAACAACTAAGCGAGAAATTTTTAGTGAAGTATTATTATTATTGTGAAACACTGTTCACTTGGCTATCACAGTTTCAGAATGCTGAAATAACCAAAATCAAACTGTAGAATGCAACAACAAAGTAACATAAGACAACTACAATAATACTTAAATGCATGTACCGATGGTACATCGAATAAGTAAAAATAATTAATTGATGATCGTAAAAGATAAGCAAGAATAGTTAACATACTTAGGTAGAGTAATATAATTTCGTGCTAACCTAAACAAAAAAAATGAAAAAATGGAAAAACAGAAAATTAATAGCGATACTTATAAATGTGTTTACCAAAGGTAAATCAATTGTATACACAACAATCGTTTCTCATATTCCGTTTCATTGTAAATTTAAGTTAAATAGCTGATGTTAATAAAAATCTCTACCCAAGTAGATAGACTAGGGTGCCGACGAAGTGCGTGGCTGCACAGAAAAGTATCGGTATTTCCCCCAGCTTAAAGTCTAAGTTTAATTTTTCTTCTCTTCTTTAGAAACTCACATTAATTAATAAAAATATTTCATTCAATAAGAATTGAAATTACTGAACTTAAGCCTGACTCTGAATTATTTCTGATTAAAATTTTAACTACCACAATTTATTATGTAGATAGGTTTTAACATTTTTAACTAAAATTTATAAGTGCATTTTCATAAATGAGGATATACGCGCATATTTTCTGAAAAAGTAAAAATTTAGGAAAAATAATTAAAAATAATTTTATTTTCCTAAATTGAATTTTTGCGTTTGTTTACTACGCCTGAAAAATATATAACAATATATATAACCAATCGCGAGATGTTCCGGTAGGGTGCAGTTCAAAAAATATATAGAATGCGTTTAATTTATCTCCTTTTATTCACACATTAGCTGTTTACAACTGTTGTGATTTCTAAAAATCTATATAAATAGAAACGCAAAACTAAATTTGGAATATTATACCATAAGTATACACTTTTTAAGTACATATGTACACTTTTCGCAATAAAAAATATTTCTCATAATTATACGATGTTGTTTTCCATGTAAGTGTAGTTTATGCTAAATACTAGTTTTTTTTAAAGGTTTTTGCTCATTACTTTACAGCGGCATCGGGAGGGCTACCTGGTTATGCTACTGCTCGGTTTTGTGTAAGCCTGGCTTTCATCTGTGTGTCATGTGCCAAAGAAAGCGTAGCCACTAATTACTAATGAAAAAGTTTTTAATTCAGACATGTATTTTTTGATTTAAACAGTTTCCAGTCATGTGAATTCTATAAAATTGTCTATTAGTGGTTACGCTCCTTTGGACACATGGCACACATGAAATGCCAGATGTAAGCTCAGCCTAAGTTTCTAAGTCTACTACACTCATTTTGGTTTTTCAAAAATACTATTATTTTTGAATTCCCAAGTACTCGTAGTTTTTGAAAGTCTGTGCTAAAGATAATAGGTTTGTGACTGTTAAAAATACGTGGTTGAAGTCACGATTTGTTAAACCAACAATGAAATGCATTTAGAAAATGCTTAGAAATAAATTTCAAATTAAAACATACAGATTTATTATTATATAATAATTTATTTCAAACCAACTGTTCAAATCAACAAGAAGGTATCAACTCAAAAATTTTAAAATTTTCAGTAGAAACGGAAAACTGTTTGTGATTATATTTAACAGAATTTGAAAATCCGAGTACATAGTAGTAAGCAAATTCCATTTGAAAATATATTTCCATTGTTTTTATTCTAAAATCTTGCAATTATTGTTTTGAAAAGAGTCACAACCATGATACAATAATATAAAGATAAAACCACATTTGACGTTTAAAATTAATTATGACTTTTACCCAAATTATTTGAATACTGTTTTTTTGTAAACAGGGAGGAAAACGTTGCCACACATACATGATGGCAACTTTTATTTAGGAGTACTTTTTGATTGAAATGTGTAATTTGAGTTTAGAAATTAAAGTTTAATCCATATCTATTAAATTTTGTATTCATTGGACATGAAGATAACAAAATCTGTGTGTAATATGATCTACAAAAGTTAGCAAAAGCCTGATGGCTAGGGATACAATGTCATTTTTAAAATCATCGATGTTAGACGAGTTTTTGTTAAAGCAGCATGGGAGCAAAGTCTAATAAAATTACCGAAAATTGTTAGGAAGCAGAATACTTGAAAAAAACTCGCTTCTATGGCGAACATTGTAAAAATACGAGAGAAGTTGCAAAATCGGAAAAAATCCTTAAAATTGATTTATTAGACTGTTAAAAAGAAAATTAACTCGGAAATAACGTCGAAAAATCGCAAGTTCCCGAAAATTTCCTAAATGCATTGAAGAAATAACTTACACTGCAAAGAATAACAAAATCGTAGAAATCAGATAAATCGCCAAAAAAAATTGCTAAAATCGCAAAAATTGCATTTTCTAGTAAACGTTTTTGTATAATTTTGATTTTGTAATGAAAATATTTACAACGGACTTAAAAATTCAAACAGCTGGTCATCGACCTAAGAAATAAACCATCGCCAGTTAGCTACACAGGGAAACTTTTGTCCAACGTACTGATTGTGTGTATTTGCATATACACAAAAATTTATATGTTTCTTATTTCCTACGAAGAATATTCGCCGTTGGTTCCAGTTGTGTTTACATATAGCAGCTAATCCAAACACACATGCTCCGGCATTTGCATTTGCGGTAAACAGCTTTGAAAGCTCTTGAATTTGTTCTTGTTTCTTTGCAAAGTAAGAGCATGCATTGTTGCCGCCGAGATCTTAATGGCTAATGTGATTTCTTCTGCTCCTGTCGGTGTGAAAGCACAAAAGCTCTTTTTTAAAAGTTTCCACATTGTGCATATGACTTGGACGTAGCCAGAACACAAAGACCAGCCTTTGATTCGTTAGGCATTTCCTTTACAGCTGTTCATTTTCTTGCTGTTCAATTTGTGCTGCTGCCCTTGTTGGTTCTTCTGTATTTTTTTATTGCTGTTTTTTATGAAATAAAAAAAATTTAATATTTTTAATTAAATAAACAAGAAAGTCAAACAATTAATCAAAAACTCGGATTTCATAAACTAATAAGGTAGCATTCATTTTGAGAGTAAAAATTAATTGGGAAAAACGTCAGAAGGTTAATATGGCGACGAAAAGAGAGAACGGTTTTACCTTTATATTATTGTATCATGGTCACAACTGAAGTAAAAATTTGGCAATTTTATCATAAAAACAGTCACATTTCGAATTGAAATTATAAAGTAAAACCAATTTTATGAACAAAAGAGTAACCGGAGTACGCTGAAATTTTTATGGTAGATTTGATTTCTTGCAAAAATTAAAATTTGAAGTTAATACTCTCTTGTTGATTCAGTGCGATATGTATGTAGTCGTACCTGTGCATGAATGATATCTCGTGAGTGCGTGATTCTTAAAAATAGCTCACGCACGAGTAATTTATTTTAAGTCACGCTCACGCACTCACGCGTGATTTATTATATATTTGATCACGATGACGAAAGAATCACGCGTGACACGATAAAATCACGACATTTGCACATCTCTAGTACTAAGGACTGACCATGTTCTGCCCCATTACCCAGCGACCACCATCGATTGTCACATCAAACACAGCAGCCGTTTCGGTATTTTTTCTTTCTTTTTAATTAATGTTTCTGTTGTTGCCGTTTCTCTGTTTAAAATACAACTTTGCATACATGTTTTCGGCGATATTGGCTGTTGTTAGAGTTGTTGCTGGCAGTGGATGATGGCCGTTACATGTGTACTGCCCTTTTTGAAGAAATCATCAATAAAAATACGAAAAATTGTATCCCGGCCAGCATTAAAAATGGCATATTTATATATTATAAATACATTTACATACATATCTGCAACAAGCGAAACATTGACAGTGTAACGTAAAATTTAACATGCTAACAAAAATGTACTTGAAATTTTGGCTCCTTAGAGCAATCAAAAAATGTTCAAAGATAACAGCCATAGCCTACGAAAGGTAGTAAACGGATACTACGGCTCCAGCAACGAATCTTGAAAATGTTCAGAAATTACAGATGTCGCCAAAATTGAGAGATTTTTATCCTTTCCGTCTATGCAGATAAACAGCAACAGTAACTAACAGCAACATGTTTTAGCAGACGTAACAAAAATAAGGACAATGTCCTTAAGTCATATTTTACTGTTTTGTTTTAAGCGTTCAGAAATTTAGTTATTTTAGAGTTCACTACCTGTTAACCTTTATTTTCTGTTCTTCGCACTATAAGTAATACATTTAAGTCAATAAATACCAATGCTTAACCAATAAAACCAACTGCAATGATCACGGCATGCAAATCCGTTATCCGACTCAGGACAACAGGACAGATGTCATACAGATCATTTGGTCACAGTAAATTACTAGAGGACATGGATTGTGGCTCGGACTACATCATTCCAGTGACGAACTTTTTTGCCAAACCACAGATCACTATAAGTGAAGAAGGCTATCTGGAAAGTCTTAATCATGGTGCTTCTGGTTTCAACTTTTTCACTGATGGTTCAAAGATGGATAGAGGGGTGGGAGCCGCGGTTTACTATCAAGAGTTTGGTATAGAGGAATCTTATAAACTTCCTGATCAGTGTAGCATCTTCCAGGTGGAAATCTATGCAGATAAAATGGCAGCAGAGTTAGCCTTCACCCCTCTAAGTATGAATGCGCGTGTAAATTTGTATATAGACAGTCAAGCAGCTATAAAAGCAACTTCAGCTGACTGCAATTACTCCTTCAATTACCGGCTGAAGAAACGGAGAAATGTTGGCGTAAGACAAAAACTTGCAAGACTTCTAAATTCATGTGGATCATAGGAGCGATCCCAAATTTACTAAATTCCTTTTAAGACTATCTAGAAGCAACTGCAAACTTCTATTGGAAGTTTTAACTGGACACTGCTGGACGGCTTCGTATGCTGTCAAAATAGGATGAGTACTTGACGGTACCTACAGGAAATGCAAGGAACCCGGGGAAATTTAAACAATGGAACATCTACTTGTCACTGCCCGGCTCTAAGCCACACTAGATATAACTATCTTGGTACTCGCAATTTTCATATTCTTGAACTTGTATCGAGAGTAGAAATGTGTAGATTGCTAAAATTTGTCAAATCTGTGTGGGAGTCGTTCAATACAGGCACCATGAACCAGGCTGTCATACTAACAGGTTCTCTTCTCATCTGCTGGTATCGCTAAGAATCGATCCCGGTCTATGCGAGGTCCTTGGACCACTCAGATAAACTTAACCTAACCTAACCAGTGTATAACCTAAATTAAGCTACTCGTATTTTTCCAAATAAGATTAGAAGTCTAAAAAAGAGGAGTCACAAGTCATAGTCATAGTGTTTTGTGAAAAATCACACAAATTAATTGAGTTTTGATGAGGGGTACTTTAGATTATGCAGATTACGGAAATACGATTAACTCAATATTAGCTTATCTCGACTTAAGCAGTTTGTCCTTTTTGCCACAGATATGTTTCTATTGCGTACTCCAATTGGGGCTGGTTTATTGAACCCAGGGATATATGTTTATGAGATAAACTGCAGAGTCACTTAAAAGTATAATTAACTCGATTATAAGAAATTCCAGGATTAGGGAAAAAGTTCAAATAATCGAGAGTTCTTTTTAACAAGAATTTTTGAACTGTATTTTTTTAAAGTTTAAAAAAATTAGACATTTTTTGATTTAATTGAACTGCAGTGGGTTTTAATCAGAAATAATTTTTTATTCGGGTTTAAGTTCAGTAATTTCAATTCTTATTGAATGAAATATTTTTTTAATGAATGTGAGTTTCTAAAGAAGCGAAGGAAAATTAAACTAGACTTTATAGCTGGGGGGAATAACGATATTTTCTGTGCAGCCACGCACGTCATCAGCACCGTCGTATACCTACTTGGGTAGATATTGTTATTAACATCAGCTATTTAAACTTTTATAAAACGGAATATGAGAAATTTTAAGAAATCTCAAAAGAAAAATAAGCGTAGTAGGCCTAGAAACTTATACAAAACCCATCAAATAATTTAAAAATATTATTATTTGTGAATTCTACTGACTATTTCTTGCAGCGAAACCGAAATGCATATAGACAGAGCTGAACCAACAGCAAATAGATTTCAAATTAAAATATAATTATGACAATATGTCGAATAATAAATTTCTAAAATATTAATCAAAAATATTATTTTTTCTAAGCAATCACTTAATTGAAAAAATTCAAAAATATTTTTTTCTGTGTACACACTATGACATTTTTTTTGGCAACGCAAGTGAAAATACAAGAAATTCAAATGTCTACTCAGCAATAGGTATTTTAGAAATTATGAGCCTTGTTTCTGTACTCTACACTTAGGGAGTTTGCTAGATAATTGTTAGGATTGCATTGCTTTGTAATCGTAACCGAACACTGCACTTTGTCGTCCCGCTTTCACCCATCTGAGATTCCGTTTCTTTACATTACCGAACTAAGAGGTATTGACAAGAAAATATTAAGGACTTACGTCAATGGTACTGCATTCCTATTAAGGCGGGTGATCGCTTTTAATTCACATGAGGACGCAAAACATAACATGACATTATCGTAATGACTGTGAACAATCTTAAGCTAAGGGATTTCAAATAAGAATCTAGTCGTTCTTTGCTCCTGTTGAATTCATTTGGCGTAACTGACCCTTTCCAATTTCACTGAACTCTTAAACTACAGAACAAAACAGATACCTTAGAGACCGAAACCTATTTTCCACGCTATTCTATTTAAAGAACTACGATTTTTGCCCTTAATACCTTCACTTTTTGGCGTAATTATGTATATCCATTTGTGAGCATTTTATAGACTAGAGCACCCCATTATACACCCTTCTTTATACTTATAGCTAATAAATCACTGAATGTTTAAACATAGTTTAAGTTTAAGATTTAAATACACTTTCATTTTTTCAGTGGCTAATTAAAGTTAATATCAAATTACAATGAAAGTATGGTAGCACTACAATCTTTCCAAATATGTATTATGGAAAGCTTTCCAAAGAACAGCTGTTCAATATAAATAAGAAAGTTGATTTATCAAATTGCAGAAAAATTAAATAGCAAAAAACACATTTTATGATACAAAAAGAGCATCGGAATGCATTTTTCTATTTATATATTTCATAAAATGAAAATATGTGTTCCATTTGTTGTATATTTTCGAAAATTAAACGAAAGTATTTTTAATATGACCTCATGATGTTTATGTACATGCATTCAAAAAACACACACATGCACAAAACATATGGTATGTTTGTAAAACTTAAACAACGCTTAAATGCACAATGTTGGCTATTTAAGTTTCATTTAATTTTGTGGTGAAAAACAAAATTTTGTGTTTAAATCAGATTTAAAAATAAAATACATATAATCATTGACTGATTTATTTACCCTTAATCGCTATTGCTTTTGACATCCGAATCCAAAATAAAAATATACGTGTGGCACCGGGGGACTGCCGCGGTAAAGCTATTGCTTAGCATTTTTTTATCAACTGATGCAAATTTATTTTTTTAAATAAAAAAACTACGAATTGTCTGTTTGTTTGTGTTTATCATTTTTTGTCAACCAGGATTGCTCTTAAGTACGCCGCATTGTTTTCGTATATGTAAAAATCTGTTCTAGCAATACTGTATGTTTTTGAAGTCCATAGCATACTTTAGGGATTAACGTTTACTGGGCGATTCAAATAAAAATTGTCTTAGGTTTTTATTTTTGATACGAAATTTCTTAATTCGGTCGATACCCTCAAAGACTGCTATAAAAAGTATGCAATAGCTTAAAAATTACGCTAATGTTGTCTTAATTCTAAACGCCACTGTTCCAAACACCCAAAACAAACTAACAACCAAAAAAAGAATTTAAAATAAGCCGACAATAAAGTCGAGAAAAAATAACTTTCGATAACCAACCGAAACAAACAAATATTGCTCGATTATAGTGCAACAACAAAATAAGTTAGCCATAACAGAAGTAGCAATACCAAAGTAGAGAACCAAAATTTATTTTTGTAAACCAACCTTTTGCGTATATACTACATGTGTGTTAAAGTTGCATAAAAATTAAAAAGACATGAAGAAAATAAAATTAATGAGATAAAAGTTGTGTTAGTGTTAGTGTTAGTGGTATTGGTGCGATATTGCATGGACACGTTTGTAAATGTGTTTGTGATAGTCTGTAACTGTGGCATTTTTTAAATGAATTTTGACATTATGCCTGGACAAACAAATGATTGCACTTAGGCGGAGAACATCATAGCTTGGCCATTGAATTTAGCATACATTCCGTAAGAAACTGAATTTTGTGGAGACACACTTACATACACACATACATATGTAACATACACCTGGGCCTTAAAGTGCGTAGAGCAGGTAAAGCCACTTAAAGTTACAAACATGTTTGGAATTATGAGACAAAGCGGCGCGTTTTTATGAATGTGTGTATTAACTTTACTTCTTCTTATGAATTGAACACTTTACAACGTCATCAACAACAACAAAAACGCATATGCTAAATAAGAAAAAAAAAACTTAAAATAAAATTTTAATGCAGTGGTTAATTTTTTGTTTTTGTTTTCGGTTGCACAGTGGCCCAGTGAAGAAAATTTTTGGTTAAAGAAAACTACACAAAAGCTTGGGTGTGTCATAATTCATCGTTTTATATGAAAAACCGAGTGAGGGTATTAGTGCAAGACTGGGAGTTGATTCAAGAAGCCAGGTGTCCCAAATTACAGTCATAAATTTGACTATAATATTTTAAAAATTTACCTAAATATATTGAACCTGTATTTTTTGGATTTTGAGCTACATTTCGTGCCTTTAACAAACTACTTAGAAGAAATATATTTAAAAATATAGCAAGTGGTTTTTTGTGGAGAGTTATAGCAATTAAAATACAAATAAATGAGTCGTAAATTTGGCTTGTTTTTTATTTGAATATGATTATCGGCATTATGGACACATTGGCCAGCTCGCAGCAAGTTTAATCGAGAAGTCCAAGAGCCGATACAGATGTGGCTTACTGGTATCAGGGAATGAAAATAAACTGTCTATACTCTAAAGTCCTGCACAAGACCATTTATAAGACATGAGAGATTTTTCAAATGCTTTACTACAGAGATTTTCTAAAACCAACGCGAAGCAACACTGTTGGCAAGACATTTGTTTCAGTTGTTTATCTTAATAAACTTCTTTTATATTTCGAGTGTTGTTTAACGTTTTTTTAGAATATTTCACTGTAGTAAAGGTCTTATAAATGGTCTTGCGCAGGACACTAGTATAATAAAAATTGTAGGGCAAATAATTCATGCATATTTGCTTTCAAACAGTCATGACTATAGCCAAGTCCAACACAATGTGGTATATGTCTAATACATTCATGCGAAGAACTTAAATATCATACAATTATAAATAAAAATCTACATTAGTATTGTGAGTAGTGAGTGTCTATCATTTTTATACTCGAAGTATTTATACTCAGAGTATGGATATTTATTCAGAAAAAATATATATGTATACTCATGCTATTTATTGATCATACGCCCCGTATGTACATATTTGTGCCTATTAAATCGAACAGAAAATGTGCTTTGGTTGTTCGAAAACATTAATCAAATAAGTAGGAGGTACAATACAACCTGTATAATCTGAACACTCGCTAGACCGGACTATCCAGTATTCCGGACAAATCAACGTTTCGGACAGTTTAAAAAGTTCCCCTTCCTAGCCCGGGCAAGCGTTTTCTTTTTAGTTTGCAATAGTATTTGTTATACATTTCTGTATGAGCAAGGCTAAAAGAAAGCTGAAACAATTGTTAGTGGAAAATCGATCACACAAGTGGCTGAACAATATGGTTGCTCAAAATAAACAATATTTGATATAAAATCAAGAATAGCCCCAGATACAATGTGTCAGGATATGAATAATATTTATTCAGCTATTCATTCTACTATTCACCCTTTCGCTAATCTCTGGCCTTCTGAAATCCATACGTAGACACGCGGCAAATGCACTTAATGCAGTTTTGATTTTTCTCATGAAGATATAGTTCAACTGCGAAAGAAAATATTGAAGAGCAATCTGAGAATATTGAAAACAAAGTTTCAAGTAAAGAAGCAAGTGAATATTTTTTATAAGCCGAAGAAACAAAGCTACACTGAGAAAACACCTCAACAGACTTAGCATTGAGAGTAACAGCCTGTGCAGATTCTGTGATTACGAAGATGAAATTCCAGAACATATTCTGAAGGACTGTGAAGCGTTCTGCCATAGTAGATAAAGCCAATTGGCCAAGCACCTATTGGAGGATTGGGAACTGCCACCTCTGGACCCACCAGCAATCCTGAGATTCATCAGGGGAGTAGGCCTAGATGACGTGCTCTAGCACATAAAGATATGTGTATTAAAGAAATTAGTTCTTATTTTACTTAATCAATATGTTTAATTACTTTCAGTATAAGTTTTAAAATTTTCTAATTATTTAAATTATTTAATGAAAATAAATTCATAAGAATATTTATTCACTTAACTGAATTTTTCGGCAATAAAAAATAACTATAACTGAGTTTTCTAACTGTAGTCTGGACGATTCAGTAATCCGAACAAAGGCTAAAACTATATATATTCGCATTAACGAGGTTCTACTGTACAATGAATAATACATATAACGTTAAAACCACTGAGATTATTCAAGATTTTGTTTCTTAAAATTTGCAAATAAAAGCGTTTAGGAACAGGTAATATTTAGTTCGAAAAAATTTTAGTACAGTCTAGAATTATGAAATGTCACTTTCCAGCCCTGTGGTACAATCTGTAGGATACTGTTGCCATTTGATCGTCTTATTAATTTATTTTTCTGGTAACAATAATGATTGAAGTATGTAAAAGTAAAATACTTTTTTCGTATATACTCATGTGTAGCCGAATAAATTCTTAGAGTATTTTTATAGTTATGTCTATGATTGAAGATGAAACAAGGTATGCATTTTATTTACATTCGTTTGTGCTGCGTTATTTAAGAAACGTGCATGTACATAGTCCTCAGTTATATCTATTGAATTATTTTTCTTCAATTTAAACTTGATGAGTATATCGTCCCTATCATGTCAAACTATCCAATGTGCGTATGAGTATACTTTCTTATTTCTGAATGTACGCATTTATAGTTATGTGAAGGATAGTACCCAAGGATTGCTTAAAACGATAATTTTGTCATTCTCTGATTGGCAGAAGCCAGCGATTGCACAAAGCCTTACAACAAATGCTCCAATGGTGTTAAATTGCATCATTCTGGAGGAAAATTTTAAGCTGCTTTGACGAGTACTTGTTGGCATATTGGATCGTGTTGTTGAAGGGAAAATTTTGCATTACTTAAGACATTCAATTGTTTTATAATGCAAGCCACACACTTTAAAACGTAAAACAATAGTGCGCAGCTTTATTTCATAAAAAATTGTTGTAAGTAAAGATAAGATCGGTTATTAATGCGTGTGTTATAGTCGTTGAGGTTTTTGTAGAAAAACGGAGTGGAAAAAAAGAAACTGCTCAAAGGATGGATTTATAAGAAAAAACATATTCTACCAACAAACTTTAGAAAACACTAAAAGAAAGTGAAGTCAGTATACCTATATATATTAAATATTGTCAGTGAAACTTCTAAGGCTGTTGTAAAAGTTTTGAATTCCTTTATTAAAGAAAGTTTTAAAAATAAATAATATTCATATAAAACAAAATCTCTTGGCTTTTCACGTACCAAGACTCCTCTTGAATGATTGCATATAACTGAGAAATTTTATGAGAAATCAATGTTTAATAAATGTAGGAATTTTATATGAAATTATGAGAAAAAATTTTATGCTAATTTGCTTTTGCATTTCTGACAGCAGCCGCATATGAATTTAAAAGATAAATAGCTTCAGTTTATTAATTAAATGTTTTTGTTAAAATAAACTGAATTATTTAATGCTTATGTCAAATAAACCATTTTTCAAAATACCTACACAAATTCATTTATCGTTTAAATCATTAAATATTCTTACCACTGTGCCGAAAAATTAATGTTATTGTCTGAAAAACCAATTCCATTTTATGTTAAACATTAAATGAATATCTGTTAATTAGAGTTAATGACGAGCAATTAAAAGTCCTAAAATAGATGACAAATAGATAAATATTTCTAATAAAATGGAAATAACAAACAAATAGACTTGAGATATTTTTATAAATTTATTAGAAATACTAATTGATACTAAAATGGAAAACTTGTGTTTAACGAAAAATAAACAAAAGCTACCACATCGTAAAATTAGATATTCGAGATAAGGTACTAAACATAGTCATAAATTATGCCCGAAAGAAGCTACGAGACACTCCCATAACTGTCACACCAAATTAAGTAAGCTTGATATTGAAGGGAAATATTAAAGAGAATAAGAGCGGCGTGTTGTATATCCCAAAAATATTTTTGTAAAAGTTAAACATGAATGTTGAAAACTCAAAATACAAACTATGGTTGATACAAGCAAAAGTTTAGAATATAATAATATCACCGAATAATGAAGTAGTAGTTATAGGCAAAGAATGAGTACAATTAAATTTAAACCATTATAGGGACTCCCATTGTTTAAATACAAACATAGTTTTGTTGTACATAAATACATGATTGCTCAAGTTAACCATATGTTAATTAAATATAACAACAGTTTGATTTGATAAAGAGATTGTATAACTACAATATTATATTTTTACATAACAAGTCATGTAATTGTCATATTTTATAAAATTGTGTTTTGCTTAACAATATTATAATCACACACAGATGCAGCATTTCGAAATAGTAACTAGATATCTGTTATTATATTCTGTATTAAAAGGATTAAAATATTTCCAAGTATGCAGAAATGATATGACACCCTGACGATTACAAATTTATGTATATAATGCATGACAGATTGTAATGATAGGTATTGTTCAAAACAAAGTGAAATTCAAAATTTTTACCTCACTATTTTGGATCTGGACGAAATTTTAGATAGGAACTTGGCCTTTCTTCTCGCATTTATGTTTTTGTGAGGATCTAAATGCTTTTTGAAAAGTTGTATAAAATAAAACTTTTTTAACTTAAAATACCAGTTAAAAATGCCAGAATATTATTGAATAAGTTTAAAATTTTTCAAGCGTCATCTGTTGTTATTTACTGGAATAAATATTATCAACTGCTTCTGTTCATTTTTACTTGGCAGCACTGAATTTATCACAGCGAAAATAAGGTTGCATTTTATAAAACCAACTTAAAACCAACAACAGTTTGTATGATAAAACCAGGTTTTAACAGTTGGTTTTAACGTTAAAACCAACTTTTATTAAAAGCATGTCAGTGTGAAAACACTATAAAACTCACTAATACACATATACATACGTTCGTCTTTAAATTGTGTAAAAAGTACATGAAATATTATTTAATCCAGGCATTTCAGATGAAAGTCCTCAATCTTTTTTATTATTTTAAATTTATTTAACTAGAAGTAAATGAGCGATATATGTATGGACTTATACATTTTTAAGTTTCTGAAAACATACATACATACATACATATATATGTGCATGCTATTATTTGTTCCAATTTCTTTTTATCATTTCAATATTAAGCTCAAAATTTGCAAATAAAATCAATGCTATTGTATTAGCTGGTAATTTTTTGTTGTATAATTTTTAATTAAATTCAGCTTTTAATTTGAAAGTTTTTACACAAGTAAATTTCACTATCTAATCTCACAGATTAAGCCTTAATCATTAAGGTTTTTGTGATTTTAGAGTGCATGTTAACGCCACTCGAATACTATTTGTATAACCGTCCAGTATTCAGTCAATTTAGAAGACAAATCTTTCATCTGAAAAATATACCAGATATAGAACATCTTAAGGGCTAAGACTTGAAAACCCTGAGAAAGTATATTGAGGAGAAAAGGTTCCTGATCTGATTAAGCTTAATAGGTTTTCATGGTTTTTATTGGGTATCTCCCCAATATATATCAAGCGCAAACACCATGATATAATACCATAGGTGTAGTCCGAAACAGATTAGGTCAATTTTTACTGACCGTCTTTCAACCTAACATAACTCCACTCATTGTCTAATTTTTGATAATCGAACTCAGTGATAGTGCAAATTTTGACTCTACTACAATATATTTAATTTTGCTGTAAAAAATATTTCTCATTTTTATTGTGAACCAAAAATAACTGTAGGTAATTTGTTTAAAAAATCAACTTTTATGTAACTAGACTTTAATTAAAATTAGTTAAAAGTCCAAAAAGAATATGAAAGGAACTCCAAGTGACATTTTGAAAATTTTTCATTGATTCAGTTATTTATGAATTATCTTCAAAAACTTCTCATCTTATATATACATGATCTCAATACTCAATAACTATTGCGTTATAATAGGTGATAAAATATTTTGGCTCCCTACTTGAAAATAACGTTGAAATTCTTGAAGTTTATCATATTGCCTTAAGTAAGTACGGTTAAAATGAAATCAAATATTTCTTAGCAAATCTTCTAAATATTTTTAATATAATTTGGCCTGTATTACAAATTTTATTAAGTATGTAGTTCAATATTGTTTTGTTTACACTTGTATATCTTTATAATAAGTATGAAGTTTCGTTTGCTGAATTTTGTAGCATATATAACTCGATTTTCTCCTGTTATGCTGTTATCGTTTTTAAGCACAGAAATACAAATGCCGTTAAAATCAAATAGTGCAAAATTACACAAAAAATCTATGGTGCAAAAATAGTGCAACGAATTGTAAATAGTACAGATTTTGCACTATTACACAGAAAGTGGCAACGCTGATCGACACACATACTCACAATAACAATTATCACTGAAATTTAAATTTCAGTCAGCAACTTTTTTCTTTGAATCTAAAATTTCAGTCAACAACTTTTTTCTTTGATTCGTTAAATTTCTTTATTGAATTTAAATTCATATAAACGTTCTTACAATTTTATTTATCAATAATGCAAAAATGGTCATCACAGAAAATTCAAAAGATTTTTTTATTGAATCTACGAATTTCGTATTGAAAAATCAAAATCATTTTTTTCTGTGTAGAATTATGTGAAACATTGCGTAAATTTTAGTGGACGTGACCCCGCTTGCTTTTCTAAATATATATTTACATATTAAGTCTGCTTAGCCGAAGTAAATAAAACAGATGGATATGCCCAATGTGCATGCAATGTTTCAATAGAGTAGCTTATGTTTTAATTTTTGGGTTTTCCGATTTTTCTGGTTAGTAACTCAATTAGGACTATTTGTCAAACAAAATTTTAGCTCTATGTCTATCTTTCTCTGTCTCTCTCTCTCTCTACAGTATAATATTCCGTTAAACTTTGATGGGCCTGGCACCTCCCAATTTTTTATCTGCTAGTGGCTATGGTTCATGTAAAGTTTGGTAGGAAAAAGCTTATGAGAAATACATAAGCTCGTCCGCAAGCCCCTGATTGAAACTTCCAACTTTTTAGATTTTTCGTAGTGAACTCTGATCAAGATTTATTTGTGTATACAATTTCAGCTCTAAAGCGTTAACTCTACCTTTATATTCCATGGGAATTACAACGCCCACTAGTTTAAACTCCCTTTGCTGTGAGCAGCGCTTATAATTCATGCTAATTGTCTGCTAAAATATGCAAAAGTAGATTAAACACAAGGCTAAAATTGTATGGAAGTGATCACTCCGGTTTTTTAAGGTAAAAGTTTTAAGTCTTGCATAAGTGCAAAGTGTATGCCAGGTTTCACTAAACTGGCTTGAGTTAAAAGCTGTATATTAACAGGCTTATTTATAAAATTTATTAAAATTAATTATTAAATCAACCAAATTTTTTTTAAAACACCTTTATAAAGTCTTAATAATTTTTATTAATAAGGCTGTAAGTTTTTAATTCCAAGCAATATTAGCGAGATCCCGTCCACTCTGGTAAAAATAGATGTTCCGACTTTTCTATTTGGTTTGTCAGCTAGACCTACTTGAGTATCAAATTTCAGCACATTAGCGTAACTTTCCGGCAAAAATTTCCGGGCTTTCAGATTTTTCTAGTTGGTTTCTCACCTAGACCTACTTTTATATACAAATTCAGCTCATTAGCGCAACTTTTAATTTTTACTTTTAATGGGCTTAACCCCACCCACCTTTTTAAACTCGAGATTTTTGTTTGACAAGTGCATATTATTTGTGTCAAGTACTTGAAATATGATGTTTAAATTGTATGGGCGTTTCAACGCCCACTTTTTTAATGGAAAATGTATATGCAAAATTTCAATACTATTACTTGCGACGATTGGTTTTGTGTACATACACACAATGGGTGCATAGGCCGGAATTTGGCCTGAAGCACAAATGTTCCACAGATCTGCGTCTAAGAGAATACGAAGGCTATTATAAAAAATATATAGGGGAGTAGGTGGCAATTTCAGGCTCGCTGAAAGTATACAAACGAGCCTGCTGAAACCTAAAACATTAACAAATAAGTACATTTAAGGAAATATATAGGGATGTAACGAATATGAATACCGATTCCGATATATCGGTGATATTTCTGATTTGCCGATATATTGAACAAACAATTAAATTTTCAACGATTTTTTTGCATTAAAACTAAGATAAATAACATAGTATTTTTAATACTAAAACATAAAGTTTAAACAAAAAAATTAATCGTTTCTTTTGTTTTGCTTGGCATTATAGAAGTGAAATGAAACCAATACTAAATCATGTATGAATTTAAAAAAAAAAATTTTTTGTTAATTTCAGAATGAATTCAAATATCAATTTTAAATATTAATAATATCTTACACTATAATTTTGTTTAATAAAAGGTTTTGTTAATTTTAACTTATGTTCAGTTTCAATATGCGTATCGGTATCGTTTTTGGCAAAACGGCTATCGTTACATAAATAAATAAATATAAATATAATTTACATACTTTTTTTAAACTATGTTAAACATTTATGGATACTTTTACATATAAACTTATTGTAGTAGTACCTATTGTACACTGAAAGGAAAATAATTTATTCAGAGAATGAAACGGTTTCATTAAAGGTTCTGCATTATATAAATGAAACTTTTCATTAATACAATTACTAATTACATTGTATAATGTGTTGTTTATAATTCATTGTATTAATGAAAATCGTTACATTGTTTAAACGAATTTTCTTTTTAGGAAATTTGTCACAAACATAAGTAAGTTACATAAATTTTATATACTTACTGTGTACAATTTGGAAACATAAATAAATTAAAAGTTATTTTGTTAAAAAACATTTTCTATTTCTTACTTTTCTAATCCCTTTTAATTTCAAAGCAGTATGATCGTCATAAATGCAATGAAATCATTTCATTTATACAATGTAATATTCTTCATTGTATGCCAGATGCCTCTCTCTCTCTCTCTTTCTTCTTTTTTATCCATTCACGTACCTCACCACTATACAAACACAAGAAGTCTGTGTCAAACATCCAATGAAGATGCCTATTTTGTTAAGATTTTTGTTTGATTCTTTTAAAATTATGTTTGTGTATTGTAATTCTCAACAACATATTAAGAGTTTTACTATAAACATGTAAGTTTTTCGGCTACGTAAAACATTATTTGGGTTGAACTCAAATACTGCGTTCCTTTAATTTTAAATGTTTTACTTTAATAAATAAAAACATGTGTATATATATTGAGTACATATGTAATTATATATATGTACTTAATAAAATAAAAAAAGCTTTTTTTATTCAGTAGGTGGTTTGGAAGGGATATGATTTCATGTTTTTAATAGAAAATTTTCATTATTTACTGCTTATATTTTATTATATATATGAAAATCTCATCATTACTTTAATGAAATTTTCTTTATATTAATGAATAAACTTCATTAATATTATGTAAAAACTTCATTAAATCAATGAAACAACTACATTATATTTATGAAAAAGATTCATTGAAGTAATGAAATAGTTTCATTGTATTTATGACATAGCCGCCAAAACTAACTTCATAAATACAATGAATCATTCTTCATTGATCCAATGAAAGGCTTCATTAACTGACTTTTAATGAAAAATTGCATTAATACAATGAAGAATTTCATTGTCTGAATGAAGATTTTCCTTTCAGTGTAGTAGTACTAGTGAAAACTGATTATGGCCATGAGGCTAGGTTTTCGTGTTATGAATGAATAAATTAAATTAAATTAAATTAAATTAAAACAAGTAAGAGTGCTATATTCGGCTGTGCCGAATCTTATATACCCTTTACCAAAGTGCGTTTATGTAGTATAGAGATACATACATAAGCACAGAGATATGTAGGTACATATTCATTTTGTAAAAAAATTCATACTTTTTTTCTGGTGCAATTTTTAGGTTTTTGGCATTATGTTTAATTTGGTGCTTTTTAAATTTTGGCGATTTTTTTTATATAGGCAATTTTTTTTTGTTTTTGGCGATTTTTTTCGGTCTTTCGCGTTTTTTTAATTTGGCGATTTTTTCGTTCCGGCGATTTTTTTCATTTTGACGATTTTTTTTATTTAGGCGATTTTTTTATTTATTATATATTTAATTTTTTTTTTTGTTTTTTTAGTTTTGACACTTTTTTCTCGTTTTAGCGTTTTTTCGAATTTTGGCGTTTTTTTTATTTTGGCGATTTTTTTTCTTTCTGGCAATTTTTTTGATTTTGAAAATTTTTTTTCATTAAGGCGATTTTTTTATTTTTTGCGATTTTTTACATATAGGCTATTTGTTTTTTTTGTGATTTTTTCGTTTTTTGGCGTTTTTTATTTCTTTTTGGCAATTTTTTAGTTTTGACAGTTTTTTCTCGTTTTGGCGATTTTTTCGGTTTTTGGCGCGTTTTAATTTTGGTGATTTTTTTTGTTCTGGCGATTTTTTTGATTTTGACTTTTTTTCATTTAAGCGATTTTTTTATTTTTTGCCGATTTTTTTCATATAGGCAATTTTTTTTTTGTTTCGGCGATTTTTTTCGCTTTTTGGCGTTTTTTTATTTTTGGCGATTTATTTTCGATATGGCGATTTTTTTTTATCTTGGCGATTTTTTTTCATTTAGACGATTTTTTTTTAATTTTTGGCGATTTTTGTGCACATAAGAATTTTTTTTGTTTTGGCGATTTTTTACGGTTTTTGGCGTTTTTTTTAATTTTAGCGTTTTTTTTTCATTTTGGCGTTTTTTTTTCGTTTTGGCGATTTTTTAAAATTTTTGACGATTTTATAATTTTCGGATTTTTTAGTTTGACCGTTTTTGAAAATTTCAAGAGTTTAACTCTTACAGTTTCCAAGATATAGCAATTTTTCAAAATTACATAGTCAAAATTGCATTAACTGATGGACCACCCTTTATTTTTAATTTTTTTAATTTTAGTGTTAATTGTTGTAGCCTATATAAAAATACACTAATTTTACAAATTTCAAGTGTCAATATACATATGTACATTGGTACATACAATTGTATGTATATTAGATGGATTTTAACATTTTTCGTTGCTCGTTTTGGAACACCCTTTAAGTTTCAATTCTCATGTATTTGTTGTTGTAGCGATCAAAGTTCTACATACTCTGTCCAAATTTCAGACCCGTAGCTCTTACCGTTCCTGAGAAAATAGCCTTCTTCCTAAAACATGAAATATGTTTAATTATTATGAAAAAAGTTAAAGTTTTCCAACCCTGGAAACGTTTTTTTAATTTTTTAAATTATTAAATTTTTTTTTTTTAATTATAAATACCAATTTATTCATACCGAAGTATAAAATAAGTTAATTTAATAAAAAAGTAATAAAAACTTGTTTTCGGTAGTTATTTTCTATGGGAAAATGGAGTTTGAGTTTTCCAGCTCTGAAACCGTCTGCTCGATTTTGCTGATTTTCTATAGCAAAATTTTTCGAAAAATTTTTGACACACCAGTCCAAGAACGAAGTCTCTAGCTCTACTGGGAGCTTGGGAAAACCGATTTCACGTACAGACAGACGGACAGATGGACAGACGGACAGACGGACATCGCTTGTTCGTCTTCCCTATGCATAAGGATCCAGAATATACATATATACTTTATGTGTCGCTTATTAATATTCTAGAAATTACAAACGGAATGACAAACGTATATATACCCTTTTACCATTTTTTGGTAAAGGGTATAAAGATAAGGGGTGATATCTGTGTTTAAGTGGTTTTGATAGGACTAAAAACTTCCAGTAATAAATCGGGTTGTTATACTAAACTTTATTTCGACAGACCTCGGTGTATCCTCAAATATTGCGATTAGATTGAAATTAGTCTTAATTTCCATTGTGCAAGTCTTATTGCTGAACTGATTAGTTTGAAGAAGAGAGAGAGAGAGACGAGGGAAACAGAAACGTTTCTTTTCCCCTCGTCTGACTCCTAACAAACTAATCAGCCTAGCAATAAGACTTGCATAGTGTAAATTAGGACTTAGCGGCATCTGCGTGGTGGTGTTTAATGTATTAGACCACCTTTCTGATCTATCAGTCATTAGTTTGAGCGACCTTATCAGATATTTCAATGCGACAGGTTGGATCTAGTACCAATTCTACATAGTTCGAGATCTACGAGCCGAGTTGTCTTTTCTAAAAGGAATCATTTAGGTTATACTTGAATGCTTGCGTGAAACAAGCAGCTATGTAAGCCAACTAATCAATGAGTTTGGGTCGTTAGTGTCTTTTGCTTAAAGAAAAGATATGCACAACTTTTGCATAGAAGTCAGTGGAACGTGCTATAACCTCTATGAGGTTCCTTAAGAGGAACCAAGCCCCAAATGTAGGGCAAATTGCGTGGTAATCTAATCGCGTCTATTCTCCACATTTAAGCTCTTTAGTAATTGATTTTTGATCAAGCCATCGATTGAATGGATTATAAAATATTCGAAATAATTACATCTAACAGAATTGTCGCCTCTATGTTAGGACATGCAATTGTATGAGTTATACGAAATATTTATATTTTACTTCATAACGCTATTTATTCTAATTATATTAAATAATAATTAATGTTGGTTAAAAGCAAAGAATTATTAAATTTATAATAATAAATAATATTGGTGAAAAGCGAACCAGCGCCAGTAGTAATATTAATAAAAATTGAAATGGTGATGATGGTAGTTGTTGGTAGCAATATACGGCATTAGTAGCAGCAATATTACTACACTTGTATGCCACCTGAATGTACTACATGTTATATTGTGGCAGTACCTACTAAAGTGTCTAAAATATCATCATCAACAACAAGTATTACTACTGCTAATAATAACAACTTATAACAACATGCCAACTATTTACAGTGAATATTAAAACAAGAGGAAATCAAAGCAAGGTTAGGTTAATTAATCCATTAAAAGTAATATTTACCCCTTTGCACCCGAAAGTGACACTATTATCCGTCCCTAAGCTACTGAATTCCTATGGTGAAGCCCCTTGTACTTCCCAATATCAGTTAAGCTCTCATGGAAACGTCTGCTTAGCAGCTTCGGGCAGTGACAGATAATATGTTCAACGGTTTTTGGTTTCTCTTTATCCCCGCACATCCTACAGAAATCTGGAGTGCTATTTTTCCAAATGCTGGTTCTAGCTCTGACTGAGCAGTGACTTGTCAACGCACTTATCACGATTCGCATCGCCTTCCTATCCAGTTGCAGTTTGGATCTTACTGACTCATGTTTTGGCCAATTACCCTTCGAGAGTCTACAATTATCTCTATTTTGCCATGAACTGTTTTTCCTGCTTTCTACAAAATTACTAAATTGCATATAGTAATTACCTGTCGGTAATTTCAGCAATATGTCACACA
This sequence comes from Tachina fera, assembly GCA_905220375.1. Taxonomy (NCBI): domain Eukaryota; kingdom Metazoa; phylum Arthropoda; class Insecta; order Diptera; family Tachinidae; genus Tachina; species Tachina fera. The sequence goes on from LR999964.1 coordinate 62,597,332, forward strand.
TTTTCTCACCTAATGCCCACGCTATTCTTGGCATCTTATCGGCAATTTAATTTTCCTGACTGACAATACATTTATGCATATCTTCCACAATCACTAACAAGTTTCGATTTGACATTTTGTCCCCTTTAAGCGTTTAGCGCTGCCTCTCTGTTGACGTGGAAGGTTACTTTCTTACCTTCAGCTACATTCCTGTCCACCAGTTTCGTGGCCCTGAGCATCGCCAAGATCTCAGCCTGGAAAACGTCAAACTTATAGTTCATAAGCCCAGGGGTTTCGGAATCCTTGATCACTAACACTGATCTTATTTAAGATTGATGTGTGACCTACAAGTCTAAGGAGACCTCTAGTCGCCATTCCCACCACAAAATCCTCTAAAGGAAGTAAATGAAGAATGACGTTCAAGGCAGCCTAAGATGTGCTCCTCTGAGCATCTATGATGCCCAACGAGGCACAACCTCTGAACCTTAGATAGTAATCTACTTTGACTTTCCTTCCTCAATGCCTCCCACCATAGCAAAATCCTGGTCTGACAACCCATGTGTAAATGCAGTTTACTATCTTCGGTTGCAGACTCTAGTTCCTTCCTTTAAAGTTCTTGCATGCGTAGTAGGTGTTGAGCCCTTTCATTAGCTTTTCCTGCGTGTTCCTTTTCTAAGAAATCTTGCTCTCTGGGAAAACACCCAGGTATTTTGTTCCCTCTGATAGTCTCAGTTAAAGCAGAGTTATTGAAGATTTGTTTCGAAAACAATCTTGCATTTTTCAATTTTCATTTTTTGTTTAGAATTTTGTTCACAAGAAAATGTGTTTGTGAGTTATTCATTATACTGGAGATCTGGCAGTTCATAATGTTTAATAAAATAAAGATTAAACTAGTGTTGTCCAACAATAAATTCATCCGTTTGTTTCGTTTTCGCTCCCATACTATTCTATCCTTGGAAGCTTCTACTTTATTTTTCTATGATGTTCGTCATCACAAATTACCAGAACGAAGTTCTTAAAAAGCAACTGACAATTAATTATCGTACTGATAACAAGATGAACTTTTGGAGAAGTATTCCAAAGAATTTGGGAAACTAATACTTTGATACAAAACTTTAGCTCGCACTTTATGTCATCCACTGTATAGTTTTCTAATGTAAACTAGACAACAACTTTTGGCAATATAATGCAGCAACACCATCATTTATCAGCCACATGATTCTACAAATACCTAAATGCGTGTACGTTTGCACATTTACCCGTGTGCAAGTAAATACTAGAGTTATAGGAGTTTCAAATTCAGATCTTTAGTTGGAGCTGCTACTTATAAGTACGTACGAGTGCGAGTGCAAGTATAAGTATGAAATATACGTATAAAAAAATGTGTACAACTTGAAATCAACAACAAACGATCATAAGTTTGTCAGATAACAACTAACACGAGTTTTTACTTAAACACTTTTTCTCTTAAGTTTATTTCATGTTGTTGCTGTTACTGCTTTAACTGTTGTTGCTGCTATTGTTGGTGGTGTTTTAAAAAACCAAACCTATCACATAGTTGGTTTGTTGTTCTTGTTTGTTTGTTATAGGTATGCGTATAAAGATTTAAAAACAGATAAAATTTACGAATAATGAAAAGAAAATAAACTCACAAATATTTTACAAAAGTTGAAATGTAAAAAACTTTAACTGCAAGATATTGTTTTTAAACACGGGTAGTAAAGATATAAATTACATACATGAATTGTCTGTACACGTACTTAAACTTACATGTAGTCGTCGCCGTAGCCCCGCATGCTCTTGTCCTGTTACTCATGTTACATTTTATGGTACTACGATTAGTTGTTGTGGTAGTGAATCAAGGCGAGCGTTTTTTTTCTTTTCTTGTTGCAATGGTATGGTATTTCATTTCTTACAAAAATAATTTTAACAGAAACGGATCTGAATAGTTTGATAATCGAAACGGTAGCACAGTGTTATCATAATTTACTATAATGATTGATCATGACATATTTCGGTATTTTATTTTCTTTAAAATATAATTCGTGCCGGATCTTAAGCTAAAGATATTAGTATATAAATCATAAAATCAAGATCATGATTTTTATTTAAAATTCTTTACCTTCGCTTAGCAATAAGCTAAAACGGTTTGTGTAAAATTCTCAAAGAAATATTTGAAAATTTTAAATTAAGTTATCTGACTTTGATTTGAAGGTAGCGGTGGCTTTGGTTTAGTTTGCTTGCAAAAAGCTTAACTGCTTAGTTACTTTTTAGGGTTCCGTACACCAAAGGTGAAAAAAGGAACCCTATTGTTTTTGCTACGCTGTCCGTCTGTCCGTCACACGGTATTTTCTCAGGAACCGTAAGAGCTACGGACCTGAAATTTGGACAGAGTATGTAGATCCTTGGCCACTACAACAAAAAATACATGAGAATTAGAAATTAAAGGGTGCTCCAAAACGAGCGATGAAAAATGTAAACATCTCATCTAATATACATACAATTGTATGTACATATGTATACTGACACTTGAAATTTGTAAAATTAGTATATTTTTATATAGACTACAACAATAAACATTAAAATATTGAAAAATTTAAATGAAAGGGTGGTCCATCAGTTAATGTAATTTTGACTATGTAATTTTGACAACTTGCTATATTTTGGAAACCGTAAGAGGTAAACTCTTGAAATTTTCAAAAACGGTAAAACTAAAAAATCCGAAAATTATAAAATCGCCAAACCGAAAAATATCGCCAAAACCTGAAAAAATCGCCAAAATTTAAAAAAAAATCGCCAAATCGAAAAAAATCGACAAAATTAAAAAAAAAAATCTAGCACTAAAATAAATCGCCAAATTCGAAAAAATCGTTTAAATGAAAAAAAATCGCCAATATGAAAAAAACGCCAAAAACCGAAAAAATCGCCAAAACGCGAAAAATGCGCCAAAACCAAAAAAATTGTTTATGTGAAGAAAAAATCGCCAAAATGAAAAAAAAAAATTGCCAAAATTAAAAAAAAATTGCCAAATTTAAAAAAATCGCCAAAATTTAAAATAAACGCCAAAAACCGAAAAAAATCCTCAAAACGAAAAAAAGTGCCAAAACTAAAAAAATCGCCAAAACCAAAAAAAAATCACCTATATGAAAAAAACGCAAAAAATAGCCAAAATAAAAAAAACGCCAAAATAATAAAAATCGCCAAAATTAAAAAAAACTTCAAAAAGCAAAAAAAACTCGCCAAAACGTGAAAAAAAGTGACAAAACTCAGAAAGCCAACAAATTCAAAAAACCCCAAACTAATAAAAACGCTTAAAACCGAAAAAACCCAAAAACGAAAAAAATGCCAAAACTATAGCTTATATTGTTCGTATTGAATTACATATCTCGTGCCCGTGACCCTTCGTGCGCGTGTCAAAGCCGCACTTCACTGAATTTATTTATACATTTTTTTGGTTTTTTTTTTATTTTTAATAGTAATTAATTTCTTTCTAATATATAATATATGATTAATTAACAAACAAAAAAATTGGGATATAAGGAAAAATATATTTTTATTAAATTACTTTTTTATAAAACCTCATATTTCCAGCTCTAGGGCTGTGTTTCTAATTTTTATAATTTAATTTATATATTCTAATTTTTATAATTTAATTTATATATTCACTGCCATATTCATAAAAAATATTTGAGGTTTATGAAGCTCTTATTTGACATATTTGAAGGGAAATTTGTCAAATAAACCTGTTATAAACCTAAAATAGTTTTTATGAATTAGACCGTTAATTTATAAGGAAAAAGCTCAAATTAATTAGAGTTACGGCTCTTTCCATACTGTAGAATTGAAAGATAACAGGGACAGTTCACGTTAACTCTTAATCATGCATTGTTAAAAAGGGACGGTAGTAACTTTTATCATTATTTTAGATTTTTCAGATTTTCATATAAATTTTTTTTTAATATAAAATATGGTTAATTCTTAGGGAAAAAGAAAAAATTTATTTTATTTATGTACCAAAAAAAATAAAAAATTAAATATTTTACAACCCTGGATTAATTTTACAACGCTGGATCTGATGCTAACTGTGTTGAATCTGATTTCTCAAAGTTTATTAACTGCCCCACTAATTTTTCTTTTGCTAACATCACTACAACTGACTTATACATTGCTTTGTTTTCCATTAGGTCTGCTGCGATTGAAGTCGACGGAATTCCCAGCAAATTAATAAAAATTGCCTTTCCCTACATTAGTGGACACCTATTACATTTTGTTAAGAATATTCTAACCTTTTCTAAATTCCCTAGCAATTAGAAGACTTCACGCATTATACCAATACCTAAAAGTGGCAGTCTACTTTCCATCAATAACTTGAGGCCAATTAGTATTTTACCGACTCCATCCAAAGTAGTTGAAAACGTGATGAAGTATCAAATTTCAAATTCAAATTTAATGAGTGTCAGTTTGGATTTCGTCGAAGCCTTCTTTTGACAGAAATCACGGAATCTATTAGAAAAAACCATAACAGGGGTAGAGAAGGCGTATTAGTGTCTATTGATTTAACTAAAGCATGCGATCAAGTTAATCATTATTTGCTGGTTAACAAACTAAATCGCGAGTATGAATTTTCATTGTCTGCTCTTGGGGCAAATTACGGCACTCGTTAACGTTCGAAATATTTCAATAGAGTTTATATGGAAAAATTTTAAAATTTCGAACGGTATCGAGTGCCGTAATTTGCCCCCTGGTCTTATTTGTGGGAACGAAAACAATTTGTTTCCTACAATGGCTTGGCCTCGGATGTCTTGGGAGTAAAATCTGACGACGCACAAGGTTGAGTTATTGCACTTGTACTATTTGCTTTGTTTATAAATGACCTTTTTTGCTACCTGGGTTTTTGTAAACCATTTGGTTTTACTGATGATATACAGTTGTTTTGGTCTGGTGACTACTAATTTGTTGATATCTTACAAGCTATTATTAATAATGATTTGGCTAATTTGTATAATTGGATGGAAATGAACTACCTTAAAGTAAATCCGGATGAAACGGAAGCTCTTGTTTTTAGGTCTAATAGAAATAGTAGTATTGATATACAATTGAGAATGTGTAGCTCTTTGGTTGAGATTGCCAGTAGTTTCAAGTGTCTAGGAGTGATTATTCATGATAGATTGATAGTATTTGTTCCATCTTTGCGCAGATTGTATCACTTGAGCCTATATTTGCCGTTGCATGTTAGAAATTCTGTGGCGCATGCACTGGTAATGTCACCTGTTAACTATTGCATTGAAGTTTACTCAAGCTACAACATGGGGAACAGAAAAAAGTCATATTCATTGAGAACAAAATCATTAGATTTGTTTATGTTCTTAGATTAAGGGCTCATGTTTCTAACCATCTGCAAACTTTCTTAAATCTAACTTTCGATGATTATTTGAAGTTTCGCTTGCTTATATATCTTTATAAAATTGTCAAGTCACAAAGTCCGTTACCTATTGTTCATATGATATCTTTTACCAGTTCGCTTAGAAATCAGCAAATATTAATCAATCGCACTAGTAATTCCATTTACGAGCACACTCTCTGGTCGTACGAGCTGGTCGTTTATAGAACATATTGCCACGAGAATTGCGTACTTTTGCATTACCTCTGACTACTTTCAAAAGGAGACTGCTTGATTTTTTTTTATGAATATACCTAATTGAGCAGCTAATTATTTGGGCTTTCCATGTTTTACTAGTTTTACTAATTTTAACTTTCTTAGTTTTGTGGGAGTTGTCGAATGTTAGGTTCATTATGAATATTCTATAATTTTTTATTATTATATTGATTGTTAATTAATTATTCGCATATTATATTATACTTCTAATATATTTTTTTATTGGCCTTGAGGCCATATGTATTAAATCCAATGAATAAATAAAATTAAATTCATTTTCTGTTCTATTTTTATTTTCAATACTTATATTTTTTTCTATCTGAGACATAAAAAAGGTTTATTTAACAAAAATAAATAACTAAAATTAGTCTTACTAGAAAAAAATTTAAATTTTCCAGCTATGAAACCGCATTTTTGATTTTACTGATTCTCAATACCAATCTATTTCAGAAAATTTTTGACACACCAGTCACCAGAACCGAAGTCTGTAACTTTTCTAGGAGCTTCAAAAAACCGATTTAACGTACAGACAAACAGACAGACGTACAGAAGAACAGACGGACATCGGTCTATCTATTCATAAAGAGCCAGAACATAAATATGTACTTTTTTCTTATATTAATGTTGCGAAAATTATGCACGGAATGAGAAACCTATATATATACCCTTTACTATTTTTGGCGAAGGACGTAAAAGCGAATTTACAAGTAGTTAATTGATAACTCTATATTTTGCACGTTTTTTTAGAACAGCGGTTCATCTTCTCTGATTTCAATTAGACGTACTAAATTTTCTAAGTTGTTAAGCAGACAGCTGCACAATAGCAACGAAAGAGGACGCTCTGATCTTACACCAGGATTAGTATTCGCTGAAGTCGGTACCGTTCGGTGACCAGCCACTATGCCTTCATCACTTGAACTTTCATACAACAATGGATACAAAGGCACACTAATCCACATCATTTCTGTAAAAATTTATTTTATATTGTAATTCTTTTTTGTTATTCACAAAAACAACAAAAACTGCATTTCATTTATTTCTTACAATTTAATATCTCTGCTACACTTGTTGCATTCATTTCTTTCATCGAATAAGTCACTCATACGCATTCATCAGCATGACAGTTTTTCTGAAAAAAACATTGATTTTTATTAATGTTTACAACATGATTTCAGAATATTTGTATCAATTGTAATAATATCATATTGCTATAACAAAAGTTTTATGTTAATCTGAATACAGAATTGTATTAACAATAAGTTAAAAACACTTCTTGAATAAATGAATATGAATGAATGGTGTATAATTTATATAAAAGGTGCCGACACTGAATAAAAGTATTCGATGAATGTGCTTCATTAAATAAGTATCGTTGCATTTCAAGATCAAATTTTGACAGATGACATTTCAAGATCGCCGAAAATTTGTGCAAAAAATTTAGATTGCGAAAAAATTTAATTAAAAGTCAATTGATTGATTTACTTTATAGTATGTACTAGATACACACGGTGAGATTCGCTACCCCATCGCCTTTAAAATTTACTAACGTCTTTTAAATTTAATTTACATCTTGCTTCTTTTCCTTTTGACAAGGTATAGGTGTCCTTCTAAACGAATTTAAATTTCACGTTTTGAAGAAGCAGAAATGTTCATCCTATTACCCTCCTGGCCCTAGATGCAGATTTATGTTCTAAATTTCATTAAAATTGGTTTGAACGTTTCGGAGGGACACAAATTTCCCCTCTTTTACTCTCATTGTGCTAGTTTAAAAAAGTGCTACCCTATAACCTTCCCGGAGTTGCACTAAGAGCACCCGATTTCATCGCGATCGGATAATATCTGTGCCAAAAAGGAAAAAAAGGTTAAGACGAGATCAGCTAATTTTGAGCTAATGGTTAATTCTTCAGAAAGTAATATCGCAATGGGGAACGAACATTTGTAGTTCTTTCAGACTGCCGAATGAATGCAGCGTTTTCCAGGCTGAGATCTTGGCGATCCTCAGGGCCACGGAGCTGGTGCCCACGAATGTAGCTTAAGGTTAGAAGGTAAAAACAATGTAGAATCGTTTAAAATAGGGTTAATTTTACATTTTTGGCAATGATTTTGCTTCATGTGTGTTTCATGTTAATTTAACATGATTTATAAAAAAATTTTATTCTTTTCACGTCGAATCAACATTTAAGTACTGCTAAAATCAAAATGAAGAATCATGTCGAATCAAAGCTATTTCAAGTTAGATCAACATGAATTTAATTTAATGTAGTAATTGTATTTTATTAATTGTTTAAGTTACGTGTGGTTGACATAGACATCAGACAATTTTTTTATATAAATTAAATTGGCTTTCCCGGCCAACATTTGAACTCGGAACTCATCGCGTGGTAGTCAGCATGCTTGCCCCTGCAGCCACAACAGCTTTCAATATTCTTAAAATACACACTTAATATGTACCATCTTGAATTAAATTATAATTTAACATTATTGCTAGTAATTCTACAAACAATTTGTTGGAAAAGTTTTAGTTTTAGTTAAAAAAAATGCTTTGACTTGAAAAGTTTTAATTAAACAAATATACAATATACTTTGACTTGACTGCAGGATTCGAACCTGAGATCCTCCGAATGCAAGACTAGTACACTGCCTACTAGCCAGCAGCAGTTTGTCGGCTGTTTACAAACATAAAAAAAACAACAACAATACAAAAACAACCTACACAACTAAGCCCAAAAGTGTATTGCAGCTATGAACAAAGCAAACAAACACCAACACACTCAAATAACTTATTATTTCTTGTAAATTTAATGTGATTTGAATGAATTTGAATCAACCTTTTGGCATGGTGATTTTACATTGGTATTTTTTTCTGTGTGTACACCCAGGCAGTGCTAAATGATTTGAAGGGGCACAATGTCAAATCGAAACTTGTTAGTGACTGTACTTGCTTATGGATATAAATGTGCCCTTAATTATGAAAGTGGTCGAAGTCATATGCATAATATAAAAATATTTTTTCATTTGCTCAAATGTAATCTACTAAATATCTCGAATAGAGAAATATATGACTTTCATAATTAAGGTCACATATAGTGTCAGACTATATTGGGTTCCTGGCCACAGCAGTGTTGACAGAAATGAATTTGCCGATAAGCTGACATCGCATTAGAAGAGGGAATGTCAGACAGTTCAGTGAAAGTACGGATACTATAGGGAACTCACTAATTGGGTATAAAGCAGGACCAGCAGTTCATGGCGAAGAAGGGAGAGGTATGCGGCCAGAACTTGCCTCAGAAAGATCCAAACTGCTACTGGGCAGGTCACTTTTCGGCCAGAGCAAGAACCAGCATTTGGGAAACTAGCATTCCAGATTTTTTTAGGATGTGCGGGGATGAAGAGCAACCAGAAACCATTGAAGATATTATCTGCTACTGCCGGAAACTGCAACGTCATAGGTTTAAATGGCTGAGCATACGTTTCCATGAAAGCATTACTGAGAAACTAAAATGAAGTGTAAACTACAGGACATCAGGGGCTTCATCATGGGAATTCGGTGGCTCAATGACGGATCATAGAGCCACTTCTGGCTACAAATCGGGGGAAAATATTACTTATTTTTTTGTGCAACAAAAGAAAATTACAATGGACCCAGTGGGGTTTCCGAGTGGTAGTGCGGTACAGCACCACCCTTCCTAACCTAATCTTATCTATAGCGCAATGACTTGCTGCTTATCTTTTTCAACTTACAATGTAATAGGGAATAATAGCTTAATTATGCTTATACTTTGGTATATTTCAAATGTAATGTACTATTTATAATGTATACACTGATGTTTTTCTTAAAAAAAATTAATGAATATTGAATTTCCCTATTTAACTGTAAAACAAAAAAATTCTCAGTCCTTTGCGGCACTTTATAAACCGAAAATGTGGATTAAAAAATTATTTTACTGAATAAGTAAAATAATAATTTGGGATTATTACTGCGTTAATAAATGTTAAACCTAAATTACAACAATTCCCAATATAAAACACTAATTATTATCTTGACGTCACCAGGTTAAAAATACTTCTGTGGCAACACTCTATTCTTAAATAGTTGTTGTTGTTACCCTATAGGAACTCAAACCCATTTATAAGTAACTTCAAACTAGCTTTTTAATAACCACATCTAATTGATTAAGTGACTTTTTTCTCGGTATGACTTTTAAATTGACTACTAACTACTTATTTTTCAACCATTCTGAAGTCAATTAATATTATAGTTAAATAAATATATACATATATGTATGTATACCTAGATATATATTTGTATGTCATGTATGTATTTAGTATATGTTTACTAAACATATATAATGTATATGTATTTATACATATACATAATTAGTATTTTTATATTTAAAACAAAAATACACACATACATTCATACGAAAGTTTGTCCTGCTAATAGAAAATATTATAAATATTAATATTGAAATATTTTGAAATTTATTTGCTGGTGGTTTAGCTTGGTCTATATACGTATTTCATTGGCGCTTGAACCAAATCATCAGTAGACTTCAACCACAAATTTTCAACAGTCACAAACCTCTTACTTTATGCACTGACTTTCAAAAACTATATGAGAATTCATAAAATAATAATATTTTTGAAAATCACAAAGACAAAATAAGCTTAGCAGGCCTTGAAACTGATACAAAACCCAGCAAATAATTTATATTCGATATGAATCTATTTTATTTTTCGTATCGAATATAAATTATTTTTATTTCAAAAATATTATTATTTTATGAATTCTCATATATTTTTTGAAAGTCTCTGCATAAAGTAAGAGGTTTGTAACTGCTGAAAATTTGTGGTTGAAGTCTACTGATGATTTGGTTCAAGCGCCAATGAAATACGTATATAGACCAAGCTAAACCACCAGCAAATAAATTTCAAATTAAAATATAATTATGACAATATGTCGAATAATAAATTTCTTAAATTAATATTGAAATTATTTAGTTTTTTTCAACACAAACATTTGACATCTGACTTCATGGCATGCTTTTTTTGTTTTTTAATTTCTTCTCATTTACTTATTTGGCTTTTTTATTTCTTACGTGTGGTTCTATGCAATATGTTTGGGTGATTTCTGCATGAAATTTAAACCAATTTGTAGTCACTGGGAAAATAATTAGTTTATAGCTAGTATTTTTTGTCAACCGACTATTTTATTTACTACAGGTTATTTACATTTATTTTCTTTACATACTTTTTCAATTAGAGCTGAAAAAAAGTCAGCCAATGTAGTAACCCCTCAATTACACATGTAAGCAATTACTTGTAAGTAGTGCATACATATTATACACGAATATTTCGAAGAAAAAACAGAAAGTATTGCAAGTTACTTGAGAGTTTACACAGTCAGTTGTAAGTTCAATTTAAAAACGTTATCGAAGCGCAGACGTCTTATGAAAATAAATTTTCTTTCATCAGAAATAATTCATAGTTAGGCTCAAGTTCAGTAATTTCAATTCTTATTGAATGAAATATTTTTATTAATTAATGTGATTTTCTAAAGAAGAGAAGAAAAATTAAACTTAGACTTTTAAGCTGGGGGAAATACCCTTTTCTTCTTTTGAATTAAAAAAATATATATAATCAGTATGAGTATCAGTATTACCGTTTTAACAAAATGATAAAATTACTGAAAATAATATTTTCTTCAACAATTTTTTGTCAAAGGCATAAAATTCATATATAAAAATATAATTAAGATGCGCTGTTGTTGTAAAGTTGTGTCCTTTTTTTGTATATTATTTTTTTATAAATACGCAGGAAATAAGCAAGAAATATTAATATTATTATGCGAGGTACTGAAAATATATGCAAAACTTATTATCGGTAACACTGATTCTTCATTTGTCATTTTACTTAAGCCTACAGTACACGGCATGTAAAAATCCACATGCGTATGTGAATATGACATCACGAGAATTTTCAGCTTGTTGGTTGCATTTTTTTTTAATTATTTGTAGTTGCTACATGTCATAAAATATTGGTAGTATTTTTTGTTCCAAAATCTGAATATGACAAATTTAGCCGAGTCGGCCACATTTCCAGAGGCAGCACATGAGTAGTGATGCAAATTTCTCAATTTACATGTATTGTAAGTACACGGCATTTAGCCAATGTAGCTTCATGGTGATTTTTGTTGAATTGTGTTGTAAGTTAAGCAGGAAGTACAAAAAATTTTATTGTATTAGTAAAAAAGTGTGTGTGTATTGGGTTTTTTGAACTTGCACTTACATGTGTAAATGCTAAGTAAAGTAAGAAAATAAAAACATGTTGATTATTGAGTTCTTGTTTCAACTTTGTTATTTGTTGAGCTTCTCATTTTTTAAATGAAAGTTTATAACATAATAACTCTAGTTGTTCTAAGAAGCTTTGGGTAAAGGTTCCCTGATGATCTGCATTAGAAACAGTGAAATGCTAAACCCCTCAATAATCAATTTCAATGCATTTAAAAAAAAATATTTTACTGAACAAGTAAAATAATAATTTGGGATTACTAGTGCGTTAATAAATGTTGAAAAAAATTTTTTTTAGTCTTACGCCTGGCATTTAATTTTCCTTGAAATAACCTGCAAAAGAACTGTTGAGAACTACTGCTGAATCAAGCAAGTAGTACAAATCGACCACAGTCATTTGCCGTGGGGTTAATTTATGAATATTAAATTTAACAAGTCATTACAGACAACTCAACATTGTGTACTTCCTCCTCCCCGTTCAAGCTCTTTGCTTTTGAATACAAAAAGGAATCACCAAACTTTTATTAATCATTGAACAGAAATCATTAAAGCAACGATGAAGGAGCAAAAATGCTAGAAGAAATGATCGTTGGCATCAGGTTTAAAACGTGAAAATGGTTAAAGAAATAAAACAAAACAAACAAGCAAATAAAAAGAAAACTAAGTATCTTGTATATCTTTTCACCGTTTCATTATTACAAAGGTCAATATCGTGTAGTCACTGGCTGGCAAAGGAAAAAAACCATGAGTTTAAAAATCATCCATATCGTAACAGCAACATCATCATTATCATCGTCAGTTTTGGCTTTTTAAAACTGATGAGGATCAGTGTTAAGTTGAGTTGTGTTGCGGGGACGTCTTGAAATTAACAATATCAGATTCAAATTCTAAGGCAGTTTCCTTTTGTATTGCATTGAAGAGAATTGTATGAAATGAATAAATGATTCAATCGAGTAGGTGACTCTTGTGAACTTGTTGAAAATTCAAACCTAAAAAACTCTCTTCGCTTTTATTCACAAAGGAATGAAGAAGTGCAAGAAATCAATTCTTAAGCATGATTAATTAATTATATTAAGAAGAATTTGGTTGAAACTTGTTGTTACTATTTTTTTTAATATTTAAATTTCAAAGAAACAAGAAATATTCCTTTCAAGTTACAAAAACTTTTAACAGTGTCATAATTAAATTAATGATTCAACACATCTTTCGTTTATTTCAGCGCTTGAAGTGTTTGACTTTATGAGGGAGTTTTTTTCTATTCAAATATTCGTATCATGTATTTGTATTGACTGGCATTGATATTGTTGAGATATTGATTTAATGATAAGAGTGAGTATCAATTAGATATTATTCAACGGTAGCTTAATGAGCTAAACACAAAATTCTTTCGTTATCTTGTAAATTAATTGTGTTTTGTTGTAAATTTTTAAAATTTGTATTTTTTATTGCATTGATAAGTTGGATGAAAATGGTATTTTACTATGCATTTTTTTACATAATTAAACAACTTTGTCATTTGCATGTTGTGCAATTAATAATTTTAATGTTTAACAGCCAAAATAATTCGTTAATGAAATTGGACCAAATGCTGAATCAACGTTTCTTAATCTGAGCACGAATAAAACAAAAACTGAAAAATAGTTCATAGATAGTTATAATTATAGATCTTATTCACATATCACATATTGGCATAAAAATTAATAAAAAATCTATTATTTTTTAAATTACATATTAATTAAAAACCTTATGAAGTTATGAAAAAATTCTTTTAGTTTTAAACCGACTTCAAAAGAAAAAGGAGGAGGTTAATTCATCTGTATTTTTTGGGGGTGTTATTTCATAACTCGGTACATTTTAGACCGATTGTAAATATTCGTTTTTTGTCTGAAAGGTTATAATTTCTAAAAAGTGGATACACGCCCAAAATTTTTAAAATTAATTTTATGATATACTACTTATTTGGTTGCTGCGAAACCTGTAAGCTACCTTTGGTTCTTGCAATTACACAATTTGAAATTTGAACAAAATGGGCGGAGTTACGTCCATTAAAATTTATTATATTTCACGCGGTCCTCCTTAACCGATTTTTACGAAACTTACCACACACCTTGATCTCTAAGATAGACACAATCCTTCATTTAAAAAAATTAGCTGAGACACACATACATATATATATATATATATATATATATATATATATATATATATATATATATAATTATTTATACAATTTAATTATATTAATTATTTTTCAAATGTTGTGATGTCCAGTTTTAATGTTATTAAATGACAATTTTTTATATTATGTCCGTGATGTCCAGTTTTATCCGCATATAGGTTTCACACTAATATGTAAAAAAAATCATAAACCTTGTAAGTTTAATATACCCAGCTAAAAAAATTATATATGGTCCATATATTTTTAATATATGAATGTATATAAATATATATGAATATGTATGAATTCATGTATGGAAATATATGGAATTATACATGGCAAAACTATTATATATGAACTAATATATGGACTAATATATGAACTCATATATGGAAATTTAATTATGAAGATCTTCATATGTGGATCCATATATAAATATAAGATTTTATATATGGAGCCATATAAGAATGTCTGCATACATGATATCTCACATAAGATCGTTTTTGCAATCACAAAAGCTTGGAATTTTATCACTGCTAAATTGGAAATCCATTAGAAAATACATATGGAATGCAAAGATTATACGCGTTCAACTTTTAAAAAAGAAAAACTTTTTTGTTAAAAAAAACCATTCTTGTATGATTTTATACATTGTGGACCCATTTAATATATCAAATAATCAAAAGGATAATCCAGTCATTAATTTTATAGAAAATAACAAAATTCTCTAGATAAGAAACTAAGTTCATATAACTGTATTGAAAACTATTGTAAGAGGGATTATTTTTTCTTTTATAATTAATTGAATTAGTTTTTAATCTGATTTCTTAAGCTAAATGTTATGTACGAATATGATTTATGTGTTTTTTTAAATAATTGATTCACCTTCTGATGAATGAAATGACTTAGTTCGTTTTGAATTATTTGTCCAAACAAATGTTTCATTAAATACAACCTCTCTCTCAAGTCTAAAAAAATTTCATTTTAGTAATTTAATTTATTGCACAGCAGTGCGCTTTTGTGAGTCAAGGGTGTATGAATATGAACTTTGCATACTGTGAATTGTATGAAAATGTGTGAATATATATAATCATATATGCCCATATACCCTAATTTTTCGGATCCGAACCATATATGGGATATCATATATGCTCCATACATATTTTTTTAGCTGGGTATACATACCTACATATACATACATACATACATTCATATTGTAATAAAATATTAATGTACAATTTATTTGTCAGATTTGAATAAAGAAAAGCTCATGAAGAAGTTGGAAAAAAGCCAACGAAACGTCGAGCAAATAAAGATGTAAAAACAACTACACATCAGAAAGAAAAATTGTTTTATTAAAAATCTAAAACAAAAAATTGACCAAAGATTAGCCTAGGGAAATCCCCAAGAATACTTAATAAAATATATTGCAAAAATTAAAAAGCGTTAAAATGAAAAAAATAGCCAAAATGAAAAAAATCGCCAAAATGAAGCAAACGTCAAAATGAAAAAAAAAATCGCCAAAATAAAAATAAACGACAAAAAATCTTTAAAAAATCGCTAAAACGAGAAAAAAGGACCAAAACTAAAAAAACACCAAATTAAAAAAAATCGACAAAACGAAAACAATCAAAATGAAAAAAAATCGACAAAATAAAAAAACGTCAAAAGCCTTAAAAAAATCGAAAAAACTAAAAAAATTGCTAAAACAAAAAAACGCCAAAATAAAAAAAATCGTCAAAATGAAAAAAATCGCCAAAATAAAAAAACGCCAAAAAACTTAAAAAAATCGCTTAAACGAGAAAAAAGCACCAAAACCAAAAAACAGCACCAAATTAATAAAAAACCAAACCCGAAAGAATTACGAAAACGAAAAAAGCACCAAATTGGAAAAAAATCTACGAAATGAGAAAATCTCTAACAACACTAAAATGATAAAAAAAATTCGCCAACATAATAATAAGCGCCAAAAACTTAAAAAAACTGAAAAAGCATCAAAGTAAAAAAAAAAAAAATCAAAAAAACAAAAAAAAGCTGAAACGAGAAAAAAGCATAACAACTAAAAAAGGACCAAATTAAAAAAAACGCCAAAACTAAAAACACCTTTAAAAAATGCTTAAAAACTAAAAAAAATTAAATAAATGCCAAAACCCAAAAAAATCACCAAAGCGAAAATAAACACCAAATTTAAAAAATTAATTGCCAAAATGAAAAAATCGCTAAAATGAAAAAAAATCGCAAAAAAAAAACCAAAAAAAATTGTTAACGAAAAAAATCACCAAAACTAAGAAAATCGAAATATTAAAGAAAATGCCAAAAACTCTAAAAAAATAGCTTAAACGAGAAAAAAACCACCAAAACTAAAACAAGCACCAAAAAAAAACGCATAAAAAATGCCGAAGCTAAAAAAACGCTTTGTGCGGAAGTCACAGTCGCACTTAACTAAATTTATTTTTAGTAAATGGAAATGGAAATCAAATTTATCGCTAAAGTACGTCCTAACTATTAAATTAATTAAAGAACATGTTCCGTTCCTTTTAGCTGAAAAAATTTTATAGGAATAAACGTTTACATAATACCACTATATATTACTTTTCCAATGGGATATTTAAATTGAGGAAATTAACAATTTTGCAAAATCAAAGATTATTAAATAAAACAAGTTACATAGTTTAGTTGGTATGGAGGTACAATAATAAAACTATTTTGGAGGTTCGAAGCTTTAGCTAACATTAGATCGAATCTCATGTCAAGTGGGATATTAAATATTGTTTTCATTGGACAGTTTTGATATAACGGCATTATTTGTTTGTTTAGCTATAAGTGCAACAAACGAGTAATTTATTCATCAAGTAGCAAGAATTAAAATTACTCTTAATGCACCAAACTCGTATCTCAATAAATGCGCTTCATAATTAAACTTACTACTAATATATATAGATGTAATCAATTCCTTAATAATTGCATATGAACTTTTACCTAAACACCGAAGTATAAAGAGATGAACCGTTTCTTTTTTGCTCTCCTGAAAACTTGTATTTTTTTTAGAAAGTAAGGCATCGATATTCAACTTATTGCCAATATAAAAAAAAAACAAATTTAATCGAAAAATACCGAGAGGTCACTTACTAAAAATTGCACTCGAGCAAAAATTATGAATTTTTTCACAAATTAAATATGTACCTACATATCTCTGTTCTTATGTTTGTATCTCTATACTACATAAACTTTGGTAAATGGTATATAAGATTCGGCACAGCCGAATATAGCACTCTTGCTTGTTAAATTACTGTTGGATATCGGGCTCTAACCCAGGACCTTCGGTTTTGTAGTTAATGTGTTAACTACTTCAGCCAGCGCCACAATATTTACGTTTATTCTAAGATTTCCAAAAGAACTCCTACCAGTATCATTATTTTACATTATTTAATGCATTAAATAAAAATTAAATTAATTTAATTATGTACTAGAAAAAAAACTTTGCAGCATTTAAGTTCTTACAGAAAATAAAATTTTTATAAAACACCAACACGAATATAAATGTAAATGTGATGATGTATTTTTGATATTTAACGCTCCAGTGTCAAAAGTTGTATGTATGTAAGTGTACTGGAAAAACAACAAGTTGGCCACAAGTAGCAATGTTTCTGGTCAACCAAATCGACAAGCCGAGTAACAATGTCTTCTAAGCATTAAACAACACCCTCTCACAAATTTTTAAGCAAAACCGGCACACACACTCATACATACATTCGTTCAACGTGAGACAAAATTAGAGACTCAATTTCTGATAGTTTTGGCAAAAAAAGGGTTCGTACGGTAGTAAGAAAATAAACGAGTGGGTGTAAAAATAATACGTTTGCTGCTGCTACTTCTCATACAGATGACGACCACTATGGTGTGGATGATGATGATGATGGAAGCCACAAAAAATGTATTTTAAGAAGTAACATTTTGTTGGCATAATGGACAAGTGAGAAATATTCCAGAGCCTCAAGCCAAAAGCAAACAAAACCATTAATGACCAGTTGTACTGGTTGGTCGGTCAAACCAGCCAGCAACCACTTCAGTGTATACATGACTACAAAAGTCGTATAGAAGTTGATTTTTTTTGTTTTGGTAATGTTTTTGAAGTTTGTGTGAACATAGTGGACTTTTATATGGGCTTTTATGAACTGCTCATAAGAATAAACAGTCTATGATGAAGTATTGGATGTATAAAGGAGTTTGGCAATAAAAGATTTCGTTATGGTATGGGCAAATATGTGAGGTCTTTTCTTGTTTAAGTTGAAAGTTAATTGTGCATTGGTAGAAATATTATTTAAAATAATTTTTAAAGTTAATTGCAAATTAAAAATAAATTAAATTAATTTCTTCTTTATTGGCGCGCTGTAATTATGTTTGCATAATATCGAGTGACGTGGTATGATGTTTATAGACTGTGTCTGGAATATTCAACTGACTAAGTATCCTTCGAGCTAATAAGTGGCTTTAAAAAATTGTAAGAAATGTCGGACGACGATTCAAGATTACACATAACAAAATACCAATGTAAAATCAACATGAAAAAATTTTGATTCGAAATTATATTAAATTTATGAGAAACAATAGGTGCGTTTGTGTACTTTTCCAGTAAAATCTAGTAACTGAGTAAATACTGAGTAATTTAAAGAAATTACTCTCTATAAAAAAGTTTGCATATAAAAGTACGCAAACGGAAAATTTGTAAAATCCAGTAAAATATACACAACAGCTGATTGAAAATGTTGGCTCTAAAAAATTATATGCAAAAATATATATACATACATACATACATATGTATAAATATATACATATCGTCAAGCACTAACGACTGAAGGAAGCAATGTATTGCTTACTTGATAACAAAAGCTTGGATAAATGCTTGTGAAAAGCACTAACGTAAGGCGGGCTCCCACAAAAATTATATATCATTACTTATGTGGATCAATTTAGAAAGGCAAAAAATAATGGCATTTTGGAAGCTAAATGTATTGCTTCTAGCTGGCTCATCTCGAACAAAAAATGCCTTATTTATGCGCAACAGCAAGTGATTCTGTAACATTCTCTCTCTGGAAAGCAGTAATTGTTGCTGGGTACTGGCCAGCCGAATGGAACCAATATGTGTTTTCGAGGAAATCGCTGAAGATATTTTCCCGCTTGTTTTATAAGAATACACGATAAAATGTTTTGTTTAATAATAAAAGTAATATACACATATGTTTTTATTTGAACTTATGGGCTTGGCCCACGATGTCGACAAGAAACTGTCTATACTTTACTAATATTGAAAACAAAAACAAACTTTCTTGTCGACATCGCGGGTCAGGCCGCTAAAGTTTTTAAGTTTCTTCTTTCAAGTAAGTCCAATGAGTGTATTTATTAAGATAAATATAAAAGGGGAAAAGAACTTTATAATTCCTAATATATTCAAGATATCGAAAAACTGATTAATCATATACATACATATGTTGTAGCATGCAACGTGTAGTTTCATTATAAGGTAGTGTCATGTTGATATAACTTGAAATAACTTTGATTCGCCATTATTCTCCAATGTTATTAATGTTAATTCAAAGTAAAATAAAGTTATTTCAAAAGGAAAAATTTTCTTTGACAATTACCATAAATCTTATTAAATTGACATGAAACACATATGAAGCAAAATCATTGCAGAAAAATATTAGATTAACCTTGTTTAAGTAGATATTAACTTGAAACTTTTCTGTGCGTAAGCTGGAATTCATTTAGTTTTTTTTAAATTATTTTTTGTATTTTTCACTTTTTTTTCGAAAGTTTTTATGGATTGTGGAAACAGGATATACAATTAAATGGTGAGTAAAACAGAGATATACGTTGTACACCACGTAATAAAATATATTACAGAATAACACTATCCTTATAGCAAGCAAATAAATATATCGTTAAATATTACTCGTAAGATTTTTGGTTTTCGAAAAGTTGCTGAATCCAGGTACTGAAGACCACTATCGCTTCCTTTCACTTTTTAGGAATATGACTCAGTCTAAGACAATTGATGTAAGTGCACATTAACCTATGCGGTATGAGAAGCTTTTCAAAGTCTAATTTAAAGTCTGCATTTTGACAATATCAGATATTTTTCAAATGCATTGGGTACTGAAAATATTTTCGAATCTCAGACTTGAAAATAACCGAAAAAGTGTGTGCCGAATAGAGCTTTTAAGAATTCCTTACTAAGTATAGCCTATGTTGCATTGGGATTATTTAAATAGCACAATGTGCAGGGAGGAGAGAACAAAAAAAAATAAATAAAAATAATAATAATAAAAATTGCCCAGACAGTTAAAGATACATTTTCTTAGTTGCACTTTATAACATTTTTGAGAGCCAATATTTAATAGAAATCGGTCTGAAGTCTGAAAAATTTTTAAGGTCGAAAGCCTGGATCAAAGTGAGCCGATGAAAATCAGTACATTGTGCCGATATTGTAATCCAGGCATAAGCTTCAACATGGATACCTTTTATATCAAGATATATCATAATAGGTTTCTCCATATTGCATTTCTTGAAATGTTGATTGGTTTTATATGATTTTGGGAAGCATTGTTTTGGCAACAAATTAAGTAATTAAATATATTTATGTTTATCTACATATAACCAATTACGTGCTATTGGCTCAACTGTGCCTTGTATGTATATTCATGATAGTAATTATGTTATAAGCTTAAAGTTATCTCAGAATAGAAAATTTCATGGTACAATTGGTGTCATTATATATAAAACATATGAATTCTTCTGGCTATTACGGATCAAAGAAACTTATTGTGCAACGCTGTGAATACACAAAAGCCAGAATGATGTGTTGATAATGACATTACATGGTCATGAATTTAGACATGACAAATTATTGGCAAAGAATTCATATGAACTCTAGAAGTGAGTCCTTCCTTCTAAAGCCTGCTTGCTAAGCACACAACCAAACTCATATACACATACCAGTGTGTTTGTGTGTGTGCTTATTCGTTAGCACGTATGCAAGATGATGTCCTTTATTGAGTTGCGTATATACGACTATTAACTTTAAATACCAAAAGGTGTTAAGATATTTGTCTATGAAAACATATTAACTATGACCTTTCTCTGTGTCTATCTTTGAAATAATCAAACACTATTTGGGTAACGCCAAAGGGAGTGCATCATGAAACTCCTAGTGTACACTAAAGTAATGAAATGGCTAACAACAGATGAAAGCTTTATGGGTGTTTACTCGTATGTACAAAGCAAATGAATATTAACAAGTGAACTTGAAATAGTGGTGGTTTGTTGACCATTTCTCTTGGTCTTACGTTTGGAATCATTATTAATTAAAAAGATATTTTCTGTCTAAAAGACTTTTCCTATTTTTGTTCTTTCTACTGAATGTGTTACGTTGTGTTAATCTTTTAGACCAAAACAATCTCTTGAGGCTAAAACGGTAATTTTTGTAAATGTTTACACAAATATTCAACAAAGTCCTAAACATTTATCATTCTTAGATGCCTGGTAAATGGGGATAAAAGACAAGTATGACAGAAAAATTTGAAAATAAGACACAGTGGTGATGACGATGATGATGATTCTTTTTACACTATTTTTCATGTTCATATAGCAACTCAAATGGATGAGTGTGTGAGTGTCTTTTGGCTTGTATACTTTGGTATTATTAACTAATGTTTAGCAATAAGGATACGTGCATTCGATTTTGTATTAACACATTGGTATTTCTCATGAGAATTTTAATCATTCCACATGAATAATGACCATTTTAAATATGGATGGCATTTCTTTGCACGAAACACATTCACATAAACAAAACATTTATATAAGTATATATATATATATAGAAACATGTACATTGTACAAGTATTTCATATGAAGTTTGTTTTTGTTTGAGATACAGATGTATATACGAGGGTATTTACAAGAAATTAGCGCAATTCTGTTTAAATGTGTTTGTTATGTATGCGAAGAAGACAAGTGGTTTAATACAATATCTAATACGTGATATGTCCATGCATAATATTCCGATACTTTTCAATTATTGTGACAAATGGCACATTCCACAAACTAGAAATCACACAGAGAATACTGAACATTCTCATGTCAGTTATAATCGGACGACCCTCGATTTATTTGTAAAGAGTATTCCAAAATACACACAAGATTTAAGTAAAACATAGAACGTATTGATACGTTTTTACCCTGTAAAACTCCACCCGTGGACTCGAAGATTTGCAAATGAATAAAACACTCCAGTGTACTTATAAGGGTTAAAAATTACTATTTATTTATTTATTAATAAATCCACGCACACAATTTAAATTACTTAAATCTGAGCTGCCAAAAGTAGCACCAGAGTCCCAAACATAAAACGGCTTCTTATACACTGCGCGTGTGTGTATTCATTTCTCTCGTGTTTCTCTCGGTGGCCAGCTCTGACTTCAATATACCAGAACTGGAGACGGCAGCAGCACCATCTGCAGCTGATATTCAAGTACAAATACATAGTTCAGTATTGCCACTTACATACATTTTTCATTTATGAAATATAATTACTATATTAAAATGTACTTACTTCACGTAAATGTTTAAAAAATTAATCTATTTATTCTTTACATCAATTTTTGGATATTGTTTCTGTTAAAAAATATGAAATAATTGTGCGATATCATTCATTCCATATTTTGTATTGTACTGGCAACACTGAATTTTCTCATTGCAGCCAAAGAAATATAAATTAGTTTAATTGGACTACAATAACAAAATCAGCATAGACAACAACCTGCCGTCATGTTACCTTGCTGTCTTCAAAAGAATCACTCTCATATAAACATGTGTATTCTATCTTTGACATTTAGTACTCGGTAGCAGTGTTGTTAGGAAATTTTTTCGAAAAATTGTCAAAATCGTCATACAAGAACTATACGTTTAATTCAAGGTTGGCAAACGGTATCGTAAAAATACCGATACCGATTCAAATACCGCTATAATTATATACCGGTATCGATACCGATACCGAAACACATTTCGGTTAGAAAATACCGGTATCAGGAATACCGTTTAGGTCTATACCGGTATGTACCGGTATACCGATTCCCACCAAAAATAAAATTTCAAAAATATATTTCAATTAACTTTCTTATATAAACACGTTTTTTTCGCCTTTACACATTTTTATGCAGCACTGTTTTTTTAATCAACCAGAAAGTGCAATCATATCATAACCATCACCAGTGCGAAATACTAACGAACTTCATAAATGTTCTAAATTGGTCAAAAGAGCAAAGCCCTTACAAAGACAGTTATTTTTAAAGAAATAACTTATTTATATGAAATCGCGAAAGTTAGTATATTGGTTGTTCCAGATACACAAGGTAATGCGGAGATTTAAAGTTTTGAATAGTGCTTTTTTGTGTATTTTATGTATGCACATTAAAGATTTTTTTCTTTAATTGATATACTACATATGTGCGCTGTCTCAAATATGAAGTTTGCTGCCATAAATTCGGTCTTAATTTTTTAGCTCGATCCGACGCTTTCTTTTTTAATTTGAAATAATTCTAATAACTTTTAGTTAATGAAAAATTAAAATCGATGGCAAGCTCATGTTTTTGATCAGATAAAAAAGAATTTTGAAAGTGGATTTTTTTCTATCCAAAAGCTAAAAAAAGTGTGCAACATTTACAGTTTAGGAAATATTCGAGAAAAAGTGTAAAAAAATTTACATTTTTACCAACCTTTGTCCACTGGAGAAGGCAAACGTTGTTATATTTAGAAAATGAAACTTATTATGAATAAGGGATATAATTTGTAACATTAAACATAACATTTGCCAATTATTTTCGGCTGAAAAGTCTTTTTTAGGTAGAAAGTAATAACAAATAGAATTTGCTTTTGAGTTCCTGGCAATTCCAAACAAAATTACAAAAAATTTGAATTGAAATATTGAAATATTAGTTTCGTCTGAATTTGGCGACTACGAATATATCTAAAAACGGACGAATATTCGAGAATTCGAATACGAATTTTAAAATTTTACTAAGTGCATGCAATTCTACATGTACTTCGTGTGTAATATAAATAACACATACACTGTATGTATTTATTTCTATTATTTTGTTTAATTAACCAAAATGAGTACTTTATATATGCAAAGTTTCAACTGCAGTTTTCTTATTTTACTTTTTTAATAAATAATTTTTTAATAAATATATAAAAACGTATATAGAAACATATAAGTTTAAATACTTTTTATGTAAATGTAAAAATACTCCCTTTTCGAAGTAATTTAACAACAAAAAAAGATTTTTTGCTATGTCCACTGTCTGAATTAACAAATTTAGCAGTTATATCGGTATACCGGTATTATAAACTCGGTAACGGTATGTACCGGTAATACCGATACCGAAATAAAAAAAATACCGATATCGTTACCGATACCTAAATTTAAAAAATAGTTGTACCGGTATGAATACCGATACCGTTATTTGTTTCGGTTTCCAACCTTGGTTTAATTATACAAATAATATATCATAAGAGGAATAAGAGATTATTTTATGTAACAAAAAACAATACATCGACTTTATTGTCAAAGATAAAAACTATAAAGCGAAATTAAAGCAAAAAATTCTTAATATATAATAGTGTGTAACAATTTCTCAATAAAACTACATAGTTTCAAAACAAAACTATATATCCATTTTAGAATTGTGGTTTCTTATAAAATTTTTCTAATGTCAATATTGTATTCCGAAGAACTAAAGCTCAGTTAACCGACTATAATGTAATGTATCTGCAACGTAGGAAACAGCTGATTGATATTTTTATATGAAAAATAGGTTACGTTACATTGCATCTCTACAACCATTTTCATTACTTTTCACATAACAATATCGATCACCTGTTTCCTACTGTTGCAGTTACTTTACATTACAGTCGGCTATCTGACCCTTTAGGCTGATTTTACGTCTGGCATTTCTTGTATGTCATTTGCTTAAAAAAGCGTAACGAACTAATTGCTAATGAAAAACTTTTTGATTCAGGCATGTATTTATTGATTTAAACAGTTTGCAATCATGTTGGATTCTATACAATTGTCTATTAATTATGTCTGAAACTGTCGAACTTAATAAATACATGTCTGAATCAAACACTTTTTCATTAGTAATTCGTTCGTTACGTTTTTTACACTTGTGTGGAACATAGCACACAGATGTAAACCCGGCCTTACAGAGACTTTAACGGCAAGTTTTGTATGAAGAACTGTCAGTTAAAGTTCAAGTTAACTCTTAACCATACATTGCGAAAAGGGACGTTAACGTCCCAAACCAAAATCGTCAATCGTAATATTGGGAAATTTGTTATAAAAAATCATCAAAATGACGTAAAATCGTCATATCTAACAACACTGGCCGGTAGCTTGCTGTGGTGAATGTGTTTAATGCTTAAACTGAAATTTACTTTTTCTTCATAATAATGAACGAACTCTTTGCAATTAACCATTAAAATTCAGCACTGCGATTCACTAACTTTTTAAACGATAATCACATTGTTAAAATTATTAAACCGAAAATTTATCGTATTTTCTACTCTGTAACATTTTTAATGATATTCGCTATAGGTTAATGTCATCTGCGTCATTTTAATGCGACAATAATTTATGTGCTGTTAGTTTTATCGACAAAAATCAACAGAGAATATCAGCTGCGTCCTATCGTTAAAAATAAGTTTCAGAATAACACAATCGTTATTTTAAG
The DNA here is from genome assembly GCA_905220375.1 of Tachina fera. Classification (NCBI taxonomy): domain Eukaryota; kingdom Metazoa; phylum Arthropoda; class Insecta; order Diptera; family Tachinidae; genus Tachina; species Tachina fera. The sequence goes on from LR999964.1 coordinate 62,623,210, forward strand.
CGACAAAATGTATAGAAAAAACTACGACTGTCGGATCGTTAAAAATTACTGAATAGCACCACAGACCAACGTTTTAATAGACCGATATGCCATCAGATGCGTCGCCCTTTTTATACTTCACATAAGACTCCCAGAATGTTACAGTAATATTTATACAATCTCAGCAGCATTTCCAATGCTTGTACAGAAACAGAAGTTGTATTTACGCATGTGTATTTAGTTCTGGTTAATTCGTTTTATTTACCACGTGTTTTCTTTATAAAGACATTTGCATTGACTCTGTACGAATATTTTTGTGTAACATTGATATTGAACACATAGCACTTAAAATCCCTTTACAAACTACTTAAAAAGTGTATCTGCATATATGAGCTCTCATGTAGACTCTGCCTGTGTTCCCGCTGTATAAATAACCATGAATTTCTCTGCAATATATTTAAATATACATAGCTGATATCTTGGAGAATACATATACGCTTACTAATCGGAAATATTGACTTCAAGTAACTTCATTGCAACAGTAATTTATGGTGTGAACGAATTCGAATCTTGTTCGGGAAACCCACTACATACAATACAAATACACATACTTTCCTAATGCCTGGCAATACACACAACGTCGTAGGTTAAATAACAATGCTCTGCATTCAAAAAATCGGCCCTGAGATCGCTTCAGCTGATTCTTATGTAAAATGACCACGTGAAACCGAATATGACTATCGTTTCGCACCATTAACCCATTATTTTCGGAGGATTACTCCCCCTCCCCACTTTCTTATGTATTAAGGTAATTTAAAAATTATAAATTTATTGATCAATACTTTTTATACATTTTCCACAAATTCTTTTTTTATTTTTTCAAAATATTTCGCATCCAAAGTCTTCATCTTTACCTTCAGTTGGTGCCTGCAATATTCTACCAACATGCATGGCATTCAACTTTCCAGAAAATATTTTTTCAAACTGAGCGATGTTTTGATGAAATCCTTACACTTCGTCAGAAACTGTTCCTATATTTGCAGGAAAAAATGAGTGCACTTCCTACAGTCACATCTGAGACATGTTACACCCCACAGCCTTATACGCTGACAGCAACTCCTGAACATGATCGGCTTAGTTACCACTTTTTTTGTTACCCAAAGAGTTCACACGCATATTTTGGAATGGAAGCCAAGCTCGTTTTTATTTTAGATTCAAGAGTTTAACAAACGTTGAGTCTTAAGTTGGCTGATTTGGGATCCCACAGATTTAAGAGTCACTAAGCAGAGAAAATTTAGTTTTAAAAAATTTTAATGCGTTACCTGCCTTGTCGATTGCTTTCACGAACTGCTTTATCAAACCGAGTTTGAAGTTTAGAGGTGGCAAATAAATATTTTCCTTCGGTACTAGTGGATCGTCGGCATTTTTGTGAGTCGGTTTGAAATTTTCTCACAGAGACTAGTTTCTTTATATGTATGTAATATTTGTCTTGGCCTAGGTTGTCTCACTCATATAAAAAGAAGAAGTATTTTGTGAATCTTGGTTGTAAGCCCATAAATAGAGTAACATATTTTAAGTCAGCACATATTTTTCAATTATAATCACGATCACTTAAATGGTTTATCAAGGATGTGTTTGATGTTTTCGAAGATATCTTTCATATCTACAAAATATGCCACTGGGACTGATGATAACTAATTTCCATTGGCCAACAGTACAACTTTCAAGCTCATCTTTGTTAGGGTCAAAAGGTAGCATCAGTTCTGTCATTAATTTATTTGAATCATTACAGAAAACTAACTTTCGTTCATTGAAATAAATAACTTCAAGGTTGGCTGTCTAACCCTCTGGGAAAATATTTTTAATCCTTTTCCTGGGAGATTCTACTGCTGAAGTGAAGACCCAAGGAGCTGATATTTACAATTAGATAATTATAAATCCTGAAAGAGATTATTCATTTCCGACTGACTAACAAAATGAGCTTGTCAATAGGCTAAATCAACCTGAAAAATCACTGCACGTTTCATTTGATGGTCCAGGCTAAGATTCAGAGTCTTCGAAATGTGTTTCTGATTCTAGCTTATAGGTTTTTGGGGACACTGGAATTGACAAAGATTCATTGTGAGGAAGTGGTCTTAGAGCAGAAAGAATAATCGGATATTGAATAGTGTGTTTACATCTTCCAGAGATTTCGTTGATAGAAGTCATATAATAGTTACAATCCGTGACAGCTAGGCTCGCGTCAAACCATGGGCACAGCGAATGGCACTGATTTAAGCATTTATTTAAGGGAGTGCAATGCTTTTATTGATCGCCAAAGTAGAGCATATACAGGTATGTTCTGACACTCGCAAGGTTTTCAAATCGCATGTGAGTTGCAAATCACCAAATTTGTTTCTAGATGTTCTGTAACTTATGCGTTTTGCTTGCGACTTGCCATATTGATTTTGGTCAGTTATGTGTTGAAATCGTCAGTGTATAAATAAGCAATGGAAAGACAAAATTAACAAAACAAAAAGGCATTTTTTAATTTAATTTTAATAATAAAAATTTTGTCAAAATATTATTATTTTTTATTAAAAGCAAGATTAGCCATATTAGTGTTTCATTACAGTTTGTTTTAGGTTAAATTAATCAGTTCACTTGAGTATACTCTTACGATGTGAACCTGCCAAGAGTCTTGAGTTTACGATTTGCAGAACACATCTCTTGCGAGCTTAAGTCACAATCGCAAATGTGATGAGATATGCGAGTGTCAGAACATGCCTTATAAGCACTTTTAGGAAACTGAGAAATAGGTTTTCCTTGTACTTTAATTGTCAACTCCCCGCAAATATAGCAGATGATATCAGGATGATTTCTAAACTCCCGTAGCATAGTTCAATAGTAAAACAAATTTCGTACTTAATTTAAGTTCACAACAAAAAAATTGTAATTAAACAAATTAAGTCATTAAATTAAACTAAATTCAATTTGTTTTAACTTGAAATAGCTTTGATTTAACATAAGTTCTACGTTGTCTCAACTCGAAATAACTTTGATTTAACATGAATCTTTAGTTTGATTTAACAGCAGTGGAATATTAAATCAACTTGAAATAAAGTTATTTCAAAAGGAAATTTTTTTTAATTAATTAATTTAATGTTAAATTTCTACGAAAGTGAAAAATAAAATCTCAAATGCTAAAATTTTACGTTCTAATAGTTTGGCGCCTGACATTTAGTTTTCAATGAAATGATGACCTGTTAAAAAAAACTGTTGACAATTACTGGCAATGCAAGCAAGTAGTACAAATGAACCAACTACAAAGAACACCTACATTTTGCTGGTGCCTGCGCTAATACAAACAATCTCATGTAAGTTAAAAAATGGAATAAATAAAATTACTAATTAAATTCATGTTTTTTCAACTTGAAATAACTTTGATTCAACATGACCCTTCATTTTGATTTAACATAACTGGAATGTTAAGTCTACATGAAATAATTATAAGTTGTCTTTGAAGAATACTGTGAATCATGTTGAAGTATTTTGTAAGTATAAAATTCGAGACACCTAGTTTTGAAGTACGTGAAACATATCACTTGCCGCCAAATTATGGGAAAATGCAGTTTCGTTTGAGTCTTAGGACACCCTTTATTAGTTTGAAAAAAGTATTGGGAATGTTATTTATTTAATAATGATTGCTGAGGTGTTAGTTATGCTTTGTGAGTACACACAAACACACCCGTGCAGGAGTATGTGGGATAAAACATAGACATATCTACTACTGTGTGTGTTTTTTTATAGAATCTGCTCCCCCTCCGACTCTTATGAAATATTTTCAACAATCCCATACGATGACTGTTCAGCGTTTGGCATTCTTTAGAAGATGAGTTATTTGGACTATTCATTCATTCATTCATTGATATTAATAACTCTGGGTTTCTATTCTTATTGTAAATATTTTATCCTTTTTTTTCTTTAACGATTTTCTCTGTTGACCATTGTTTATACTTCTTTTGATATGAAGTTAATCGATTGGGTTTTAGTTGGGTTTATTTGATTTTATTTCATGAATTTTTTTGTAGCTTTTCTATCTATGCTACGGAATAAATAATGTGCGGAAATGTGTTTGTTAAAATGAACTTTTGCCCTCTTGCGCCAGGATTGAAAAACAAAACAACGATTTTGTTGGTCAGTTTGTTTAAGGCGTTTATTAGATTGTGTTTAACAATGTAGTTAGTTATATATTTTATATTTTATGTTTCTAATAAACTTGCGGTGTGGTAGTTTTGGTGGTAGTGTCAGTGGCATAAATAACAAACATTCCGTCCCACTGTAACTATCATCAATAGTATTTATTGCAATTTAATTATTTTAATTAAAAACACATTATTACGTGTTGAAATGTACTTTGGTTGTGTGTTTAAATTTATTATTACGTGTCTGTAGGCTTTGCTATTTAGTCGATTAGCTTCTAAAATTAAAATAAATATTCCAGGCATTCCATATGAAGTCTATTTTTCAATAGACACGAGTCTTAAGTTTAGACAAAAGTTTTCTATAATTAAATAGAAAAATATAATTCATTTATTTATAAAAGACATGCATGTGATGTGTAAATGCCAAAAAGTCTGTTAACATCTACTTGACGTGTTCAATCAATTTCAATCTTTTAATTTGAATCAGATTTTATTAGCATATTCATTTTAATTTGTTGTAGTTATTTGAATTATATTTTATTTTTTATTATTTTACATTACGGTTAATGATTTCTTGATACGTACTGATTGACTATATCATGCGCGTTTTAAATGTACAAATACAGATCGTCACTATGTCGCTTTTTGCGCAAGAGTGAAAGCTTCAAGATGTAAGGGAAAGGCTTGGATTTCCCTGAAAAACGTATCTCCAATAGGAATGACCTACCCAGCAAAAAAGTAGTAGAGTTTGGAATTAAGCATTTTTGGTGGAAGCTGTTCCCTACCGGATTACCAACTTAATGATTTTAACCCGGCGTGAGACTAAAATAATCGATTCTTGAGAAGTACTTACTTATTTTATATGGCAACTTGTTCAGGGGGCAAGTTACGGCACTCGCTGTCGAACAAAATTACAAAATATTTCAATAGAGTTTATATGGAAATATTTTAAAATTTCGAACGAATTTCCCCCCAGGTAATCTATTTAATCTAAAAATATCATTCTCCTCATTTTGCAACTTGTACACAGTTTTTGGATATTTTTTAGGTAATGTGATTTGTAAGCGAGTAAGGAAATTTGGTATTGAGAAAAGTATGTCATTATGTAACAAGTAGTTCTGATGGTAATGTGTAACTTTTTGCTGGGTAAGTTGGGTTCTTCTATCTTAATTTAAAAAAGGCTTAATAAATTAAGACTAAACTATCTTAATTTAAATAATATGAAATTTTTCCTGTGGAGTCATATTAAATCGAAATTCTTTGCCAATAAACCCAAGCACTTTTTATGCAAAAACGATTGTTAAAGTTAAAGCATGTCTTAAAACCGGTTTGCCATACAAAATACGTTTGTTAAACCAACTTTAAATTTACCAATCGTTTTTGAATAATAGATATAAATATCAAACGTCTGTCATCCAGAAGTTTATCTGACGGGTTGTCATAAGAAATTATACTACTACACTCAAAAAAAAAGAAATGTTCTATTATTAAAAAATGTTTTTTCCTAAATTCAAGTAAAAAAAATTTCTAAGTTTAAGTAATTTTTTCTAATTTTAAGTAAATTTTTACAAAAATTTGGTAAAAATTACTTAATATGAGTAAAAAATATAAAGTTCATATCCTCAAAAATAGTTCATTAAAATACACAATAAATTTCTCACATTTCAGGAAATGTTTACTGACTTAATGGAAATATTTACTAAGAGTAGGAAAATGGACTAGTCAATTTCGTCTTAAATCAAAAAAAAAAATTTAAGGAAATGAATTACGCCTGATTAGTGACATGAAATTCGATTTACTTAAAAGATATAAAAGGGTATAATAAATTTTAGGAAAATATTTCCCAGTCTTAAGTATTTTTTCTTTGAATTATAGAATATATTTTTTATTTGCATTAAGCAAAAAATTTTAGTAAATTTTTCATATTTTCGAGGAATATTTTAACTTGAAACTTATTTTTTTGTAAATAAAATTAAATTTTAAAACTCAATAATTTCAATGCTTATTCAGGCTGCCTTGTTGGCAATTGGTTAGAGAGCTTACCTATCAATCAGAAGGTTGCTGGTTCAATACTTGTCTCCTCTCAAGGAATTTATATGTGTGTATGGTGAATTATAATTAAGAATATAACATGAAAATATAAAAAAACATACCATGTGGTATAGAATTTAATTAAAAATAAAAATAAGTACCAGAATAAAAGACAAAAAAAATTGGAAAATTTACTAAATTTGAGATCAAAGACAAAAACATTTTTTTGCAAAGCTCCGAATTTTATGGGAAAATTTTACTTAATTTTAGGAAAATTTTACTTAAATATGTAAATATAAATACTATAAACTAGTTCATTAATGAACTAGAAATTTAGTAAATATTTTACTGGTTTCAAGTAAAAACATATTTGGCGCCATACGACAACTTTTTTTATTCAAATTTAGAAAATTTTCCTAAGTTTTAGTTAATTTTTTTTTTGAGTGTAGATTGAATAAGCATTTAGAAGAATTTGTATTTTAAGAAACAAGTTCTCACATTAAGTTTTTAAATATGTTCTAATCGATTTAATAGGTTACACTCTCTTTTAAAATGCCGTGTGTAAATCTACCTTAAAGTGCATTCATAAGCTTGAGGAATGAGAAACCTAGTGGGCTATGAAAAATTATATGTTGAAATCTAGCTTTAAAAATATTCAACTAACGATCCCAATCTGTACTGATTATAACCTCCTTCCAAGCAACTTCACACAGAGAAAAACGCCCTGTAAAGTTAAATTTACAATATTCATAATCCCATACAAAATTGAAAAATTTAAAAATTTTTACATGATTTAATTTACACTATGCACTGTGTTAGTTTAACATGAATAAACTGGTTGCGTAATTAATTGGATGATGTTGGATGATTTAAATAATATCATGTTGATTTAAAAAAATTATCTTGATATATCAACATTAGTGTAATGTAAATCGAATACTGAACCGATGGCAGTGTTAATTTTACGTTTCACAGTGTTAATTAAAACTAAATAAAATATTCCGTTATTTTCATCAACCCGTTACATGATGGCAGTGTTAAATCTACATGAAATTGATGGTTGATTTAAAAATATTATGTTATATCAACACTAGTGTAATGTAAATAGTGTAATGTAAATACTAACCAGATGTCAGTGTTAATTTTACGTTTCACAGTGTTAATTACCTGTTGCCAGTGTTAAATTTTAGCTATTGGCAGTGTTAAATCTTACAAAGTTAAACATATATCAATGGTTGATTTAAAAAAATGCCGTTGTAGCTATCCACTCTCTACCAGATGGAAGTATGAAATCTATGTTGTGTATGTTTAATTCTTCATAAGTAAACAGATCATCCTGTATTTACTTATGTAGAATCATAGAAGCGTATAAAATCGCAGTTTATGATTGTCAATCGTGCTGGTGGTATCGAAGAAACCAATTAAAATTAAAAACTTAACTATCTAAAAGTAAAAATGAATATTTAGTGACAAATGCATATTTAGTGACAAATGAAAATGAAACGCTAACAGCAAGTGCAAGTAGTGCTGACCCCAACAATGAAATGAAGGAAATAATTTGCGGAAAAATGGATTTTGAAGAGGACGTTTATAAGAAGCTACTTGAACACAAAATTCTTTATTTTGATGCACATCTCCAAGCCTATGTGATAGGAGATGTCATAAAATAGTATAATTTTTAAATAAAGCCGAATTCATATCACCGCCTCTTCATATTCACAATCTTTGTAATATGTTAAATATTTTCCAATTAAAATCATTCTAGAAAACGAGATTATAAAAATTAAATGTATTAAATTGATATTTTACTTTCTTCATTATCGATTGAATTAAGGATAGCTTAATCTTGGTAAGTATTAAGTTTGCAATGTACCATATAAAATCATGGAGATTTTCAAGCATTTTTAATATGGCGAAGGAAATTTAACTTGACAAAGGGTCATTTAGATTTCAAAGGTGAATGTTTTTAATTTAAAAGTCAATCATGTTGATTAATTGGAGTTTCCATGTACAGGGTGGCCCAGAAAGACCGAAGTGGTGTGAATTCCTTATAACTTTTTATTTAAGAGAGCTCGTACTGTATTAAAAAAACAAAAAATTAAAAAAATATGTCTTAAATAAAAAGTTATAAGGAATTTACACCACTTCGGTCTTTCTGGGCCACCCTGTATGTTCAACATAGTCACTAAGATTAATTTGACAAAGGGCAGTGTAGATTCAACATGTGAACACTGCTATTTTTAAAGTGAATCATGTTAATTTATTGAGGTTCCCGTGTAGACCTGACATGGCCAATAGTTTTAATTTAACCAAAGATCATGTAAAATTTACCGGATTAGCGCTTTGGATTGACATTATATATAATATTAGATTAACAATAAAACATTATTAATAGGTCATATAGCTTAAAGATAACCAGTCATCATTTAGATTTAACTAGATTTACATGTAAATTTAACATGATGATCTTGTTGAAGTTGACAAAGTATCCTTTTGAATCAACAGAATGTACATGTCAGCTTAACACTGTCTAATGTTAATGTTGGGAAAATTTAAAATAATGTAAAAACCGTGTATAATGTTAAATTTTAACACGGCATGTCGTGTTGAAAAATAACAACATGATAATTGGTTGAATTCTGATTGATTTTACATGATATTTTCCCTGAGTGTGGTAACACTAACTTTACAAAGCTGAGCAGTGATGACAACACAAAATCTTTCTTCGATGTAGATTCGATGTGGGTTAGATTAAAAAACTCCGGTAGCTTTACTTTATGCCCGTTATTTCAACAAACAACTAATCTACGTAAGGCTTCTACCTACAGCTTTGCCTTATAAAAATTTTACTTATGCGATAGATATCTGTACACTAATAGATATCTATGGGTAGAAATAACGGAAATAAGTATTACACTGTGATACAAAAGTTGAGAAAAAAATTATTCAGGGGCTCTCATGTACCAATTCTGTTTTCTTGGAGTCCATAGAGAATGAAAATACCTTTGTTTTTTTTTGATCACTTCGGAAAGTGATTTTATAATGGTAAATATGGAGAAAAACTGTTTTTTTAGAATTTCAAATTAAGAGAGTCATTCATTCTTTGTTTACCAATCGATATTTATTAATTATTCTTTTGTTTAAAGGAGCTGACATTATCTTTCAAACAAGATATATCTTTTCTAAATCAGTCAATAAATGTCTAAGTTATAGTGGTTGAAGTGTGAAAAATTAAAAAAAATAATTTTTTTTCTCTTAACCAACTTAGACCCTGAGAAAAATTTTTTTAAACGTGTTTTTCTTTTGACACTTCAACCACTATAACTTAGCCATTTATTGACTGATTTGCGAAAAATATGTCTTGTTTGAAAGATAATATCAGATCCTTAAAAAAAAACAATTAAAAGAAATCCAGTGGGAAACATAGAAGGTATGACTCTCTCAGTTTTAAATTCTGAATTTTTCCATATTTACCGCTATAAAATCACCTTCCGAAGTGATCTAAAAAAACCAAAGGTATTTTCGTTCTCTATGGACTCCAAAAAAACAGAATTGGAACATCAGAGCCCCTGAATAATTTTGATGTTGCACAGTGTTATTATTGAAAAACTAAAAACGTGGTAGATCTATCTAGGAAAGTTGTAGAGTCGAGTGAGAAACCCAAAAGATTTTAATGATCGAATTTAATTTTAACTTTAGCGAATTACAGAAAAAGGGGGATGGTCTCATTCAGCTGGTGGGTAGAAGATGTCACCTGCAGAGGAGAAGGATGAAATATTAGAACACTACCTGTATCATTATCAAGCGTTAGTTAGTTAGATTAGAAGACAATGTACCGGACTTCAAATGTCTGCAGGACTCTGCTAGGAGAGGTCTAAGAGAACACAACAGACTGGTTTCTTGGTGTGACTGGTTTATCGAATATATTTATCTAAACAGACTACAGGTAAGGAGTATCCCGTATACCGGTTAGAAAGCAGAATATTTGGCATAGGAAATAAGTTTTCCTTTTTTTCAATTTAAAATAACCATAACTGAATGTGTTCCTGGCTATCCTTCCAATACTCTGTCGGGAATATCTTAGTTGTAAAAGGCTCATTAAGGCAATTGATTAAAGGATTGTTTTAAGTAAAAACAAAAAAGTTTGGGAAATTAGCTCGGTAGCCCGCTTCCATCAGGAAAGAGCCTTCCATGATTGAAATCGCTAGCCAAGTGTATATTTCTTCATATAAGTATACTTGACTGCACTGGGTTCATGGATATGGGACTATTTCAGGAAACTTAGTTGCGGATGAACTGGCAAAGAGGGTAACCCTACTACGAGAGGTCAATATCGACAATCTTTGTGAACTCTCATTCTCATCCTGCTGTGATGAGAATGTGACCTTTCTTGAATTAGCTCAAAACAAATGGCAAAATTAGTCCACGTGTGTAATAGCGAGAACCCTCTGGCCTCAGTTCAATAGGAAAAACTTGAACACTAAGCCTCTGTATTAGGAATAGGGTTTGATATAATCGCTGACCCCCCTAGCCAAATTTCTTGACCCACTCTCACCTCACACCCCTCCTGAACAATCTCTATCTCTTGTCTACTTCTACCCTTCTCACCCTCCTCTTGTTCTCTCTCTTTCTTTCTTCTTTCAACTTACAGGCCGCACAAAGGCATCATTATATTGGACTCAAGTGAGCCGGATTATGACTTTCTACCTTTCCTTACCAGCAGCCTGCTAACCTAACCTAACCATACTTGAATGCATATATGTATCTTTGAATTAATGTTTTAATAACAACAAAAATTCCCGTCTGCGCTTCCCAGGGTTAATGGCTTTAAAAAAATCATTAACATTGTAGAACAAACTTAAAACAATAATTAAAGAAAATGCTTTCACATTAAAAAAAAATTATATAAAATAATAACAACAAAATATGTACTAGCAAATGAAAAGAAACACAGTAGCCAAAAAATAATCATTCTAGGAAAAAGAATGCATGAAAAAACCAATAGCAAGTAAAAAAAGTGGAGATAAACTTTGAAACAACAAGCAAGAGAAACAAACGATAAAAGCGGTTACACGAAACAGGGTGGGGATTAAGAGAAATAACACCATGCAAGCAAATGTGAAGGTAGGAGATAAAAAGCTTGATGGTTATAAAACAAGTAAAATTAAATTTAAAAAATTACAGACTCCGTAAGAATTTAAAATGGATAAATGTAAAATAAAAAGAATTTATCGAAGTTTCTAAGGGTTCTTAAAAGTGGTATGGTAAAACCACAGGGTTTGGCTTGGACCTTTTAAATATTAGCGGAGTTTTTTTTTAGAGAGAGTGACACGAGAGTTAAGAAAATATTCAATCTCTTTAGCAAAAAAAAAAACTTTGTAAAAAACAAATCGCAAACATGTAATAAAAAATAAACACCTTTAAAATGTTATTGCTTAAATGTACAAAACAAAACGCAAAGAATGAAAACAGCTAGACGAGGCAATAAGCTGCCAACACCACTCTACCCTTTCGTTAAGGCCCCAAACGATTTCACTTTAGATATTTCTTTTGCATATAAAGCAAAATACACAAAATTGTGTAGATACATTAAAACACCTGAAACACCACCCCTCTAAATTTAGTTGTTCAAATAGGTGGAGCTTAACTGAGAGTTCAATATAATTTGAATTAATATTCGTAGCACGCGCATGTCTGGTATTTTTTTTCTCTATTGAAAAGAAAACAATAAGTATTTTTTTCTCGATACGTGTACATAAAAATTATGTTGAAAAATAGTACCAGCTGTATGGAAAGTGAGATAAAATTTTTTGTTATACAAAAGTACTTAAAAATTCGTCTGACTTGTGTATCATATAGGGGAAAAAAATATAACCAAACGACATATTATATATGTATATTGAGTAGAACTTTATTTAAAAATAAAAACTAGCAAATATAAATACACAGCCTACAAATATTAATCAAATACCCCATTGGAAAATCTTAAAATAAAAATCTATGATTTCCTGCTATTGTGATTTTAAAGCATTGACATTTATTCATTAAATACGAAGTTTAATTTATTTATTATATGTTACACAAGCAATTACAAATTACAATTTAATTTATTTGGACACTTATAGTTACTAAATTCCTCACATATTTAAATGCAACAAACTAGAGTCTTTGGTGGGAATGGAACCTGGCACACTGGCCACTAAGTTAACGGGGCACCCACACAGCTTAATTAAATACTAGACTTATTTAAGTTAGTCAATACATCAGTCTTGTACATTCAGTCTTGTAGTAATTGTTAATTAACTATTACTAAGCTTAAATAATATGACTAATTTTAATGTAAACTAAATGAGAATTATATCATTCTTACTCTGCAAAAGGGGAAATTAGTTTTAAGAAAATACAATTTTCATGACCTCCTAACTGGACACAAGCAAGAATTTTATTTTCTAATAAGTCATTGCGACCCTGTTCAAATAAAAAACATGTTCTTTGTCACGTAAAAAATATATGCAGTAATTCTCATTTGGTTCATATTCAAGTTAATCATTTTTTTCAAGTTCCTATACTGCAGTAACCAGCAACTCTTAATTATGCGATTGTATATGTGATTTGAAATACTTTCAGCTCTCATCCTGCCCATCCCTGAAACTTTCCGCCAATTTTAAAATATCAAAATAAAATTAAGATGTATCAAAAATCAATTTGGCAAGAAATTACGGAGTATTAAATACAAAAACTTTTTTTAATTTTCGACAACGATATCTCACGAACCGTTATGCAGACTTTGGTTAAATTTATGGCATCTTATACGGTTGTTAATGCTATAAAAATTAATGAATATTTTAAATAGATTTGATAAAGTCATTTGAAGTTGTTAAAAAATATTTTTAAAGTTTTCTATTGAAGTACCCGATTTTATTCAAATTGAGTTTAAAAGCCGATTTGTTTTGAAATTCGATCGGGGTAGTAGTTTGAAATTTTGTTATCGAAATTTACTGAACAGAATCGATTCACTTTCTCACGATATCTAAGTGAGCTCAACATCTTTTGAATGTGGCAAATACATATACACCCATATGTACGTACATCCATATAGAAAGAAGTTAAATATTTTTATGCTTAATGGTTACTTAAAAGCTTTGAAAATAAATTGTTCGATATTTGTTCGCGAATATAAAAATATTCAAATGTTTGCTAAAGCGAATTTCTCTCGATAGTTTCTTGAATGTGTGATGGTAAGCTAATGATGTGTGCTAGTCTGTTACCGTGGAGATACTGTGTTGGAATCTGATTGACTGCAGCGTAAGTTAAAGTATTAAAAAATAAATTAAAAAATAAATAAATAATAATAATAATAACAATAATAAATTTAAAAAATTAAATTTCTTTTCTGCTGCTTTTTTATACGACTATTATATTATATTTTATTATTATGTTATATTTTTGCAATATCGAAATCGCTTTGATATTGGCTCATTTTTTATATTGCTAGCGAACTTTCGAAATAAAATGTGTTTTGAAACAAAACTGACCGACAAGTAAACTTTTTTTGATTAATATTTCAGTGTTATTCTCAATGGTTTTACACGATAAATGTTTGAGGTATATACAAAATCGATATCATTAAAAGAAGCCTTGTTCAAGAGGGATTGATCGTAAAGCTTTGTATGTACAAAACCAAAAGTAAAATAAAGAACAATCGGTCCTGTTCTGTAAACGGAATCCGAGTAAATTTCACGCTTTCAAAAAAGTAATAATGGTCCTGAAGACGTGCTTAAAATCATACACGATAATTTTCTTACAAGTATGATATTTGAGAATTTATACCTATAATAGAAAAATTACGAAAATTCTGAAAAAATAATTCTATTATCAGAGTTATATTTCTAAAATCATATGATATCAAATCGATTCGGGTTACAGAACAGCGCCTAATAAATGAAAATACAAGCTGAGACATTACGCGTTGTACAATTAAATAATTTATTTTAAATTCTACATTAAGTATTTCTTTTCGATAATTTGAACCAATGAGCAAAAAAGTACTATTTCACGTTAGGTATTTTTTTGACATGATTGACAAACAAAGAGCCATATGTTAAATTCATCTTACTAAAAAAAAATTTTTTAATTCTCTGTACCTATTAAGAAAATATCTCTGTAAAAAAAAATTAGCAACAGAAAATATACAAACAGAATTTCTAATATTTTAACCCAGTAAAACAATATATAAAACATAGATAAAGTCATGTTAGGTTCGTTTATTTGAATTTGTCTTTTTTTCTTGCTTTAAATGCTCTTCTACACTTCCAGCCATTGAAAAATCATTTAAAAATGTATTTGGTAAGAAAGGCGGAGTTGCTTGTTAAAAACTTGTTATTTCATGTTAACACAGTTGAAACGGTTCATAATTTCCCCTCGAAACGGTTGAAATTAAACAAAAACAAAAACAACAACATAAAAACAAAATATGTTCATAAAGACCCACACATGCTCACAAAATACACAATTTCTCAGCTGTTTGTGAGAGTTCTCCTTCTCAGTGAAATGAACTAGCAGCAGTGCTTTTTAAACCTTTAAACCGTTAACATTGATTTGCTGTTGTATGTATTTGTTGGTGTGTTGGGAATATTTTCTATTGCCTGCTTTTAGTGTTGTGATGTACATGTCGTTTTTTCTTGTTTGGGCTTTAAACAGATTGAAAATCTCGGTTTATTTTTTCGTAGTCTATTTTTTTTGGAGTTTTGTTGGGCTTATTTATTTTATTCTTAGATTACTGAAAAATTTAAAATTTTTTAAGGTCACATGGGGTGTGTGTTTGTGTGTGTGGGAGTCCCAACATTTCTCTTTGTGTTTATTTTTTGTTTTGTTGAAAGAGGAGAAATTTGTGCGAAAAACAGAAACCATCATGTTTTACAAATTTCAACGCGTATTTTCATGTCTAAATTGTGTGGGTGCGTGTTATTTGACTTTATTTTTTTATTGTTTGTGGCTCGGCTGTGATAAAATGTCTAA
The DNA here is from genome assembly GCA_905220375.1 of Tachina fera. Taxonomy (NCBI): domain Eukaryota; kingdom Metazoa; phylum Arthropoda; class Insecta; order Diptera; family Tachinidae; genus Tachina; species Tachina fera. Next base: position 62,638,422 of record LR999964.1, read on the forward strand.
AAGGAAAATCCATATCGATTTGTTGGGATTTTGTGAAATAAAATTTAAACTCAGTTGAAAACCAAATTTAATGTATGAAAAAGTAGTCATACAAAGATTTATCACAATTTAAAAGCAAAATATAAATTACTGATTTATTACAGGTTTTGAATTAAACTCATATTGATATGATTTAAAAATTATGACAAATTACTCCACAATTAAACAAACGAAATGAAATTTTTCTGGCAGATTTTTTTTAATTCCCTGTAGTTTTTATTAATTTTAAAATTTATTTATATTTTTTTATACTTTTGACAAATAAATTATTTTTACACTGCCCTATTATTTTCTCTATATTTGTAACAATTTTAGGTATGGCTTTAACTTGTTCACTTTGCTCGAAAAATTATTAAAAATTTTATTTTTAGACAAACTTACAAACATCTTTAACTTTAACTTTAACAGTTACATTTGTGATACATTTGATGAAATTCGTTAAATATTTGCTTGCCCTGTGTAAACTGGCCATAATACAGTTTAGATTAAAACAAAAAATAGATAATAAACAAAAGTATTTGCCATCAAACCAAAATGCATTTACTAGGGTATTCAATCGATTAACCGTTAATCGGTTAACCGGTTAATTGCTAACCGATTAACTGAGCGGTTAGTTTAAAATCGGCTTTTTTCGATTCACGGTTAAACCGGTTAATTTATGCCGATTAACAGATTAACCGAATTAAAATATTTTTGAGTATTACAACTTATTTTCTGTGTGAAAAACTATTTGTTTCATCTCATTTGCAAAAGGTGAGTGTTTAGATATTATTTGCCATACAAACAAAGAAGTATGTTCAGTGATCCTTACTAAAGTAAAACTTCAAAATCTTTGGACATGACTATAAAAAAGTTTAACTAGAGACTCTGGCACTCTAACTGGAGGGAGTTATTAAGTTTTATTTAATAATTTAATGAAAGCCAATAGTACTGTTGCAACCGATTTAATTAAAGATTAGATTTAATGAGAGACAGTACAAAAACGAAAACCAAGAAATTCAGAAATTAACTTTTTTTTTGCAAAATATTCGTCGCTGAGCTTTGTCATTACGAGTCAGAAGGAACAGAAGGAACTATCGATAGTATTACAAGAAATGTTTAAAAAAAATTTATAAATTAATCAAGAATTATTATGTATCTTTTTGGTTTTACTAATAAACTGAAATAATTTATGCACTTTTATTTGCTAAAAATGCTTGATTTATGGAAAAACTTTATTAATCGGTTAACCGATTATCAAACGGTTAAGCAAAGACCCCGAGTAATTTATCGAGCGATTAACCGATTAAAGCAAAAACCCCATTAAATGAATACCAATAAGAATAAAAATGTATAGCTCATTTAAAAAAAAAGAAGGACATCACGAACATCTAGTAGAATTGTAAGTAGTGTGTCATATTTTTTCTAATAACTTCGTTGGCATTTGGTAACAGAACTTTTGGTGAATAGTGTGAACGACTTTGCGTTAAGCATTTAAAAAATATTTGAATAATAAAATACTTGATCTTACAAAATTTTTTCAAGCACAGACAGTGGTAAATGACGGCGTGCAGCGGCGTTATAAACTTGAGCTCAAATCGCTTAATACCCAATAGTAATTTATATAGATATTTTTAAAATTCAGTGGATAAGGCGAAAATAGCGTAAAAGGTAAAGTATATTTTTTATTTTGTTTTTAATTTAAAAAAAAATATTATTAAATAAAAACAAGTAAAAGTGCTATATATGCTCCTGTCCCGCGTCTTATATACCCTTCACCGAAGTACGTATTACTTGTAAATAATTTTTCTTTTGCTTTAGTGCAAAATATAGCAAGTGGCCTATGGGTATTTTTAGACCAAAGAATTTGATTAAAAAAATTGTTTTTCGACATTAGCAATAGTTGAATATTTTATGCTGCAGCTTCTATTTAAGAATTTTTTTTTCACTCTTAATACTTTCACTTTTTAAAATTAATGAAAAGAAATTAATTAGAGATGACTTTAACAGAGATCACCACTTTATAAGGACAATTTATTCACCCATATCTAAAGCAACTTGAAGTGAATATCGTTACCTTAATATAGAAAGGTAGTAACTCATTATATGTTTGAAATCGAGATTTTTGCAATATTCGATACATTAGATGTTCATCCATCGAAATATACAAAAAATCGATTTCAAGAAAAAAATATTTAGGGCCTTTCTATATTAAGGTAACGATATGTATGTCTATATATGTTAATAAAAAACTTTGCCATTCTTTACAATATTTATATTTTAAAACATCTGAAATAACCCTAAAAGCCTGCATTTGTGCATAATACGCAATATATCACTAATGAGACCAATGAGTGCCCATGTTTATGGTTAAATTAGATTTTTATATAAAAATTGAAGAGTTAAAAAAGTGTTAAGTAAAGGCCTTCCTAATATATAAAATATGTTTAATTAAACACAAAAAACTAATTAGTTTTAATTATTATTTATATACTATACAAAAAAAAATTACTTTTCCAACCCTGGATTATGATTTTGATTTTCATGATTTTTAATACTAATATGTAGAATATATTGATTTTATTAATAAATAAAAAATTACTTTTATTTAGTTATGTACTTTATTTACGAAATTTACCAAAAATTCAAGTTTTCCAGCTCTGGAGGTATTTAATATTGTTTTAATTTTGTATACCAAACTTTTCTTTTTAAAACATCAATTATTTTTAATTTCTTAAAAAATTATAAAAAAAAATTTGACCTGTAGCCCGTTTCCGTTTTTCTCGCATCGCAAACTTTCCCGCATGAAAAGAGGGAATCGAAACAAAAACAGTGTAAATTGAAACACAAAATAGCTTTTCTCGCATAAGGGTTTCTGTATGTTTACTTTGCGAGGAATATCTGTCATTTAAATAAATTTCCAGCAATTATTGGAATTATGTGAGAAAAAGCGTTTCTGTAACGATATTTTGTGAAAACTTGCTCGCAAGAACTGTCAAAACAACTCGCATTTTAAATTGTTGCGCGAACAACCAAATTTGTACAAAAACATATGCATTTTTTAATATGTGTGTAAAAATATGAAAAATAAAATAGTTGAAAATATATGCATGGAATTGTTGTACTCAAATTATTATTAACGAGTCGATATGATTGTGTTTATTTATAATATTTTTTCTGTAACTTTTTTTGTAGAGACATTTGATAGAAAATACTTATTTTAAGCATTTTACGTTCACTTTATATTCATGCTCATTATTTTATTTTATTTTTCTTATAAATTACTTCGCTTTTTGTTATTGACATTTTTGACACTCGATTACTGGAAATATTCTAGTAAAAACAGAATCGGTATTGTCTGTTGTCACATTCAAATACAAAAAAACTTTTTTCTCGCATATCGAGAAACGATGGAGTTTTGTGTTTCACATTTCATGTGAGAAATTTTACGATGCCAGGAATACAGAAACGAGCTACTGGTTACTTTTATAAAGAAAAAAAAATAAATTTTCCAACCCTGGAATCATCCTTTTAGGTTATTCTGATTTCTTTTAGCAAAATATTAATTAATATATGTTTAATTTATAGAGAATAAGGAAGAATTAGTTAGTTGTAGTATTTTACTGTTATTTTCCAAAAAAAAAAAAATTGCAATTTTCCAAGACTTGAATAGTCTATGTGTTTTTATTGATTTTTAATACCAATTTAATCCTTATTGAAATATAAAAAAATTTGTTCTAGCTAATTACTTTTATGTGGCAAAAAATTAAACTTTCCAGCTCTGGAACCGTTGTTTTGATTTATGACGGACAGATGATCATATCTTATTTGTCTTTCCTATTCATACTAACCCAGAATATGTACATATACGCAATGACAAACGTATATATCGTTACCATAGAAAGGCCCTAACTCATTATTTTTTCGAAATTTTCCAGTACTTATATGCTCTTCTATAGAAGTACACAAAAAACTCGATTTCAAAAAAATAATGATTTAGGTTCTTTTTCTATTAAGGTGGGGGAAATACCGATACTTTTCTGTGCAGCCACGCACTTCATCAGCACCCTAGTCTATCTACTTGGGCTTAAAGTCTAAGTTTAATTTTTCTTCTCTTCTTTAGAAACTCACGTTAATTAATAAAAATATTTCATTCAATAAGAATTGAAATTACTGAACTTGAGCCTAACTATGAATTATTTCTGATTAAAATTTTATAACATTATAATTACAAATAAATGCTATACTTTCATTAGTTCTATTGTAAAAATATAAATTGTATACCAATCAAACTGTAGACATTTGAATTGAAAAGTTTAATAACTCCTTTATAATGAAAATTTGACATTAGCAAATTTTAATTGTTTTGATTTTCCGTAATTCTAAAGCTTTCCTTTAAAAGGCTCACACTTCTCTTAATTTTCAACAACAAATATATTTCATTACGTTACATAAACAAATTTAACATGAAATATAGTGTTTGGCAATTAAAACTCAAGTGAAATTGTTTGCAAATTAAAAAAGTATGTATTTATGTATATGTTTAGAAAATGTTATGCCATTGTTAACAAAAGTGTAACTAATTGTAAGACATAATTCTTATATTAAATTAACTACATAAGTACACACGCTTATACAACAACATACACTTGCATTTAAACATGTTAATATACATATACAACTGCTGTTTAAGGATACACAAACACGCACAAACACATACACTCACACACTTTTAAATACGACTTCAGTTGCCGCAAAAGTTTTTTCGTTCGTCCTTTATTATTCTTAACCCATTAATACAAAATTAACTGTAATAAGAACAAAATGTATGTATGTATGTGTGGAAATTTTATTCAATATGTATATGTGTGTACGTACTCTCACATAAAATTAATTTCCATACACTCGAGAAAATAAGTTAGTGCAGATAATCGAAATAGTTTTCAAAATGCAAAATAAAAAACTTTAATATTAAAGGTTTTCTAAAGAATTGCAAAATTATCAAAAATTGTGCAAGACTTGGGTACAAATTACGATATTCGATACGGTTCGAAATATTAAAATATTTCCATATAAACTCTGTTGAAATATTTCAAATAAAATGTGCAAATGTGCGACCATATAGTACATACTTTGTGCATTACCTAGAAGTAGTCAGGTAATGATATTATTAGGGTTTTATTTTATAAAACGCAATTCTAAACGTATTTTCTTTTATTAACTTAAATTTTTTATATAAAATTTGTGAAAAGGCTTTAAATAACAGTGCTTTATATCTCAGAAACGAAGAGAGCTGTATTTCGGGGCGTGGCAAAAAATTTGCTCTTTTAGAAACTTTATGGACATTTATTTGATTTTTTTGAGCGGCTGGATGGAAATTATTTTTGTATTGGGATCGATCTGATTTAATGGGGGCTAAATTTGAAGGCATGTCATAAAAGTGAGTACATTCTTGGCACTAGCAAAAAATTAGACATTAAGGGGAACGATTTCAGTTGGCATAAGTGGCCCCCAGAATTTGATGTCAGATTAAAAAGTCACCGAAGGCAAAAATGAAGCCATAGTCAAGCCATAAAACCCGATACGTAACATGTTGAGATAAGACTAGGGTTTCTAGTTTTCCGGACTTTTCCAATTCCTGGGAATCGAGAAGTAAAATGTTTTATTCTCGGGAATTTCAAAAACATATGATATTAAATAAATGACCCCAATAAAAAATATAATTTTATGAAAAAAGCATTTAAAAACAAAACAACTCTATTCATTCATTCATAAAAACAAAACAAAAACAAATAAATTCATATGCTTTGAGTTATAGCATCGATGGAAGTTCCATCTACATCTGCCAATATAGATGCTATTGAGGATTTTTATGTTGAAAATATTTCGCAACGCTTGAAGTTGTTGGAGTCACTTCGAAACCGCTATTACATATGCTTCTATGCTTAGTCTTGTTTTAGAAAAAAAAAATTTTCTCTCACTAATTTTAATGGCCGAAATTTTGGAAAGGAACTTGACCTTTTTCACATTTATGTTTTTGTGAGGATAGAAGTTAACACGGAATAGTTTAGCAAATGGACAAGTTTTTGAAAAAAATAACAAAACTTACTTATTTATTTGAATTAAATGAACGATTTTTTTTAGCATGACAAGTACTTAACTGAGAGAAAGAAAAGTTTAATTATTTGAATTAATTGAAATAAGCAGAAAAATTATTTAAAGTTAGTTAAAAGTTACAGGTAAATTAATTTATTAATTATTCTATTTGTTGATTTTTAAAATTAATACTACAGACTCGCCTATATGCATTTTCTTGCTGCTCAAACCACTCAAAAGTAGATTTCAGCCACAATTGAGGAAATCTTAAGTCTAGACTCGCTTAAGCAGGCCACACACGACATGTTTCGTACGTCTGACATATCAACTTTTAAACTCAGACATAATTCTGCATGTCTGTCAAAAATTTTTCTTTTCAGAAGGTTTATAATATTCGGTCTGCGTTTGTAGTCAACAGCTGATTTTTGCTCGAACTCTCTTAAATATACATATATGTACGGATAATATTAAAAACTTGCATTTTGTAAATCTTTGTCCATTTCTAAAAAAATAAATAAATGAAATTATAGTATTTTTAATTATCTCTGTAAATATTTCGCACAACTTTTGCACAAACTTATGTCGTCCTCCGTTTCAAAATAGAGTGTTTCTTGCACAAAAATGTTTCTTTACTCCGTAAAAAGTTCAGTCATTTTAGAGAAATTTTCTTTAAATTCCAAGAAATCATGTTAACTATTGAATAGTTACAAAAAACATATATATCGGTGTTGTAATATATCAACTTCAGCCAGCTAATGCTTCCGTCAATAGCGGAACGCCGCTGAATGTTTCCACACGGCATAGATTTTTGACGACGTATTTTGCATAACAAAAATAGCTGATGGTAGAATCTTTGTCAGAAGAAAATAGAAGACTCTCTAATTGAAATTTTGTCAGAAGACTTTGCGTCTGACTTTTAAAGAAGCAAAGTTTTAAAGGTACCACACGACATGTACATGTTTTATGGTGGGAAATTTCACAAGTCAGATGTAAAAAACATGACGTCTACGGGACGCTTTAACAAAAAATAAATAAATATTTTTATTTGTATTAATTTAGATTGGAGTTAAATATACATTAATAAAATATTAATAAGACACCTTTCTTCTTTTAATTTCCATATGTTTTTTCTAAAGAAAAAAAATATTAAGTATTCAGTGTTTTGATCAAGATTTTTAAGTTACATACATACATATATACATATCGTGTTTTTGAAAATGAGCGTATCTGTGAATTTTTATGAAAAATTTTTAATTTAAAATTCTTTTTTCGAATTTTTAAAAATTTTCGAGTGTATTTAAACTAACACTTGCTATTAATGTCTTCAAATCAAAGTTAAAGAAGTAACATTTTTCATGGCATAAACAGATGTATGTATGTATGTACGTGTATTTAATTTTGAGTTGGGGTGATTCTAAAATCATTACTGGAAACACAACAACTCTTTCGTATTGTTAAGACGTGTTAAAACACACATACAACAATGTAACAAATCGACTTACACACAATCTAACAAAATACAGCAACAACAACAACAACAAAAAACGACAACAACTGAAACATGTTCATTTACAATAAAACTTTTAACTTTAAACATTATTGTAAAAATAAAATCACTACACAACAATAACAAAAGTAAAGAATCAGACATATTTCCCACACTTGCCAGAGTAATCCTTAACACCTTTTGTTTCGACACGATCTCAACTACATATAGGACTGCTTAAGCAAGTGTGTGTGTGTGTGTGTGGTGTATGACGAGCGTGTATGCGTGACGAAAGAAAAATTTTAAAAGTATTCAAAACTTGTTTAGAAAATAAATGAACATCTTTAATCCTTTCGAAAGCTTTTAAACGAACAGCAGCATTTTCTTTTGTGTGTGGGAAAGTGTGTGTGTGTGTGTGTGTGTGTGTGTAACTGTTATAGATTACTTTATTTAAAACATGATTCGTAAGTGATTTTTAAGTAAAAGCAGCGTCATTTATTGTTGTTTCTTGTTTGTGATACAACAAAGCTACGACAAATTTAATACAAAAACAATTTTCATTATCGTCTCCATACACACGTATGAATGAATGTATATGTATACAATTTATAGATTGTATATGAAGGTGTATGGCTGCAAGTGTGAACGGGTTGTGATTGTACACAATATTTTATGTGTATGTTAAAATCATGAACCCAATAAAAAAATTTAGTTATTGCAGTATGTGTTCGTTCGTTCGTTGTGTAACAGTTGCTACAAATTGTCTTGTACAACATGTGACACTCTTCTAGTCCTTGTTTCTCTAATACGAGTATGTATAAGTTCTGTAGTACTTATTTTGTATAGGCGAAAAATAAAAAATAAAAGTAAACGAAAACAAGAGCAAGTTACATTTATAGACCTGAAAATGAACTAATTTTAAAAGGAAGGGAAAGAAGGAAATTTATTACAATTTTAAAAAAGTGATTTCCATTTAATACGAAACATACATACATAGTATGTATGTAGAAGGGGTTAAATTTTATTGTCTTGTTAAGAGTAAGTGTCACAGATGGGGGCTTTAAAATTGTGTAATAAAGTAGCAAGTATTTTAACACACTTTAAACCTATTTTGGAATATAAATTATGGCGTATTTCGATACATCTTTTTAATAGCAGTCAATAATAAAGTCTTTACAAGTTCAGGCAGGACAGATGGCGATCAGAAGGCAAAATACAAACTCCAGAGTTCCTGATTTATTATCAAGGAAACAAGAAATAAGCAAAAACATGCTTATACTCAAAGTGAATCGAACTCATTAACGCTAATGATGAAAACAGCATGTCGCTCCTTTTGGCTATTGTTTGTCAAAAGATTTACTATTATCTTTGGTGTAATTTGATTCTTGAAAATTATGACATGTAATTTGGCTTCCTAAAAATACGAACGTTATCTATGAATGACACAAAGAGTTTCTTTGATAGGTGCCTATTTGTGGGATCAAGCCAAGTTCATGCGAATGCACATGTGCATACATATGTATATATGTCAATAAAACGCACGCCATACCGCAATTGCGGACAACAAAATTGCACACATTATTGTGATCTTTCAGCTACTCTTCTATCTTTTTGTCTTTTATTAGGTTTTTTTGAGCACACTGATCGAAACTAAGCTTAAATTTAATAAGTTATGGAAGGTGAAACATTTTTTATAAGAAAATGCTTTTAGCAATAAGCAATAATTTTTATGTTATGGATCATTCAAAACTAAAAGCGAATGTTATAGAGTATCATTAGTTGGGATTACAATTTCAACTTCGAAATATAAAATTTAAACCGAATTTAAAATATTATCCAGCAATGACTGTATAATATTTAAAACAGAATTTAAACGTTATCCAGCAATGACTGTATAATAACACACGAGGCGCTAAAAGCAGAGTTGCATAAGAATGAAGCTTTCCTCTTTTTCTTCCTTCACAACCTGCCTTCTCTTCCTATTTCCCTTTCCAATCACCCTCGCTCACTTTCTTCTCTTCAATAAACAGGAGACACAAAGGGATCATTGTATTATACCCAAGTGAGCTGGATTCTAAATTTCACACTTGCTTACCAGCAGCCTGCTAACCTAACCTAACCTAAGTAGCTGATGTTAATAACAATATTCACCAAGGCAGATAGACAAGGGCGCTGATGACATTTTCACCCAGCTAAAGTCTAGTTTAATTTTTCTCCTTTTCCTTAAAAAATCCCATTAATTAATAAAAATATTTCATTCAATAAGAATTAAAAATACTGGCCTCAACCCCTATTAGCAATTTATTTCTGGATTTCTTTTCACACATATAAAAAATAAATAAAATAGATGCTCGAATCGAATAAAAGTGCTTATATTGCAAAGATTTTGGTTTGAGACTTTTAAAATTGTTGTGTTTGTATATTGTGATTCTCAATAGCATACGAAGTGTTTTAGATTATTTCAAAAATCTTTTGAGTTGATGTTAATTGATGAGTTCCATAAGCGGTAATGAAATGCACGTTGCTTAACAAAAAAAACACGTATACGTTTCAAAATTTCTTTTCCTTTTTTACAAATAACTTATTTACACAACATTTCTTACAATAAAAATTACCGAATATCTTCTAAATTACCCATATCCTCTCCCAGTGTATAGGGAAGACGAATAAGCGATGTCCGTCCATCCGTCCGTCAGTCGGATGTACGTGAACTTAGTTTGCCAAAGCTCCCAGAAACGTTAGGGACTTCAGTCCTAGATTGGTATATCAGAAATGATCCAAAATAGATTAGCATTGAAAATCAGCAAAATCGAGCAGACGGTTTCAGAGCTGAAAAACTTAAGGTTTATTTTGCCATATAAAAGCAACTAGCTAAAATTAATTTTTATTTTTTTGTTCAATAAACTTATTTTATATTTCGGTATGAATAAAACTAGCATTAAAAATATAAAAAAAAATTAAATAAAATGTAAGAACGTTTCCAGGATCAGAAAACTTTAATTTTTTTTTTCTTATATAAAAGTAACCTACTAAAACTAATTTTTTAACTTTCTATATAAATAAAACATATCTCATATTCCTGTAAGAAATAAGAAAAATATAAAAAGAGTATTCCAGGGTTCGGAAACTAACACTTTTTGTGGCAATAAAAGTTAAAAGGGCTAATTTATTTTTTCTTTTTCTTTACAAATTATATATATTTTATGCTATGGAAAAAAAGTTTGATGTAAAAAATTAGAAAAATAAGAACCACAACTCCAGAGCTGGAAAATTTTAAATTTTCTTGGATATTAAAATCACTAAATATAACTAATGTTTCCGTTATTTTCTTTTTTCTGTATTCACTAAAAATATTTTATGAATTTTTTAAAGAAGTAAATAGTTATAGGGTTATAGTCAGAAAAATATAAAAGGATGATTGCAGTGTTGGAAAATTTAATTTGTTTTGTATAACTAAATGTACTTTATGTCTACAACGAAATAGTTTCGTATAAAAAACTAGAAAAATAAAAATCATTGCTCCCGACCTAGAAAACTTAAACTTTTTCTGGTAAATAAAATTAATTATATCAAACTAGATATTTATTTGGTAATTAAATATATTATTTATTTAAGAAAGAAAGAAATTAGTATTAAAAACCGGAAAAATCAAAATTATTGTTGCAGGGTTGGAAATTTAAAAAAAATTGGTAATTGTTAGTAAAACATTTTTCAAATTTTAGGAAGATCTTTACTCAAGATTTATTTATATATGTTAAATTTTGATATGAATATCTCACTTAAATATAAATGCAGGTTTGTGCCATATTGCTTATTATTATGATCTCAGCACAGTTTTGTCTCAAATTAAAAAAAAAAATCAAGCTGTATCTTGTAACGAGTTCTTATTAATTTTTAGTAAATGGAGATACAAATAAAATGCATCTCTAAAGAACAGTCATAACTACAACATTTCGTTTCCCTGAAAACGTTGATGAACAAAATCGTAAAGATTCTTTAGGAATATGAACGCAATGCGATGTATCAATTGAGACACTAAACAGTTCTGCAACATCAAAGATTTTTATATACAGGAAAATATAAAACAAGTTATTTTACTTGGTATGGAGATACAATACTAAGACTACGTTAGGATTATGAAATAGTAGCACGGTTTTTGAACATCTCCAGAGCCAGTAAAAAAGCCCCCATTTTTGGTATTGTATTTACGTGACGTCGATGTTGACAACTGGTATAAGGGTGAATGTGACTTATTTCTTATATACAGAGTGAAGAATAGAGTATTCATCTATTCCTAGTATCGAAAATAAATTATTTGTATCAAATTCTTTAGTCGAAAAATATCTAGAGGCCACTTACTAAAAATTGCACGATAACAAAAAATTATAAATTGTTTTACAAAATAAATATGCATGTGTGTGCTTATGTATGTATTTTTATTCTACATATACATACGTAGTTCGGTAAAGGGTATATAAGATTCATCACAGCCGAATATAGCTCTCTGACCTTTTTTTTTTAGATTTCATGTTTTATGAACATGGCAACAATATTGGTTAACAAATGGGGTTTGTTGACGTCTGGTACAATGAAGCAAAACTAATACAGCACTTGAAATAAATACCAAAATAGAATTGATAAAAAGCAGTTGTCTCATGGCGAAAAAGTTATATTCCATAATAAAAATTTGGAAACCAGCATCTGGAAACGCATAACGGGGGCCTAATTCTGATTTTTCTCACCAAAATACAAACGTATGTATGTATTTTGTTTTGCCGTTCTTTAATATATGCATACACGAAGCTATTGGTCCCGTTTTGACTCCCCTTATCATTTTGTTCGACACACCTATGCCCTTAAATATCAGAATTTAAAATAAAAATTAAAGCATTTTACTCAAACGATTTTATCAAAACTTTGCACTTATGCAAGCGTAAAATTTTCCGTTTTTAATAGTGCTCTCAATAAGCCCATACAATTTTAACCTTTTGTTTCCAACACTTTGACTTAGCAAAATTTTATTTAATTATTTTTGTTTTTTTTTTATTAGCCGATTCCTGCCGAGCCTTTATATGATTCACAAGGACTGGCCACAGCAAGAGTAACTAACGAGAGACATTTTAAGACCAGGATTGGTAAACCTGGGAGACTGAGCTATGCTGGGCTTAGGCGAGCTTCGAAGTAGAAAAATCAGAAGACCTAAAAATTTTTAGCTTAAGGCTCGGTATAGCAAATTAAATGGATGGATTTTATAATTTTGCCTATTTAAAAGTAGGTGTAACCAGGTCTAACCCATTATGTTAGGCAACGCTGTATGTAAGTTCATACGTACAAACTGCGCATCATTTAGTTCAAATATACATATGTATATATTTGTTAAATCACTTTTAATAAAAATCTAAATGCAACAATAACCATTTTATTTATACGAAGATGAAAATTTAGTTTTCGTTGTATGAAAGCACTTCCGTTAAATAAAGCAACAAACAGAATGTCACAGGATGAACTTTTACATTTAATTTTTGGTGTTTCCCATTATTCAACAAATTAAATAAGAATCTACGTTTCTGTCGCTTCCTCACCCACCCCAAAAACCAATTGAAACCCACGGATAAGCATATGTCAGGAGGAAAAAAGCAGCTTATCTCACAATTATGTTTTGTGTTATTGAATTATTTATACAGTGACATTTATTAAATTTTCAATTAATGTACATTTCCTTATGACATCAACTGCCACAAGTGAAAGATGTCTTAGAGAAAACAAAGAAAACTTGTTAAGTGAATCGGTGGCAGGATAAGTGAGATTGAATGTGTAAGTGTGTGTTTGTCTATATGTATGTACGTCAATACATATGACAAATATTCTTAATTGAAGTATTTCTGTAGAAAAATCAAGGGGAGATTTAGAAATGAAATCTTGTGTTTTAAGTGATAATAATAAATAACTAAATAAGTATAAAATAATAATGCGAGCGGATATTGCAAAATACTATTGCGGCAGCAGGAAGCAAAGAATTAATATAAACATTGTTAAGAAAATATATTATAATTGCTAAAGAAAATATATAAAAATGTAATGAGAAATGCCAGCGAAGAAAATATTATGAAACATAATTATTATTAAATAAAAGAGGGCAGCAATTTAAGTGTGTAAATTTATAAATTAGTTTTATTAGTGTCACAACTAAAATTAAACGAAAATCTTTGCCCGCTGCGCTTCCCGCATGAAATTAAATTTTGAATTACAAAAAGAAAAATAAAAATTAAAAACCCCATTTACTGTGTTTAATAAATTTGTCAACGTGGTTCGAATTGTATTTAAGTATAAGGTTTTCACCAATTTTTTAACATTTAATTATTCTTCCAAATCGCTTCAAACATCATGTAATCCAAGATTTGGATCATAATATCGAACACGCGATCAAAAATATGAATCACGCGATCCAAGATTTAAATTACGCTATCCAAAATTTGGATTAAAATTTGGATCACGCGATCCAAGGTTTAAATCTCGCCAAAATATGGATCATGCTATCCAAAATTTGGATGACGCGATCACAAATTTTCATCATGCGATCCAAGATTTGGATCATGCGATCCAATATTTGTATCACTGTAACCAAGATTGGTGTCACGAGATCCAAAATATTTATTAGGCGATCCAATATTTTAATCACGCGTTCCAAAATTAATATCATGTGATCCAAAACTTGGATCATGCGATCTAAAATAAACTGAAACCTAGATACTGCCAAATGGCCTGAAGAAGTGCGTGTCAGAGTTAAAGGCATTCTACCAAAGCGTAGCGGAAAACAACGCATAAAGTTTTGATAGCTGTATCTCCGAAATGCTTATCGGAAGAAATGGAACAGTAAAAGTCCAATGGTGTCCGACTGACTGAAATCTACTGAATAGAGGAAAAAGTGCTGCGGCATAAAAGTCATACTTCGTGTTTACCTTTACTATTATTTACACTAGAGATGTGCAAATTTTGTGATTTTATTGTGTCACGCGTGAATCACTAGTAATTGTGATAAAATTTTTAGTTAATCGCGCGTTAGTGCGTGAGCGTGACTTTATCACATCTTTTTTAGATATATTCCGGGTTTTCAAAATTTTTAATTTTTGTTAGTTTATAATAATAAATACATATGCATGTATATAATAAATACTACAATCTATGTATGGTAGTATGGGCCTACACACATAATGAATACATAAACCTTTGTAAACATGTTTTTTTGACACCCTATATGAAGTATCAATTGAAATACACCACTGATTCAATAATGCCTACGTCACCAGTACTACTGAATCGAGTGCTGTTTATGAAATTTTTTAGAAAAATGCTTCATGTTGTGATTTAATTACGACATCTGTATGTCAAGTCATTTATTAATTATGCAACTCCGACAATGCCTCCGTCTCGCTATTGGTTCTAGTTCTTAAAATATATGAAGCTGTTTGTCCTCCTAGAAACAGATGTATTTATGTTTGGAATTTCAAAAAAATCGGTGAAATAGTTTCAGAGAGACGATATTTACCCTTACCCCCTTCTTGTTCCTACTTTCTTAAAAATATATAATATATACATGTATAATACATGTGCATTAGACGCAGATCTATCCTATCAATGTATATTTTAGATTTCATCAGAATCAGTTCAGCTTTTTAGCCGATAGAATTAATATATGATGAATTCACAACCTATTATGGGAGTCGTAGTTAGTACAAAAGTTGTTGGTAATTTCTATGTGAACATTCGTTTATAAACAATTGCTCAGTTTGCAAAACCTCTTGTATCTCTGTATCAGTTGTATTATCATATTAAATACAAGATTGTAACATTTTCCAGCAAAAAACTTTGCCTACTAGAATGCAATGTACTCCCCAGTCGTAAGTACTTACAATTTGACTGAATAACCCATTATTTTTGTTTGAGAAGTTCAAAAAATATGTGGTATGGTGGTATGGTATACCTTTTGCTTACAAATACCCAAAAGTTAATAGAATGCTAATTGCCTTAAAGTATTCAAAATTTAATGGATTATTTTTTGCTTACAAATATGCAAAATTTAGTATATTACTTTTTGCCTAAAGTTATTCAAAAGTTAATTGGCAATTTTTCCTAATAAAAACAAATAGAATTTTTTAACATGAAAAATATGTGAACACGTATATTGAAGAATATGCGAAAATACTTAAATTTTGTAATAAAAATTACAGTAAACCAAAGTTATTTTATATTTCTCCAGATAGTACTAGAAAGTACTACAATAAGTAATTTCACGTAATGATATAAATAAGTTGTTATTTTATTAATTACAGGACAGTAATTATTATACACATAAAATAATTAAATAAATAAGTACCAATCATTACTTTGTAAGCCATTAAAAGAGCACCACCCATTACAAAATCTTGAAATTTTTTGTTGGGTTTTTGTATGAAATTTTCATATAAAAATTATATACACAATTACACTTTTATTTCATATGCTTTTAAAATGTTGTATTCAGAGAGAGGTTCTCTTAGAGAATTTGTATGTAGCTTGTTCTTCTCTTTTTTTTTGTTTTGTTCACAATTAAAAAACAAAAACTGTATTTAATATACAAATACACGATACAGATTGTTGTGAATTAAGCAAATGTTATTCTTGAAATTACCAATAACTCATGTACGAAGTATGACTATGTGGATTGACAGTCGTTAAGCAGCTCTGGGTCGGGGAACATCTCTCGCGTCATCGTAATTATTTCTTAAGTGCGGTCAGGCTTGTGTGTGTTGTTTGGCCTTCGAGAGTTTTTCGTCTCGCTCGCACTGGTCGACTGATCTGCCACGGATAACCGTATAATCTTGCGGTTTTTTGTGGAATTTCTTTAACAACCACGTTGAATATTTACTATGTGAAGGCATAGGTCGTGTACAGTCAGTCACAAAACCTTTTAAAATACTGTTAATACCATCTTGGGCATATGGTCTACGTTACTCCGCCCATATTTGTGCAACACTATATTATGCAAATTTACTTTGCATTAATATGTTTAATAAATAAATAAATAAAATATGTGGATTGAGGAATATAGTATTGTTGCACGACCGTTGACAATGAAGCCTTTAATTTAGTTAAAACAGGATGCTTTCACATGCACGAATGTAAATATCGGAAAAACTTATTTATTTCACATGAATTGTGCAAGAGCATTTCTGAATTTTTCAAATTAATTTCTCAATATAAAAAACTTACATATAAAAATCCCACAAACAATAAGTTTAGATGAAATTAGTTTTTCGTTATATTACAAAAGTTTTATTTTTATATGAATATTCAAATTCATTACGAATTTCGCAATCAAATCACAGTCATAATATGGTGGCAAGAAGCCTGCACGAGTTTTTGGGGTAAAGTACACAAAAAAAATATTTCAAATTAAAATGCATTCATTCATTTATTATTAAAAAACTTTTACAAAATTTATATAGTTAAGCGCATATATTAGACGACTCTGTTTAAAGCCTCTAGCCAACAAAATATAAATACTAGAAGCAATATTGTATTTAAAATTAAGCCAGACCATTAAAAAATGTCTTTGCAAGTGGCAAGAGCATGTGCGTGTTTTGAAAAAAAAAAACAACAACTTGATTTTGTTAAAACACCAACCGCCATTTAATTAATGACAAATGTGTGTTAAATGCCTTCAAAGTTGGCAACACATGCAAACAACTACATACATATGTATGTGTGTACATACAACAACAGAGTAACAAAATGTAAAATTTAATTAATAGTAAAGGAGTGCGAGTTCGTTTATAAATGTTTTTTAATGCTACTTTTTCACGCCCAAAAAGAAAACAACATGATAGTAGCAACATACAAATGAATTGCTAAACACTACATAATTTTCAAAGACAGACAACAACAACAACAAACATCTATAAGAAACTGAAGGCTTGCATTACTCCATGTTACAATTTTTCAGTAGTTTTGTTCTCGCCATATGAAACAAATGCTAGTCGCAGTTACAGACAGTTACATTTGCAACATGGTTATTAAAAGCATTTGAACAAAAGACGACAACACAAAAAAAACACAACATTCAAATACATTTGTTCGCGCAACAACACTAGCAATCGGCAGCACATTAAAAACATACATAAATTTTAAAGGCTAAAGAATCTTTAGACATGTGTTTGGAAAATATCAAATGAAAATGTTATTAACAACAAAAACTTAAAATTCACACATACACACGCACACACAACCAGAGACAAACAAAGCTGGCGTATTTCCGTTTCCGCCAGTACTCGTATGAATCTGTGTGTGACTGACTAACAATATCAACAATTTCATATGCGTATGTACTTGGTGTAAAAGTTGTAAGGAAGACAGGAAAATTGCGATAAAAACTACAACAATAAGCGAAACAAGTACAAGAAATGGAGGCTAAGACGAAACTACATATCCAACACGTTCGGCACACAACAATAAAGTGTTTATTGTATGCACCATACATATCAATGGTACACAGAAAGAAAAAAGGCATACTAAATTTAAGTTTTTTCTACTCACGTTTAGTTCGAATCATACTTAAAAATTTAAGTACGAATAGCACCAACATTTACTTAAAACAAACCGAAAACAGGATTACTTTAGAAAACCAATCCTGTAGTTTCTTAAATTGAGTATGAAGAGCTTAAATTAAGTTAAAAAGTGTAAACCAAGTACAAAGTTCTTAAATTGAGTAAAAAACTTATTTAAAGTACGATTTTGTGTACTTACTTTAAACACATATGAAAAGAAGAATAAAAAACCTTTTAACCAAAAATTTCAAGTTCGTTAGTGTGCTTGTGATTGAAATTCAATAAAATGAAAAAATAAATATTTATATTAAAATAAAAATAATAATTGTACTTTTTAACAGAAAATGTTTTATTTAAAAGTGATTTATTATTATTTTTATTTTTATTATTATTATTTATTTTTCTCTTGTAAAAAGTGCTTTAAATTATATAAAAGTGAACAAAATAAAACTATAATATCAATATTAAAATGTAATAAATAAATAAATAAATAAGACAAAAAGTGAACGCAAAGGACGTCTCCAAACTGCTAAAGCTTCTGAGGTATTTACATAGATTGCTGAACTGTTTCTGTTTAAAGAGTAAGTAAAAATATGAGATTTTGTTATCGATTGTTCGTATTGTTTCTAACAAGTCTCGTTTCAAACACGGCAATTTTAGTTGAGCAATTTTTTAGTTCGTTAGCGGGAGAAAAAAATATGATAGTTCCCAATTTCCTTATCTTCTCTTTCATCTTTAATAAGATCAAAAGGTGCTCAAGAGAAATTGATGTCTGTGAAGCCAGTATAATAATTGGTTCTGCTCCCGTCTTTGCAAATAATAAAAAAAACAAAATACACACTTTGTTAACATTATGAAAATATCCGTGAAAGATTTATACATATATAGAAGTATATTTTAATCTAACGTTTTTTTATATTATATAAATATACATACATATCTACATAATATGTAATATTATGAAGTAAAAATAGTAATAGATACGCAAACTTTCTGCATACGCATGCCTCATAAGTTCTCATTGATAATTATTTTATTTTGCTCAACTCGCTGTAAGACCGGACTCAGAAATATGTTATCGCTCTAGGTGACCAAGAATCCCTAGCTTCTCAATGACAGAGATTCGCTTAGATTACTGATGCACTTTTGAAGCGATGACGATTGTAAGTGTAATCAGCTTAGAAACGTGGGCTTTAGTTGAGAGCAAAACAGATAATTTGTTCATTGATGACAAAGAGGTATTATTGTGCAGGCGAAGTACCTATTATTATTTAGTAAAACGCATTCAAGAAACTGCTAAAATATCCTATATAAATTTAGAATCTAGCATTTTTTTCTTCCATAGAACAGACATTTTGGAGTCATTTAGCATTCTTTTTTGGCAACACTATTAGCGATGCATCTAACAGAGCAACGTAAAAGAAACAATATCCGCTTTTGGTCTTTTGTATTAAATTTAATTGTTATTACCATAGAAATTCAATAAAAAGTTAATTAAAAATTATATTAAATCTTTTAATTCAATAAATCAAGGCGCATTTCATATTAATTCACTCTAATTGTTCCTTAAATGAATCTCGTTTTTTGATTATTTCAAGTACGGATTCGGGATTAATGGGGTTTATCATTTTTAGATTAATTCAATCTCAGATTTTCTTAAATCAATCTCTTTTTGCGAGTATTTCAAGTACGGATTCGCATTAAATCAACTAAAAAATTCTTGAATCAAACGTGTTTTGAATTTAATTCTAACTCAGGTTTTCTGAAACCAATCTGGGTTTGGATTTATTTCAAGTACGAAATCGGGATTATATATATTTATAAAATTAAGTATTTAGCTCTTGAATAGTCCGTACTTGAATTAAGTCTTTTGTACTTGATTTGAGTAAATCCGTACTTACCGTACTTATGACACCGCTTTTTATTGATTTAAGTACGGATGTATTGATTTTTATTTTGAGTGTATTGTTAAAAACGTAAAACCAAATGTTTCCCATCAAACAAGTGGTTTTAGACTTACGAGTATGTATATGTTTATATACATAATCAGGGCTATCGTGAATTAGATTCCTCGTGAAAATTTTCTGTGGAATTATTTCCAACTAATAGCAAGTAATAGAGAAAACAAAAAAATTCTAATTTTAATTTTATTCATGACAGTCCTGAACACAGAAAAAAGTGTACACCAATTAATATTTTCAATTAAGAATTTAATTATATTAATTAAATTTTTAATTGTATTAATTAATTTAACTAGAAAAACTTAATTGATATTATCAAATTGTTTATAGGTGAAAATTTAATTAATTTTTTAATTGATACTACAAATATTTTAATTAATATTACAAAATCATTCATATTACTTTTTTGTGTGAATATACCAATATATATATATTTATTTATTTTAATTTTTAAATGCATATTTCCTCCAATGCTTGGTGTTGAAAATAGACTTGTATCGATCTCGTCCAGCAGCTTGTTTTAAGCTATGTACAGACGGTTGTCAGATCTTACAATATTGCCAGTAAAATGTGCTCAACATTTCTTACAAACGTGTGAACTGACAAATTTTGTCAGATGTCGTTGCCAGAAAAAGCATTGTCAGTCCATTGCAGCTGACAACAAATTGTCAGACATCTTACAATCGTGTGAAAACATTGTAAAATTATTGCCAGATATTTGTCAGACATTTTAATATTGTCAGATGTGCAAAGTTTATGAATCTGACAAATGTGTTATTGTAAGATAATTATTTCTATGGGCAACACTGCCCACGCTTTTTTTAAGAAAAAATTTATACCAAAATATATGCACACAAAATCATTGCAATTGCTTTTTTATGGTCCATAATAATTTATACTTTCACTTTTTACATTTAACACAAACACAAACGATTGATATTTAAAAATGTCTAACAAATGCTTTGAGTTTGGCAACGCATAACAACAGATCTGACAATTTGTGCATATGACACCCGTGTGAACTGACAATTTTTCGACTGACGATTTTGTCAGATGAATTTATTGCCATACAACAGTCTGGCAATAAATTGTATGATTTTCTTACAATCGTGTGAACTGACAAAGAATATTGTACTGGCGATTTTGTATTGCCAGTACATTGCCAGCACATTGACAGATCTGACAATATTGTAGCTTTCGACACAAACCTCTGATCAAACCGTTTTAAATCATATTTGAATTATAAGTCTGAACACAATGTAACAATTATTTATTGCGGTGCAGTTTTCCATACGATTTTGAAGTTAACATCCGCAGGGCGGGACGGAATAAAATTAAAATCAATTTTTTATTTGCGGACTTTCTTATTCTTTCAATTTTGAAACTCTCTCTTGCTGACGTTGCAGTAGTTATTGAATAATTGGTTGTGTTCACAACATTACTGTAAAAAACAAAACAAAAATTTTTAAAATATATCAAATATGTCTGCGAATGTATAAAATGTTAATAATTTTTTGTTTTAGTTATAAATATTATGTTTATTTTTCGCACTGCACCGCAAACATTGTGTTCAGACTCTTTATAGAAATCTTTCAGTAGTTCGTTTAAGACACTAACCTATAGTCAAAAGAATTTAAATTCTGTGGGTTTGATTGATTAATGGTTTGTGGCTATACTAAAGCAAGCTACTGAAAGAGTTCGATACAAGTCTAAGTGCCATGTACCTATAGAATTGGTAGTCTCAGACTGAATGAGTTCCACCCAAATCTAGTTAAAAGTAGAATTGTATCGTACGTAGACTCAAATTCATTCATTTGTTTAGGTTAGGCACAAACCAATCATCGAACCCATGCAACTTAAATGGATCTGATCACCAATTTGTTTCAAATATAAACTTCTGAACTTGTTCAACCCATGTCTAATCGAACTCTCTGGGTTTAAGACGCAATTATTTTTATCAATTCGATATAAATTACATGGGTTTGATTATCGTTTTTAGAACTGTGACGAACTCATTCAGTACACAGAAAAAAGCGTTCACCAATTAATATTTTCAATTAACAATTTAATTATATTAATTAAATTTTTAATTGTATTAATTAATTTGACTGGATAAACTTAATTGATATTATCAAATTGTTTATAGGTGAAAATTTAATTAATTTTTTAATTGATACTACAAATATTTTAATTAATATTACAAAATCATTCATATTACTTTTTTGTGTGTAAGTAGTTTTTTTGACACAACCCTATGAAGAAATACATGTAATTTAAAGGGGTGGGATTAAAGCTTGGTGTCTTAAATGAGCTACTGATTAGACTTGGATCGAACTCATTCAGCAGCTCATTTTTGACATAAACCTACGATAGCACCCATGTAACTTAAATGATCAAACCGATGTAATTAAAATGGGGTTGATCATTGGATTGTGTCAAAAAGAAGCTACTGAATGAGTTAAATTTGAGTCTACTACTCATAGGGCTCGATGCAAGACTAAACAAGTAAGTGTGCTATATTCGGCTGTGCCGAATCTTATATACCCTTTACCAAAGTGCGTTTATGTAGTATAGATATACATACATAAGCACAGAGATGTGCAGGTACATAGATATTAATTTTGTGAAAAAATTCATACTTTTTTCTCTAGTGCAATTTTTAGGTTTTTGGCATTATGTTTAATTTGATGGTTTTTAAATTTTGGCGATTTATTTTGTTTTGCTGATTTTTTTAGTTTTGGCGATTTTTTTTCATATAGACGATTTTTTTTTTGTCCTTGGACATTTTTTTCCGTTTTTGGCGTTTTTTAATTTTGGTGACTTTTTTCCCTCTGGCAGTTTTTTTGATTTTAAAATTTTTTTCATTTAGGCGATTTTTTATTTTTTGGTGATTTTGTTTCATATAGGCGATTTTTTCGGTTTTTGGCGTTTTTATTTCTTTTTGGCAATTTTTTTAGTTTTGACACTTTTTTCTCGTTTTGGTGATTTTTATCGGTTTTTTGCGTTTTTATTAATTTTGGCGATTTTTATTCGTTTTGGCAGATTTTTTTGATTTTGACGATTTTTTTTCATTTAAGCGATTTTTTTAATTTTTGGCCATTTTTTTCATATAGGCAATTTTTTTTGTTTCGGCAATTTTTTTCGGTTTTTGGGTGTTTTTTTTAATTTTGGCGATTTATTTTCGTTTTGGCGATTTTTTGATTTTGGCGATTTTTTTTCGTTTGGGTGGATTTTTTTGATTTTGACGATTTTTTTTCATTTAAGCGATTATTTTAATTATGGCGATTTTTTTTCGTTTCGGTGGATTTTTTTGATTTTGACGATTTTTTTTCATTTAAGCGATTTTTTTCATATAGGCAATTTTTTTTTTGGCGATTTTTTTTGGTTTTTTGTCGTTTATTTTTAATTTTGGCGATTTATTTTCGTTTTGGCGATTTTTTTGATTTTAGCGATTTTTTTTAATTTTTGGCGATTTTTGTTCATATAAGCATTTTTTTGCGATTTTTGTGGATTTTTGTCATTGTGGGATTTTTTTTGTTTTGACACTTTTTTCTCGTTTTGGCGATTTTTTCGGTTTTTTTAATTTTGGCGATTTTTTTTCGTTTTGGCGTTTTTTTAATTTTTTAAATTATTAAATTTTTTTTTAATTATAAATACCAATATTATTCATACCGAAGTATAAAATAAGTTAATTTAATAAAAAAGTAATAAAATTTTTTTTTGGTAGTTATTTTCTATGGGAAAATAGAGTTTGAGTTTTCCATCTCTGAAACCGTCTGCTTGATTTTGCTGATTTTCAATAGCAAAATTTTTCGGAAAATTTCTAAAACACAAGTCCAAGAACGAAGTCTCTAGCTCTTCTGGGAGCTTGGGAAAACCGATTTCACGTACAGACAGACGGACAGACGGACATCGCTTGTTCGTCTTCCCTATGCATAAGGATCCAGAATATATATACTTTATGTGTCGCTTATTAATATTCTAGAAATTACAAACGGAATGACAAACCTATATATACCCTTTTACCATTTTTTGGTAAAGGGTATAAAAAGTTAGATGTTATATATGGAAAATCTGGTCCAAAGACCGGCACTGTGACACCTGATGGGTCTTTTTTACCACAGATATGTGAATTAGATTAATTCAATCCCTGTATGTATGACTCTCCTTATGAATGTCAATACAGATATTGGAGAAGCTCGCCTAATATCATCTGAACACAGAAACTCAGAATGAAAAGCACGCCTTCTACTGTCACATAATACCATACACAAATTGACCACATAGAAAACCAAGCCGTAAATTATTCCTGGATGACATTATATGTAAATGGCTGCATCAAAGCTTTGGCCTGCCTTAAGCCAGAAGAAGACAGCCAAACCTCTTTAGCGGTCGAAGTGACATCTTCTTTAATCAGAGACATTACAGTCGACCGACTTACGCCACAAAACGGCTCCGGACCCATAAAAGGAGCAGCAGAGGCCCTCTTGGCCAGTTCATCCGCTTCCTCATTCGCTGGCTGACCGATGTGAACAGGTATCCAATAAATGGAAACCTTGTTCCGTATGGATAGCACTCTAAAACTAGCCTGGAATGGAATTCCCATGAATGGAAAGACTTAAGAGCTGCCTGGCTATCGGAAAAGATAGCCATATACGCACATCTAATTCCCCTACTTAAATTAATTGTTTGGACTAACTCAAAAGCTAAAATTTTCACCAAAATAAACTACAAAAGCTTTAAATAATAGTGTTTATGCCAAATCATTAAAATATCTACAATGAAAGTCTTGAAGAGGCCTATAAATCTACGAAAAGTCCACAAATATAATTGAGAATTAATACGTCTAATAAAAGGTTCCATTTTAATCTTTTAATCTATATAATTAATAGGCAAACATGTTTTTTGTAATCCCTTTTACGCTTATACTACTGCACCGATTTAAAAAAGATTTATATGGTTTTAAAGGGTTTTTGGTACAGATGTGCAGAATCTATATTTTATTGAAATCAGTGTAGTATTTTGGGAGCTATACGCTTTTAAAGTTGCTACTACTACATGCACAAATATTGCACACGCATTTATTAGCTTACAAGTAAACAAGAAACATAACATGAGATTGTGTGTGTGTTTGTAGTATTTCTCTTGATCTAAACATTTTTTTCTCTTTTGATGTATTTTGTTTGTTGTTGTATGAAAGCTATAATACTAAAAGGAAGAGAGTTCAATAAATTGAATTAGCTTAGTTAAAGGGATATCGTTGCGTTTTTAGTTTCATGTACTATTTAATTATGATTATTATTATTAGCTAAATTTTCTTTATATATTAATAAAATTATTTACATTTAGATTGTGTCGTCCGTTGGTATATCTGGTATATATAAAAAGGCTACCATTTCCAATAAAAGTTAATAAAAGTTTTGAGATGTTTAATAATCGAAAACAATATCAACCAAACCACTTCATAAGATCCATATATATATAAGGATGTATGTCCTAGGTAACTTCACGATTTTTATCTTTGAGTTCTGAAATCAAAAGTTAAATCAGGAGATCTACGTAGTCAATTGAGATCATCTCTTTGAGAAATCAGGCGGTCACTTCTCTCGTGAAAGTGCAAGGCCACGACTCTGTTAATGGCCAAAACACATATTTCTTTAAAGCCCTTAAGATACATATGTCTGTATGAAAATTTTGGCGCAATGTCATTGGGTTTTCCTCAACACTGTATTCTCATTTAATCCTTGAGTGAGGCGCACGAAATCGATTCTTCACATCACCAAGTGTCGCAAGAGCTTCAACTTGTCAAATACTTTTACAATTGCTTTTGTATCAACACTATAATGATTTGTTTATCAGTGTCGTCTGCTATACATTTGATTTTCTGTTCGCTGGGTTGAAATTTTTCAAGGATACACTTATTCATTGGCAGCCTTCAGACCCCACAATTGCAAAAATTAAATTTATTTTAATAGAGCAGAATGGGAAGCGAATAACAATTTTTCACATGTGGTTGTTGAGTGGTGGTTATGGAATTTTTTTTATAACAAGGAATCTGTATTTTCATTTATTTACTTTCTCTCTTTTTTTTGACAAATATTCAATTTGTTTCCATCTGATGGCAATCCAATGTTTCACTTAGAAACATTTTAAATAATGAATAGAATTTTGTTTTTTTTTGCAAACTTAATACATGTGATATGCGCTGTACACACATAAGTATGTACATACCTTTATAGATTTTTATAGAATTTGGCTGCAAAAATAAAAATAACTAGAGACACAGAATCGGAAATTTTGCTTTTCATTTTAAATTTATATTACCGTTTAATATCGATATAAAGAATCTAATTTTGTTATAAGAATTTTGTTTATATATTAAGTACACAGAAAAAAGTAAAAACAATATTCAATTAAAAAAACAAAGATTTAATTAATATATTAACAAGTTTTCAACCAATCACGGAAATTGTAGTATTAACTTATTCATTTTAATTGAAATTGTTTTGATTTTTTCAATTAAAAAAATATTACATTAAGTTAAAATTTAATTTTTTAAAGATCCAATTAAAATTTAATTGAAATATTTTTAAAGATTCAATTAAAAAATTAATCAAATAGTTTTAAAGATTCAATTATAATATTAATTGAAATACAGAAAAAATCTAATAGTATAATGATATTAAAAATAATGGTACATATACATACATACATATGTATGTACATGCATATGTATGTATGCAAAAACAATTCTGAAATAGAAATATTTGGCTATGTACAAAAAAACTAACTGATGTATTGTATCGATATTGAAGGTCGAATGATATATAAAAGCACAATGGCCGTATTCGGTGTTTGATAGTCTTGTGTAATTGTAAATGCAGAATATCGTAGCTTTTCTTTGAATTGTGTTTGTATATTTTTTGATTGGATTTTAAAGAATGTACACAGAGAGAACAGTGCCTAATAAATACCTCATAAAATAGAACAAAATTAATAAGATATCTCTATGGTTTTTTTTTTCAATAAGAAAATCTTATTAATTTCATAGAGAAATCCTTTTTGTAAAAATCAAAAATAAAGCTTGTAGTTTTTATTAGGTTATCTTATTGATTTTTTCAAAAAGGCTGCTAACAAGCAGCCTGAATTCGCACTGAAATTATTGTACAAACATGCATATAGAAGAATTAAAAAGATCATTAAAAACAAGTTGTCTCTATGTTTATTTAGAGATATGAAATAACAAGAAACCTAATAAAATCAAGAAGATTTCCTTATTAAAAAAATTAATGAGATGCTTTACACAAAAATCATATAGGAACCTAATGAAAACAATAAGGAATACTTTACTGAAAAAATTAATAAGGCAACCTAATTAAATCAATAAGGAAAACTTTTTTGAAAAAATCAATAAGGCAATCTAATGAAATCAATAAGAAATCCCTATAGTTTACAATTATTAAGAAAACCTAAATGAATCAAGAAGATTTTCTCTATGGATTGTTTTTTTTTGGTGCCAAAAATAACGGAAATTGAGTAAAAAGAGTTGTGAATAATAAGATTTCTTCTTGATTTTATGTGGTTTTCTTCTTGATAAAATTAATAAGATTTACCACATAAAAACAATAAGGAATCTCTACGTAAAAATCTTCGCTTCTTTCTGCTGGGATACCCCTTAGCCTAAAAACGTTTCATAGAGAAAATCTTCTTGATTCTATTAGGCAGTTTTTTCTTTGTGTATGTACTTTTTCAAAATCATATGGCATACTATAAAAAACTGCTTGATTTTCACACATAACAACAGAAGGTATAATTATTTACATGCAATTAATATGTAATAATTATTTACCATTTCATAGTATTCTGAGTTAAGCTCTGTTGATAACACTTTTTGGATTGAGAAGTAAAATCAATTAAAACAAACACATATTCAATTAAAATTTTAATCAAAAATATAATTTTTTCTAAAAAATCTTATACGCATAAGTTTCTATGATAATGCGTATCACAGTGGCCTCGTTTGCCAAGTAAATTATCTAACTTAATACACAAAGAAAAATTTCAACTTAAAATCTACTTAAACAAGTTTAGTCTAATATTTTTCGGCAATGATTTTGCTTCATATGTGTTTCATGTTAATTTAACATGATTTATAGTAATTGTCAAAGAAAATTTCTGCTTTTAAAATAATTTTATTTCACCTTGAATTTTTTGTAAATGAATTTGGAATAATAGTTTTCACTTTGATATTATTCAACAGGCAATGTTTATTTATATATTTTATTGTATCGACGTTGCCTTTGATATTGTAAGTTTTCATATTTTTTCAATATTTGATAGTTCTTAAATAAAACTCAAACTAAAACTGTGGTGAATTGACGTCTGAAGTTATTGATCAGCCTGTTGAGGGTAGATGCAGTGTATTGCCAATTGAAGAATCTGATCAACCAGTTGAAGACCTTGAAAGCAGCAGTGATATTTCAAAAATCTACAGGCAAATGAAGTAGTTCGACTATCAGAAAGAATTGCACATAAAACATAGCATTCTCACAATTTTTGCGCAATGCAATTTATTACTGGGGAACCAGCAAATGTTCAAGAGGCCATATCGTCAGAAAATTCAGCATAGTGGAAAATTGCAATGAAGAGTGAATACGATTCTCTAATCGCTAACAACAAATGGTTGTTGACAAAACTTCCAAAAGGAAAGAAAGCGACCAAATCCAAATAGGTTTTCCAAACAAAGCAAGCTGAAAATGGTTATCAACCTAAATTGAAAGCGAGATTGGTAGCAAAAGGTTTCTCACAGCGTCCAGGTATAGATTTTAATGAAACTTTTGCTCTAGTTGTAAGATACGAGTCAATTAGATTTTTATTGGCTTTGGCTATTAAATTCGATTAAAAAATACATCAAATTAATGTAGTAACCGCGTATTTAAACTGAACTTTAAATGAAGAAGTTTTCATGGAACAACCCGAAATGTTTAATGATGACTCTGGTAAAGTTTGTAAATTAAAGAAATCAATTTAGGGTCTCAAGGAATCTGGCAGAGTGTAGAACAAGACAATTAATAAAGTTTTCTTTGAAATGGGACTCGTGAGAAGTGAAGTAGATCACTGTGTTTACAGTATACGTTGCTTTGTATGTTGATGACGTTTTATTATTATTAAATGATCTGGAATGTATCAAATCACTGGGTAAAATATCATATTTTCTTGGTATGAAGATAACTCGTAAGAAAGATAGAATAAAAATTGATCAGTCCAAGTATATATCAGATGTTTTAGTTTGATTTGGTATGAATGATTGCAATTCGGTTTCAACACCTTCTAACTGAGTTTTTTGGCATTGCCACATGTCACGAATCTTTTTTTACACAGAAAAAAATTACAAAACAGCACTCGATAGATATTTAATTATTAAATCAAAATGACACCAAGTTCATTTGTTATACATAAGTATATCCTGCATTAAATATTTTGTATTCCCATAACTACAAATGTCTTTACAAAGACCTTGGGGTCACAAGCATGCTACTGTCTCTTATAATTTTTGATGGAAAATTGCTTTGACTTTGACATGTTATGAATATTGGGAATACGTTTGTGTGCTTTTGTAAACTATGTATTGTAATCGCTTACACGTAAAATACTCATTTCCATCTTAACAAAACTGAAAATTACTCCATATGTGAATTTAATATGAAAAAAATTAAAAAGATTAGCTGAGCTGATTTGTTTGCCGAAAGAGCTAAGAACACCCTTTGTGTCTATAGTGAATGACATTCAAGGAGGCATAGAATAATGAATATTAAAACATTTAACATTTTGTTAAAGCTATTTAAGGATTAACACAAGAGTCAGTTTTCTAATACAAGGAAATGTGTTTAAATTACAAAAAATACACCCCGCGTTATAAGACTTTGACTATGTAGCACCAGTGCTTGCCAGCTTGTCACTGCGTCAGTTAGTTACATACGAGTATCTCATAGTAATGTTAAATGTCAATTCTGTTAAGCAGCAGGAATATAATTCAACATCAGCTTCGTGGTGTTGTTCACTATTTTGAAATGTTTTTTTGGCTCATAGTGCATTTTATTTTTGTATAGAAGAGCATACCTCTTCCTCTAAGTACTTTCGAAGTTGTGTGTGTGTTATTTTTCTCCCTAACAGGCACTTCAGTTAAACATTCATCAACAGAGAATTATGTTTTGAACATGTTTCTAACATTAAAACGAAACACAGTTTATTTTTTTTGATTTTTTGCAAAGTGCGGGTGTCATATTATAATTATTTTTTCTTTGTCTTCCCGAAGTCTTCAAACACCAGACCAAAATTTAGAAATATACCAAGGGATGTTTTTGCTTTTGAATGTGTTTTTTTTGTAGTGATAATGTAAAACAGGGCTGCTAAAGACTTATTTGTTTCAGGAAACAAATTTTAAATCTTATACCCCCATGTTCATAAACTTACATATTCATAAAAAAATAAAATGAATTCAAAATCCAGTTTAAGAAAAAAATTTTATGAAAAATTTAAAAAAAAATACATTTCAAATTTATTTTAAATTTTATGAATATGGGGGATAATGTTTATCACATTAATAGATTCAGCTTTAAAATTTTTTAGAAATAAAAAGAAAGAAATTTTTATATACATATACAGCCCACGCTTCAGAGATAAAAACAGAAAAACAGGTGATCCCCAAAGTATTTATTTTTTAGTTGGCAGCACTGTTTTGTGTGACAATCGATGCCCTACGCTTCTGAGATAAATAAAAAAAACTCAAGAAGCTGCTTATTTCAGTTTGTTTGCTGCACTGTTTTGCTTGGTGATGCCTAAGGCCTTATTTTCATCCTCCAGTTATTCTTAAGGATCTACTCAGATATCTGGAATGTTGGGCGTCTTCTATTTTCTTCAGCTTAGACTTGATATGATTAGGTTCATAAGCCAAGAATCATACTTTACTTGTATTTTTGTACTTTATGATACTTACTATATGGTGACGGGACTTTCGCCACTTAAAAAGGAGCAACGAAAAATGTACCCAAACTGACAATTTTTTTGTTAATACATGTACTTATTTATTGTATATATAAATATATATATAATATTATTGTTAATAAGCTTGGACAAATGAAAATGAAATAAGATACAGACTTTTAGTAAAAAAAACTGTCATAAAAAATGTCCACGCTTCTTTTTCTACCAGAAATTATTAAGTTAAAAAGAAACTATATAAGAATTAATTTTGTTTCATCTTCAAAATAACATAAAAACTAATTTTTCCGAACTTTTTTCATCTCTGGTTAGATTGAATTGGCAGCCCTAAGCTCGAGTGGCTGCGTTGGGTTCATCAGCACCTCCCATTGTGATACTAGGTATTTAAGTTACTATCTTTTCTCATATATGATACGACTATGTGGCTTTTATCATTGTCGTGAATGATTATCAGTATGCTTTTATGCCTTTCAGACACACACTTGCATAAAATTGCATTTCAGATTGGTTATTGGTAGAGAATATCGATTTTCTTTCGAAAGTTACAAATACAAATTGAAGTGCTGGGCACTTTTATTATTTGCAATATTATTATTGCATTTCTTATTACAGTCCTAGTTATGGATTTAATTAATTTTTACGCATCAGTTCAGACCCTAGGAACCAATTTTCTTTTAGCAATATGTCTTCTAGGTTTCTGGTGGCCGCCCAATGTTTATGTTTGAAAATAATCTAGACTAATCAAAGATTTTATTCTTTTAAAGGACTTAAGTTGGTCCTGTGTGATTGATAAAATGAGAAAGAAGTAAATTGAAACAGCTTGTTTGTAGCACTAAGTCAAATTGTTTTAGTGGATTTAAGTAGTCTGTTTAAATGACGAAAAAATATCATAGAGCAACAACAAAAACTACTAGAAAACAAAAAAAAAAGGCGTCAACAGCGTCAAAATATGTTGTTAAAAAGAAGTTGTTAAAAATCTACCAAATTAAGATGAACACAGATGTGTCTCGAAATCCAATGTAAATTAAGAACTCACGACATTTCTGCCAATTAACTTTCATACACACAAACACACACACGCATACAAAATATGCATTAATTACCAGTGTTGCCAGTACATAAAAATGGTGAGTTTTAAGAAAAAAAAGGTAAAAGGTCTATAAATTATAAAAAATATCTATTAACATTTTGAAAATATTTTTTAACCGACTTCTGTATTTTTATGCTTGTTGCTTCATAACTCCATTATTATTTGGCTGATTTGAAGCATTCGTTTTTAGTCTGTGGCGCTCCCATTTCCAAATAAGTGGGCGGGAACATGCTAACTCAATTTTTTCTTTTTATTTCACATATTTTTACTTATCGGATTGTTACGATACTTAGCAGATACCCCGGATGCTAGTAATGATACATTCTCAATTTTAAAAAGATGGGCGGAGCCACACGTATTAAAGTTTAACATTATGTATTCCGTGCTTCTACTAAATCCATTATAACGAAAGTTGGAATACAAAATGAGCTCTAAAACGACACAATCTTGCATATAAAAAATGGGCGGAAACACGCCCATTAAATTTTTTTCTTTTAATTTCATGTACTTTTACCTGCGAGACTTAGCGCACAACCCGGGCGATGGCAATGACACAATCTCAAATATAAAAAATGAGGAGAGCCACGCCCATTACAATTTAGTATTATATTTAACCGATTATTACGAAACTAGACACACAGCCTGAGCTCTAAAAATTTCACAACCTTGCATATAAAGAGTGGGCGGGGCCTCGTCTTTTAAAGTTTACTAATACATTATATATACATCTACTTATCTGATCCCACGAAACTTGGAAAACAATGTGGGTTAATGAAATGGCATAATCTCGTGCTCAAGGAATTAAAGTGAAGTATTAGATTTTATGTACTTTTCCTTATATCATCCCATATGAAACCTCGCAAGCACTGTGGGTTGGTAGAATGGCATAATCCTAAAATTAAAAAAGTTGGCGTGGCCAAACCCATTAAAGTTTATTATTCAATTATATGCATGTACTTCTTTTTATCACGATTTATCCGATTGCATTTTTGCCTCGTCGATCTCTTCTTCTCTTAAAAAAAAAATATAATTTCACAAACAAATAAAAATGCTAAATTGGCAATTCTTGCCCTGTAGCAAATTAAGGGGTTGTTAAATGCAATGAGAATAAAAGCGAGGTGATTTCCAAGGAATGATGATTGACATCCATCGCATTTAAAACAATGTCTACGAATTTGTTTTAAATTTAATTGTAATGACAGACAATAAGACATGATGGAAAGAATTGAATTCAAAACACATGCTTAACGAAGACAACAACATCATAAAACTGACATGACACCGTCACCTGGTTATCGTGTTTTCCATATTCTTAAAAAAATATACATACATATACATATATATGTATATATAAAAATGTAAATGTAAGTATGTTTGTACATACAAATATAGTAGTAAGTGAAAATAAAATTTAAAATCAATATTTATGCAACCCAAACACTAGCGATTTACCTACACCATCAATAAAATAAATCAAATTAAGAAAAAACGTAAATAGCTGATGGATTTAAATTGCTTTCAAATAAAAATTCAATGAAACTAAAACCATCCCAACACGCTTTAAAACCTTAATAACAGCATATCATACAATCAAACAAACTCATATTATTGTTGGTTGGCAAAATAAAAATCCATTACACTTTGGGGGTCCACCAAACAGACAATTGGCATAAAGTGTTTTGTTCCTCTCTCGTGGCACCTAAAACATGATCGCTCGTTCGCTGGTATTACAACCAGCAACTAAATTTGCCAATAATGTTTTTATATGGAATCCAATAAACAATCTGACGCAATTCGCGTGCCCTTTAACCCCAGAAATCTAATGCTTAAATCCATTTAGTATTTTTGTTTGCATGTGTGAATGCATGAATGTGTTGGTGTGTGCTGGCATATGGCCGTACAAAAGTTTAGCTGTAAATCACAATTTCCTGTAACTGTTGTCGCCGTATTTTCAGTGGGCAATTTTGTGGTTGTCGTTTTTTGCTGTTGCTGCTGTTTGTTTGGTAATTTATTATGTTAAAGGATTTTTTATTTTTGTGAACCGTTTTCCGTTATATTCCACATTTATATTGGGGTGTATTTTTCATATTTTTTTTTGTGGATATCAGTTGGTTTTAAATATTGTCTATATTTTAAAGTATTCTATTAATTTTGGGTTACGTCGAGCAAGCAGTTCTTTGTGAATATCATTTTATTTACCCATGGATAGGTTTCGGCTTTGCTATACGTCAAATTTTTTTAATTAGCTGAACTTCACAGAAAGCTGTGAATTTACAGCTTGTTTTAAGAGAACCATTTGAACTGTTTTAAAAAGTAATATTAAATAAGGCCTCGTTTTCATTATCCGAAAACAAATGTTTGTAAAATATGTGAAAAGGACTGAGAAAAAAACAGAATTTTTGTAAGAATCTTCAGATGCCGTTTTGATACATATTAATCCATTCATTCGAGTTCTAACTTATGAAAAAGATTTGCATACAATGCTTCTATATTGAGTGGTGATACGTACTAAATTCCCCTCGTTTAGATGTTGTTTTTCGTATTAGAGACCTGCGTAAACAGTAAATGTAAATACGTCTCGTTTTTTAAATGCATTCTCGTGGCATGTATTATAATAAACCAGTAATAAATGCTGTCGAATTATAAGCGATGCACAATGGATGCATTGGCGTTCGTGTATATGAGTGTTAACAAGCGATGTCGCGAAGACGAATCAAAAGAAGTAGTGTTGTTGCGTGTATGCTTGTTATTTTGCATATTGTACATTTGAGTGTGTGTGTAAGATGTAGATGGTAAGCTGTTGTGTGTTTATGGGTGGTTTTTAGGGTTTCGTACACCAAAGGTGAAAAAAGGAACCCTATTGTTTTCGCTACGCTGTCCGTCTGTCCGTCACACGGTATTTTCTCAGGAACCGTAAGAGCTACGGACCTGAAATTTGGACAGAGTATGTAGAACCTTATGTGAAAAATCGCCAAATGAAAAAAAATCGCCAAAATTAAAAAAATCGCCAAATTTAAAAAAAAATCGACAAAATTTAAAATAAACGCCAAAAACCGAAAAAAGTCCTCAAAACGAAAAAAAAGTGCCAAAACTAAAAAAAATCGCCAAAACCAAAAAGAAAATCACCCATATGAAAAAACGCCAAAATTAAAAAAAATCGCCAAAATAAAAAAATCGCCAAAATAAAAAAACGCCAAAATAATAAAAATTGCCAAAATTAAAAAAACTTCAAAAACCAAAAAAAAATCGCCAAAACGTGAAAAAAGAGCCAAAACTCAGAAAGCTCCAATAAATTCAAAAAACTAAAAAAAACGCTTAAAACCGAAAAAACCCAAAAACGAAAAAATGCCAAAACTATAGTTTATATTGTTCGTATTGAATTACATATCTCGTGCCCGTACGGAACCCTTCGTGCGCGGGTCAAAGTCGCACTTCACTGAATTTTCCAAAGCAACAATGCACAAAACTAATGCCAATGCATGTGTGCATTTGTATGTGCGCAGAAAAATAAAAGATCATACACACAACGTGTGTGTATCTACATGCATGACGTTTGAATTCGCGCCCATGCGTAGAAAGAAGCAAGCATCACAAATTCTTCCGTCACGAAGCATTTCTTTTTTACTCCTATACCTCAATAGCTTAAACAGAAGCATTGCCAACAGTGCTTTTTAGCGTTTGATTTAAAACATTTCGCAGTAGTAAAGCATTTAAAAAAATCCTCATGTCTTAAAAGCTCTTGTAATTGCGGAACTTTATTGCGTATTGGTGAGAACTTGTCTCATCAGTTCTTGACAGCTGTGACAGAATATTTTATGGGGAAGACATAAACTAATATCATGTCTGCCGATCGCCCAGTACTGCGATCAACCTATTTTTTCTATTTTATTGTGAAAACATGACATGATTTTATTGTTTTACCTTCTGCTATTTGAAGATAGTGTTTAAGAATATTATTTTCAATGGTGTCCATAGCGCCAGCTTATTACCGATGAGGTTACTGTGCCTAGCAACCCAGATATGAGTGGAATCATTCTTAAGCAAAGCATGGCGAGAACATCCTTATATTTATATTTTATTTTTATTTTTTTATTATTATTTATTTATTATTTATTTTTTATTTATGAACTAAAATTTAAAAAAAATAAACTAAGATTAAGTAGAACAAAAAATAAGCAAATTAACTAACATGTGCATAATTTGTAAAGAATAAACGATAATGGTAAGTATGTTGTAAATTAGAGATGTTAAATTTGGGCTTTCATTACAAAACACGTTTTCAGCAAATTGAAATACGATGAATCAAAACAATTCACGTATTCCATTTGCATGAACGTTTCGTATATAAGGCAGAAATTTACATCAACTGGCACCACACACAGTGGACCAACACAGAAGAACGCTGATAATGAAGGTTTAGTGGCCTTCGAAAATTGCTGGCTGTTCCGTTAAACTATGTGTTGTCAGAATATTTACAACTAACTTTGATGTTATTTGTTCATTAATAATTATCACATGTAATTTGGCTTTAAAAAGCGATACGAACTTTAGGTCGTTCAAATAAATCATAAATATAGAAACAAATGAAGTTCGAAGAATAATAATTAAAAATTAATTCGAAATTAAGGATGTTTTAAGTGAACTTCGCATAAGAATGCTGCCTTTTGTTGCTGCAATTCTATTAATCGGCACATGCTAACTTCATGCCAGTTTGTGCTTATAAATATGGCCGGTAGAATGCTGATAAGGCACATTTTGAGTTTCGGTGTCGTATCAGCTCCTATATTTTCTTTTAACTCGGTATACTTTACGTATAGTTATGAGAAATATTTTTAAAAATAGTAATAGCCCATTTGGGCTAACTCCAAATTAAGCAATTTCGTGATTTAAGTCGAAATCAAGTTGAAATTAAGTAATTTTCCATATATTTTGACATTTTCCAAATTAAGTTATTTTACGTAATTTCGATGAAATTAACAAGAAATTACAATATACAACTCTGGTTTTATACTAAAACTACTTTTTTACAACTGTGAGAAACAAGAATTAAAAGAAATAAAAATTTTGACGTTCACTATTAAATTAAAAAAAGATTGAAATTTATTAAATTTATAAAGATATTCATTTCAGTTTTTTTCTCGTTGGAAAAATGGTAAAATGTAATTTTTTACAACAAACACAGCCAAAAAACTGAAAATTTTTTTTAATTTTTTCATTTCGTAATTTGAGCTTGAAATTACTTAATTTCGTTTCAGCCTGAATGGGCTATAACTCATATTCATATGCTTATCATTTTTTACAGCAATTTTTCATATTTTTGGGGTCTACTTGCTGCTGCAAGAAATATTGTTATTTTTCTATTATAGAATTAAAATTTCGCTTTGATAATAATTCAAAATATTGATTTTATTTCGACAACAAACTAATTATTTTACTCACGCTAGACGTTAATTTATTATGTTCACATTTAAATAGACTGCCCAACCGTTTAACCAATAAACATGACTATTTCCGTCTGTTGATTTTATAAACAAACAAACAAACAAAAAGTATTATTCATCTACACACACTTATTTAGTTCCATAAATAACAACATTGTTTTAACATGATTTAGCTTTTTCTAAAAATCTTCATTATGACATACATTCATGTATGAATGTAGAAAAAATAAACATATTTTTGCTAATTCTGCACTTCGCAAAACAAAACTACTAAAATAATAATATAAAAAAAATAAATTATCGTAGCAAAACATATTTTCATGTTCGAGTGCATTAATTTTTTCGTTTCCTCATAGACAGACAGTTAGTTAGATAATGTCTTTGTGACTACATGTCATGTCATTAATGTGTACATGACATATTTTTACATTAACAGACGCCGACACTGCTGCTACATATTATTGTTTTTGTGTAAGTAAGAGTTTATGTTCGCCAGTATGTGTAAATTTTTTCCGACCAAAAATGTTAGTGCGTAAGTTGAACATACGAACAGGAAGTACAACAATTGTTAACAAATTGATAAACATAAACATACGAATACTTCAATCTTTGAACTGCATGAAGGCCTATATTAACTGCGAGTATATATGTATGTTGGTTTCAAGCCTATATTATAATTTAAGCTTTCATCCCTGTAAATGGTGGAATATTTCGTATCTGAAAATTAGCAAAAACATTTAAACTTCGATATACACACATGAACACAGCAAACACACGCTCGTAGGTTTGATTGTATAAATGAATAAATAAAGCCAAACGGGAAGCACTGGCAACTGTAACCAAAGTAGATCTATTGTATCCCCTGCCTACTCTCCTGATGAATCTCAGAATTGCCGGTGGATGTAGAGTTGGCAGTTTCCAATCTGCCAATAGGTGATTGCCCAATTTGCTATATCTTCTGTGGCATAACGCTTCACAGTCCTTCAGGATATTATCTGGAGTTTCATCTTCGTAATCACAGAATCTGCACAGGCTGTTACTCTCAATGCCAAGTCTGTTGATGTTTTTTTTTCAGTCTACAATGGCCTGTGAGGAAGTCTGTAAGCAGTCTTCGATTGTTTTCACTCATGGACATGAAAGCTATGAAACGATTTTGGTTATGCGTTCCAATCATTTGCCTTTTTTGCCTCAATTCTGGAAGATTGAGCCAGAGGTGGCCCCTATTGCTCTTGATCTCCGTCGAAATATCTTTACGGATTTTTTCCAATCCGAGTCCACAAAACGGTTCTGGTCCGACCACGGGTGTAGTAGCCCCTCTTCTGGCCATTTTGTCTGCATTTGCATTTCTTAATACCCAGCAGAGTGTGAACTTATTCATGCTGCTTAGCTGATTTAGCTTAATGCCGGCATTCCCACGCTATCTTAGAGGTAAACTCGTATGAGCTGAGCACTTTGATGGTAACCTGACTATCCGAGCAAATGGCTATTTCTTTTCTTCGATAACCCCTATTAAGATTAAATTGTGCGCATCTCTCAATGGCATAAACTTCCGACTGAAAGATGGTAGGAGATGTTCCCAACGACTCGTGGTAGTTAGTCCTAGGTCCTACAACTCCCACACCAGAACTTGTCGGCGTTCTGTAACCATCAGTGTACCACTTGATGGTGCGAGTTCCAAAGGAATACCGGATTTCTATTTCTCTCCTCTCCATACCCTTCTTCTAGTTTCAAACCTCCTGTCAAAGTCATACACTTTATTCATCACGTCAGAAGGTTGCGCAAGTAGGGGAAATCCTCTTGGCAGGGATTATTGCTTCCATTGGCTAATTAGGCAATCCCTGACCGTGCTTTTCCTCACAATGCTGATTAGTTTATGCCTGGCAATAGCATTTATTACAATCGTCAGAGGTGTGAGTTCAATGAGGACTTCCATAGCCGAAGTAGGACACGTTCTCATAGCCCCTGTTATAGAAAGCAAGACATTTTAGCCTCTAATTTCTCTATAATCTCCACTGCCGATTTCGATCTATATTGGAGAAAATGTTCACAATATAGATTCCAACAAATTCTTAAATCTAAAATGACTTCTGACATTTTATCTGAATGGCCAGAATACACAAAACCTTCTGGTTACCAACTAGTAAGAACTAAAATTTTATCTATGTATGTATGTATTTTTCATACATGTACTTTAATATTTTAAATATTTTTCAGATCAATATTGATTTTGGCCTAAAATATAAAGACGCTAAAGATATGATTTCGAGGTGGAGTTTTTTCGAAGATAAAATTTTACATTTGCTGAAGACAAAACTTTGCAATGCTTTTGTATCTCAACAACTTCAAAATGTATCTGTTTGTTCTCATGGTAAGTAGAATAAAGTCATACTTGCATTTATATATGAGTGTATGTATGTAAGTATATATATGTAGGCATTAATGGTAAAACTAAATTTTCAGAATCAAAAACGCTTGGAATCCTTTGGTACCTTCATAATTTGTTTCCACCACAGCAAAAAGTTATAGTAGATGAAAATGGTAACAAAACAAGAAAAAAATTTTCTGTATCGGACTCACAGGAATCCTTTGCATCAATTGGCAGCACCCAAGAAGAAGTAGATATTAAACTAAATCTCCTTAAAATTCA
The DNA here is from genome assembly GCA_905220375.1 of Tachina fera. Lineage (NCBI taxonomy): Eukaryota > Metazoa > Arthropoda > Insecta > Diptera > Tachinidae > Tachina > Tachina fera. The sequence goes on from LR999964.1 coordinate 62,678,745, forward strand.
AAAAAATAATATTCAGCCCAGATTGCTAATTACTGGTAGCATTTTTAATATAAAAGACGTTTCTATTTATTTTGATAACATAAAGTATCCAATTTGTAAAGTTTTGACAGCTGTTGATATATTATTTAAACTATTTTTTGTTTTTAACTTACAGTTTCCCATAGAATCTGAAGTTTTTTTTAACTTTTTACAAATATTTTTTTATGATATTAAAACAGATAAAAAATATACAAAAATCTATGCGATTAAAAATGAGCTGCTAAACCTTGACACAAATTAATTAAGAGAAGGAAATATCATATGAAATATGGCTTACAAAAGCGATTACGAACTTTAGCCTGATTAAAATCATAAACATATAAACAAATGAAGTTCGAACAACAATAATTAAAGTTAATTTTTATTATTAATTATAACTTTAGATTTATATAAAAATATGTTTCCTGTTGTTTTTTATTAAATTTAAGTTTTCTCTTTTTTAATATGTATCATATGTTTATCACATATTTACCTACTTATTTACATACATATGCATAAAAATGTCAATAAAACTGAAAAAAGTAAATCAAATTTGAATTTCGTTTTCTTTTCAATTTTTGTAAAATTTGACAAAAAATCTTATTGATCCGAGTACTATAGTTATGGAAAATGTACTTAACTTGCAACAAAATTTTTGTTTGACTCAATAAATATTTTTTTCAAATGTTTAGAAATTTTCAACAAGAAAAGTTATTGGTTCAATAACAACCTTTTATCAATAGTGGTTCAAGTTTCAAAAATAAAACTTATCAAATTCTACCAAAATAACGATTTGAAAATTCTTCGCTTTTTTAACAAAAAATCTCTTTGGTTCAATAACTTATTTTTTTAACTAAATATTTAATAACTTTTTTGTAATTGTACTTATCAATCTCGAAAATATTTTTTTCACAGGAAATTTAAAAAAAAAATTGTTGAATACTGGCATTTTTGTTATTGAAACTGAAAAGTATTTTTTAGTGTGTAGCTGATTTAGCTTAATGCCGGCATTCCCACGCTATCTTAGAGGTAAACTCATATGAGCTGAACACTTTCATGGCAACTTGACTATCCAAGCAAATGGCTATTTCTTTTCTTTGATAACCCCTATCAAGATTAAATTGTGCGCGTCTCTCAATGGCATAAATTTCCGACTGGAAGATGGTAGGAGATTTTCTCAACGACTCGTGGTAGTTAGTCCTTGGTCCTACAACTCCCACACCAGAACTTGTCGGCGTTCTGGAACCATCAGTGTACCACTTGATGGTGCGAGTTCCAAAGGAATACCGTGTTTCTATTTATCTCCTCTCCATTTCCTTCTATTGGCCAGAACAGTTTCAAACCTCCTGTCAAAATCATACACTTTATTCAACACGTTAGAAGGTTGTGCAAGTAGGGGAAATCGTCTTGCCAGGGATTATTGCTTCCATTGGCTAATTAGGCAATCCCTGACCGTGCTTTTCCTTACAATGCTGATTAGTTTATGCCTGGCAATAGCATTTATTACAATCGTCAGAGGTGTGAGTTCAATGAGGACTTCCATAGCCGAAGTAGGACACGTTCTCATAGCCCCTGTTATAGAAAGCAAGACATTTTAGCCTCTAATTTCTCTATCTGATCTCTGGTTGTACTATCTATCTATCTATCTACCTATCTATCTATCTGATCTCTGGTCGTACCATGTTCAACCAGGCAAAAGCACCATAAGTGATGATAGGTCTCACTATCATGGTGTATATCCATCTCAAGATTTTGGGTGTGCAGGTACATGTTTTTCCTGCAACAGATCTACAAACCATTAGTTGTTTTGTTGCCGTGTCAACAGATGCCTCTAAATGATGTTTCCACAACAGTTAATTATTTTTCTCCTCAAAACAAGTAAATTTTTCTTATCATGAAGTATATGGTGTTACTCATACTAATGAAATCTTTTCTTAATTTGAGTATACTTTGCTTTTAATACAAGGAAAGGGCTTTAAATTTGAGTGGTAATTTTAACTTAAAGTAAGTAAAATATAATTGGAAAGAATCTAACAATTCCTATATTTAAGTAAGTTTTCTTAATATTAAGTTCAAAACTTTCCTACTTTAAGTTAATTTGTCATAATTTCTAGAACTTTTTTATTTCTTTTAAGAATAAACAACTGAAATTCAAGTAAATTTTTCTTAGCTGCAGTTTAAATTATATATTTTTACTACAAATTTCTTTCAAATGAGTGTACAACATATACTCAAAATAAAGAAACATTTATTAATAAAAATGAAGAAATTCTAAATTCTAGTACAAAACGTATACTTCAGTACCAATTGTTCTTCGTTAAAACTAAATAGAATTTATTCAATTAAAAAAATGCATGTCATATCGTCGGTTGGTTCCTGGTTTGATGTGTGAAACATTTAATAAAAATTAATTATTGATTAATTATATTCTTTCCAAATTTGTTATCAGTCTTCCGATATCTTGAATATATCAGGAGATATATAACTGCAATGTTGCGTCAAAATGTAGTCGGTAGCCTGCCGTGGTCTATGTGTTTAATGCCTTATAATTGAAATCGCATACACATAGATAGACATGTAATTTTAGAGTTTTTTCAATTTAACGATACATATTTTGAATAAAATGATGACTTACCTTAATAATAACAATCACACTAAACGTAATTTGGCTTAAAAAGCGATACGAACTTTATCCCGTTCAAATCATAAATATAGACACTAAAAGTTTTTTCATTTTTTCGCGTACACAAATATTTTAAATATGTACATACATACATATTTTCATATTTTATTTTTAAAAAATTCTCTTTTTTAATTTACATACATATTTATTATATTTTCTTGCTCATCAGCACTTAATGCTAGGAACACAACTGGGACGAACAACGAATTTTTCGGTGCGAACTTTCGTCATAAAAAATAAAACACATTTGTGCATATGAAAATGAACACAACACCGCCGTACAACGAAATTCGTCGTGCGTGACGAACTCTTAGATAGATTTATTTCTATATTGTACGCCGACGAACGACGAACAAACAAAATTGAGAGAAAATTCTCTCTCTCTCTCTCTCTCACAGTTTTTGTACACACAACAACCAACTTTATCAAATATGAGAGAAGAGTTCGGTGAGTAACTTCGTCGTTATTGTGCTTCACACCACGAATTTACGCAGCGAATGGTTATCGATGAATTCGTCGACGTGGACGAAAATCGTCGTTCGTCCCAATTGTGTTCCTAGCATAAATCAAATGTTACTGTGAGCATACAAGTATATTTATGTATGTATGTACGCACATGCTTATTTATGTAAGAAAATTGTATTATTTCAAGTTGCAAAGGATTCTCACGCCAAGTTAATTTCAATTTGATTCAAAGAAATTTCATGAACTAAAATTTAGTTCGCATTCAAATTAAATTTAGTTATTTTTTATAAAATATCAAAGAAATTTGAAAATATATTTAAGCAGTATAAAAATCAGTAGATCTTCTTTATTTTAAAGAAAATTTTTCTATAAACCAAGAACTCTGCATACTTATTTTAAGTTAATAGACAAAATTAAACTAGATTTAAGGAAATTTTTACTAAATTTTGTATTTATCATATACAATACTAATTTCATTACTACAAGATAAAAAATATCTTTAACGAGGTTTTCAATGCATTCATGAAAATTTATAATTATTTTGTACAATTATGAACTTGTTTTAAGTAAGGATAATTAACAAAAATTTTATAACATTTTTAAGTTTATAAGAATTTTATGTATACTTCCGAGAAGTACTATTTCTTTGTTTTAAGTTAATTTGAACTGAATTCAAGGAATTTTCATGAATTAAAACTCAGTTCATGTCTAACTAAAATTTAGTTTAAACTTTTTTCGAGTGCATTAGGTTCCACAAAAGTGGAAACAATACACCGCCCTGGGGGCATGCCCTGGTCGTCTTTACTGCAAGACATTACTCCTCAACTTGGGTTTTCGCAGTTCTACTCTCAAGCATGGTTCAAATTCATTTGGATATGGTTTCATCGTAAATTAAGATACATTTTCGATTCGATTTTCTGCCACTGCTTCAAATTAATATACAAGGGCAGTTTCATAATTCCATGACATTTTGTATTTCAATATTAGTAACTTTAAGTCCCACACGGATGTTGTTAACTATTATTTGTTGCTAGAACTTTGAGCTACAATCAAGCGTTGAAATATCTCAAAGGCGTAAAGGCTTTACCAACTAAATCTTTGTTAACTCTTCTCATTGAGAAAAAAAAACAGAAGTTTTACATTAGAAACCATTGTGTTCTAAATTTGTTCAGACACATACTGGTTTTTTTAATAAAGGATGAAGCAAGTATGGATCCCCTATGTTTGGAAATAAAAACTAGTTCACTACCTTAGCTCTTTCACGACCATAAGGAAACCACGATTATATATTAGTATCCAATGGTTTTATTTAGCTGATTTACATGCAAAATTAACAAAAATTTCAAAGAAATTATAAACTGCTTTTTAGATTTCATGGAATTTTGTGGAAAACATTTTTCGCAATAGACTTTAAGGTAAAGAAAATATTATTTAATTTAATTGAACTTTTATGAGTAACTTTACAAGAAAAATAACATTTACTTTATAATATAATGAACTAAATAAAAAGTTAAAAAAAACTAATTTTGGTACTCTGAAAAGAATTCATTTTGCCAGTGAAGCAGAGAAATACTATTATCGGCTTTTTGCATAGTGTGTGCTGGTAAGTTACTTTTTATAACAATTTCTGCCTTCGTTCAAAGTAGGTTTTGCTCTTTGCCTAGAATTAAAACTATTTATTAAATTTCGCGCCACAAACAACTTGTCCAAACTCAACATGCAAGTTGTCCATAATATCAAAGAACAATCGCAAATAGCATTTTAGTTTTGCGTTTTGACACCGCCATATATTTGTTATAGTGTGCGATCACTTCAGGACGAATTATGTTTACTTGGTGAGCTGATCCTGATTTTCTTCTCTACTAAGGTCGTTTGTGTTGGAGATATACGAGTAAAAATAGTTATCATGTGAACCGATTTTGCGTCTATTGGGCGAAAGATATTTCCTGAAAATTTACGGAATAAATGTAACCTCGTTGGATTGTTTTACACATGTTACTTTCCTAATATGTATGAGGTGTATAAGAGTCAGTTTTATCAACTATCCAACCTCAAACAGAATCTCAAAATTTCTTTAAATCTCATGCCATTAATACCATTACTTTTTACTTCCACAGATTTTACAATAAAGAAATGTGTAGCATTTATCTCTAGATAAACTAGGACCACCTGGTTAATGTTCCTTATGAGGAGCTGGAAAGTTATCCACTGGTATATTTTGACTAGTTTCTTGAACACAAAAGAACGCTGATGATGAAGGTTTAATGGCTTTCTAACTGTTCTGTTCAACTAACTTTAGTGTTATTTGTTCATTAATACAAAGTGATCCGAACTTTAGCCGGTTCAAACAATTAAGTGAAGTTTGAACAATAATAATTAAAATAAACTATTATTGAACTGAATTTTCGATTTCAACTACGTCTGCTGTTTGTAAAAAATCTGTATCTCCTTATTCTAGAAGAAATATATCTCCTCCAACAGTTTTATCTGCCAATGACACAGTTGCAATATCACATTGCAGCCTAAATTGAACTCTCTGCACCCTTTTCTAGACATACAAATTTGTTATTAAAAATTTCACTGCCTACATGTACAATAGAAAAGCAAAACTATATTTCCGCTTATGGACCATGGGGAAAATGTTTTCCATGAATTAAGCAAATGTTAATTTATATTTTCATTTTTCTATACTCACCACGTAATACTCGTATTTATTAACAAAAAAACTTGGTGAAATGCAACTTTCACCGCGATAAACCAAACAAAAACAAAAATACTTCACAGTGATAGAAAAAAAATGGCCTCTTTTTCAATTATTCAACAATAAATACAGTTTAAATTATTTGCCAACTTTTAACTATTATTTATGATAAATCATCACTGGGTTACGACGTCAAAATTAATATTAAGATTAAATTTGTTGCCGTAATTGCCAATTCAAATCAAAAATATTTCCTTTTGACGTGAAAGGGTTAGACAAACCCCTCAACTTTCCACCACAGACACTTCTTCATTGATCCAATTACACATCGATAAATTCGTAAAAAAGCACTTTGTCAAACGCTCGAACTTGTGTTTGTTGGGAAATTAAAATAAATAGCACGCATTTATTTTGTAAATTATATTATGACTCCGACTGTGACAGCACTGATTTCTAGTTTATTATTGCACTAATTTCAAAATTATAGTTTTTATCAATGCCTCCACTACCACTCCATTACGGAATTCTACGCATATCAGTGGATATTAGTGTAACATATGCATGTGATTATGAACAAATTTTTGTTTAGTGTTTGCCGCAATGTGCGGTACAGCAAAAAAGACGGCCGGAAACGGAAGAGTTATATTATGCTCAAACGTAGTCTCATTGCTTTAACGTGCACTGCCTACGAATATGAATGCCTGTATGTATGTGTGTATGATTATGTTATTGTCTGATACTTTTGCTACTGTTGTTGCTTTATAAGTAAATCCTGTTCAACGTTTCCAACACAATTGTCAAAAATATCACTTTTTGAAATTTACTTTCAATATTTCATTTATGACAGCTGTATTGACAGCAAAAATTTCCATAACTTAAGTCAAAATACGAAAATTATTTTTTATGTTCAGCATGTGAAAATTACAAACACTCAGGTAAAATACATATATACACATGTATGGTCCACATATTTTTAATTCATGAATGTATTGACACAATGGAACTGACACAAGACTTGTCACGTCACTTGATCGGTCCCCAAGTGATAGGGACCAGTCCAAGTTCTAACACTTCCTATGAAGAAGACCAGTCCAATTTTATGCGGGGATGGCTTAGGATGGGGTTAATTGTTACAAATGTAATTATAATTTATTTTTAAGCAGTTATAGATATATGCTATATCTGAGAATGGCAACAGCATAGATCATCCCAAAATAAAATTAGATTTAAAGAGTGCACTAAAAACTCCAAGAGCTGCTTGCATATGAAAAAACTACATCTCCTAAAAACTATCTGCAAAATCTCGATGTTACACTAGCATCTAATTACTCTTTGTGGCGCGCTGCGAAAAGAATTAAAACACCCGTTGAGTTTTTTTGTATTTTTATATTTAAAAGCAAAACGCTTTATTTACAAAAAGTTAAAAATAGTAATGAATAAAATTATATAATTCAAACTGACATATATTTCGAATAATTATAAAACAAATGTTAATTAATAAAAACTACTTGTGGTGTTTCGAATTCTTCGTTAGTTTTTTTTCTCGACTACGGACCGTTTAATATATTATCATTTAATATATTACACTGTGAAACAGTTTTGGGATTATTGTCTGGGGGGTGAGAAATTCCAAGTCAGGGTAATGGTACTAGGTCAGTATAGTAAAACCCTCAAAGGGTTTGGCGTTCGTATGTGTCAGTTTTTTTATGACCTTTTAAATTGTTTCCTTATCTTGATGTTTTTTCGCTTAGTTGTAACATTTTGGCAAAAACCTAGTTTAACATAACTCGAGAACCACTTGTGCGATTTTGATGAAACAAATTTAAAAAAATTAAGAATTACAATTTCTCTAATATGTTTCTTTACCGTTTTCCTATATGTACAACACTTTCGAAGTTAAAAATGAATGTATGAAGGGAAAGAAGTATTTTTTGCCTAAAAATTTAAATATATTTTTTTTTTAAATTCATAAAAAATCCAAAATGGAAAAAAGCGCCAAAACTAATTACTTTTGCGTAAAGTCACATAACTCATGAGCAAAAAAAGGCATAGATCATAAAAATCGATGCACGCGTTTCTCATTTATTCACAATTAGGTAAATGTATGAATTACAAAAATTTTGCAATATGCATGCCACTGATGGAAACTCAGAGAGCACAGCAGGTTACAAACGGCCAATATTATTCATGAGCCTCTAGTGCCGAAGGAGAAGATATTGCTCCCTCCACTGCATATTAAACTTGGAATTGTTAAGAATTTTATCAAAACTGTCGCCAAAAGAGATGAAGCTTTCTTGTGTTTAAAACTAATTTACCCGAGACTCAGCGAAAGTAAAATTAAAGAAGGTAAGTTATAATATCACATTCATTTCCCATGATTTTTCATCTTAACAAATTAATTTTTTCCAATCAGGCGTACTAAATGGTCCAGATATACGAAAGCTGAATAAAAGTGACGCATTCAACAATTATTTGATTGACGCTGAATTGAATGCATGGCAGGCAATCAAAGAAGTAATAGAAGGCTTGTTGGGAAAGCATCGTTCAACAAAAGCATCATCATCAACATCACAGTGATAATTATCACTGCGATGTTGCTCATTTATGTTGCTAGGACTCGAATTATCTGTAGGAGGTGTTGTGGCAGTAGGGTGAATAGGATTCAAGAAATAATCACCAAACAGGTCATTGTGAGTTCTACTTGGAAGATCATTGCATTATATCGACTACATGTAACACAAGAACTATTTTTTGCTTCAGTGCAATTCATTTCTTGTGTACACTTAACATATATTTGATAAGATTTGTGCACTAGTGGATTTTTATTTATTTCCATACATTCTAACCTAGAAGAATAAGGATCCTAAAAGTGTGAGAAAGTTGAGCAAGTCTTTAACTAAGAGATGATTACATAAATTTTTTAATTTTTTCTATGCTCGTTTTATTTAAATATAAGAAATCATATTCTCATAAATATAATTAATCATAAATTAGTTAATTCAATTAACTATTATCCTTGACAAGAAAATAAATAACATTTGAATATTTTACTCACTTTTTACCATGCTGCTTACTTCTGACTTACTCCTGACACCTGTCATAACTATAACTACATTAAATTAATTAAGTTCTACAAAGTCTAAGTTTACTCATATTTACGAATGTTTCTATTTATAGTGAAAGCAAATATACACCTTGGTATGATTATACAAACTAACATTATATTTAATTTACATTATTTAACAAACATGATAGACTTGGCTGCATTTGTGTAATTAAAACTCTTGTACTCGTATGTACTCGCAACATAACTTAAATATTTGTTTTCTCATAATGTGTATAAAGACTGTAGACAAAAAAAGGATCAAAGTTATGTTAATGTGTAAGTGATATTTGCTGGTATTTGTGTATGTGTATATGTAAATTTAACAAATGTTGAGTACTCGTATTTTTACAGAACAAACTCTAACCTGCCACAAAAAAAAATTAATATAGTATGTACTATATAAATGCTGTAAAATATTATTTGCTCTACAGGGTGGTTGTGTGTTGGCATTGGGCGTTGCGTATCATTTACAAAGCAAAAATTATGGTCAATAGAGGACGACGGACGGCAGTGAAAAAAAGCCAAGTTATTGAAATGAGAAAAGAAATGTTGATGGAAATTACTGTTTTTCAAGTTGACAACTCGAGATGAATGTAAACATTCATCGATGGCTGCATGTCATTTACAATTCGCTGTTGATGTTGGTGATGTTGGGTAAAAGAAACAAAATTAAATTGCACAAATAATAAATGACAAAATGAAATACATCAAAGTAATTAATATTTATTTAACTTTGATATACAGACATACTTATAGTAAGAAGTGAAAATATTTAATTACCTTGGTACATATGTATGTACTCGTCTTAAAATTATTATATCGTGCATTAACCGCCAAAAAAGCTTAAGCGACACAATTTTCAAGCTCATTATTTTATGAAAATCGACTATTCACGATGATGACTAATCGATTATCATCGAAAAACAAGGCTTAAAAATATATCGGTTAAGCTTCTTAGGTTAAAAGTCGATATGTGCATGTAGTTATTATTTAACCAAGGTAGCTTTCGTAGGCCAATACCACTGTAGCTGCGGTGGTTATAAAACAAAATAATAATAAAATTTATACAATTAAAAAGATTTCAAGGGCTCCAATAAAACAGTACCTGTACCAGGATTCAGTAACTTTCATTACGATAATCATATCGCCATAATAAATATATCTAAAATTTATCGACTTTGGTATTCAGTAACATATTTTAACGATATTAGCCGTCGGTTGGACAATAAAATAAATAAATCACAAGATCCAATTCATTGAGTTTTTCTTTATTATTCTTCATGCTTTTCACTTATTCTCACATTTTATATACAGAGATACCACATAATATTGAATTAAATGGTAAGTAAGAGAAAGCTAGAGACTATCGGAAAAAATAAATTACGTTATCGTTACCGCAAGCGAATAAATATGTCGATAAATATTATAATTTTCGGTTCGCAAAAAGTTGCCGAATCCAGGTAAAGTATTGTAGAAGTATAAAAATACCGAATCAATCAGCGGTAAAGCAACATTAATGAAGGTATTAAGATAGTTTTCTCTTAAAATGTTTTTATTTGGACTTATTTGGCTTGGACTGACTATACTACAAAATGGTACGACTTTTGAAAAAAAAAAATACAGCCATGATCTAATAAATTCCCTTTGCCCCCAATACCAGGGTTGTATGTTTTTGAAAGTCGTGCGATTCTGTAGGACAGTGATTATTATTTTTAGAGAAAAAACCATTATTCTATCCAAGGATAAGATTCATAAATATTATGGGAATTCTTCACCACCAATTTCCATGTTTAAAAAAGCTGTTTACTGAATCTCGTTATGACTGTGCAAGCACGGAAGATGCTGAACGTTCTGGACGACCTTTTGAGGTCTCTACACCCAAAATAATTGAAAAACTTCACGATATTGTGTAGACAAATTGGAAATTTAAAATGTGAGAAATGAAGGAAGCCATAGGCATTACACGTGCCTCAGTGCATTAAATTTTTAATGATCACTTTGGTGTGAGGAAATTGTTCCATAAAATGGGTGCCACGATTGATCAAATCGGCCACAAATGCAATTGTTTAACAACTTCGCAGGAATGTTTAGCGTTCTTCAACCACAATTTTGAAAAGTTAATTTTTAATTATTATTTTTCGAACTTCATTTGTTTCTATATTTATGATTTATTTGAACGGGCTTAAGTTCGTATCGCTTTTTTAAGCCAAATTTCATGTGATAATTATTAATGAACAAATAACATCAAAGTTAGTTGTAAATATTCTGACAACACATAGTTTAACGGAACAGCCAGCAATTTTCGAAGGCCACTAAACCTTCATTATCAGCGTTCTTCTGTGTTGGTCCACTGTGTGTGGTGCCAGTTGATGTAAATTTCTGCCTTATATACGAAACGTTCATGCAAATGGAATACGTGAATTGTTTTGATTCATCGTATTTCAATTTGCTGAAAACGTGTTTTGTAATGAAAGCCCAAATTTAACATCTGTAATTTACAACATACTTACCATTATCGTTTATTCTTTACAAATTATGCACATGTTAGTTAATTTGCTTATTTTTTGTTCTACTTAATCTTAGTTTAGTTTTTTTAAATTTTTGTTCATAAATATAAGAATGTTCTCGCCATGCTTTGCTTAAGAATGATTCCACTCATATCTGGGTTGCTAGGCACAGTAACCTCATCGGTAATAAGCTGGCGCTATGGACACCATTGAAAATAATATTCTTAAACACTATCTTCAAATAGCAGAAGGTAAAACAATAAAATCATGTCATGTTTTCACGATAAAATAGAAAAAATAGGTTGATTACAAGTTCTCGCTAATACGCAATAAAGTTCTGCACCAGACCAACTACAAGAGCTTTTAAGACATGAGGAATTTTTCAACTGCTTTACTACTGCGAAATGTTCTAAATCAAACGCTAAAAAGCACTGTTGGCAATGCTTCTGTTTAAGCTATTGAGGTATACGAGTAAAAAAGAAATGCTTCGTGACGAAAGAATTTGTGATGCTTGCTTCTTTCTACGCATGGGCGCGAATACAAAGGTCATGCATGTAGATACACACACGTTGTGTGTATGATCTTTTATTTTTCTGCGCACATAACTACAAATGCACACATGCATTGGCATTAGTTTTGTGCATTGTTGCTTTAAAAAATCACCCTTAAACACACCATCTACATCTTACACACACTCAAACGTACAATATGCAAAATAACAAGCATACACGCAACAACACTACTTCCTTTGATTTGTTTGTTATGAACAAGAAGTCTTCGCGACATCGCTTGTTAACACTCATATACACGAGCACCAATGTATCCATTGTGCTTCGCTTATAATACGATAGCATTTATTATTGGTTTATTATAATACATGCCACGAGAATGCATTTAAAAAACGAGACGTATTTACATTTCAAGACTGTTTACGCAGGTCTCTAATACGAAATACAACATCTAAACGAGGGGAATCTAGTACGTATCACCACTCAATATAGACGCATTGTATGCAAATCTTTCTCATAAGTGAGAACTCGAATGAATGGATTAATATGTATCAAAACGGCATCTGAAGATTCTTACCAAAATTCTGTTTTTTTCTCTATCTTTTTCACATATTTTACAAACATTTGTTTTCGGATAATGAAAACGAGGCCTTATTTAATATTACCCTTTAAAACAGTTCAAATGGTTCTCTTAAAACAAGCTGTAAATTCACAGCTTTCAGTGAAGTTCAGCTAATTAAAAAAATTGTACATATATCAAAACCGAAAACTATCCATGGGTAAATAAAATTATATTCACAAAGAACTGCTTGCTCAACGTAACCCAAAATTAAAAATTTTTCACAAATCTAATGATAATTTCACAAATCCAATGAAAATTTCATGAATATTGTGAAAGAATTTCATTGGAATTGCTTCCTTGATATTCTGGTTTCGTTAGAATATTTTAGTGGATTTATGACAACCATATTTTCTAGTTATTAAGAAACTCCTTTATAAATATAAGTTATTTCATTCTTTTCATGAAATTATTTTATTGTTTCAATGAAGTTATAGCAGTGCATTAATTACACTGTTAAATAAATTTGATGAAGTTTTCAATAAAATAATTTTAACGAGACTGGTTTCACTAATCCAACGAAGCGTGAGGTTGGTTGAATTTTAATGAATTTTTCATTAGATTAATGTCGAAATTCATAGAATTTCTGCCGAAAATTCTTTCAGTGTGGGTCTATAAAAGGAAGATTTAAAAAAAAAATCGAGTGCTTTTCGCAAAGAAAAATTTTCTTTTCCACCAGCACAGCACAAGGGTGCTCATTAGCGTAATCGTTAATTTTTTTTATTTCTTATATTTTCTCCCCAAAATCGGTTCTGTTTTATGTAAAAAAAATACAAAAAAAGTTAATGGTGATAAGTTGTGTTTTAAGGGGTGCATTTGCCCCTCAAAGTTAGCCTTCAAGCCCATTTTTCAACGCAATTTTTTTTATTTTTATTATTTTTTTGACTATATGTATGTATAATATCAGAAAAAAATTTTTTTATTATGTATGAAAGCAAACTTAAAATCTATATCGGAAAGTTCGTAATTAAAATGGATATGTGCAAACTAGACTTTCAGCAAATTTCTTATTATATGTGACCTTCTTCGAGAAAAGAGACCTACACACAGAAAAATTTCAACTTAAAATCTACTTAAACAAGGTTTCTCTAATATTTTTCGGCCATGATTTTGCTTCACATGTGTTTCATGTTAATTTAACATGATTTATAGTAATTGTCAAAGAAAACTTTTTTTAAATAACTTTATTTCACGTCGATTTAGCATTTAAGTACTGTTAAAATCGAAATGAAGAGTCATGTTGAATCAAAGTTATTTCAAGTTAGAACAACATAACTTCAGAAAAGTTTTTTAATGCCTTCCCCAGCCAAGATTTGAACTCGGAACTCATAGCGTGATAGTAAACGTGCTTACCTCTGCAGCCACAAAAACTTTTATTATTCTTAAGATACACACTAAATATGTACCATCTTGAATTAAATTGCAATTTAATATTATTTCATTTATCTTACAATTTATTTGAAAAGTTTTGGTTAAAAAAACTAAATGCTTTGACTTGAAAAGTTTTAGTTAAAAAAAAGAAATACAAAATACTTTGACAACATATAATTTCTTGTAAATTTATTGTGATTTTAATGAATTCGAATCAACCTTTCGAAATGGTGATTTTACATTGGTATTTTTTTCTGTGTGTAGTGTGTCAAAAAACGGAAACTTGGGAAAATCGATAAAAATTAGAAAACATTAAAATTATATTTTTTAAATTTATTTTTCTCACACCTTTCTCGGAGAAGGTCACATATAATCTATATTTAGTTAACATTATTTGCACTTTTCTTAGAGTGAAAGCATAAGCTTTGCGATCATTAACTATGTTAAGGTTACCAGAATAGCATGTCCATTCTAATAAACATCAAATTTTATTTTAAAAAAATCAATAATATAATTGCTTAATTCAATCAATCAATAATATAATTGCTTAATTCACAAAACCTCTTGTATCTCTGTATCGATGGTATTATCATATTAAATACAAGAGTGTAACATTTGTTGTATGAAATTTTCATATAAAAATTAAATACAGAGGGTGTTCACAATTAAAAGACAAAATATCCATTTGATTCTTATTTTAAGTCTTATTTTCCATATTTTGAAATCAAGCATGAATATGAGAAGAAAAATTAATTAATTAATAATTTTCCAGACTACAAACAAAACTTGCAACAAAAAAAAACCCTAAATGAAATGCCATTAGCATTCTGGTACAAATTTCTTCTGTTTTTTATGTACATAATAAATGATTGTATATATTATTTGCCTTTTCGTTTTGTTTTGATTAAAATCTATGAAAAATTAACGTCAACAAAAGAAAAGGTAGAACCTAAAAAAATAATTTACCCCAAGAATAAAATTAAATTCAAAGCTGACGCACTATTTTATGTAAAACAACCTAAAGAAAATGGAAATATTAAGAAATGAATGTCAAAACGTGTTCTATATTAATCAAATCATCCAGCGTTAAACTGACAGATTTTCCCTTCAACCAAACAGAACTAAAAAAATTACACCCACCCACCCCTTTTAGCGGAAAAAAAACGCTTAATAAAAAAAGTCAAGTAAATTTTAATCAAAATAAATTAAATATTTTCTTGGATGAAAAAAAAGAACTGCTTGCTGCTGCTGCTGCTAAATAATGATTATAATCTCATTAATAAAAATAAAATTATAAAAATGATATCATTGGGGCGGAGAAGCAACAAAATTAATACATTAAATTAAATTGAGAAATATGCAAGTAAGTAAAAAGTATACAATTGTTATTCACTGATAACAAAAATTAGTTTGTTCACAATCATTTCTAAATTAAACCACGACACGTGTGTTTAAGCAAATTTCAATTCAAATTCTCTGTCCTTCCCTGCTTGTTTTTCATTTTATCACAGGCAAAGTGATGATGGGAATTAGGGAGAAACGGAAAAACTAACTGTAATAATTTCAGTTAAGAACAGAAAATGTTGAAAATACAAATATAAATTATAATCAAATTGTATTTTAGATTGATAAAAAAAATATGATGACAATTATTGTTTTTACAGCCGAATGAGTGACGTTTGCACGTTCGCTTACTTTTTACTTGTTTGCGCTAGTGATCATTATCAACTGTAAAAACAGCAACAGTACAAGTAGCTATAGAGTAACCGCACGCGTAATGCATACACACTGTGCGCACAAGTTTATCTAATAAGGACATATAAAATAGAATGTAAGTGGTCTATATACAAAATACCGTTATGCATCTGATATAAAGCATGAATGCATATGAAAGTGAACATTATGGTTGACAAACGTGTATTCTAATAGCAATCCACGTTCGAATAGCAAATATTTGCTTAAACTAATCTGTCATTTAAAAGTCACACGCGTGAGAATTGTAAACAAGACGCTTGAAAAATCAAAACAATTTCATCATTACACACAAAAAACCCACCCTCTGCTTGGCACTACTTTGTTGCACAACTTTTAGCCTGAAACAAGCAAGTGTAGCCAAAACAAAAATTTAAAATACAACACCAAACAACCCTGCATGGAAAACACTTGTTTTACGTTTTCGTATTGGGTAAGTAAAAAAGTCATGTCCGTTAAAGCCATGGGAAAACAAATTGGGTTACATCATGGAGAAGAAAAAGTGATTAGCTCAAGTCTGTAAAAGTCCTTCAAACCTCCACATTGTACAACACAATGAAATCCAAAAGATGTGAAGAATATTGGCTTTGGCAAGGCACGACATAAAGTTGTTTGTTCTTGTACAGTGATTTGAAAATATTAGACTAGTGCTCGTAAGAAGAAGTAAGTTTATCATAGTAAAACTTAAGGAAATATTTAGGTTAGGTTACGAAGGGCGTTGCTATACCGCACCAACACTAGGGGACACAATAGGGTCCATTGTGATTCCCTTCTATTTCCCATTAAAAAAGTAATGTTTACCCCTAGCCAGAAGTGACCGAATTCACTGATGTCCTCTCGCTTATACTTCCTGATATCAGTAATGCTCTCACGGAAACGTCTGATCAGCTATCTAAAGGCCGGGGCACAATGAATCCGTCATACGTTAAACTTCAACTGACGGCTAAGTTTAAATACATGGTTTCTTATGAAGTCTGTTACATTCAGTACATGTCCGTAAACGCAAACTACAAAAATTTTTCAACTTTTAACTTTTTGCGAACGTTGAGTAGTTTGACAGATATTGGTTGGTTTTTTTGGTATGTGTTTGTGTTTTGTGGCAGCAAAAATAAAATTAAACAAAAAAAGATAAACGAAATAAATAAAAAAGTTGAATTTAATAAACAAAATGTAGAATCAACCTACAAATGCTTCCGTCAATAAAGTACTCATTGTGCCAACCTTCTCCGTGGCTGCGTTAATGTCAGTTAAAAAGGCGGAGGTTAACGTATGACGGATTCATTGTGCCCCGGCCTTAAGCCTATAACGTTGCGGCTTCTAGCAATCAAAGATACGAGTAGTATGTTCAATTGTTTTTGGACCCGCACATCCTACAAAAAACTGGGATGCCAGTTTCTCCATTGCTGGTTCTTGCTCTGACTTATCACGATTCGCATTGCCTTCCTATTTATGTCCGGTAGCAGTTTGGATCTTCTGAGTCAAATTTTGGCCACATACTCCTCGAGACTCTACAATCCTCTCTACCACCCCATGAACTGTTGGTGCTGATTTCTACCCAATTTCTGAGTCCTATATAGTAATGGTGTATCGCTAATATCAGCGATATGTCACACATTTCTTCATCTAATGCTGACCCTATTCTCGCCATCTCACCGGCAATTTCATTTTCCTGACTGACACTATATTTATCAATATCTTCTACAGTCACCAACAAGTTTCAATTCGACATTGTGTCTCTTCAAAGCATTTTATGCTGCCCGTCTGTCGACGCAGAAGGTTACCTTCTCACATTTCTGACCACCAGTTTCATAGCTCTGAGAGTCGCCAAGATCTCGGCCTGGAAAACAGCGACCTTATAGTCCGTAAACCCAGGGGTTACAAATTCTTGATCACTAAGACTGATCTCATTTAATATTGATGTGTGACTTGTTATTACTGTCCTCACCAAACCTATTTCTACGAGTCTAAGAAGACCTCCCACCACAAAGTTTCATGTAGAAAGTATATAACAAATGACGTCCAAAGCAGCCTGAGATATGCTTCTCATGTGATGCCCAGCGAGGCACACCTCTGAGCTTTAGACAGTAATCTCCGGTGGCTTTCCTTCCTCAATGCATCCCACCATAAAAAATAACCGGTATGACAACCGATGTGCAAATCCAATTTACTATCTTCAGTTGCAGACTCCAGTTCTTTCCTATGGAGTTCCTGCATTCGTAGTTGGCATTAAGCCCTTGTTTAGACTTTCCTGTGTGTTCTTTTTCCAAGAAATCCTGCTATCTAAGAAAACATCCAGGTATTTTGTTCCCTCAAGATAGTTTCAGCTCCATATCTCCCATCATGGGCAAAGATTTCTCCTATGTACCTCCTGGTTAAAAGGAATAGCTCTGCTTTTTCTGGATTCACTACTAGTTCTCCAGTGACTCTATAATAACTTCTATACTTATGTTGCTAAAGGCTCCCTCAATGTCTAAGAATACAGCCAGTGTGTTATGCTTGAGTTGCAGTCCTCTCTTTGTAGCAGCAACCATGCAATGAACCAGCCTATCAACAGACCTGCCCTTGCGATAGGTATGCAGACCGCCACTAGTGACGCGGGTATCAATTATGTTCCTTAGATGCAGATCAATCAGTCGTTATAATGTTTTAAAAAAAACGACTAGACTGTTTGGTCTGAAATCCTTCGGCTTTGAAATTCTTTGGCTTGCCTTACCCATTTCAAGCATGCTTATGATCCTAACCTCTCTCCAGACTTTAACTATATACCTTTTGGTTAAGCACATCTTGAAGATATCCACCAGACACAGTAGTACGCGCTCTGGGACATTCTGCAACATGGTCGGAAATATATCATCTGTGCACGGTAATCTATACGGTTCAAATGTATTTATTGCCCGTGTTGCTTTTTCCAAAGTCACTATGCCATCCACTGCTCCCTCTAATTCTAATTCCGACAAGTAATTAAAATTAACCTCTATATTTCCTCTTCTCTTACTTCCCTACAGCCAGGAAAGTGAGCGTCCATCAGAACAGAGAGTGTCTCAGAGCTGAATTCCGTGCATGAGTCATCCCATCTTTGAATATTCCCAGAAGCTCTAGGGTCTTTTGACAATATTTGTCGAAAGTTCGATAACTCATTTACGAAATCAATATTCTCACAGTATTTCTTACAAGAGACTCTTTTTGACCTTTTCAGGTCACCCTTGTACCTTTCATACAAGATTTTATGATTGTTCTTTAAACCTCCCTGAGAGTTTTGCCTTATTGAACAATCTTCTAACCAAGGACCACGAAAGCTGCTCTCTTTTACCCGGAAAAAGTAGTGGACAAGATTATTCAAAACATTCCTTTCAAGTGTCAGTGAAATATTGCACCTCCTCTTCCACTGCTCTTTGTGTGACCACAGCCTTTGGAGTGACCCTAGGGAAAGTTCAAGCATACTCCTGTAAGGATAAGCCTAACTGTCAGCATTTTAGGTACAACAATGATCGAAAACTTGAAACTGTTTGTAAAATTGTTAAAACAAAGCTGGTATGGAATTTCATAGCACTAGGGAAAAGGACATGCAAGACATTCCAAGTGTACTTTATTTTTAGAATTTCACTTCCACTTCGTATACATATGATAAGAGGGCAGCAAGAGCTATTAACTATTTTTAAGATAATGCAGTTAAACTTTCCCCTTATTTTCTCTCCAATTAAATAATGACAAACTTCGGATGAATGTTATTTTTAACCTTAGTTTGAAAACTTAGTTTCCAGCATAAATAATCTTCTTAATCTTCATCTCAGCCATAATTATTTTATTATTATTTTATTTTTATAATTTCATTTCATGTATAAAATATTATTAAAATGTGTTAAAATCATGTAGATATTGCCTTAGTTAAGCAAAAGAGTTCCAAGAAAATTTTAGTGGCACGAGATATAAGGATAATACTACTTACCATATATCCTTAAACTTAAAACTTATATTTCAGCTATAATTATAATCAGTAAGCAACAAAAATCTGTAATTATTTCTTAAATTACGTGGCTTATTTTTCCAGTGAAATGCATTGGAATTGGTAGAAGGACATGACCATTCCCAAATATCCTTGATTTAGAAAAACTTGATTTAAGAGGTAATTGCTTTCAAAATGTAGAGATAATTTAAAAATAATTTCATATTTATGCAATTGGAAACTCTGAAATATTGTTTCACCCATCGGTAAGAGGATAATTTTGTCGCCCATATTTCCTTTAATTTTGAGACTTAGTAACAGCGAAACTCATCGTCAAAATGCAACCAAATACTGACATTAGTATTACATACATATGTACTAGTGATGCATGAATATTCGTATTCCTATTCGAATTGTCGAATATTCGGCCATTTTCAGGCGAATACGAATGTTTTCTTATTCGCCAAATTATGTCGAATACGAATACGAATATTTTTATAAAGAAATTAAATAAATAAATGCATAAATCCTAAACTAAATTTCAATAAATGATTAAATATTTTAGTTTGTACAAATACATTAATTTTCTTATATAAATTTGCGCTTGTATCATTTTCAAATATTAATCAATGACGATCATTAAAATTTTGGGTACTTTTTATTAACTTTAAGGACGCCAACAAGAGTGTGAAGTCCTTTTTCATAACAATTTACTAATATTTCATATTGCATATAATATTCGTATTCGATAATATCGTTACAAATATTCGTATTCGTATTCGTGAATATCGTTTGAAATATTCGTATTCGTATTAGTGAATATCAAAAATTGACATTCGTTACATCACTAATATGTACATACAAATAAAATTTTAAAGAATTTTAATTTTGTAGGTACAAGGATATCACCATTTATGATTTATCATTATTTTAAATAAAAAATTCAATATAAGCAAGACCTGTGAGCGGAATTTATTGGAAATAAGTTTCCTGGCATCACCTCTTACGAGCGTACATTTTCATTTAAAGCGAATGATAAATTTAATTTGCCCTTTATAAAAAAGAAAAGAAAACGGTATTAATTTAACCAAAATTGCATGGCTCAACAAATACTACAAGAATAATACAACGAAAGTATAACGTTTAGCATTGCTCACCCGAACCCAATATTTTCTTTTTATGTCTGAATGACATTACTTACAACTTGCTTACCATTGTAGTCCTTTTAATGGCAGTAGCAGCCAGCAACAAAGTCTTTCAAAGTGGCCAACCAAAAAAGTAGTATAAAACAGTTACAATAACACAGATATTTTTCGAACACAAGTTAAAACAAACAGAAACAAAGCGAACGAGAATATACATATCAAAAGAACAACATCATAATTCTTAGAAGGCGTGCACACTTCCGTTCACTTTAAGTCCCCTTTTCAAAAGTCGAAAGACTACCTTTTTGTTGTTAAAATGTCCTTTGGGTATGTTTTCTTTTCTAACCAAACAAACAGAAGTTGTACAAGTCATATGCACATACACACAAACACAAACTCCTTCTAAATGGATGGGGGTATTTATGTATTGTTTCCATGGCCGAAATGTAAGCTAGAGATTGCACCAATTTTAGATGATGTCTTAAGCCTTAACACGTGTTTTAACATTGTTTTCCTTTTAAAATTGTTTTCATAATTCGAAATGTTAAAGCTGTAATGTATTCATGAGGATTTAAAAGCTTCGATTATTTTTCGAATGAGTTTTATCAGCGTCGTTAAAAAAGGGGAGATGTAGCAATAGTGTTTCAGAAATGCTGATTTAGGCAGTTCTTTTAAAAATTGGTTGATGGATTTTTTTTTACCAGTATGTCCTCAAACTTATTATAGTTATCCTATCAATATTTGCTAATCATAGAACTTTTCTAAACAATCTTTCTGATGCAAGACATTATGTTTGACTTGAAAAAAGCTTTATAAAAATGTTTTTACATGATACACAAAAACAGCTTCTGCCATATTGGGTTGTTCAAATAAATAGCACTTTAGCTCCCTAATAAGCGTTACAAAAATAAGAGTTCAAGTACTTGATATTTAAAGTTCATTTCAACAACTACGTATTTTATTAATCAATAAAAAACTGAAATTTTGCTGAAAAATTATAAAAACAAGTAAGAGTGCAATACTCAGCTGTGCCGAGTCTTATATACCCTTTACGAAGTAAATATGTATATACACATATATAGTATACAGATGCATACATAAGTAAATGAATAAATATTTGTTTTGTAAAAAAATTTATAGTTTTTTTTATAGTGCAATTTTTAGTAAGGGACCTTTCGATATTTTTCGACTAAAGAATTTGATTCAAATATATTATTTTCGATATTACCAATACTTGAATATTTTATACCCTTTACCAAAAAATGGTAAAAGCGTATATATAGGTTTGTCATTCCGTTTGTAATTTCTACAATATTAATAAGAGACACATAAAGTATATATATTCTGGATCCTTATGCATAGGGAAGACGAACAAGCGATTTCCGTCTGTCCGTCTGTCCGCCTGTCTGTACGTGAAATCGGTTTTCCCAAGCTCCCAGAAGAGCTAGAGACTTCGTTCTTGGACTGGTGTGTCAGAAATTTTCCGAAAAATTTTGCTATTGAAAATCAGCAAAATCGAGCAGACGGTTTCAGAGCTGGAAAACTGAAACTCTATTTTCCCATAGAAAATAACTACCGAAAACAAGTTTTTATTACTTTTTTATTAAATTAACTTATTTTATACTTCGGTATGATTAAAATTGGTATTTATAATCAAAAAAAAATTTTAAAAACTTAACAAATTAAAAAACGTTTCCAGGGTTGGAAAACTTTAACTTTTTTCCTAATAATTAAACATATTTCATGTTTTAGAAAGAAGGTTATTTTCTCAGGAACGGTAAAAGGTACGGGTCTGAAATTTGGACAGTGTCAGTTGGTCGCTACAACAACAAATATATAAAAGCTAAAAATTAAAGGGTGCTCCAAAATGAGTGACGAAAACTTTAAAAATCCCATGTAATATACATACAATTGTATTATGTGTGTTCATATGTATATTGACACTTGAAATTTGTAAAATTAGTGTATTTTTATATAGGCTACAACAATTAACACTAAAATGAACACAAACTAAAAAATCCGAAAATTATAAAATCGCCAAAAATTTAAAAAAATCGCCAAAAACAAAAAAAAATCGCCAAAATGAAAATAAACGCTAAAATTAAAAAAAAAGCCAAAACCCAAAATAAATCGCCAAAACAAAAAAAATGCTTATGTGAACAAAAATCGCCAAAGATTAAAAAAAAATCGCCTAAATGAAAAAAAATCGCCAAAATCTAAAAAAATCGCCAAAACGAAAATAAATCGCCAAAATTAAAAAAAAAACGCCATAAACCGAAATAAAATCGCCAAATCAAATAAAAATTGCCTATATGAAAAAAAATTGCCAAAAATTAAAAATATCGCTTAAATGAAAAAAAAAAAAATCGGCAAAATCAAAAAAATCGCCAAAACGAAAAAAAAATCGCCAAAAATTAAAAAAACGCCAAAAACCGAAAAAAAATCGCCAAAACGAGAAAAAAGTGTCAAAACCAAAAAAAAAAATCCCACAATGACAAAAATCCGCAAAAATCGCCAAAACAAAAATAATGCTTATATGAACAGAAATCGTCAAAAATTAAAAAAAATCGCCTAAATGAAAAAAATCGCCAAAATCCAAAAAATCGCCAAAACGAAAATAAGTCCCCAATTAAAAAAATAAAACGCCAAAAACCGGAAAAAATCGCCAAAACAAAAACAAATTGCCTATATGAAAAAAAATCGCCAAAAATTAAAAATATCGCTTAAATGAAAAAAAAAATCGGCAAAATCAAAAAAAAATCTGCCAAAACGAAAAAAAATCGCGAAAAATTAAAAAACGCCAAAAACCGAAAAAATCGCCAAAACGAGAAAAAAAAATTATAAAAAAGAAATAAAAACTCCAAAAAACGAAAAAATCACCAAAACAAAAAACAAATTGCCTATATGAAAAAAATCGCCAAAAAATAAAAAAATCGCCTAAATGAAAAAAATCGTCGAAATCAAAAAAATCGCCAAAACGAAAAAAAATCGCAAAAATTTAAAAAACGCCAAAAACCGAAAAAAAGCGCCAAAACCAAAAAAGAATATGCATATATGAAAAAAAATCGCCAAAATTTAAAAAGCTCCAAATTAAACGTAATGTAAAAATTTAAAAATTGCACTAAAAAAAGTATGAATTTTTTTACAAAATGAATATGTACCTACATATCTCTGTGCCTATGTCTGTATCTCTATACTACATAAACGCACTTTGGTAAAGGGTATATAAGATTCGGCACAGCCGAATATAGCACTCTTACTTGTTTATTCTACACTCTATATTTAAGAAATAAGTTACATTCACCTTTATTCCAGTTCTTAACATCGTTGCCATGTCAATACAATACCAAAAAATTGGGGCATGCTTACCAGCTCTCGAGATATTCAAAAACCGTGCTACTATTTAATAATCCTAACATAGTCTTAGTATTGTACCTCCATACCATGTAAAATAACTTGTTTTATATTTTCTCGTATTTAATATTCTTCGATGTTGCAGTTTAGTGTCTCAATAGAAACATCCCATTCCATTCATATTCCTAAAGAATCTTTACGATTTTGTTCAGCAGAAAGGAACGTTTGCAGGGAAATGAAATGGAAAATTTCCTTTAATTTATTGTAGTTATGACTGTTCTTTAGCGATAAATTTTATTTCTATCTCGAACTCGTTACAAACCATAAACGAAAGACCATTGATTTGAAATACAAATGTGCTGAGAGCATAATAAACAACATGGCACAAACCTGTGTTCATATATAAATGAAATATTTATATAAAAATTCAACACATATAAAAAAATCTTGAATAAAGATCTTTCTAAAACATGAAATATGCTTAACGGAAAAAAATAAAAATTTTTGTTTATTTTACCAAAAATTTTTTTTTCAATTTCCAACCATAGAACCATAACTTTGATTTTAAGTTGTCCAGGTCTGAAGCAATGATTTTTATTTTTCGAATTATTTATTCCAAACTATTTCTTGCTAAGACATAAAGTACATTTAAAATCCCGGGATTTCGGGATTCGGATTTTCCGTTTGGCATCCCTAATCATAACACAATTGTCTATAAAGTTAACAATTTTCTAATACGAGTATGAAATAAAAATTAAAAGAATTTTTTTCATCTATTTTTAAGTTCATTAATCACATTTGGTGTTAGAAAATTTATACTGTAAACCATAACTAAATATGAAAATTTGTTTTTGTTTTCAATATACATAAATATGTAAATTTTGTATATAATCTTAACCAACATGAACATATTTACATATCTATGGAGTTTTGGAAAACGAAACGCATTATTCGGTAAATATTTCTTACGTTTACGTCAAATCGACAACAAAAAGTTTACACCTTCCTTGTATCTAGGCGCACGGCAGTGCGCCAGGCCAAGTTCCGGCCAATGCACGCAGTGTGTATATTTACAGGAAACCATTCGAGCTGTTTTTACCCCCCTGATAAAATTTTTCCCCAAAGTCGTAAAATTCAAAAATTTAATTCATAATTAGAATAAATCTATGTTACCTCATATACGAAGGTTTCTGTGATATGGAGGTGTAAAAAGTTTTTATGACATACTCACTGACTACCGACCACTGACCACTGACACACTCATCAAATTGATGAAGCACTTCCGCTATAGCTAGAGATCTGAAATTTGGTACACAAGTAGATCTAGGTGAGCGATGAACTAGAAAAAACCCTAAAATTGTAACCAGGGGGGCGGGGCTACACCCATAAAAATTAAAATCTGCGCTAGGGAGCTGGATTTTGGTGCACAAGTAGAACTTTGTGAGTCATCACCTAGAAAAATCTGAAAACCTGAAAATTTTTACGCCCATAAAGCTCAGAATTAAAACACATATCTAAGGCGTTTAACACAAGTGATTTTATTAAAAATTTAACACACATGCTACAATAATACATGACTATACATTTTTGTTAAAAAAAGTGGGCGTTAACTCGCCCATACAGTTTAAACCTCCTATTTCATGTACTTCCGGTCAGCACATTTAAATGTACTATTTATGTAATTAATATTATCGGTTTTCAACGAAACTAAACAGGAAAGATAAACACTATCCAAAGCAAACATTGGATTTAAAAAAGTAAGCGGGAACACGCCCATAAGAACAGAAAGTATAAATTTGCGCTAGTGATCTGAAATTTGACAAACGAGTAGTTATAGATTAGCAAATTACTGGAAAAATCTAAAAACTAAAAAATTGTACCTAGGAGGGTGGAGCTGCGCCCATAAGGCTCAGAATTTAAAAAACAAATCTAAGGCGGTAAACTCAAGCGATTTTATTGAAATTTGGCATACATGTTGCAATAATACAAGGCTATAAATTTTCATTGAAAAAGTGGACGTCAATACGCCCATACAATTTAAGCCTCATATTTCATGTACTTCGGGTCAGGACATTTGAATATACTACATATACTTATTACTATTCATATTCAACGAAACTCGACAGGAAAGATAACTAACGACTACAGAAGGTGTTGAGATTGAAAAAGTGGGCGGTATCACTACGCTAGTTAGCTGAAAGTTGATAAACAATTAGGTCTAGATTTGCAACTAAGTAGAAAAATCTGAAAACCCGGAGATTTTTACCAGGGGGCGGGGCTATTCCAATAAACCCAACAATTAAAATAGCAAATTTAAAATACTTATCTCAAGCGATTTTATTGAAATTTGGCACAAATGTTGGAATAATGCAAAGTTATAAAGTTTCGTTGAAAAAAGTTGGTGTTAACACGCTCATACAATTTAAACCTCCTATTTCATGTACTTCGGATGAGCAGATTAAAATATACTATTTATTTAAATGTTAATATCCGTTTCCAACGAAACTTGACCTATATGATTGGCACTGGCAAAAAAATTACTTAAAAAAGGTGGGCGTATTACCGCCTATAAAAATTAAGTAACTTAATTGCGCTAGAGAGCTGAAATTTGATGCGCAAGTAGGTCAAGATGGGAAACCAAATAGAAAAATCTATAAACCCAAATATTTTAACCAAGAGCTCCAGGGCCCACGATAATTTTGTATTGAAGCTTTTAACTGAAACTTTAACTAAAAGCTATCATCTTAAAAAGGGTACGATGATGTTTTACCGCTGCTCATAACAAAATCTTGAGTTTAAAAAAGTGACGGAGACTGGAGGTAACGGCCATAACATTTCAAGCTAGAATTAGCACTACAGAGCTTAAATTCAATATGCAAATAAATCTAAGTCAGAGATCACCAAGAATGATTTAAAATCGTGGGAGTTTCAATTGGGGAGCATGGACACGCACTTTAAGCTCAAAATTAAGAATTAAAGTTTCTAGAAATTATATAACACCCTTACGATTACAAATATATATAATGCATACCAAATTGCAGTGATAGGTATTGTACCCAACACGAACTTGGTCAAAATATTTATCTCACTACTTTTGATGGCCGAAATTTTGGAAAGGAACTTGGCCTTTTTTCAGATTTATGTTTTTGTAAGGATTGTATTCTAATTCAATTGTAAGGAGCTGTCAGAAGTAATCAATTGTTACCGAAAAGTAGATAAGTGCTAATTTTTTTATAGCGTTGTGGAATCGACATTCAGTTAGTTATACACTGCAATTATGAATAAATTTCCGCAATAAATTTCTCCCTATTTTTTCCCTATTATTTGCTACTGTTTGAAATTATTCCCCGGGAAAAATTTCCCGTAGAATTTTATTCATAATTGCTCTCACAATATAGAGTAAGACGGAATAAATTTGTCAATCCTATGAAATTTCCAAATGTTATTTCCCTTCCAAAGCTCATATGATTCTTTTTGTTTTCAAAATAATTCTTAGTTGTATATTTTAGCAATTTTGATGAAAATAACCGTGAGAAAGTAGTTAAATTATTTTGCTATTTTTTTTTAATTTACAAGAAATATGTCACGAATATTTATTAATTTGTTAAAACTGCACTTATAAAATTGTATGGGACTTTTAAAAATACCACAATTATTATATATTATAAAAAATACCACAAAATCAATGAAATTTTTAACTTATAAATGACTTTTTCTATATAAAAAAATTGCAATGAAATCCCGAAAAAGAAATCCCGGAGTTGAATTTTAGAAATCCCGGGAATCGGGATTTGCCAAATCCGGAAAATCCCGGGATTTCGGGATTCGGGATTACCCGTTTGGCATCCCTAATAGAAATACACTCATCCGAATTTTAAATCATACCTTCAGGAGTTAATTTTAATAGAAATTGCTTGTGAAGTGCAATAGTGTTGCCAGTCGGGATAATTTTGTTAAGAAGTTGAAAAATATGAAATAAATAAAATATATATAAACTTTTAAATAAAATAGCGTTTTAAATGTCTAATATTTCTTTAAAAAATATATAGCAGCCTTTATAACATAGAGTCTACACCTAACATAATATGTAAGATGAGAGCGTCAAGTTCAATCGCAGAGAGGATTATGTTACGTGTAGAGTTCAAATAAGCGTTATCTCAATCTTGAAAGATTTTTCATGAGAGCGTTGTTATAAGAAATCCTATAACAACAATCTTATACGATGAACTGTCACAAAACACTCGTATTGGAAAATAAATTAGTGTGTATGTGTGAGGGTTTATTAAAATAAATGAAAAGCTATGCTTTGAATAAAATTTCTAGGATTTGATATGTTTAAATGTGTTTAATTGATTTATAAATTATAGTTTGTGTGAAAAAGTGAAAATATAATAAATAATTATACAAAAATAGTTAAAACATGTTAACTCGATGAAAAGTTGCATAAAATGAAATGTTATAAGAAAATTTCAATTACGTTGTCCTCTTGTATAAGATGAAGAGAAATATCGTCATTTTATTTTTGTTATACTGCCGACGTTTTCTCACATATTATGTCAGAGTTAATGGCAGTTGTAGACGCTATGTAAAGAATTTATAATATTGGTACTGGTCCACGACAATTGGGTAACAATCTCTATCTCATGCCAATTATTATGGGTGGAGAGTTTAATACAAATTTTGCAAACCCACAGCCGCAAGCTTCATCAAAATTTTTATTTGACGTTTTCCACTTGCATATGAGCAGCTCTCCACAAACCCTCACTAATAATAATTACCACTACTACAGATGCATTTTTCCATAGATTTTTAAATACAGTAGAGTCAAACATTTATGTATCTTATTTTAGTTACCATAAGCCAGTATTAAATATTTGTACTTAAGGCATTTACCACAGATGGGCACTTTGCAGTACTACTGATATTTCAATAAAAATAGTTTTTTAACCAGTAAATTTTTACTAATTACTAAAATTTTTTTCTGCAATTTTTATAAAGTGCCTAACTGATTTATTATATGATGAGGTGCATTGAATTTTCAGTAATAAAATTTCATAATGAAATTCTACCAAGTGGCAAAATTTTTTTCATACAAAAATTTAAAAATTTTAATGAAAAAAACTTTGCTACTTGCTACAATTGTGTTGTGAATACGGCCCTACAATTTTATTGGTAATGTAAATTAAATTTCACTATCAGTGGAAATTTAGTGAAGTTATTCAGTAATCAGTAAATTTACTGCTTACTGCAATTTTTAATGAAATACATACATATATACTGGAGTGTGCCCATTTACTAATGGAATAAGATAAATAAAGCAAACAAAAAACCAGCAAATTCCTATGTATTTACAATATTGAAAGTTTTGATACTTTTAATTGATTAATTAAAAAGAAAAACTAAAAGCATAAGTATTTCCAACCAAAAAAATAATTTCATTACTAGATGTTAACACATCTCCCCTGTGGTCGGACTCACATTGCTTTTTTTTTCATTTAATTACATTAAATATCTCTGATTATACTGAATATTTAAAGGAATTTCTGCATAAACTTTCGATGCACTAATAGCATATGTTGTATATTAATGTCGCACGTGACATCAGAATATGTGGTTTCTGAAAGCAATAATTGAGTCATTTGCAATCTCATAATTTCTGCTGCAATCTTTTTTTACACTTTACAATCTCGGAAAATTTTTGAAGAGCAAATGTTCTCAGAGCAGGGTTCGTGGGTTCGCTTCACACTTAAGAATATGGGCTGTTTGTAGCTATCACCGTCGAAATAAGTTGCTATATAATTTGTTATTGCAATTATAACATTTAAAGAATAAATAACAATTTTTTTTAAAACACGGCGAAGAATTTTTATGGCAAATTATGTCCCATAAAAATTCCAAGATTAAAAAAATTTAGGTACATTATTCAATTTCTAGAAACTAAATTTAAAATACATATTCTACAAAAAAATTTGCGGTCTAAATTAATATAATATTTAATAGTTGATCCAGCAACACACAGAGAAAAAATTCGACTACCACTAAGCTGATCTATTGTATTTCATTTAAACAACTCCAACAACTGATGTTGAATTGAGCAAATATTTTAGATTAAATATAAGATTAGGGTAATATATAATTGCTTTGTTTACATTATTTGTTAAGTTTAGTGAGTGTATCTAAGAATTCTCGTGTAGTTAATTCATGGGACTATATAAGGCTTCTAATTTGAGAGCGGCGAGCATGATACAACATTGTTCTTCCGGTTTTTATTAAAAGTGTATGATATATTGCCTGCTATAATTAAGCAAATGTAATTTTTGAAACACAATAACCTTCGTATTTTTCATG
The DNA here is from genome assembly GCA_905220375.1 of Tachina fera. Taxonomy (NCBI): domain Eukaryota; kingdom Metazoa; phylum Arthropoda; class Insecta; order Diptera; family Tachinidae; genus Tachina; species Tachina fera. The sequence goes on from LR999964.1 coordinate 62,709,266, forward strand.
CTCTCTCAGATTGTTAGCTGAATACACGTATTTCTGATGCTTTCGCATTTTTTGGACAAAAAAATTTAATTAAATATAAACCTAATTTTTTTATATTCGTATTCATTATATGGTGGATTGTAATAGATTAAATGTATAAATATCTTGGTAAAGATATTCAAAGTTTGTTATAAAATAGTAGCTATTGAAACTTAAGGCACTTATTAGATACACGAACTTTCAAAATGTTGTATATTCATAGACCTAAATATTGATCGGCGGAGAAGGAGGAAGACTAACTGAGTGAAACCTAAATACCAAGAGCCAAAAAGGGGTGTATTCAGCGAGTTTGCAACAAATTACTAGTACTTTTAAATCTACAGCAGAAAATCTGGCAAAAAGGAAAAAGTGCTTAATTTGAGATAAGCTGAGTTTAGGATAATATTTATATTCGAAAGTATCCCTGATCAAAATTTCAGTTGATTTGTTTGCTTATTAAGAAAGTTGTAGCACTATGACTTGCGACTTCTAATCTCATTTCGAATAATAGTTGAATTTAGGTTATACTTTGGTATATTTCAACTAATATGTATTATTTAGTGTGTAGTACAATGTTTGCTCAAAAGAAATAAAAGTTAACAATAATTTCCCAATTTAACTGTAAGAGAAATAAATTCTAAAAATCGACTTGAATGCTTAAAAGTGCCCTCCTGCAAAACAGTAAAATATGGCTTAAATACTTTTTCCTTATTGCCACAGAAATATCAACAAATATAGTTTTTTTCTTTCACATGATGATACAAATTTGTTCCACTCGAAAAGTTCTCACATTCCTTACAGAAACGAGGCTTGCTACAACACGGCATAATTATAAATATAAAAGAATTTTTGTTTTCAGAAAATATTAGATTAAATAAACTTAAAATACTTATTTCCAATATTAAATTTCACCGGCAGAAATCCTTTTTGAAGAGAACTAATAACTATTTACAAGCCAAAAAAGCAAAGTCTAGCAACTACAACTGAAATTATTTTACTTTTATTTGCAATTTATTTTGTCTAATCACAACACATCAATTCATTTCCATGACCAAATACGAGTAGCAAGCACTTACTAGTAACAACTTTTAATTTAACTACCTTTCCATGCCTAATTAAGAAACCCAAAATTTCCCAGTAAATCTCTAAAACGCCCAATAATTAAATTCAAAAAAGAAGACTTAATGTCAGTTTAACTGTGAAATGTAACAAAATGTAAAAATGTAATAAAATGCAATAAAGTCTAAAAACGTGTCAAAGTCACAGCTTAAACAGGCAAACAAAGTCATGAGAAATATTAAAACAAACAAGCAAATCGACGTATGGTAATGCCCAACAGTGGTGGTGATTCAGACTTATGTAAAGGGTTTTCCAATGCGAGCAACTCGTTATGAAAATTTAAGATAAAGGTAAGACTGCACTGGACAATGCGACATTACAACAGAGCTATGAAAGGTTTTTTATATCGCTTTTAGAACTGCAGAGCAGTGATGCCAATTTAGCCATTTTCTGGCTAAATTTAGCCATTTTTTATCCCATTTAGCCGGAAAAAAAGCGAGTGTAGCTATTAGCTATTTTTTTTTGCCATTTTTATTTTAATTTACCTATTTCTTGGCTATTTTTCCAAACATGAAATTTGTTTGTAATTTTTCATAAAAAATTTAAAATCGCAACAAAGGAAACAAAAACACAATAGAGTAATATGTTATTGTTTTCGCATTAAAATCAATAAATCCCCGTTCAAATTTGCAATTTGTGTTGCAGCAACTTCTTTTTTTTTGTGCGAAAAAGATATAAAGAGGAATACAAAATTAATGTTTATATTTCTATTTCAATACTCTCCCACATATACAAGAATTGCTCCAACAAAAATTGCAAATCTAAAAGAGCTTATATGAAAGAGGGCTAAATGGGTAACAATAAGATTACAATTGTTGCAATTTTGTTGTATGATGAATTAATGAATAGAAGGCGTGCTGCAAATATTACAATTTTACACTCAATGCCATTTTTTACTTCAATTTATTCTTTTTGTTTACTTTTAAAAAGTTACCGACTTGCTTTAACAAATAATTTATGAAATACCTTCTTGTTCTGGCTTAAAGTTCATGATTTTTGCATTCGATGGCGTTTAGCCATTTTTTAGCTAGTTTTTAGCAACTTTTTAGCCTTTTTTTTTGTCTACATTTAGCCATTTTTGGTGAAGGAATTCTGGCATCACTTCTGCAGAGATACTTCACTTCAGTACAACACTTTTACATAAAATATTTAGAAATATGAAATAAGATCTGCTTCAACTACCAACACCTGATGGATCTTTTGAAACATGGATCAATACTTAACTCAATCTGTGCGTAACTTTAATAAAAAGAAGCAGAAGAGAGGTTTAAATTAAATAAATTACTGTGTTGTCTGGTTTATGCTCATGGACAAAAACAATACAAAAACAAATTGATTAATCCTTCTCAATATTTTTGTTTTGTTTTCGTTTCACCCACTTTAAAGAAAGAAACAAAGCAAAATCAATTATTTTGTTTCGTTTATTTTCGTACTCTGATTTTATGTACAACAAAAAATCAAAGCAAAAATTAATTAACAACTGAAATCACCTAATAGCTGCTGTATCGCGCAATAAATATTTTAGCTATAAGAATAAACACAGAAGATTGTTAAGCACACTTTTCGATTTTGATTATTTTTGTTACAAAAATCACGTCCTAACTCCTACATCGCGCAATAAATAGCATATCTATAAAAGTCAACACAGAAAATTTGAATACAAGCACAAGAAATTTTTACAAAACGAGAGGTTATTCTATAGTTTCGATACAGAAAGTTAGTAAACAGCCGTAAGTTATTTCTATTTAAATCTTTGATACCAAAAAGGTTACAATAGCATGTTGCCAAATCTCATTCCCATATAATTAAACCAAACCTTATTTGCTGTCAAAATATCATTCTTCCTAACGATAACTATCTCCTACCAATACGAATCAACAGTCCTTCAGCAAAAGAAGTTGTAAGTATTAGTAAGGGTTTAAGAAACCACAAGGTGTCAGGATCCAATCATGTTGCGCCAGAAATACTGAAAGCAGATCCCAATATAAGTGCGCTATTAATCCTGCCTATAATTGAAGAGTTTTAGAGAACGAATTAGCTGCCTAATCATCTAAAAGAGGAAACATTGTCCAAATATCTAAAAAGGAAGGGTGTAGGGAAATTGTACTTCTAGGCATGGTGAATAGCTCACATTATCACAGCCCTACTCACATCTGCGTTAGAGCGCTAGCTTGAACATTTTGGTTTTCGACCAGGTAAAATTTGTATTAATCAGGTAAAACTTAATGATTTTTCAGAATAGTGTGTGGACTGGATATATCCCCTATATTTGGGATAAAAAATCATTTTGCAAGCCGACTCAAAATACCATTTGGAAAGCACTTGAATGCAAAAGAACCTCTTCAAAAATTTCTAAATATTTATTTTATTTAACATAATAAATATTTGTTACATCAACAAGTCACTTTATACACAAGAAAACTGACAATTTCCTTTGTTGCTTTCAATTTGATTATATTTTTTCTTGTGCAGCCCGTGCTCATTTTCCTAAATAAAACCAGGTGTTTGAAGAAGTGGCTTCCTCGAAATCCTACCACTTTCACTCATTAATAGACCTTTTCAGAGGAATATAAATACTGAATACAAAGCGCTCTTAGCTTACACTAATGATTACCCATTTTTGGTATTTTATGGTAGGATTATAAAACACAGATTTGACTTGTCTCTTATGCAAAACCCTTTAAATGCCTGCCAACTTAACGTTGATAATGTACTGGCTATCCAGTTATATACACATGTATAATCAATCCAAAGTAGTACAAATAAAGAACGACGTTCTATATTTACGCACTTTGAAAAAGTTAAATTTGATGATGACAATGACGAGTGATATTTGGAATTAATATTTTCATTCAAGCTCGCACTGCTTTTGCTTCCCCACAAGGTTGACTCTGGCTATTTATGCTGCAGGATTGCAACTGCCAAAGAGACATTCGTACTTTTCATATGTATTCGTTACAGGCAGCATAAAGTATCGCACAATCATAGTTCGTAACCACTGGGGGTTGATTGTTTATTTGATTAGTACTTACTTACGAGTATTTTTATGATGTTAGTTTAAGGATTTTGAAATAAGCAAACAGCCTCGCAACAGCTACGTACATATGTATTTGGAGTGAAGAACTGTTCGTATAAAATATGGAAGTATCAGAAACAGTAGGAATAATTTAATTTTTAAGCCTCAACTGTTGCAGTTTGTTTTCCATTATCTGTTAAGCAGTTAGTGTTTTTAGAAATACAATACATTTAATTTAACACATTTCTCTCTGTGCGCATGGGATTTTGAAGCATGAACATCATACGGGAAGCATTTTGCTACAGGGTGTCTAATGAATTTTGCAACATAAAGAAACTCAAATAACTTTTTTATCTATATCTATATATATAAAATTCTCGTGTCACGGTGTTTGTAATTGCACCCATCCGAAACTGTTTGCCCATTTTTCATAAAATTTTTTAATTGTTTTTGGTACATCTGAGAATAGGTCGTAATATATTTTTGATGCCCCCAGTTGAGTTTTTGCTCGCCCATACGAATGAAATATCTTATATCTTGAAAGCTATAGGACTCAGAGTATTCAAGTTTCGCGTGGACTGATCTCTACCGACTTCAGCAGTTACTAACCCGACTGTAACATCAGACCGCACTCCTTCGTTGTGTAGCAGAATCATCGGCCAAGTAAAATAACCAATAAAATTACTACTAAGCACAGCTTCTAAAATAATGTAAAATTTAATACGCCTCATTTAAAACTAGAGGCGCTGCTGCAACACTGCGTTAATAAAAACGTGCAAAAACAGAGTTGTAAAAGAATGAAGCTTTCCTCCATCTCTTCCTTCAGTACTTGTGCTCTCTAGCACTATCCCTTTTCTAAAGAAGGTAACACTTAGTAATAGTAGTAGGCATTCATTGCCTGAGAGTTACTTCTCTTAAAAAATAAAAATTAAAAAATTCAAGATATTAATAGAGTACGACTGAGGGTAGGGCTACCCCAATACAAAGTAATTAATAATAATCTTATATCTTGTAATTTTAACAATCTGTTCTCGTTCACAGCACTCCCTGCCACTACCACTCATGAATTATTATTTTATACCTTGGAAATTCCTTAGAAATGTAACAGTCACTGGAGATTGTTTTCTAAACATGCTGCAGTAAGTTCTTTTTCCTGAAGTTATAATTAAATATAAAGTGCAAGAGATAATGTGCCACATCAATGCGGCCTTAGACTTGCCAAATACACCATCTACTGTATGAAAACACTACATCAAATTCTAGGAAAGACTTAAGTAAAACAGATCGAAACCATTACAAGGCCATTTTCGACAGCCTCATACATTCAAAAGTGTTTGTAATCGTTGCAAAACTAATACGACTTTGAAGGATGGCCTTGACTGACATATGACCCTCGCTTAAAATAGAAAAGAACCAATCTGAGTCAATTAGTACCAATCGAGGTTTCAGACAAGGAGACAGGCAATCGTCTGAACGTCTTACTATTCTGCTAGAAAAGAAAAAAATTTTATGCGAAAAATTAAAAAGTCGAGAACGAATCTGCCAAAGTGGGTTTGAAAGTAAATGATGATAAAATCAAGTTGATGGTATCAACACATAAGACGTCCAGTAGACACGGGTAGACAGTGGAAGTTGAAAACACCAACTTTGAGGTAGTCAACGATTTTATCTAACTTAGTACAAACAACATCACTTTTCAGGTAAAAACAAGAAAATACTCGCTAATAGATGCTACTTTGGAATAAGTAGACATTTTAAAAACAAAGCCAACTCTAAACAGACAAACATAACTCTTTACAAGATCAACCAAACAAGACAGTACATGGAGTATTAGAAAGACAAATTCTTAGTGAAACATATGAACCAATCTGAGTTAACCGGGAATATCAGTGTCGTATAAACTGTGAGCTGTATGACATTGCCGACATTGACATCGGTAATAGTATTAAATCACAACGATTACGTTGGCTAGATCATGTTGTGGAAATAAATGAAGATGCTTCAGCTATAAAGTCATTTGATTACGAACCTGTTGACGATTCACGCAGAGGGGTAGGTCCAAAATTCCGATGGAAACATCAAGAAATTGAAGTAGAAGGGTAGAAGGTCAAGGCAATTGGCAATCTATTCTATGTTCGGCTACAAAAACAAACTTTCTGTATTTCTAAATGGCTATCCTTTCAGTTCCTTGTGGTTTCAATATGATGGGGCAAGTTCACTTATAGCCATGCCCATTACGGCAGAGCTACACCAAAAACTTCCAAGTAAAATTATTTCAAGAATATTATGGTGGCCTCCCTAGTCGACAATTGTAGTGATTTCGACATCAACTGTCATGAACAACTTGTTGTTAAGACACCACACACCGCAGCAAAAATTAACCGAGACTGTAAGCAGGTTTGTAAGGAAGAGGGAGCTGCTTTTGCTTACCAACATGCTTCCGGATTACATGATTTTTATATTGGATATCCCACTTGGTAGGTGTCAAGCAATCAGCTTATTTTTAACCATGGTAAATGCATAAATATGTAGATGCATTTTTTATGGTCATTCCTTAGATTTATGATGTAAGCTGAATACACTTTTTTTAAATGTATGGGACCCTCACTAGCCTACATTATTGAATCCTAGTAGTCGAGAGAGGATGCAGTTCACTGGACATGAGGTGCCCAAATGTATAGATATAGTCCGTACAAATGTTTTGGCTTCCATTGGTAACATCCACGGATACGTTTCTGCAAGGCTCAATTGAAAGTTATGATATTCTTTACTGATTTCCCGGTACCAAATTAATTTTTGCTGGGACGCATTTTTCAGCGTGGATCCAATTTAAAACCAATTGCTTTTACCATGATATTTGTTACCTTATAGCAAAAATATTGCCTTAGGAATTTTAATAAAGTTCGGCAATTGTTCGAATTGTTTCTTGGGAATAATTGCTTCAAGATTTTATAAGCGCATAAACACAAAAAAAATTTTTGAAATTGGCAATTTTCGGACACTGCTGAGTGTAATACAAAATAATTGGCTCTTAGCATATTCTGAATAGATTGTTTTTAGCGCTATGTGGTTTAAAAGTGCATGTGTTAAACAAAGTTTTTCACAAAATTGAAAATAGTGAAGATACTTTTTCTTAAAAAAAAGTGCCTTTTCCAGAAAAATTTTAAAACTTTGAATTCTTTGCCTTTTCCCGTTTTCACGACTGCAGATATTAATAAGTTTTTTAATAATTTTTATTTAAAATTTGATCAGAAATTTAATGCTGTCTTTTAATTTAAAATCCAATAATTGACTAAAAAGTTGTAGGTGAAATACTAAAAAACGTCAAGGCAAAAAAAAAATCTTTGTTGTTAAAAGTCAAATATCTTCTAAGTTATGAGAGATACAAAAAGACATTTGAGGACATTATTTATTAAAAATGTTAAGCTTAGATCAAAACGCTTTACCTCATAAAAGTTGGATAATTTTTCTAAAAGTTACAAGCCTCAGAATTTTTTTTTGAGTCCCATGTTGTCAACTTAGGCCCACTGTAACTCCTGTCCAGCTTAAGCCAGACGGCTTAGTTTGAGTCCTCCTCTATGGATGTTCGAAGTTTCATATAAAGCCAATCAGTAGTTTAGAAGTTCCAGATTTATTACCATTTATTTTGCAAAAGTCCCCACTGTGCGATGTCTAATTTGCTTGTATAGCAGCAATTATTTCTTCTGCCTTAACTGTGGGATGGCTGTTGTTAGGCCTTCTAAAAACTATGCCATGCTCGTTATTTTCACCTTGCTGGTAGCCATTCCTATAAAACTTCGAAGAAACTCAATTATAACAGGATTTTTTAACTCAAGTACGTGATAGCAGTGCACAATCCAAATAAGAGTTTCACTATCCCAAGTTAGCATTTTTACTAAATTTGGTAACAATCGAAATTTAAAAAAAATAACCGATAACTCAGTAAAAAAAATAGTTATTTTATTTCATTGCGGTAACGCATTTCAGTAGCCACTTAAACTTTTTTATGTACTTGAGAGTTTTGGTATTCCAGATCCAGTGTATACACATTTCTAGACGCTGAGACTTTACTTATAACTAAGAATTATAAATTAAATCTGTAAAGAAAAATATACTGTTGACACATTCTTGAGCGTACTAGGCGCATTACAATTGCCTCTAACTGAAAATGAATTGCAATCATCCAAATTTTAAACGATTCCTCTGTACGAATTCTTAAAATACACATGATTGTACTAAACAAAAGTTCTTGCCCATAAATTAATATGGATAACAGGTCTGACTGAGTATAGAGTCTATACTATAGACTCACCATTTTACGCAATGGTGGTAAAAAGGCAAAAAAAAGTGCGACAGAGTCATTATTGTTGCTTAACAAACAAAACAATGAAACAACAATAAATTGACGTTAAAATAAACAATTCGGTGTGGGAATTTTTATTCGATATAAGTTTCATTAGGAAACAGCTAAAACCACCCAAAAAAAGAAAACAAACAAATAACAAAACAATTTCATGTGTAATAAAATCTCTCTTTCTGCTGTTATCGAAACAAACAAATATAAATCCTGAAATATTTACGTGCACATATTTATGATCAATTGCGCGCATATTACACATTTTAAGGGCTAAGAGACAGCGAAAATAACATTTTGGGTTTTATACTATTTTTGTCAAATATTTTCTTATCGTGAGAGAGAAAGACAAAATTTCATATACAAAATTTATTTTGCGAAATAATCCACACTATCAGATGAATTATAATTTTTTAACTTCTAAATGATGATGGTTTTAAGACGCTTCAGTCCAATATTCTACCAGATCCAGTTATGTCAACACCACAGGATTTTTCTAATATGGAGAAGTGTATATGTTAATTTATACCACAGCCCTTTTCACTGTCGGCATACGTCGCAACGAATCGGTGGCAAAGTAAAATAACTAATAAAATTAGTAAACAGCTTAATGTAATGTGTCTACTTAACACCAGAGGCAATACAAACATAGAGTGAGCCAATTTTTTTCTCGACCAAGCGGTTGTCAAAATTGTAATCTACGACGATTTCTAAGAAGGTTTGCCCAAGGAAACATGAGTCTAAAATCAAAATCGAGCTTCCAATTTTTAATGATAAGCTTTCCTTTTCGTATTTCATATATTTTTTTTTAATTTGCTAAACATTTATTGAGTCTTCTAAGAAACTTGACAAAAATTATTATATATTTATGATTTGAACGGGCTAAAGCTCGTATCGCTTTTTAAGCCAAATTACATGTGATAATTATTAATGAACAAATACCATCAAAGTTAGTTGTAAATATTCTGACAACACATAGTTTAACGGAACAGCCAGCAATTTTCGAAGGCCACTAAACCTTCATTATCAGCGTTCTTTTGTGTTGGTCCACTGTGTGCGGCGTAAGTTGATGTAAATTTCTGCCTTATATACGAAACTTTGTTGCAAATGGAATACGTGAATTGTATTTCAATTTGCTGAAACGTGTTTTGTAATGAAAGCCCAAATTTACCATCTCTAATTTACAACAGACTTACCATTGTCGTTTATTCTTTACTAATTATGCACATGTTAGTTAATTTGCTTATTTTTGTTCTACTTAAGACAAACTTTTTTGGTTTGTTACTATTAAGTATATTTATTTAATTTTTGCCACAGGCCCATGGCTATTAATATTATTTAATTTTAATTATTATTTTTCGAAATTAATTTGTTTCTATATTTATGATTTGAACGGGCTAAAGTTCGTGTCGCTTTTTACATTATTGCATTACATCACATGTGATAATTATTAATGAACAAATGACATCATCATTATAAAAAAAAAACTTTTTGTTAAAAAAAACATTCTTGCATGATTTTAAAAATTGTGGCCCCATTTCATATATCAAATAATCAAAAGGATAATCCAGTCATAAATTTTATAGAAAATAACATAATTCTCTAGATAAGATACAAAGTTCATATTAGTGTATTGAAACTATTTTTAGAGGGATTATTTCTTCTTTTATAATTAATTGCATTAGTTTTTAATCTGATTTCTTAAGCTAAATGCTATGTACGAATATGATTTATATGTTTTTTAAATAATTGATTCACCTTTTGATGAATGAAATGACTTTTAGTTCGTTTTGAATTATTTGTCCAAACAAATGTTTCATTAAATACAACCTCTCTCTAAAGTCTAAAAAAATTTAATTTTAGTAATTCAATTTATTGCACAGCAGTGCGCTTTTGTGAATCAAGTTTGTATGAATATGACCTTTGCATACTGTGGACGGAATTTACATATACATACATGTATGAAAATGTATGAATATATATAATCATATATGCCCATATACCCTCATTTTTCGGATCCGAACCATATATGGGATATCATATATGCTCCATACATATTTTTTTAGCTGGAGTATCACAATTTCATCGTATCCTGTGGGCCAACTTCGCCTAATTTTGTAACTAAATTTTCGTTGCCGTAACGTCCGTAACGTTCTGGTCTTTTCCGCCAGGCCATTTGACGTTAATTTCCGGCTATGCCGTAGTGGGTCGGCATCCATACCAAACGAATGTTGCCATGTACTGCAACATCTTATCTTTTGTCGTATTTTTGCAATCGAAATGCTTAGTTAAATGAATCCATCTTCAAATTTTTATATACATACATAAATTGCATGCATGCATTATTTGGGGGATAACTTCCCCACAGCAAAGAATAAAAAAAAACTAAAACATGATCGATAGGTGCCACATTTGAGTTTATTTCTCTTTTTATCTGCATAAATTTAAACTGTTTATTTGTTATTTAGCGCTTTATGATTTTTCGTTTTAATTAAAGTTTCATTTCGAAATTAAATTTTAATCATTAACTTTAAATTAAATCCGTCTGTTTGTTACGGCGCCACCTGAACAAGAATCTTTTGCGGTTGCTGTTATGTGTGGCACGATTTTCTTGGAATTTAAAACTGCGTGTTTTACATCTTTGTATAGTCATGATTCTTTTATTTTTTTTTAATATACAATTTAAACAGTAATCTAAATGGTTTAAATTAATAGCATAAAATATTGTTTAGCTAAAAAAAATTTTTGGGAAAAGATCTGAGTTTTTTGTTTATTGACAATAAAACAAAATTAGTTCAATATATTTAAATAAAATGCTTCTTTCATTTTCGAAATCGGATAAATCGAAAGGATAAGCTGTTCTATACAAAGTTGCCTTTCACTATAGTTACATAGAGCTCGGTCCTACTCGTTCAGCCTGTCGTTTTAAAATAAACGAAAACTAAAAAATTTGAACAAAGAAATCAAGACAAAAATAAATTTATAACTGTAGTAGTGTCAATTATTTTTGTTACGAAAATCATATCATGGCTCCGCGCTCTAACATAAAGAACTAAAGTTAATGTATGGGGTTAATTGAAATGGGTTCGATTATAGGTTTGTTTGTAAAATGAACGACTGAACGAGTTGGACCCAGCTCTATTTAGGACTAAAAGAAACGTCTGAGCTAGTGGGAAACACTTCTATAGTTACACTTGCGTCAAACGCATTCACTTGTTCATTTTAATATGTTAATATTTTTGTGTCTTATGTCTAATTGTTCCGCCTCTTAATGTTTTATATTTGCGTTTACAATTGAAAACAGGCGCTGATTAATACTAGAGTTATTTCATTTCGTGAAATCTTTTTTGAATTCGCTTATGCTGCTACAAACCACTGAAGCTATTTGTCATGCTATAAATGTTTAAATCTAAAATTTTAACTACAGTAATAGTAAAAGAATTTAAAAGGAATTTTAATTTTTGCCACAGAATAAGTTGGAATATAAAAAAATATTCCGTTTTAAGTTTTAGTTAAAGATATTTCTCGTATTATGTGGAAGTCAAAAAGTGTGAGGATAAATAAAATATATGTAGCGTTCCTTAGTATGAAGATTATTTACATATATAAAAAAGTTGTCTAGATGAATACTGACAGTGCTTTAGAATAACTTAAGTCAGAGACAAATACGTTGATTCTCAAATTTTTCTGATTTACTAGACTTCATTCTGGTAGTGGATAGTAATTAACTTAATCCTATTATTAATAGTAAAGAAACTAAAATATTATACTTTCAACTTAAACTGTCATAATTAAATTTTATTTTCCATTACAATTAACCCTTTCAGGGTCAAAAATAATTTAGGTTTAGATAAAAATCTGAAAATTTGTATTGAAAGTGAAATGATGGTGCTGAAATCGGGAAAAATAAAATTTTTTTGTCTTGTGCCACGCCCCTGGATTTTGGGCAATGTCGAATATATTCGACACTGACCTTCAATGGCACCTAATGATATCCTGATATTTTTATTTGAAATTACAAACAAACAACTGTTTTTTAAGGTTTTTTCGCATATTTTGGTAAACAAAAAAAAAATTCATATATATTTCACATATTTTGATAAAATAAAAGGAATTTATATATATTTGACAGAGTTTGGTAAAAAAATTTTAAAACTTATGCACTTTTTTGGTGAAATTTTTCAAAGCAATTGTGGTTTCTTTTAACACAAAGAAAAACTTTGCATTTCTTGCAGATAATAAAGGAGCTTTTATCGCAGCCTTGTGCTTTGCATCGACCGGCGCTCTTGGCTTCTATAAAAATTGGTATGTGCTGCTTTTGATCATGGCAAACCTCTTGCGGTGGAGCTTTTTGAAATATTTTTTTCCTTTTAGTAAGTGACATAGAATCGGCACTGTCGGAGTTTTCACTATCTTCCAAGTTCTCTGCTGGGTTACCTCTGGAACTTGCTTTGGAAGGTCTTCCTCGTTGTCGTGGCTGCTGCATTTCCTCTTGTTGAGCAGCAAGCAGAGTTCGGGCAACCTGAATCCTAAAATTCATAGAATCTAAAATTTTATTTTTTGGGACTTCGTTTGCTAGGCAGTTTTGACGGTATTCCATCCACGAAGCTGTTAATGCCAAATCAACAAAGTGCATTATGAATCGTAGTGTCCACTTGACAGTGCGAATATTTATTCGGTAATATTGTATCATTTGATCTAACAAATCTACACCACCCATGCTCTCATTATATTTACGAACAACTTCAGGCCTATTGATGACAACAAATTCATTTGTTTTCTTATCCCATCGCTTGACTTTATCCTCATTGCCGATTCCGACGAAGTTGGAACCCAGATTTACGGTTTTGTTGTCGAACCAGCGGGTGACAATAACATTACCTTTTGAGCATATACACTCAGTAGATGATCCTCGTCCTTTTTCCTTCATTTCTTTTTCACTAGGTAAGCGCGAGTTGCAAAATCTGTTTACCCTGATAGTTCCAGCGGCATTAATTTTCTTCTCTTTCAAAATTTCAAATAGTTGGAAAGATGGGAAATAATTATCAAAAAATAGGTTATGGCCAATTTCATTTACTGGAATACGTCGTGCTAAGTGAAGTACAATGGCTGAACCGAACCCAACGGTTTTCACCAACTGTTGGTTTATTGGTGTTGTCGATCCTTGGTACACAATAAAATCGTATGGCATACCACTTTTGCCACACAAGAAGAAAACTTTTATTCCCCAGGGACACGGTTTGCCCTTTATATACTGCTTAGCAGTGAATTTACCTTTGAAAGGAATAATCTGTTAATCAATGCAAAGGTTTTCTTCTAGTGTTAGCTTCGATAGACGGCATCGGACTAGTTCAGCGATTGGTGCCACTTTGAAAAGACGATCTTGGCATCCCGGTTTGCGTGCATTTACATCAACAAGGTGTAAATTATTTCGAATCGCAAAAAATCGTTTTCGCGTCATATTTTCAGTAAAAAAATTTATTCCTATTGCTGAATTGTAAAACATTTCCACCCTAGGAAATTTAAGAACACCCATCATTATGTGGTGCGCAAAAACAATGCGTACTTCATCCACCGTGCACGGCTTGAACGACATATGTCCTGTGCTTTGCGCATACATATTTGTGTAAAATGTTGTTTCCGAAAAGAACTCATCCGTTAAATATTTATTGAAATATGAAAACGGCGTACCAATTTCGACCGTATTTGTGTTTTCTGATTCAAAAGGAACACCGCAATTGTTTCCGGGCACGCGAACTTTTCGCCAACTTATATTACTTTTATGCGTCCATGTTTGCAGGATTTCGGGTATAATTTCATTACTTGACCCAGCTTCTACTTGATCAGCAAAAATATTTGAATCATCTGCATCATTACCGTTATCAATAAGTTCTTCCATAGTCACTTCATGATCGCGAGGCACAAAATCACTCGATTGAACTTGTGGTACGTCAAATACCAGCTCATCAGCATCTTCGATAACCTCATCCACGTCCGAATCAGCTTCTAATAAGGCCATTATTTCCTCATCAGTTAATTTTGCCATTATCTATCATAAAACAACCCCAAATGCAATGATTCATCAACAAATATGTTACTTTGTAATGGGCAGTAACATAAAAAAAAAATATATTCTGAAGGTCAATGTCGATTATATTCGACATTCGAAAAAAGGTCGCAAAAAGTACACGCTTCAGATTTATGTATATTATATGTTACATAACATCAACTTACACATGCATCAATACTTACAAATTTTTTCAATATCCTCCGGTCACTAAAATTATATATATTGAGCTTCCAAAGTTTCTTTTTTTTACAAAGTTTTCAACCACTCTTTAACACCTTGATTTTAAGCAACAAACCAAACTCGAATGCCAAGCATAACAACACTTATTTAAAGCTTATGTATGTTTCTTGAAGTTAAAACAAAAACAACATAAATAACTGTAAATTCTTATACAGTAAAATGGCATAGAAACCAAGTAAAACGTAATGTCGAATATATTCGACAAAAACACTGAAAGGGTTAATAAAAAATATTAACAATATTTTGCTACAATTTCGCTTTAAATGCCAGTATCGAACATAAACTACCTTTACTTTATTTTACATATTTTAACATTTTATTTTATTTGAAAAAAATTTTTTTTGTTGTTGTTGCATAAGTGAAATGTCAATCAAAATGTCCAAATTGGTATGTTTTCAGAAGTGTTTTTACGCTTGTTAGACTGTCATTAAAAACAAAAGCAACAACAGCTTTTGTTTAAAAATAACAAAAATAAAACAACTGCAACAACTGTAGTATAAATATAAATAAATACTACTACAGCTTAATGCAGATAAAAGACAGACAGATAGACGGACAAAAATGAAATGAAATTTTACTAATTGCAGTGTGTTAAACAGAAAAAATAACAGCGAAATCCGGGGAAACTATAAATAAATACCGACATCAAAAGCTGCAAGAAAAGAACATAAACGATAGGAAAATAAGCCAACAGCTTAAAATTGCAAATAAATTGGCAGGAAAGGGGTTTCTCACAAGATTTTATTACAATTTATGAAAAAATGGCCTCTGAAGAACAATGCATTACGGTATTAGTCCATAACGTAAAAAAGTTAGGGTCTGCGAGTCGTTTAAGATTGGCGACGTTAGGTCTACAGCTGGGGCAGGCAAGCCTAAGAAAGTATGTGAGCAAACCGCTTATGTGTTATCACAGGACTGTATAGACATCGACTGTATACGATTTTTGACTAAGCACAGAAAAAATTCTTATTTAAATCTACTTAAACAAGGTTAATTTAAAATTTTTTGGGATATGATTGTGTTTACAATGTGTTTTATGGTAATTCAACATGATTTACAACAGTAACCTTCAAAGAAAATGTTTCGTTTTAAGAAAACTATATTTCATATTAATTTAATATTCCAGTGGTGTTATATCAAATTAAGAACCATGTTGATTCAAATTTATTTCAAGTTGAAAAAAAGTGAATTTGATACTAAAATAACATGAAGACCAATGTTGAATCAAAGTTATTTCAAGTTGTAACAGCATGAATTTCATTACACTTTTTTTTAACCTACCTTATATTTCAATAAAATTCAATAAAAATTCAACTTATTAAAATTTCTGCTGACATTTCGGGAATGTGTGACAGATTGATGAAATTACCGATAGGTCATTACTATAGGGAACTCAGTAATTGGGCGGAAAGCAAGAAGTAGGAAGGATTGTAGAGTCTCAAGAACTATTTGGCCAAAACTTGACTCAGGAAGATATAAACTGCTAATGGATATGAACGTGAAGGCAATGCAAGTCGTGGTAGGCACCTTTAATGGTCGCTGCTCGATCAAAGATGGCATTATTAGCATTTGGGAAACTAGCACTACAGATTTCTGTAGGATGCGCGGGGATGAAGAGGAACCAAAAACCATTAAACATAGTATTTGTCATCGCCCGAAGGTGCAACGTTTCCATGATAGCATTACTGATACTGCAAGCGTAAACTAGAGGATATCAGGGGCATCATCATGGGCAGATATATAATAGGTTCAATAACGATATTGAGTTAAGGTACCATTCAAATGTTAACAAGACCAAATATTGTACGACTGCACATAAACGTTCGGCCATTAATGCTGTTTTATTTGTAACTATGAATCATATAAGTATTAGAGAAACAGAAGCTCATGATGCTTTTAACATGAAAATTCAGTTCGTTAGACTGAACGCATTTTCCAGGTCTTGGAAGCACTTAGAAAAACTTTGCTATATCTGATCTCCGTAATGCTTATACTACCAGCATGCGACCAAGAATTATATACTACTATCTTATATATCTATGGGCATATATGTGCCGGTTGCTCTTTAGTTACTACAAAGAAATTTATTCAGATGAAATTAAGGAACTTTCTCTTGCATCTCGGCTACTTTTAGTTAGAACACTTTTTTCAAAGGGTTTTTGTGTCACTTTCAAACTCGAAAGATTAAAAACGAGTATCCACACACACACACACAGACACACATCTTCATATGCCCTACCCCCTCAGGTTAATTTTCTAGTTCTAGCAATATGCGTTGCATGAGTAGGTGCCATATCCTAGGAACTAGTCCAATTAAAATAAAAAATTTTAATTAAAAAATGGAAATATTAAGAATTGTGAAATCAACTTTAACGAATAAAGTTCTCTGACTCTAAAAGATCAACCCTGTGTAAGAATACAATAAAATTAACAGTAGGGCACATGAGGTAAAAAATAAGATATAAAACATCAAGCGAACAAATTAAAAAAGCAACAGTATATAAACTCAGTCATTTACATGTCAAACTAACTGTCAGTGCTAATAACACAACGCGTGTAGTAATAAGAGATATAACAATATTATTATCACTTTTTGCTGACATCTCTACCAAAACTAAAGAACGAATGAATGTATGTAACTTTAAAGCCAGCTACGGAGAAAACGAAAAAATAAATAAATGAATGAAACTATAAATGAGTGAATGAATGAGTGGTAATGCAAGAGTAGCGGCAGCAGCAGTAAAGTACACACTGGTTGGAGTGGTGGAGTTGAAAGTAACAAAAATGGATAAGAAGACAAAATACGAAACGAGAACTGACCTGGCAGACAGCTGCGCCAAGTCAAAGTCCTTGTTAAGCAGCGCTATTTATACCTTTGCTTTCCACTCCTCGTTAGCACACAACACGTCACCGTCGCGCCGACGGCTGTAGCTGTGAAATTTTTTTTCCGTGCATGGAAAACCAAAGTAAACGTATGTACATACATAAATACATATGAAAGCAACTTGCAACATTATTATTATGTATTTTCGTGTTGTCTAACACTAACGGGCAGGCGGTAATTATTTTTTAAGCCGACCTCATGTCTGTCAGTACCAACTAAATATTTATGTATGGCTTTCGACTGATGTTTCCAGTTGCATTTTTTTCTTTATTTCTTTGACTTGTTAAGTGTACCTGCATTAACCCTTAACTTTAGTCTCATTGGGACAGGCAACATTATGTTGGTTAACATCTCAATCAGAAATTTGTTTAGTTTTTTAAGATCATTTGTGCAACGCTGCGCTGTCAATGTATACACATACATGTAGTTGTGCTGCAGCAGGAACAATAACATTTTCTATTACTAACTAACCCTGCTGCTAATTTTTGGAGTAGTTCCGTTTTGGAACAGTACTATACTAGTTATAAGGAGACAGAACTAAGAAGCTTGATGTAATATCGGCTGCACTTCTCTACAAGCGACGCGCTGTCTCTTCCTCACTCTCTCTATCTCTCTCTGCTTTGTTTGTCATGTAAACAACATGGAAAAAAAGAATTTTTATAAACTTGTATAAGAGCAACTAGTCCTACAACTAGTATGCAACTCTACACATAACAACTAGTTGTGCTCCTATGACAACCCAATGTAAAAGTCGATAGTTCGTTGTATGAAAATAAACAGATGTGCAACCAGTCTGAATTCAAAAGCAACTAGTATGTTTCTGACCACATACTACTCCTTTTATCTGCAGGGTAATTACTGGCTTTTTAATTATATAAATACATATTTTTGAAAATGACATTTTAGTTTGTTACATTTTAAATTAGCTATAAAAAAATTTTAATTACTACAATGAGAGAGAAGAGTGTTGTGAATTGAATTTATAACGTCAGTGTAATTTCTATATATGTCAACTTGTCTAGAAAATTTATACATATGGAGATTTAAAATATTTTTGAAAAATTTTTATACACATTTGTTAGACAAGATGTAACGAGGCAACTACACCGTGAGATTGTTTTTCAGTATTTTGTATAAGACAAGAATTTGTTCATATACCAAAAAAGTGGAAATTTTTATTTCGTAATGACATAAGTGATTCCCGGGTTTTCTAACAAATTTTAAATTTTTTCTGTATTTTAACGATTTGATTGGGCTAAACTTCGTATCACTTCGTAAGCCAAATTACATGTGATAATTATTAATGAACATATAACACCAAAGTTAGTTGTAAATTATATGACAAACACTTAGTTGAACGGAACAACTAGCTTTTAGTCGAAGGCCACTACACCTTCATCATTAGGGTTCTAAAGAAAAACGATCCAGTCGTTTAGAAAATATCACATACTTTTTAGATATATTCGGGGGGTTTTTCAAATTTTCAATTTTTGTTTTTAGTAAAAACATATAAAATATTTTTAGATGGAAAACTCAATTGTATGGAAGTATTTTAAGAAAAAATATACTGATCTGTTTTAGATCTCAAGCGTCGAGTACCGTTTTATTATTTATTTTATGTTTATTTTTAATAACTGTCATGATATGTTTATGTTCACTTAAATTTGTGAGTTAACTTCTAATTGTCAAACCTAAATTAGAGCATTAAGCGTTGCGTTAACAGCAGGCACTGTTGCCAACTTATTTTCAAGAAATGTCGCTAAAGTAGACAAGAAAATAGCTAGAAAATAGCTAAATTTCAAAATGACCTAAAAATTTAGCGATAAATAGCTAAAAAATACATTTATTTTCAGGTTGTTTCAAAAATTTTATGGGTAACTTGTTAACTTCTTTCGTACTTCAGAAATTTTCCTACCAATTTCATAAAATACCAAATAAAAGTGATGTAATAGGTTAATAAAAGGCTTATTTTTATTAAAAAAAATATATACATATTATAGGCCTGCACAGATATACCTATTTGCACCAGTTTTGTTTGTGTCGGTTCTCGTATGTACAGAAACATATGTAATTCACAATTTCTGTTACTTCGGGACTTCCCCAGTTAAAAATCTCTTCAAATTGTAGAGTAAAAGTAGTGCTGACAAACCTGCTGCTTTACGTATTGAGAGTTCCCGTTTTGGAGTAATAAATTTTTTAAGTCTATTAAAACATGCAAACACAACTGTTATCTAAAGCTCTAATCAAAGGATTAATAATATAAACGTATTTAATTATGTATAAAAGTACTTATCAAGACGGATGTTAGGCTCGACATTACATTAGCTCACCTTTAAACCTGCACAATTGTGGCGCTGTTCAATAATCTTTTTTTGTATAGTTTGCTTCATATACGATCACTGCTTCTAAACAAACTCACATTTTAAAGCGAATTATGATCGACAAAAAATCGCTCGAATTCCCGCTAATAGCAAAATCATAATTTTTCCCACAAAATGTACTTAAAAATCGCTAGATTTGACGAGAAAATAGCTAAATTGGCAATAGTGACAGCAGGGTACGTATTTTCAGTACATTCAAATAATATTTTATATTTTTTTATGCCAATGTAACGCTTGGCGCTCTAATTTAGGTTTGACTCTTAGGGTTCCGTACACCAAAGGTGACACCGAACCCTATTGTATTCACTACGCTGTCTGTCGGTATGTCACAGGCTGTTTTTCGACAACCGTAAGAGCTACGAGTCAGAAATTTTGACAGAAATTTGGCAACTACAATAAAAAATATGTATATGTCAATTAAAAATTAAACAAATAAAAAAATTAAAAATCAATTAAAAAAATAAAATAAAATTGACAACTTGCTGTATTGTGAAACCCGTAAGAGGCAAACACTTTTCCAAAAATGATACAACTAAAAAAAAACAAAGAATTAAAAATCGCCAAACCGAACAAATCTCCAAAAAGCGAAACTGAATAAAACGGCAAACTAAAATAAGTTCTAATAGGGCGAATTCATAAGACGTAAATGTTGAGCTCAACAGTTGTGAAACTGTTGGCAACTGTTGGCTTCCACAGTTGCATCTTAGAAACGGCTTGATGTATATAATTTAATTGTATGTCTTTATTTCGTTACTTCATCTCATTTTTAGTGTAAAATTTAACAAATATTTGCCCGTGCGACCTAACAAAGCACATAAAACAAAGAGCTCTGATCAGATGTTCAGGCTGAGCACAACGTGTTGACTATAGGTAGCGAAAAAATTTTCTGATGGAAAATTACTCAACTTTTGAGTGGAGCGGAAATACTCAACTATGCGTTTCTAAGAGAAACAGTCAACGGTTGCGCAACAGTTACGTCTTATGAATGCGACCATACTAAAATAAATCGCCAAAAAGCGCAAAAATCGCAGATATTAAACAAAAAACGCCAGAACTAAAAACTGCAAAAAACCCGAAGAAATCCCAAGAGCGCAAAAAATACGAAAAACCGTTAAAAATATAAAAATTGCCAAGAACCGAAAAAATTTACCGGGTACTTAATTTTTTTTTTTTAATTTTTACATCAGGTTATACGAGGGCGGATCAATAAGCTCGTGACTCTTTAAACTTCCCTCGTTGTATGAAATGCAACACTGTTCCCATCAAGTACCACCTCTTAATAGACTACTGTAATATTTTGAGCAATTGTCGTCATTTATTTTACTTTTAACAGCTGTTCAAAACATTCAACATCGTGTATTTTTCTTAAAAATAGAAAAAAAGTGAATTTCGAGTTCTCATTAAACATTAATATTTGCAAAAACAAATTCGTCAGTCAAACCAAGGACAAGCTCGATAACCACTATGGGGACTCTGCACCATCGATTTCAATGGTAAAAATATGGTTTACTGACTTTCGTTGTGCTTGCACAAATAAAAATGACGCTGAACGTTCTGGACGGACGAAAATGTCAAAAAAAAAAAAATCGACGATATGGTGGTGGCCGATCGAAGAGTAAAAGTATGTGAGGTTGTTGATGACATAGGCATCCCACATGGCTCAGTGTTTTCTATTTTAAATGATTACTTGGGTATGATAAGGCTTTCCGCAATATGGGTGCCGCGTTTGCTCACAATCGACTACAAATGTATGTCCAGTTTCCATGGCCTCAAATTGGAGCTTTTTTTATGAAAATGAGCCAGGTCAAGCGGAAACAGTCAATGGTATTCGGTATCGTAAAATGATAACCAGTTTTTTCGTGCCTAGAATTGAATAAATGAATGTGGAGGGCATGTGGTTTTAACAAGACGGCACCACATGTTATACAGCTAGAGCAACAATTCAATTGCTGCATAAGTCAAGTCCCGGTCGTGTTATTTCGCGTTTTGGAGACCAGAATTAGCCACCTAGATCGTGCGATTTAACACCATTAGACTTTTTTCCTTGGGGTTTTTTGAAGTCGATAGATTACGCGAATAAACCGACAACTACTCAAGCCTTAAATGAGGAAATTGGACGCTACATTAATGAAATATCACAGCATTTATGAAAAACGGTCATTGGAAACTGCATTAAAAGATCGCGTGTTTGCCAGCAAGGCCGCAGCGGCCATCTCCGCGATATGTTGTTCCACATATAACCTCATTCTGTCTGCTTTACGATATAATAAAATTTTACGAATATTTTTAAATATCTGTGTTTTATTTAAAATTTAAATCTTGCGTTCTTGTTCGTTTAGAACATACCCAAAACAAAACTTTAAGGAGCTTAAGATCTAAAAGTTAAAAAAATTAAGTTTCTGATTTAATATTTAATTTAAATTAAACTATTATTGTATTAAACTTTTTTTTATTTTCCATACTTTTCTTTAGTAAATACAAGCTTTAACATCGGCAAAAATTTCAAAACCCTTAACTTGAATCCAGGAGACCGTAAGATGCCATTTTTATCCCCGCTTCCTTTTGTGGGCGGTTACAAAAATTTTATTGGCAAAAATAATGTAAATATAAAAAAAATTTACTACTTATGCCTTAATATCATAGAAATTAAACCTTTGACCATTAATGATGGTAGGGAAGTGTACCCCTCCCAACAAAGTAAAACATTTTATGACTGAAAGAAAAGTTTTTTATCCATGCAAGATGAGCAAAAACAGAAAAGGGGTACATTTTTCAAAAAATCACACACAATAATTGCGCAAACTTCTTTCTTGCATCTAAAATAAGAGATTTGATAATTGTGGTACCAAACACAATTTTAAATGTAACTACCTTCAATGTTTACCTGTTACATCTCAGTGAAAAAAATGGAAGTCATTCTAGTGGAACTACATTTTCATTGCTTCCAAAAAATCGATATTTTTAATTTGACGAGAGTGAGCTAAAAACCATGAAGAAGCTTACTTTAGTCATACAAAACCTGGTAACTCCTCCATAGTGTTGAAAAATACTCACCAGAATTTAAAAAAAAAGATTTTTTTTAAAGAAATTTATGAACTAATTTTAGTCTAAAATTTAAAAGTTATTTGCTTCAATTTACTTGAAAACACTGTTTCGGTGTTAAATTCGTATAAAAAGAACGGATTGTTAAAACATGTAACTATTTACCATTTTTCCTAGATGAGAATATTATCATAGAACACAAAAAAGGGAATTTTTCTTAATATCGCTTCCAATTCATTGACCAGGCATCGATAAAGAGAACTTCTTGCAATGACAACCCTATGTAAAAATCATTAGATCCGATCGAAATTTTCACTACTTCCGCATCGCAAACTCTACATTTTCATGACTTTTTTGGAGTCTCTTTTTTTACTGGGATACATTTGTCCTATACGTTATAATCTACCCTTGTACATGTTTATTTTATATTTAAAGGAGCATAATAATAGTACACTCAAAAAAAATTAACTAAATCTTTGGAAAATTTTCTAAATTTGAATAAAAAAAGTTGTCGTATGGCGCCAAAGCTGTTTCTTACTTGAAACCAGTAAAATATTTACTAAACTTCTAGTTCATTAATGAACTAGTTTATAGTAATTATATTTTCATATTTAAGTAAAATTTTCCTAAAATTAAGTAAAATGTTCCCATAAAATTCGGAGCTTTGCAAAAAATTTTTTCGTCTTTGCTCTCAAAATTTAGTAAGTCTTCCAACTTTTTTTTTGTCTTTAATTGTGGTACTTATTTTTATTTTTAATTAAATTCTATACCAAATGATATGTTATTTATTATATCTTTATATTATATTCTTAATTATAATTCACCATACATACACATAAATTCCTTGAGAGGAGGCAAGTATTGAACCAGCAATCTTCTGATTGATAGGCAAGCAGTCTAACCAATTGCCTAACAAGGCAGCCTGAATAAGCATTGAAATTATTGAGTTTTAAAATATTATTTTTTTCTTACAAAAAAATAAACTTCAAGTTCAAATATTCTTCGAAAATATGAAAAATTTAAATTTACTAAAATTTTTTTCTAAATGCAAATTAATAATAAATTCTATAATTCAAAGAAAAAATGCTTAAAACTGGTAAATATTTTCCTAAAATTTAGTATACCTTTTTACAGCTTTTAAGTAAGTCAAATTTCATGAACTAATCAGGAGTAATTCATTTCCTAAAGTTTATTTTTTGATTTAGTACAAAATTGACTAGTCCTTAATATAAAATATCCTTCAGTTTATAACCATTTTCCTACTCTTAGTAAATATTTTCTTTAAGCCAGTAAACGTTTCCTGAAATATGAGAAATTTATTGTGTATTTTTATGAAAAATTTTTGAGGATATGAACTTTTTATTTTTTACTCATATAAACAAACGAACAAAGCTATGTTTACGTTTTTAAAACATTTATTTATTTTCATGTGAGTGACAACAAAAGAGCTTTCATTTTTCTACACTCATAACATTTTTTATGTACAATTAATTAAAATTCGGTCTACATATTTTTCATTTGACTTTAACGAAAATTCTATTTAATTTTTAATGTTGAAATGTTAACTGATTTAAGACTCTAAGAAAAAATTTTTTTCTTTTATTTTTTAATTTAACTTAAAATAAATATGTAAATAAACGAGAAAGTGTGAAAGACTTTCTCCGCTATGCAAAAAAAAATTACGCGTGCTTGAAGTGTACGTTAAAATAAATTTGCATACAAAAACCGGGCTTAACGTACACTTAAAGCACACGTTAGTTTTTTTTTGGCACATGGGGGTTTTTCTTTAATTGGATTAACTCAACTTTCACAAGAACGAATCTCGATTTTCATATAAAGAAAAAAATTTCTCTTGTTTCTTTAACATTTCTGTTACCAAATTCAGTATAACAAAATAATATTTGCATTATTTTTCATAATCTAACTGTCATAATAAAGTATGAGTTATAGGAAAAATAATTGTTCTAATCACAATGGAAAATACGAAATACAATGAAAATCTATATTAAGCTATGTATAATTTTCTAAATGAATGCTTGAATCAATTAAAAATAAAATTGCTTACCCCTTTTTCATACAATTTAAAATGAATTTGAATAGAATTTTATTTCAAATTTTTTATTGGAATTTTTTTAATAGATTTTACTTCTTTTATTCCGTCACTGCTACAATTTTGTGAGTGTGTTTTTTGGTTATACCTAAGAAGCTCTTTTTATGAAAAAACGAAAGCTTTTAAAAATGTTTTATAAAAAGCAAATTTTAAACGTTATTGCTTATAAACGAAACATAAGAACGAAAGGGATTATGTTTTCTAAAAACAGGCTATAAGTAATTTTTACTAGATTTTTGTAAAAATTTACTTAAACTTAGAAAAAATTACTTAGGGCCCATTTCACCAACTTATTTAAGTATCAATTCATATTTAAAAAAAATTTTTCCATACAAAAATTAAAAGCTGCTAAAAAATAAGCCGACATGTATTTGGTACTTTTCTAATATATGTATGTATGTAGTATATAGGGATTAAAATGGGGGTAAAAACAGAATTTTGGTACGTTTTTTGCACTCGACATATCTTCTAAATTATTCAACGTAGCAGAAAGCTTTTTGGTGCATTCCTTTCTTCTGGACCGAATCTTGAATGGATTTGACACTTTCTAAAAAGTTGCACTTATAAGGGGTACAATTTTACCCGTTTTCGGTAGTTTTATGTTAATGATAATGCACACATATACATACATGTAAAAATAATTTACTATGACTTCTTACCGGTCACTAGGAGCAGGGATAATAAAATTTATGTTCTTTTTGAGCTGCTCATAAGGTGCTAAGAGGGTAAAAAGGAATAAAAAAGGGTAAAATTTGTATCTTTATGTCTCAGAAACTCCAGTAGATAGATTAAAAAAGCACTTCTTAGAAAAAGGTGCTTTTTGGAAAAAGTACTTTTTAGAAAAAGGTGTTTTTGTTAAAAGTACTTTTTAGAAACAGATGATTTTTGTTAAAAGTACTTTTTAGAAAAAGCTACTTTTTTGGAAAAGTACTTTTTGGAAAAAAAATGCTTTTTTGGATTGGTACTTTTTAGAAAGAGGTAATTTTTAGGAAAAGTACTTTCAAGAAAAAGGTGATTTTTAGCAAAATTAATTTCAAGAAAAAGGGGATTTTTAGCAAAAGTACTTTTTAGAAAAATGTGATTTTTGGGAAAAGTACTTATTAGAAAAAGGTGCTTTTAAGGAATAGTACTTTTAACTAAACGGGGATTTTCGGGAAAAAGGTGCTTCTTGGAAAAGTAATTTTTAGAAAAATGTGTTTTTAGGGAAAGGTTCTTCTTAGAAAAAGGGGATTTTCGAGAAAAGTACTTTTAAAAAAAGGTGATTTTTGAGAAAAGTACTTTTTAAAAATATGTGCTTTTTGGGAAAAGTACTTTTTAGAAAAATGGGATTTTTGGGAAATTTTTTTTTTAGAAAAAGACGATTTTTGAGAAAAGTACTTATTAGAAAAGGTGATTTTAGGGAAAAGTACTTTTTAGAAAAAGTTAATTTTTGGGAAAAAAAACTTTTTAAAAAAGAATTTTTGGGAAAAGTACTTTTTAGAAAAAGGTGGTTTTTGCGAAAAGTACTTTTTAGAAAAAGATGATTTTTGGAAAATTGCTTTTTTACAAAATGCGATTTTTGGCAAAAGTACTTTTTAGAAAAAGGGGATTTTTGGGAAAAGGTTTTTTCAGAAAAAGTTGTTTTTTGCGAAAAGTACATTTTAGAAAAATGTGATTTTTAAGAAAAGCACTTTTTAGAAAAATGGTCTTTTTGGGAAAAGTACTACTTAGAAGAAGGTGATTTTTGATAAAGATATTTTTAAGGAAAAGTACTTTTTAGAAAAAAGTAATAAATAAATGAGTGTATGTATAAATATTATTATCATTAACACACCATCATCCTTGAGATATCACCAGTACATATCCTTCTAAAAAAAATTCGAAAAAAGAATTTATGATCTTCTGTTCTGCAGATTATTTCTTTTTTGTTTCACTGTAAATTTAACGTCAAATGCTTGTCATATGTTGTTGTAAGCGTTAATTTTCGTTTAAATTTTTATTTCAAACATAAAACGCGTGCCTGTTTGTTCATTGTTTTCTTTTTCGTAGAAACTCCATAAAAATTTATATATATACATATATATAATTATATTATAATTATTAAGTGGCATGATCATAACAAATAAACGGAAGATATAGTACCGGTGTTCATTTGCTGTTACTGGTGCAATGATATCTTAGAATCAAAAATGCACAAGTAAAATAATGCGTACATACATATACATAAAAGTATTAAAGTGCGTTTGCTGGCGGCAACGGCAAATGCTTTCAAATGTGTGCGTTTGGGTCAGTGAGCAGAAGTGAGTTTTGCCGTTTTATCAAATATGTAATAAAAACATTAAAGCCTTGTTGACATGTGTCATGAAAATGTCATAAAATATGGTTAAAATTTAAAAAGTGTCTGTGTGTTTTTTTTATTACTACGAAGACTACTTGTATTATTAAAATGTTGAATAAGAGTAAGGCGGCTTAAACAAAGGGAAGTGGTTAGAATGAAAGCGCGTCTTTCAAAAACCATATAGTTAATAAAAAAATTTATTAATTATAAATTAATTTAAGTTTTGCTTAAATTGCCTATTTAGTATAGCGCATTAAAAGGTTTTTTATGTTTTAGCAACAAATCGAAATATTCGTTAAATTTTTAACAGCTTAATTAAAAGTAAAAAGCAGGAATCAATTTAATCACATTTAAAATATTTATTAAAATAAAAAAATATAAAATAAAACAAGCGAAAGTGATTTATTCGGCTGAGCTGAATCTTAAATTGACACTAGTACAATTCTTAATTCAAAAGTTGCACAATATAAAAATATTTGTTTAATTTGCTTATATATAAACTACTAACGGCCATATGTATAATCATCAGCTAAGAGTGCTATATTCGGCTGTGCCGAATCTTATATACCCTTTACCAAAGTGCGTTTATGTAGTATAGAGAGACATACATAAGCACAGAGATATGTAGGTACATATTAATTTTAAAATTCATAATTTTTTGCTATAGTGCAATTTTTAATAAGTGCCCTCGCGATATTTTTCGATTATATATGTTTTTTTTATATTAGCAATGAGTTGAATATCGATGCCTTACTTTCTACAAAAAAATAAAAATTTTCAGGAGAGCAAAAAAGAAACGGTTCATCTCTTTATACTTCGGTGTTTGGATAAAAGTTCATATGCAATTATTAAGGAATTGATTACATCTATATATCTTAGTATTAAGTTTAATTATGAAGAGCATTTATTGAGATACGAGTTTGGTGCATTAAGATTAATTTTAATTCTTGATACTTCATGAACAAATTACTCGTTTGTTGCACTTATAGCTAAACAAACAAATAATGCCGTTATATCAAAACTATCCAAAAAAACAATATTCATTATCCCACTTGACATGAGATTCGATCTAATGTTTGCTAACGCTTCGAACTTCGAAAAAAGTTTTACTATTGTACCTCCATGCCAAGTAAACTATGTAAGTTTTTTATATAATAATTTTTGATTTTGCAAAATTGTTAATTTCCTCAATTTAAACTTCCCATTGGAAAAGGAATGTATATATTAGTGGTATTAGTGGTATTATGTAAACGTTTATTCCTAAAGAATTTTTTTGAATTTCTCGGTCACAAATGAAAATGTTCTTTAACTAATTTTATAGTTAGGACTGTAATTTAGAGATAAATTTTATTTCCATATCCATTTACTAAAAATAAGTTCAGTAAAGTGCGACTCTGACTTGCACACGAAGGGTTCCGTAGTAATACTATATGAACTTTTTGGAGCTTATTCGGTTTTAAGCGTTTTTTAACAGGGTTTTCGTTAGTTCTGTCCACACTCTACATGCGAGTGTTGTTGGTTTAATGTTCAATAATATAATTTTCGTGCTAAATTTAATCACAACATTCTGAATAGCCACTTCAGAGGGTCACCCGAACTTAGAACACTGAACCTGTTTAACAGTAACGTGATAAACGAAAACAGCTGAGTTGCCAATCAGTGTTGATAAAAAGAAACTTGCTAAAAAATCACCCTTACATACTTTTTTTTCTGTGAAAAAAATTTATCATTTATTTTTTTTAGCCTAAAGAATTTGATTAAAAGATTTTATATCCGATATTAGCAATATCAATTCGATGTTTTGACAGCTCAAAAATTCAATGGTTTAACGAGATGTGTGAGCTTGCATTGTCATGATAAAAAATGATTCGCCTTCGGGGGTGTGCCACATGAGCCACTTGGCCGAAGAAACAGGCAACCATTTGCTTCGCTGTGCTGCTTTCTTGTTTTGGAATACCCACACGGTTGATTGCTGTTTTGTTTCCGTCTCATAAGCATATATCCATGATTCGTCACCTGTCACGATTTTATACACATCTTTTGAAGCAGCGCGGCTGAAATTTTTAATCATTTCCTTACACCACCTCACACGAGCCTCTTTTTTGATAAATTAAGGTGTATTCAACTAGAACAAATTTCTTTTACAACTAACGGCCATATGCATAAGCAAAAATTTACAATAAGTTAGCATAAGAGGCAAAAATTAACATGATCTTAAAGAGTTTTGCCACGAAACTTCACATTAAAAATCACGCTAGGACGTAGTAGTGGGTTAAAACTATGTATTGCGATAATTTTTAATGTCAAATTGTATAGAGGTGTTAAAACCATAATTCAATTTCGTCACTTATGCCTACTTGCTCACAATTTTTATCTCACTACTTTTGATGACCGAAATTTTGGAAAGGAACTTGGCCTTTTTTCACATTTATGTTTTTGCGAGGATCCGACTACTTTTTTGGAAATTTTTCTTAATACAGCTTTTTAAACTTTAAATTTCTAGTCTGTTATAGTTCTATTCTTAATGTCTGTGCAAGTTTAAAAAGGCAGAGTTACATAAAATAATAGGATATAGGGTGATATGTGCACCATTGTGTCATAATAAGGACGGAGTAATTTGATTAATTTTTTAAGAGGCTTAGGAGTAGAAATATGTAAAACATAGTGTAAATTTTAGTGTAGTAAAGTCTGTTCAGACGAAGTACTTTTGAAAACGCAAAATTAAATGCTACCATGAGTGAAATGTGCATGCAAGGTTTCAACACAGTTGCTTGAGTTTTAAATTTATCTGGTTGGTAACTTACCAATTTTTTTTTGCAAAATTTAACTTCTCTACCATATAATAATTCGATAAAAATTTTATAAACGTGGCCCTACTTCCCTAATTTAACAATCGGTGCTTTCAAATTCTTCCTGTTCGTAAATCCTTTAAGTTAAATTCTTAATTTTGAGCTTAAAATAAGTGTCCATGCCCCCAATTGTAATTTCCAGGATTTTAAATCTTTCTTGGTTATCTCTAATTTAGATTTATTTGTGTATTGAATCTAAGCACTTTAGTGCAAATTCTAGCCGGAAATGTTATGGCCGTTACCCCAACTCTCCGTCACTTTTTATACCCTTTACCAAAAAATGGTAAAAAGGTATATATAGGTTTGTCATTCCGTTTGTAATTTCTACAATATTAATAAGCGACACATAAAGTATATATATATTCTGGATCCTTATGCATAGGGAAGACGAACAAGCGATGTCCGTCTGTCTGTACGTGAAATCGGTTTTCCCAAGCTCCCAGAACAGCTATAGACTTCGTTCTTAAACTGGTGTGTCAGAAATTTTCCGAAAAATTTTGCTATTGAAAATCAGCAAAATCGGGCAGACGGTTTCAGAGCTGGAAAACTGAAACTCTATTTTCCCATAGAAAATAACTACCGGAAACTAGTTTTTATTACTTTTTTATTAAATTAACTTATTTTATACTTCGGTATGAATAAAATTGGTAGTTATAATTAAAAAAAAATTTTTTTAAATTTAACAAAATAAAAAAACGTTTCCAGGATTGGAAACCTTTAACTTTTTTCCTAATAATTAAACATATTTCATGTTTTAGGAAGAAGGCTATTTTCTCAGGAACGGTAAAAGCTACGGGTCTGAAATTTGGACAGTGTATGTAGAACTTTGGTCGCTACAACAGCAAATATATAAAAGCTAAAAATTAAAGGGTGTTCCAAAATGAGTGACGAAAACTTTTAAAATTTCATGTAATATACCTACAATTGTATGTACAAATGTACATATGTATATTGACACTTGCAATTTGTAAAATTAGTGTATTTTTATATAGGCTACAAAAATTAACACTAAAATTAAAAAAATTTAAATTAAAGGGTGGTCCATCAGTTAATGAAATTTTGAAAATGTAATTTTGACAAATTGCTATATCTTGGAAACTGTAAGAGCTAAACTCTTGAAATTTTCAAAAACGGTCAAACTAAAAAATCCAAAAATTATAAATCGCCAAAAATTTTTAAAAATCGCCAAAACGAAAAAAATCGCCAAAATGAAAAAAACGCTAAAATTAAAAAAAAACGCCAAAAACCGAAAAAATCGCCTAAACAAAAAAAATGTGAACAAAAATTAAAAATAAATCGCCTAAATGAAAAAATATCGCCAAAATCAAAAAAAAAATTCGCCAAAACGAAAATAAATCGCTGAAATTAAAAAAAAACGCCATAAACCGAAATAAAATCGCCAAATCAAAAAAAAATTGCCTATATGAAAAAAAAATCGCCAAAAATTAAAAAAATCGCTTATATGAAAAAAAATCGGCAAAATCCAAAAAATCGCCAAAACGAAAAAAATCGCCAAAATTAAAAAAACGCCAAAAACCGAAAAAAATCGCCAAAACGAGAAAAAAGGTGTCAAAACTAAAAAATTGCCAAAATCAAAAAAATCGCCAGAACGAAAAAATCGCCAAAATTAAAAAAAAACGTCAAAAACCGAAAAAAATCACAAAAACCAAAAAAAAAATTACCTATATGAAAAAAATCGCCAAAACTAAATAAATCAGCAAAATAAAATAAATTGCCAACATTTAAAAAGCACCAAAGTAAACATAATGCCAAAAGCCTAAAAAATTGCACTAGAGAAAAAAGTATGCATTTTTTTACAAAATTAATATGTACCTACATATCTCTGTGCTTATGTATGTATCTCTATACTACATAAACGCACTTTGGTAAAGGGTATATAAGATTCGGCACAGCCAAATATAGCACTCTTACTTGTTTAAACTTAAGATTTTGTTATGAGCAGCGCTCAATTATCATCTTACCTTTTTTAAGATGATAGCTTTTATTTAAAGCTTCAGTTAAAAGCTTTAGTACAAGATTATTGTGGCCTTTGTCACTCCTGGTTGAAATATTTGGGGTTATAGATTTTCTATTGGGTTTCTTATCTTGACCTACTTGCGTATCAAACTTCAGCTCTCTAGCGCAAATTTAATTATTTAAATTTTATGAGCGTCTTTCCGCTTACTTTTTTTAAATAATTTTGTTTGCCAGTGCCAATCATATGTGTCAAGTTTCGTTGGAAACGGATGTTAACATTTAAATAAATACTATATTTAAATCTGCTGATGCGAAGTACATGAAATAGGAGGTTTAAAGTGTATGGGCGTGTTAACACCAACTTTTTTCAACGAAACTTTATAACTTTGCATTATTCCAACATTTGTGCCAAATTTCAATAAAATCGCTTGAGACAAATATATTAAATTTGCTCTTTTAATTGTGTGCTTTATTGGAATATCACCGCCCCCTGGTAAAAATCTGCGGGGTTTTCTTTTTTTAGTTAGTTGTTAATCTAGACATACTTGTTTATCAAATTTCAGCCTACTAGCGTACATTTTATTTATTTTCTTCTTTTTCAATCTCGATACCTGCTGGTGCAGGTATCTTTCCTGTCGAGTTTCGTTTAAAACGGATAGTAATAAATATATAAATATGTAGCATATTCAAATGTGCTGACCCGAAGTACATGAAATAGGAGGCTTAAACTGTATGGGCGTGTTAATGCCCACTTTTTCATCGAAAATTTATAGCCTTGAATTATAGCAACATGTACGCCAAGTTTCAATAAAATCGCTTGGGTTTAACGCCTTAAATTTGTTATTTAAGGTCTGAGCCTTATGGGCGCAGCCCCGCCCTCCAAGGTAAAATTTTTGGGTTCGAAGATTTTTCTAGTATTTTGCTAATCGTTTATCAAATTTCAGCTCACTAGCGCAAATTTAAATTTTTATTCTTATGGGCGTATTCCCGCCTACTTTTTTAACCCCAAATTTTTTTTTGCTAGTTGTTATCTTTCTTGTTTAGTTTCGTTGGAAAAGGATAATAGTAAATTCAGAAATAGTGCATTTAAAAGTGCTGACCCGAAACATATGTAATAAGAGGCTTAAATTTTATGGGCGTGTTAACGTCCACTTTTTTCAATAAAAATTTAGAGTCTTGCACTATTGCAACATGTGTGCCAAATTTCAATAAAATCGCTTGTGTTAAACGCCTTAGAAATATTTTTTTAATTCTGAGCGTTATGGGCGTAGCCCAGCACCCTTGGTAAAAATTTTCGGGTTTTCAGATTTTTTAAGTGAGTACAAACTTAGTTATACTTGTGTACCAAATTTCAGCTCACTAGCGAAAATTTACATTTTTATGGGCGTAGCCCCGCCCCCCGGTTGTTTTCAGATTTTTCTAGTTCATTGCTTACCTAGATCTCGTGTAACAAATTTTGCACCTCCTATCTCCAGAACCTTTCATTGTAAAACTTTCAAACTTCGCACATAAAGTTACATTAATTTATTCTAATTATGGTTTAAAATTTATAATTTTACGATTGCGGGTAACAAAGTTATGAGGGGGGTAAAAACAGCTCGAATGGCTTCCTGTAAATATACACACTGCGTGCAATGGCCGGAACTTGGCCTGGCACACTGCCGTGCGCCTAAAATATTTTATATAAATGTGAAGGATATGTAAGACTTGTTGCGATTAAGTATTATTTATTTTTAAAAATCAATATTAGTTAGAACAGTAGCAGCAGCACAGGAAAAAGGATCAGTAGCAATATTTACAACGTTGTTGTTGTCTGTTGATTTAGTACGTGTTGTAGCCTAAAGATATTTTTGTGTTTTCCTTGCTCTACGGGTAGATACACAATATTTCTTGTTATACATTTAGTTTTTGTGGATTGAATTTTGCTGTCACTGCTGTCTATTCTGGCTCCCAATGTGCTGTCGAGTCTACCTTTTGATAGAGATATTTCAGCCCTTGGATAAAAGTATAACTTGTCAATAAACTTAATTACAAATGAGGCTGTGATTTTTCTATACACATGCATTATTTATCTGTTAACGATATAGAAGCTACTGCTTCTATAAGCAGGAGTTTTTTGTTTTGTGAAAAATTCACATTGAAACGTAGTATGTACTTCAATTGGTGAGCATCTTAAGATAACAGATGAAAGAAACATAATATTATATGTTTAATTGCATTTGGTTTTTTTCATCTCATATTCTACCGGGAATATATGATATTTTCTTAAGCTAATTACTGACTAATTTCTTGTTTTTCTTTGCATGTTTTCAAAAGGAAACATTTAAGTTGTTCAGCAAAAACATCACAAATCATGAAACTCTATTATATTTTGTTTCAAGCAATAAATCTCTTCAATTTCTTATCAGAGTGTATTTTGTTGCCTGCTAATTCATATTATTTTGCATTTTATGCAAATTTGTTTCTATTTCAGTTGTCCATCATTATTTGCCGGATGTCAGTCATTTTTAGTTCTTTCTGCATTCGTTGTTTTTTTCTGTTTCTATGCTTATTTTGTTGTAAAATTTGCTTCCTTTTCTGGTAGTTGGTTGCTTGTTGTTTGTTGGTGGCAGTCGGTAATTTTGCTTTGATTATTTTTTATTGCCGCTGTTAGCGGTTTTTACGTTTTATTGTGTGTGGCATGTAAAAGTTTTAATAATTTTAATTCAAATTTGTACATATAAGCTGATTATTTTTTTTCATTGGCATCCATTTTTTAACAGGCCAGGTTTTAAACATTTCCTGTTATCAAAATGAATAATTTAAATGATTTTTAATTTAAATATGCATCTGCATATGTATAATAAATATGAACATTTCTCCTGCATTGCGTAAAAATCAATCAATCTTGATGCTTATGGTAAAACATAAGGCAATAACATAAGACTTTTATATGATTTAAATGTTTTAGCGGCATCAATAATTTCTAGATTTTTACATACATACATAAAAATGAGAGATTGGTTGTAGACTGTGTATGCCAATACATACAAAAGAATATGATAGAATTCTCATATAGTTGATATTGAAATTTAAAATAATATTAGTATTTTACGTATAATAATAATTAAAAGCAATTCTTGAAGGACTTTGGATTGCCAAATTGGTAAAAATTTTCTTTAAAAAAGTTATTTTTTTTCTGAAGTAATACATGGACTTCATTTGTATAATACAGTAATAACCCCCGCTTAACCACCTCCTAGTGAAACTTTACAAGATTTTTGGATAAATTATGCGGGAAAGCAACTATACAAATACGTTTAATGAATCTCGTGAGGAAAAAGGAGGAAGATATGTGAATGCCTTCAAAGAGGTAAGTTTCCCAACATCATGTATAATTATTGAATTACATATAAAAAATATATCTAATAACGAAGTATGTAGATTTATTTAATATAAGGTCTTTATTGATTTGATTTGAAATTTTGGCTCGTTTGTATGGTTAGGCAATTGTCCATTGCATTTCGTTCCAGCTTTTGGAACTCATCAGTGGACTTCAAGCCAATGTGGCAGCTAATGGTAAAAAGATGGTAGAAAATAAAATAGATGCTCAATCGAATAAAGATGCTTGTTTTGTAAAGATTTTTTTTTGTTTGTGGCCTTTAAACTAATTATATTTGTATATTATGATTCTCAATATAGAATTAAGAGTCTTACTATAAACCAGATACGTCCAAGCAATACGCACAATGTGCAAACTTTTGCTAGGAACACAATTGGGACGAACGACGAATTTCGTCCAAGTCGACGAATTCGTCGATAAGCATTCGCTGCGTAAATTCGTCGTGTCAAGCACAATAACGACGAATTTACTCAACGAATTCTTCTCTCATATTTGATAAAGTTGCTTGTTGTGTGTACAAAAACAGAGAGAGAAGGAGAGAATTTTCTCTAAATTTTGTTTTCTCGTCGTTCGTCGGCGTATAAAATAAAAATAAATCTATCTGAGAGTTCGTCACGCACTACGAATTTCGTTGTACGGCGGTGTTGTGTTCATTTTTATATGCACAAATGTGTTTTAATTTTTATTACGAAAGTTCGCACCGAAAAATTCGTCGTTCGTCCGTCCCATTTGTGTTCCTAGCATTTTATAAAGAGCTTTTTGTGCTTTCACACCGACGAGAGTAAAACATCCCCAACAACAACACAACAGAATACAATGCTTGCTCTTACTTTCCAAAGAAAGAAGAACAAATTTAAGAGATTTCAAAGCTGTTTTCCGCAAATGAAAATATCAGTATATTTGTGTTTGGACGTAGCTGCTATAAACACACGGAGGTTGTTAGCTAGCTTCAAAAATTTTTTGGGTTGAAGTCTACTGATGAATTCCAAAAGCGAGAACGAAATGCATATAGACAATTGCTTAGCTATAAAAACAAGCAAGATTTTCAAATATATTAAATATAAATTAAAAATAAATTTTTTAAAATTACGTTTATATTTTATTAGGTTTTAAAAATTTACATGAGATATAAAACTGCAAATAGTTCAAACTTGTTTCTTAAATGCCAGATATTGCCAATTTCGTAAGAACAGCTCTAGTATTTGTCATTCCAAGAGTTTTAACTTGTTCCTAAGTATCATGGAAATTGCATAAGTAGAAGTACATATAACTCAATACTAACTTTTCATGGGCGTACCACTGCCCACTTTTTTTAATACAAGATCGTTTTATTTTTAAAGCTTAAGGTGTTTGTGTCAAGATTCGTATGAATCGGTAGAAGAAGCACACGAATAATAATATACAGGGTGTTTTTTTAGAGGTATAGAACTTCGAATTGAAATAAAACACAAGAAAATCGTTTTAATGTCCATCAATTTGGCTTTATTGGAAAGATAATTTTATGCCATTAATGTTTAAATATGATTTCGGGCATGTGGCCGCCGCGGCTGGCTCGAATAAAGCCAATTCTACAGGTCGAATTTTCAACCACTTTTTCGAGCATATGGGGCCGTATGTTGGCAATAACGCCACGAATGTTGGCTTCCAAGTCCCCTAACGTTTCTGGTTTGTTGGCGTAGACGAGCGACTTTACATATCCCCAAAGAAAATAATCCAATGGTGTCAAATCACACGATCTTGGTGGCCAATTGACAGGTCCATTCCGCGAAATTATGCGCTCATCGAATGTTTCCTTCAATAAATCGATTGTGACGTGCGCTGTGTGGCATGTAGCGCCGTCTTGTTGGAACCACAACTCATCCACATTCATGCCATCCAATTCGGGAACAAAATAGTCGGTTATCATGGCTATATACCGGTCTCCGGTGGCGAATCGATTCATTCGGGTCCTCTTCAACACTTTGCTCTACAGCGGCAATTGTTTCTTCGGTGCGCACTGTTCGATGTCTCTGCGGATGCGTATTATCACATAGAGTAAACGTAGTGCAAAAACGATCCATGGTTAACCGAATTAATTGCTCTGATGGACGATTATGTCGACCATAAAATGGACGGAGCTTGCGGTAAACTTCGCGAACTGAACCATTATTTTCGAAATAAATTTGCACGATTTGCAAGCGTTGTTCTTTTGTCAACCTGTTCATGATGAAATGGCAAACCAAACTAAATATTAATCACTTGACAGCTGACAAAATGGCCGGCAGTTAAAAAAGTGATGCCAACTTAAAGTTCTATACCTCAATAAAAAACACCCAATATATTAAATATAAATGGGCTATGTACCGCTGTGTTTCTTAACGATCCGGTAGGCAAAAAGACACAAAACAAAATGGAAAAAAATTAATGGGCGTATTACCGCCCACTTTTTTACCAATGCACAGTTGGGATTTTTTTTTAAATGGTAATAATTCTGCAGTTTCTAAACGGCCCATTCGATTATTATGAACTTTCATAAATTTGTTGAGATACCACTGATCCGAAGTCTGGAATTTGGATGGTACAAGTTTTAAGGGAGCGGAGCTATAAATCGCCGAATTGGGCAACCTGGGATAAATGAAAAATAAAAACCGATGACAAGCTGATGTTTTTGATCTGATCTGATTGAAAAGTGCATTTTTTTCTACCCAAGAGCTAAAAAAAAACTCTACTACATTTGTAGTAGAGTTTTAATTTAATTTTAATCCTCTTTACCAACCTTGGTCCACTCTTCTGCTAATGGAGAAGTCAAATCTTTTTCGATTTAGAAAAGGAAACTTATTTTAGGTTAAGAACTAAATTTTTAACTTTTAACAAGTCAAAAGTTATACGCAATTTAAATTACAATTTTGAAAAAAGAATTGAAGGAAATTGCTGTCAGCGTCAACAAGACGTTATGAAAACGCATATAGCCAAATATAAACCCTTGAATTTTGTTGTTCTCATTTTAAAAGAGGGGCTTCTAAAACGTATCAATACAAAGTTTTTTTACATTTATGATGCGAAATATTGTAACCAGCGTTCTTAATAATTGTCGACAACGTTTTGAGAGCGAACAGATTGTCAATATTTTAAACTGTGACGTTATGCAACACTACACTTTGTTCGAAGACAGTCATTGACGTTTTGAAATTCAGCCGAACTTTCTGTGTACTTTTCTGCCAACTACACTTTTCAAAACCTTATTTTTCTTTGAAGAAAGAAACAAAATGGCTAATGTTTAATTTAGACTTACTTGTACATATTAATAAACAGAACGAACCAGACATCATTTCAGTTATTTGAGAGAAAAAATATTTACGTTAAAAGTATGGATATATATATAACCATTGGCAAATGCATATATTATTTCATTTGAATGCAAAAATATTATTGTTTGTACGTAACTTAACTTATATATTTGTGTTGATAAAAAAAAAGTCTTTTGATTTTAGCTGTCAATAGAGCTTAGAGACTGTTGAGACAGGGGCCGAACAATTTACTGATGGTAAAATTTATATTGGAATTAAGCATACAAGCTGAATACCACAAAAAACTTTATTATTTATAAAGATGTTAAAATAAAAACAAATAGAATGAATGCATAATAAGAGGACAGGTATCAATTAAACTGGAAGAAATAGTTGTTTATAAATCAGTATGTAATAAAATAATTTTTCGGGAGATGCATAGTTTTTGGTCAAAAGTAACTAATTATATATTAATTCTTAGAGCTATGCTCTTTATGCCACGACACAGGAACTGGGACGTGATTTTCTTAAAAAGAATAATCAACACTATTAAAGTTGTAAATTTATTTTTTTTTTGATTGATTTTTTACTTAAAATCAGAGTACAAAAATAAGCGAAACAAAATATTTGATTTTGCTTTGTTTCATAATTGGAAGTGAGTAAAACAAAAACAATGAGAACGATTGCTCAGTTTGTTTTTGTATTATTTTTACACATGAGCACAAACAATACATTAATTTAATCGCACGCAGCCAGAAAAGAAAATAATGGGAAATAAATGCGAACGTTTTAAAATATTTACGGTGTATCAAATACATATTATCATCATATAATATAATTTTATTGCATTGTTATGTAAAAAATTAAATTTGTTTTATATGGCTTGGAAGCATAGCTCTAAGCGAGTGTCTTTAGATATAGCTCTTTTTTTATTTTACTTAAAGACTTATAATCATAATAGTTATAAGAACATTCAAGTATAGTTTCTAAGACTAACTAAAAGCCTTTGAAAAAAATCAATTATATCAAAGAGAGTGATTATTGATTAAAAAGCAACTATTCAAATAGTTGGAAGTCAAAAAACACTTTACTGCTAGAAACTTTTTAAATATTGAACATTATTGTAAGAATATTTGCCGATCTCATATTATTTAGAAAATTTTCGAGCTCGTGTACAAAGTGTAGCATTAATATCACAAAAAATCGACTAAAGTGGTCATTCAAAAAACACCATAGCTGTATGGAATAAAATGTTTGGCAAATGATTCCTGTGGCACTGGTTTCACACATTCACGTTTCTATAAAAATTTTATAAGACAACATGCCTTAAATGTTCATTATTATAGAGTTGAATTTTCATCTTTAAAAAATATTTTTGTATAAGAAGGCATATGGAAATTTCAGGTTATAAATCGTAATTTAATCATGAAGGACCTCAAAAATTATTACTACATAGGTAAGGTTAGTTTAACTTAATGATACTTCATTGGTATGTGAGGATTTGTGAGAGTTAATGGGAGAGAAGGGATTCGATTGTTGCAGCATTTTTTAAATATGTCTTTCAATTCTAAATTATAAAAAAAGTTAGCAGAAATTATCACTACATTTAAAAATATTTCCTAGGAAATAATTCACAAGGACTTAGTTTTACCCAAGAACAACATCCTCATATTTTAAAAACACAGATAGTAAAGTATATTAAAATGTGAAATACTGAACTATATTCATTTGATATAATGTCTTTATTTAATTTAAGGTGGTGGAAAATAAAAAAATACACAATTGAATACAAATTCTTGTTTTATAAAGATTTTGGTTTGCGGTTTTCAAACTTATCATGTTTGTATACTGTGATTCTCAATATAGTATTAAGAGTCTTACTATAAACACACGGAGGTTGTTAGCTAAATTCAAAAATTTTTTGGGTTGAAGTCTACCAACGAGTTCCTAAAGCGGGAACGAAATTCATATAGACAATTGCTTAACCATAAAAACAAGCCAAATTTTGAAAGTAAATTAAAATGTTTTATTTAATTGCGTCTAAATTATTTTTAACTTTTTAGTGCTAATTTTTTTATTTTTATTTTTGATGTGTAAACATCTGTAGAACAGGAGGTAAAAATCTTTTTCACAATACAATCACAAATTTTTAGTAATATCGTAAAGCGTTATCAAATCGGTGTGAGCTATGTATGAGTGTATTAGTGTAATCATACGAATAAGAAGTATAGAGAAACTTACAGCTGCATAGAAATACACTCAACCGAATTTTAAAACATACCTTTAGGAGCAATGCTAATTTTAATAGAAGTTGCTTGTGAAGTGTAATAGTGTTGCTTGTGAAGTGTAATAG
This sequence comes from Tachina fera, assembly GCA_905220375.1. Taxonomy (NCBI): domain Eukaryota; kingdom Metazoa; phylum Arthropoda; class Insecta; order Diptera; family Tachinidae; genus Tachina; species Tachina fera. The sequence goes on from LR999964.1 coordinate 62,750,644, forward strand.
TGTTGCCAGTGATAATTTTGTTAAAAAGTTGAAAAATATAAAATAAATAAAATAAATATAAACTTTTAAATAAAAGAGCGTTGTTAATGTCAAATATTTATTTAAAAGATATATAGCAGTCTTTACAAAGAATTTATAATATTATATTATAACATATCTTCATTACGTACTGTTGTCTTACAATGAAGCTGATGCACTACAATTGGGTAACAATCTCCATCTCATGCCAATTATTATGGGAGGAGATTTTGCAAACCCACAGTGTCAACTTTTATCAAAATTTTTATTTGACGTTTTCCACTTGCATATGAGCAATTCTCCATAAGCCCCCACAACTAACAGTTTCACTGCTATAGATGCAGTTTTCCATAGATTTTTAAATACAGTAGAGTCAAAAATGTATATATCTTATTTTAGTTACCATAAGCCAATATTAAAAAAAAATTGCATTACTAGATGTTTACACATCTCCCCTGTGATAGGACTCACATTGCAATTTTTTAAAGGGGCCTGGAAACGTCCGTTTTGGCAAATATTAATGTTCGCCCACTTTTTGGAATTTTTACTTTCAGATTTAAGGGTGTGTGCCAAGTTTTGTAAAAATCGATCAAGTAGAGCCGCGTGAAATATAATGCTTTAGCGGGCATGGCCCGAACACATTTTTAAGCACAAAATATGGCATTTTAGGAGCCGAAACTGTTTGCCAGGCTTCGTGGGAATAGGACAAGTACAAGTACATAGACATAATTTCATAATAACCTTTGATGGGCGTAAACGCACCCACTTTATTAAATTTAATTTGTATGCTATGTTTCATAAAAGTCGTTTAAGTAGGAGCGCTTGAATTATAATATTAAATAGAAGATTAACAGCCTGTTCATCGAACTTCCTTACGTTAGAAGGCGAGCGATTATTAGGCAAACGATCGAGTTGGAAATTGAGTTCATTTTCTTTTTTCGTTTGAAAATAAAAGCTCTTTTTGGTTGTAATCAAACGTCTAAGAACAATGTTTCCATTACTCATTCAGTTGTAATTCTTAGAGCTTTTTTCATAGAAAATTAAAAGTTTCTTTAAAAATTAAAAGGAAGCAACCCTATCAATCTATTGTAAAAATAAATAAAAAGTAATGTTTTCAAAAATTGTTTGTTTAAAGTATACAAAAAATACGCGTTTATTGAAAAAACAATGATTTGATCCGTTGCACTTGGATTTTTTTATAGCGACCGAGATAACGCAGAAGATTGCGAGACACAGCAAATTTGCTACAGTTTCCACACGAGCAGTAAGTTCAATAAATGAAATGATTATATATTACTTCCGACAGGGAAGTTTTTCGAATACTGCTGGAGAAAATGGAATCTACATTCTTAAAATTTCTCGCAACTGGTGGTTACCAGTTTTGTGCCGGAAAGGAATGTATTTCATACATGTCGAAATCAAAACTTTCGGAGGTGGTAATTGACTTGATTGAACCAACACTTTAAATTGCCAAGCATTAGTTTTTTTTATGCTGAAAAATATTTAAATTTTCTTGGTAAAAACATCCATTATTTTAAATTTTAATTGTAAGAATTCAAAAAATTCACCAACACATTAAATTTTTCCTGATTTTTTAATTTGACACTTGATTTTGTTTGTGTAGTACGTACGTTAACCAAATTTTCAAACAAAAGCTTAAGGCTTGTTCTTTATACTCAAAATAAAATAAACAAAAACCAAAATTTCAATTCATTCGTTATTTGGCGTGCAATATACAAAAACTTACGTTACAAAAACAGGCTATAAGTCTTCTTAACAGCTCAAGGTGACTGCCAAGTTTCGTTAATGCAGAAGCACGTCAAATATTATATTAAATTTTAATAAGCGTGTTCCATCCCAAATTTTAAATGGAACATTGAGTATCTTTTAGAGCTCAAGGTAGCTGCCAAGTTTCGTAAAAATAGGTTAATTAGAATAAACAATTAAAATTTAATATAAAATTTTAATGGGCGTGGTTCCTCCTATTTTTTAGCTTTTTAATTTTATAACTGAAAGAACTCAAGCTAACTGCTAAGTTTTCCGAAAATCGGCTAAGTAATAGATCATAAAATTAAAGAAAAAATTTAGTGGGCATATTCCCCTTTTTTCAATATGACCACAGTATATAAAACGAAGCCATGCCTTGTCAGACAAACGAAGTTTTTTTTTAAATCGGTCTAAAAGATACCGAGTTATGAAGTAACAACAAAGATCATTTGTTTTACCGGAAAATTTGCAATTCAGTTTTTTTAATAGGTGAACAGAGAATAGGGATAAAATATTAAAATTATTAACATTAAACGCTGATACTCTGTTCGAAGTTGTGAAAAATTTTCAGCAACATTGATTATTTTGCGTGAAAAATTTAACATGTACTAAATGTAGCCCAACTAGCGGTTTTATTATAAATTTCTTGCTTTTATTGCTTGAAAGTATGCAACATTGCTAAAATTCCGTGCGAAAAAAGCACTGCTTATGTTGTCTAGCAGCTAAACTAAAATGATGCCAGATTAATTTTGCATGGAAAACCATGCTGACAGATAGATTTTACGTGGTTCTTGCAACAAGAATAAAGTACTACTTTTGCGGATTTTTATATAGATACATATGTAGTCTAACAGCATTTCATAGCAAATTGTGAACAGAGACCAGGCTTAATAATTAGACTGAATCTCTAATTTTACTGATCGCAGCCGTTAGCCAGCAGGGCAAACGAGGATGTTAGTTTATTAAAAAAATATATAAAATTGCCATTCGTACTCGTTCCTCATCACATAAAAGTGAATATATACAGATGTAATGTATGTATGTAGCAGTATGTATGTATGTACGTATGTATGCAATATATCAAATTCTGCAAATGTTATCTTTTATGGTATTTGATTAAAAAAAAATGAATATATACTCGTAGCAAGACAAAAAAACAACATTTTATCGATTCTCTAAAAATGAGTTCAACATGAAAATAAATCGAATAGAAATAGTACAGAGCAAAATAAATGGACAAACCTCCCCCGTGTATTGAATTTGGATTGGACAGCAATATGCTAGAGGAACGGAAAAGAAAAAAATAACAAAACAAACAAATAGATTTAAAATATATCCAACATATTTGTTGAGATTGGCATTGTTGTTTTCTGATTGTATTTGTTAAACACTTTAGAGTAGAAAATAATGTTGCAATTGTAACTACAAAAACAAAATGGCAATAAAGTTAAATTGAAATAGAAAAAATTAACTTTTGTTAAGAAATCTTAGTAGAGTAAGTACCACAGTCATAGTTGTAAAAAAAAATTATATATATGGGTATTTGCACGAGAAATTTATTTTTTTTTGTCAAACAATTAAGCTTGTATTTCAAAACAATTTGAATCGATTTTTCCTAAAATTCTAACCAAAGTAGATCTGCTGACGGCTTATACAAATATATAAAGAAGTAAAAAAACTTCAGATTTCTGAAAAAATAACAATCATATTCGTTTGCCGCTTTATAATAAGTAAATAATTACAGCAATGTTATCGTTGATAGTCATTGGGTGGCCATAAAGCGGTGTTAGCTTCTAATGAATTTGTCATGGGAATTTCTGAAAATAAGTAGCGCATATCTGTGTATTATAAAACTCCTAGATAAATTATTTGCAACATCCCGCTTTTAGCAAATCCCATAATCAATTACCTCAAAGAAATCATGTTTATCATTAGCGAAATGTTTTCGCTTTTAACCACTTACCTCTATTCACATCGCAAACGCTGTAGCAGCAAGCTTCAAGAATTTACTTCAGAGCCATTGGGTTGAGGACAGAGAAAGACAATGAATACAACATAATTAGGATACTCACTAGAAACTTCTATCTTGAACTGGTGTATCAGAAACTTTTCGAAATATATTGGTATTGAAAATCAGCAAAATCGAAAAGACGGTTTCAGAGCTGGAAAATTTTAACTTTATTTTGTCTTGTAAAAGTAACTAGCTGAAACTAACTTTTGTATTTTTTTTAATAAACAAATTTTATATTTTAAAAAGAATTAAATTAGTATTTAAAATGAAAAAAAATTACTCTAGTAGTATTTCTCTATAAATTAAACATATTTTATAATTGAAATGCCGAAGTATACATATGTATTTGACATAAAGTCTTAAATAAAAACTATTAAAAATTTTGATAATTTAAATTTTTTGGCGCCAGGCCTAGTTCCGGCCAATGCAAGCAGTGTGTATATTTATACGAAGCCATTCGAGCTGTCTTTACCCCCCTCATAACTTTGTTCCCCGCAATCGTAAAATTTTGAAATTTATGTTACCGCATATGTGATGCGCAAAATAGAAAGGGACCTAAGGGTAAAAATCGGTTTTGTTCAGGAGAGCCATTTTAAAGATTTAAATACGTGTATCTTTCGTGTACTTCAATTTCATAAAACGCGCATATCTCTGGGAGGGAACACTTTTGGGGCATGGTATCGGTCTTATTCGATGTTCAGATGATGTCCACATCAAAAAAAAGTGAAAATTTATATTTTTACCCTTAGGTCCTATTCTCTATGCGCTGACACATATATAAAAATTTAAAAGTTTTACAATGAAGGCTTCCTGAGATACGGAGGTGAAAAAAGTGCATATGTTAAGACATACTCACTGACCACTGACACACTCATCAAATTGATGAAGCACTTCCGCTATAGCTAGAGAGCTGCAATTTAGTACATGAGTAGATCTAGGCGAGCAATGAACTAGAAAAATCTGAAAACACAGACATTTTAGCCAGGGGGCGTGGCTGCGCCCATATAAATTAAAACTTGTGCTAGTGAGCTGAAATTCGATACAGAACGAGGTATAGGTGAGGAGTAAACTAAAAAAATCTGAAAACCGGGAAGTTTTAGCCAGGAAGGTGGGGCTACGCCCTTAAAGGTCAAAATTAAAAAAGCAAATCTAAAGCGCTTAACGAAAGCGTTTTTATTGAAATTTTTCATATATATTGCGACAATGCAAGGCTATAAATTTTTCGTTAAAAAATATCCATGCAATTTGAGGCTTATATTTCATGTACTACGGGTTAGCCTATTTAGACATACTATTTAGGTAGGTTTTATTATCCGTTTGCAACAAACGATAAAAACTGACCAAACAATTTTAAGTTTGAAATAGTGGGCGGGGCCACGCCCATACAAATTTTAAATCAGAAGCCGCGCTAAGTAGCTGAAATTGGATGTTGAAGCAGTTCTAGGTGAGCAACCAACTAAAAAGACCTGAAAACCCGGAAATTTTATTCAGAGGGGCGGGGCTACGCCCATAAAAACTAAAAATTAAAAGTTACGCTAATGAGCCGAAATTTCATACATAAGTAGGTCTAGGTGAGTAATCAACTATAAAAAATGAAAACCCAAAAAATTTTACCATACTACGCTAATAATGTTCGGAATTAAAAATTTTATATACAGCTTTGAACTCAAACTATTTTAGCGAAACATTGCATACACATTCTACTTATGCAAGACTTTGAACTGTCACCTTAAAAGTGGGCGTGATCACTCCCATAAAATGTAAGCCTTATGTTTGATCTACTTTGGTCTGTCATATTTTAGAAGAAAATTAGCATGATTATAAGCGCTGTTCACAACAAAATTGTGACTTTAAAATAGTAGACAGGGTAATGCTCATAAAATTTAAAGGTTTAATTCTGGCTAGAGAAGTTTTATACACAGGCAAGTGTAGATGAGTAAGCAAATGAAAAAATCTTAAAACCAAGAAGTTTTATCCGGTATGGAAGCCACACTCATCCACAATTACAAAATGTCGCAAACACTCATTCGGATTGCGGTTAAACAACTCCCAACAATCCTTTGAAGTTGTCACACGTTTACGTTTATTGTCAATTGAGCGCAAACGCGGCATCCATCTTGCAGACAACTTTCTTAAACCCAGCTGATCATTTAAAATCGAAACCACACTGCCATATGAAATGCCTATGGCACCAATAATACTCACGCACTTTCACTCTTGGATTGGCCAACACCACATCGTGGATTTTTTTCGTAATTTTCGGCTGTACTGACCTCAATTCGTCGTCCAGAACGTTCAGCGTCATTTGTACTTGTGCGACCACAACGAAAGTCAGTAAACCATTTTATAGCATTGAAATTGATGGTACAGAGTCCCCATAGTATCTATCGAGCTTTTTCTTGGTTTGACTGACGGGTTATTTTAGCAAAAAATAATGTTTTATGAGCACAGGAAATTCACTTTTTTCCATTTTCTTCTCAAAATGCGATGTAGTCTGTTATCAACGGCTGCGAAATACAAAATAAATGACACAACTTGTTAAAACTTAGACAAAAGCCAACTGACAGTTGTCTCTTGTTAAAAGCAGTGTTGTCATTTCAATCAAGAGGCAGGAAATTCAAAAAGACACTGTATTAATGATCGATCCTCGTATTTTGATATTCCAAATCATTTAACAAAAAGTACCAATTGTCTCCTTCCCGAATTTAGATTTTCCCACAGCCAATATTCCATTGAGTAGCTATTGAGTTTTACTTCATTTGTTGTTAAGGACCATCACATCATATCAGCATGCAATACAAAACCTTATCGTAATTGGCGTAATTCGGTTTCGACTGCGACATTTTGTTAAAGAAAATATTACAAAACCGTTGTAGTCAAAGTCAAAATACGCTAACTACTACAAAGGAGAATATCTCTGGAACGGTTTTGTTTTATTTGGAAAAGAGTTTCGTTTATGACAAGACTGTACAAAATAGCAGACTTGCTGACTTGCTGGGCACGTCTTATGAAAACCTTCTATTTTGTTTTTTATCAGTCGGTTATTGAGCCATTAAATTCATCCATGTATATTCTTACGACTTTGATAATCATTTATTCCTCTGTATTGCTTGTCATGCAAGCATTAACTCAAAACTCACAAAAACAACACAACTTATTGAAAATTCTTTGAAAATATTTTTACTAAAATGGCAATAAATGAAAATTATATAATTAATATATGCAATACATGCATATATTTGAAATTTTTAGTTTATCCGCTTGTTTCCGGCACAAAGTTATTCATCCAAACAATTAACTGCTCTTCTCATCAAGATAAAAAAATATCATAAATATCCAGGACACGTGCCATCCATCATTAAATCAATAAAAACTGCCACTTTTTTTTATTTATCATCTCCTTTAAAGTCATATAAATAATTGTGTGAATTTATGTTATTTGCTCCACTTTATTATGAAACGATCATTAAAATTGTTGATCTAATCAATAAATATTTTCAATTAACAGAACGAAACACATGTTGTCCACTAGTTATTCTTTACTTGTTTTATTCACTTTAAAAAATGTTCTTTCTGAAGGGTGTTTGCGTTTGGTAACGAAAGTAAAACAAAAGTGTTAAAAACGTCACTTGAGGCTGCGGAATGAATGAAGGCACACTATAATCCTTATTTGATTCCTTACTTTCCATCTTTTTCCTCTACTTTTTTTCTTTCAGGGTCTTGTTTGTTGGGACGTACGTATTTATATATCATACTCACAAGATCACACATTGTTAGAATTGAATTCTCATGTAATTTGTTAAAAAATTTTTGTTTAAAAACAAAAAACATTTTTTTCGAGTTTAAAACACAACAGATGGTTAAATAGTTTAAAAAAAAGGAAGCATTTTTCAGTGTTTCTCTTTATTCGCATACTTTCCAGGAACTTTCTTGAAACCGCAACAGAACTTATTTGTTTTCTGAAGGTGCGAAGGTGTTTCACAGTAAAACACACATAATGCAACATTTTTTATTTTTTTGTTAAGTTTCCTTGACTTGGCCAAAACAACAATCATTATCCTAATTGGCGTAGCGATAAATCTTAAAGGTAACATACCATACAGGCAATACACACGTACAAACATACAAATGTGCATATGTACAGTCATACTTAGAAGCAGCAACATAATGTTTGTTTGTCTTATAAGTGGCAGCGGTGTTAAGGAATAGCGGATTTCTGTTTATGCAACTGTTGGTAGTTCGGTTGGCCCTTCGTACCAGAATGCAGGTGATGTTTATAAGTTATTTATTACTTTTACAAGTGTTTCTTGCAAACTAAAACAACTTAACAGCCAACCATATTCATTCATGCATACAACTAACGTAAAATTTTCGACAGACATATAGCATAACTCAAAGTGGGGTCATGCGACTTGAAATCTTGTTAAATGAAAATAAAATCAATATATTTCAACACCACAAAGTCTGTAGAATTCAAAAAATGTTTCGAACTTTGTAATTTTTGCTTATTTTTTTTTTATTGCAACAAGGAGCCTTAAGGAAAATAAAAGACTACAAAATAATTACAGTAGAATCTTGGTAAATCGTAAAAGCAAGAGACCAGCGATTTTGTAAGAATTATAAGGATTTCAATTTTTATTTTTTTTAAGAGAATTAACACTCAGACCTACTGCTATTACTAGGTGTTGCCTTCTTTAGGAAAGGGATAGTAATAGAGAAGACAGGTGAACAAATGAAAAAATATTTTTATAATATGCAACATTTTAATTTAGAGTTATTCTAGTCTCGATTAATATAAAGTTATTTAATAATTTTTAAATATTTATTGAAATGTTTTTAAGATTTTTTTAATAATTCGGAGTAAAAATGCATATGACTTAGACCATTTTCATAATTAAGGGCACATATATGTATATATAATTAAATTTTTTTTTGCGAAAACAATAATTTAACATACATATGTACATATGTTTCGCGGATTTAATAAAAATGATATTGTATATTTTTTAATTACTGCCACAGCCTACAAAAGTTGCATAATGAGCACCTGCATACATATGTAAGTATGTACATACCCTGCAGGAAATGTCATTGACTTTGTCGCCAGTACTACTGACTAATTATACCCCACTCAATACTTTTTGCTATAGACATTTAACATGTGCGTGTCATTGAAAAGCAACTACTGACATTGGAACTACTGATTAAATAGTTCTTTAGGGACCATATGAAGACATTGGAAACAGATAGTCACTAGCACATTTCAGTTACTCTAGTATACTCCTTTGATAATGAAATTGCGTATTTTGTTCACATTTTGGTATTTTATTAAACAGATATATAAAAAATGGAACTTATAATTAAAAAACATGCAATAACTGGGATTAATTAATTTATTCGTTCAGCATATCACCACCAACTAGGGATTTTGTTTACCATCTCTATTAAATAAATACACATATGTTAATCAAAAACTTTATGTTTCGCTGAATTAGTAACATCAAACACTTACGAATGAATCTGCAGGTATGACAAATCTTTAACTGATGGCACAAAATCTTCCACAGGGTAAAACAATTTCCACTTTCGCTTAAAACTATTTATTTATTTATTTATTTTATGTTTCGCTGAATTAGTAAAATCAAACACTTACGAATGAATCTGCAAGTATGACAAATCTTTAACTGATGGCACAAAATCTTCCACAGGGTAAAGCAATTTCCACTTTCGCTTAAAATTATTTAATTTTAACATTTTCTATTTTTTACAATATGGGTTGTTATTTTATATCTTTATGCAAATTATTTTTGTGTATTTTTTTAAATTATTGCTCAATACATTTAAATTCACCTATTAATTTGATTTCTTAAACCAATTTTTATAAATACTTAAATTTTGCTTTACGTCACTTTTGTTTTCAACAAACCAATAAAACAAGAAGCATAGTTGTGTGTATATGAAAAAATCTTTTCTATGCATTAAGAACAATACTAATAGACGCTTTATTGACAATATCACCAAAATAGTCGACAAAATTGGTGACTTGGGGACACTTAATTCCACGTTTCCTTCAGGGTATGTATATATTTATGTGCGAATGACTACATTCATAAAATTGCAGCGGATGTTGGCGCTAACGTACGTAAATGTGTGTGCATGTATCCGCATTATGACAATATTTTTCCTTTTTTTACATAATTTCATAATGTTTTCCATGTCATGTTGCATCCATATGTACATATACATATGTATGTATTAAGGTCCTTCGCAAACCGGGCAGACATATGCCCAACAGAAAATACACATGTAGTAGTATATAACTACATGACATACAGACACATGTATGTACATATGAGCATTTCTATTAAATAATGTGTGCAAGTATGTATGTATGTGCGTGTACGTGTACGTGTATTGTGTATTTCGTATGTTTCGCATGTTGTTTGACATTCTCAAAACATGACAGTTATTGCAACAAATAACACAAACGCAAGAACTTTAAAATAGCAACTACATACATACATATAAAACAAGGGAGAGAGGAAAGGTGTCATATACACTCACACAAAATTAACATGCAATTACACGATATACCAACCATATTTATGAAACACACACATGCACTCGAAACTTTTGCATTTCCGTTTTATATATTTAATATAAACCGTTATGGTGTAATAATACAAGACTTACGCTTATGCGGGAGAGCAATAGTAGCGTTTAAGCTGGCCTAGGGATGAAACGATACGAGTAAATACAAGTAAATACTCGATACTTTTTCTCAGAAAACAAGTACTTTTGGTATCGATACTCTACTACAGAGTACCAAGTAGGTATCGGTAAAAGTACTCGTATCGTTCAAATGTACTCATTTGTTATTGGCTACAAGAAAGTTGAACATGACGCCAGTTTAACACAACTTTATTTGTTCGTTTTAAATGTAAATTTATATCTAGAATATATATTAGAGTAAGGTCGTGAAAATGGGACCACACAAATCAAATATTTTATTAAAAACGGCAATAAAATTGCGAGCTGCAAAAATGGTTTTAAAAGCATGCAATATTGCGGCAACAAAACGAATTAACACAAACATTTAAAATGTCATCTCGACTATTTTTCCACTTTGTTTGGCGTCTAAGTTTTTGATTTGGCGACATGTCGTTTGCTGGCGACAAATGAATTTATTGGCGATTTTTATGGTTATGTTTTTAACAAAGTTGAACTTCAAAATTTTTGTAGTTCAGGAAAATTAGTTTGTTGGAGGGGTAATTTCATAAATAAATTCTACAAAAACTCGTCTTCAAGAAATTTAAACAATTAGTTTTTTCTTATATTAATCGGAAGATTTTGTCGACTAGTCGTTAAAAATTCTTTACGAATTAGGAGCATTTGGTTTGGTGGGTATTTCATTTTGTTTTCACTACTTTAAATCATGTGAAAGGCTTGACAGATACAAGTAAGTATCGATGCTTTTTATTCGATACTGGGTACGTATCGATACTTCTGAACCGATGCCGTATCAAGTAAGAGTATCGATACTTTAGTGGTATCGTTTCATCCCTAAGCTGGCCAGGAGAATAGTAATTTTTATAGCCAAAGGAAATTTAATAACAGAAGTATTTTTTTATATATATATCATTTACATCAGAGCTATTCAACCCGTGGTACGCGTACCACTTGGGGTATGCGAAACTTTCCCAGGGGTACGCTAAATTTGGGAACATTTTAGCATTTATTTCATTAACTAACCAAATAATGCAATTAAAAATAACATATATTTCAAATATTTATGTGAAACAGGGTTTTCATCGATGGTGGCAATCAAAAATAAATACCGATAAAATCTCTGATATCAAAAATGCAATAACAGCGATCTCATTAAATACTAACATATATAAAATGAATTAGAAACACAGTCTTGTTATATTTTTATTGTCTTTGAATAATTAATTTGTTATGTTTAATCTTCTTATTTTATTTTATTTTATTTTATTTTTATTACTTAAATAATAGAGTACTGAAATCGCCAATTTTATTAATTTTATTTATTCTTGTAATGTTTTTAATAATTTTATTTTCTTTTTAATTTTGTTGTTTTTTATTATTAGTAAATTAAAGCTATTAAATATTTTAAAATTGTTTGGCTATTTATTGAGCCCATACTTATTCATACATATAAAAATTTTTTCGTTGAACGCGAATTGTTGGTTGTGAGTTTTGTGGTAAGCGAACCAAAAAGTTTGAATATCTCTGATTTACATAATTTTAAATATATCCCAGGGAAAAAACTGGAAGTAATTATTGAGGAACTATATTTTCTCTACTTGCAAAGCATCTATGAGCGTATTATTGACTTTTCAGGAATCGATTATTAACAAAATCCAGATAATTAATTCAGAACCTATTTCGCGTATGAAAAATTAGATATCATTTGCAGTTTTCGCAAATACTTACGATGCACGGTGGGTTAGAATAGCATGTTTTCTTGGATCAAATCAGGGAAGCTATGTTCGGATAATTTTTCTTTATATTTCAGTTAATACCATTAAAATAAGTAAAAAAAATTCCAAATTATATTTGAGTATAATTTTTTTAAATAATGCCAAATATCAGTGTATAAATATAGTGCAAGGAGTACAGTATGAGAACTTAAACATTACATTTTATACATCTTAAAGTTAATCATCAACATCATCATGATCATCATCATCATCATTACTATCATTACCATCATCATCATCATCAGCAGCATCAGCAAATTCAACATCACTAAAATAGTTCTTGTTCGGAGCTGCAGGTACAATTAAATCAATTGCCTCCTCTGGCAAGCTTTGAACCTTCTTTGTATGGAAATTTTTGCATGCTTGAAATAATTGGGTCAGTGGTTATCAAAAACATATTAAAAATGTCTTGGTTTGATTTTTCGCGACTGCACCTGAATGAAACTCCCTATATTTTTTAAAATCTTTATTTCGAGCTTCTTGCGCTTCTTTGATAACTACCCAATAGGCAAAATGGCATTTAACACAATTTTTGGTCCGTGAATAAAATACTTGTGCAAAGTGGGAGGCATATTGTACCAAGGATACGTTTCAACAAAAAGTCGTCCTGTATTGTGGGCATATATTTTAAAATTTTCATTATTAATTTCATGGCCACTGGATACAGCAATAAGCAACACGTGCATTTTGTTTATTAAATTAACATCTATTTTTGTTATTTCGGCAGATTTTTCAGCGTTTTGAAAAAAAAACGTCTTGCCGTATTCGCATCATTCGTGTTTCCAAAATCAGGTTTGGGTTGGTCAACTATTAATCCCATATTCTCTTTAAATTTTTTCTGAATTTCTTTTTTTTTGTTTCAGCTACTGTTCTTTTTTCAAAATCAGTTGTAGCCTGGTATTTAATATGCCACGTGCAAAAGACATTCACAAAATCTAATCCAGCCATGAAGAATGGAAAGGCCAAATCTTAAATTGTCTACTTGTACAGGTCTTTGGATCATGGCTTCTATATTATTAAAATCCTTACTTGTAGCGCCACATAAGTAACGCTTTTATGTTGATGTGATTTCTGTTAAGGCATTGCAAACTTTTCCATCTACCATTGCCAAAATTAATTTGTGGAAAACATGTACAACTTTCTCACCAATCGTGACAGTTTAACAGGTTAAATTCTGTATTTCCTCTTCAACTCTTTTTTTTCACTAATTGACACATATGGTAAATTCAATTTTCAAGGGTCTGCAAAATCTAGTTGAAGACGACCTTGGATTTTGCCAAATTACCTTCTCCTCAACCATAAGCCTAAGTGGTACAATTGTGGTTAAAAAAACCGATGAACCACTAGCATCAGATCCATGAAAGGCTTGTTTGTATGAGCTATGGTGAGAGCTTCCATCAAAGCCCCATTTTGAATATAATACTACATTTGAGTTCATAATACATAATGGGTCAATAACAGTTTCTTGAAGTATTATTAGTCGCTCCGCTGTAAGAAGACCTTATAAAGTTACTTCAACGGAAGTCTCGCTTATTTTAAAGCTGGTCGATTCTGGGTAAGTTTTTTGTTTTTCAGTTTGAATATTGTTGTAGGAAGGAAATATTTGAGAAGCAGCTTGTCAAACAAAATTGTATTGATTTCGTGTTAGTTTAGCTTCTACAAAAACAGCCAAAGCTTTTGTATTCAACACTTTTCATATATGGCTTGCAACACTTTTGATTCCTCGACATAACTTGCGCTTTGTAATTTAAACTGTGAAGCATAAAGTAACTCTGGCAATGATATTGTGTCTCCTCAAATCTTTGTTTTTTTATATATTTCGACCACATTTGCAGTCGGGGCAAGAGTAAAGAGTAATAAACCATAAAAAAAACATAAATTCTTTTATTAAAGTCACACATATTATACTCAGAGCAGTTGGTGCGTTTTTTGATTTCTTCAGCTAAAAATTTCATCTTCTCATTTATTGTTTGAGTGCTTGAATTCATCATAATATCAAATAAGCTTCGACGAGTATAAAAAACAACGTTCGAACTTGTTTTCCGCAATTAGTAAAAAAAATTTTTAAGAATTTTCCTTGCTTGTTTTTAATTTTAATAATTTTATTTCTCTTCAATAATTTCCCTTAGGGTTTCAATAATGACGTCCACTTATAATCAATTTAAGTACTGTCAATTCAAAGTTTTTACATCTTCTACCAGCTCAAAATTTTACTACACTTTTCAAAATTTGTTCACTAATTCGCAAAAATCACTTCAAGTTCGTTTCACATCGCATTATTTACTTAAGGAAACGATTTGATCATTGCAATCATTGATAGTCATACATAGTATTCCACTTCATTAAGAACGTCCCGGACTCTAATACAAGAAATAATACTTTTGACGAAAATGCCTTGCTGATTAAATTTCTCTTTCAAAAATCTCAACAAAATAACAACTCAATATGTCTTGACATCACGCTAACCTCAGAAATCTTGATAAGACTCAAGAGATCTTGCTAAATTAAAAAGAAGCAGCTACATTTTATTTTATCAAACATATATGTCTAGTGAGCTTCTGTATGTCGAGTCAATTATAATTGTACAATATTAAGGTAATAAGTTTTTAACAGTAGCATTTTTCAACAACCAACTCTATTATATTTACACAACAATAGTATTCCCAATGAAATCATTATGTTTATATAAATTTGCCATAAATCAAAGACGGGATGAATGTGAAATTAAAAAAAAAAATACTTTATCATGCAAATTTTATTTACAACTTTGTAATAGAAAAGCATAAAAAGCATGCATATATCAAATTTTAAATCTAAATAATTATATTTATTATGTATGTATAATGTCCTTGTACATTATATCTATGTATCTATGTCTGTATGTGTGTATGTATTATTTTTTTCCATTGTGTTATTTGCAAAATCTTGAAAGTTTAAACTACAAATCACGAACTTTACCACACACATACAATAAATACAATAGAAAAATATCGTAAATAAAGAGACAAACGAAATGGTTCGCTTTAACGTAAAAATGTTTAAAAAAAATATAAAAAATAAAGAAAAAAATATTGAAAAATTCACCGTTAGAAGCTATTAAACACGTCTTTAAGAGACTATTAAGACTTTATAAATAAACCATTATGAAAAATTGTGCAAAAAGGAAATAAACAAAAATGTACATAAAAACATACATACTACCCGCCAAAGTCGAATTGGAAATGCACTCCCTTCGCAACAGTACTTGCATTTGTAATCTTAAGCTTCATACAATATGTAAGACTGAATTCTCATCTGGTTAACATTAAAATTTATATAATATCATGTTTTTAAAACAACAAAATTAATTTAAATCATTATAAGACAATTTGAAAAATATATGAAATATTTGTGTTAGATATAATGGTTTGAAATAATAGCGTAAGGTATATATAAATCTGTGGCAAAAAAGAACAAGTGCTTGAGTCGAGATAAGCTGTTTTCAAGTTAATACTACCTCCGTAATCTGCATATTTGAAAGTACCCCTGGTAAAAATCTCAATTAATTTTTGTGATTTTTCAAGAAGTTATAGCAAAATTACTTGCAGCTTATCTTTTTTAGACTGCTAATGTAATTTGGAATAATAGCTTAATTGAGGTTATACTTTGGGATATTTCAACTTAAATGTAGTGTTTAGAACGATGTTTGTTTAAAAAACTAGAGGTGAACAGAAAATTTTCCAATTTAACTGTAAAAGGTATTCATTTCTGCAAATCGTCTTGAACGCTTAAAAGTGTTCTCGTGAAAAAACAGTAAAATATGACTTAAGCACTTTTTCCTTATTGTCACAGAAATAATAATTGTCTTAAAGAATCAAAACTGCAATTTTTGTCCGTCCATAGACAAGAAGATACAATTGTCAGACTGAATTATCACATTAATCGGCCCTGCTCTGCAAACAGAATCGATTTAAAATCGAAAACTAACTCCGATAATACAAATATTTTTTCATACTTTTTTTAATTTTTCTATTACATAGATTCTCAAATATCATATCTGAAACAAAATGATGGTGTATGATTTTAAACACGTCTGCAGAACCTTAATTAAGTTTTTGAAAACGAGAAATTTACTTGGATTCTTTGTTTTAAAAATATGGTAATATATTTTTATTTTTCATTATCAAAGGCAACAACCATTGTTGAAGAAAATTATTTATAGGTCGTTTACATCTGCACGAAATCAAGCAGATTTCAATAAAACTCTTTGTGAAAATCTATGCCGTTTATACCAAGTTTTTTTTACATACAATTTCTGATTCAAAAAGAAACACATGAACTGAACACTTTTCCTAAACTACAACCAAACAAGTGCAATATAGCTTATTCAGAGACCAGAGTACAGAGGCTTGCTTTATAATACAAGTTTAAAAAATCATTGTTTTATCACCAAGTTCTACTAGATTTTATGTACTTACTTACTTACTTATGTAAGTAAGTATTCGGCAGCATCTTTTTCTCTACTTCCAAAGTATTAATATGTGTTTATATCTGACTTTTCAGGAATCGTTTATTAACAACATGGAGATACATTATTAATAAAGAAGCTATTTCATTTGTTCAAAATTGGAGACCATATATAGTTTTTGCAAATACATACTTAGAAAATTGAAATCAATGTCACGAAGTATTAGATTTTTATTTATAAAAATATATTCATTTAAAAGAAATTTAGTGAAAAAAGAGCATACAAGAAATTAGATTTACTCAACATCATGAACATTACTCCGCGGATTCATTGAATACACCGCGTTACACACATTCTGTCCTATGAACCAAATATACTTTTTCGGAAAGGGGAGAAAAAGTAAGTACACGGGTATCGGCGATTTTCATGTACACGTAATGTAAAAATGTAAAAATTTGGAGTCCCTTCAAGTTATGCTGAAAAAAGAGAAAAAAAAATTTCAACAAAATCTGAGAATTGATAAAAATAATTTTTTCTTTTAAATTTGACATGATACAAAAATTTTTCCACGAGTCTACCTGCAAAAACTCAGCTCGATTGGATCACGGAAAAAGAGTTACAAACTTATACAAAGTTTTTCAGACAGACGGACAATACGAGCTTTATATTTTATACAAAAAAAATTCGGACGTGTACATGAAAATCGCCGATACACGTGTATTTTTATTTTTCTCTCCTTTCCGAAAAAGTATATTTGGTTCATAGGACAGAAAAAAAGTTCATTTTTGTAACGCGGTGATATGGATCACAACAAAGAACTTCTTCTTCAATGACAACGGTAGGTATGTAAACATTATTAGAAATTATTAAAAATTTTACTCCTTCCGGAACACAAGTTCAAGATCTTATTGACTTTCTTAGAAGCTTTTTTACTGGGATGACATGAGCGCTGTGAAACTATTTTGGTTATAAGTCCCAATTATAAGCTTTGCATGCCACAGTCCGGTTAAACTGAACCAAAGGTAATCCCTGGTATTATTGAGCTTTATCGTTGCAGCGCCTCCAGTGTTAATTAGGTTCACTACTTTATTAGTTATTTTATTTTACTTACAATTCATTGCTACAAGTATTGATGAAAAAGGGCACTATGTTGCGCATTAGCATAGACATGAACGTGTGTCTGATTACGGCCAGGGATAGAAATGGGGCTTTCTAGAACCATAATTTGCTTTGTAGTCTGTGCTATAACGGCTTTAGCCAACCTCCACACGAAATAATATGGCATGTTAAACACAGTAGACCTCCTGATACCACGCATTCTTAGCGCTTAATATGGATTTATTTTAAATAAAATGCAATTACCATGAAAATCATATGAATTGAACATTTAAAATTTTAAAGACTTACGCATTGAATAAAATAGCAATGCAAAATCACCATGGAAAAATTTCGATTTCAAATCATATTGTATTGTTGTTTTTTATTTTTGTTTATTTTTCTGTTTTTTATTTTGATGCTCGTAAACAACCGACAAACTGCTGCTGACTTGCAGGCAATGCATAGTATTTTCCAGGCAATGCGTAGTATTTTCCGTGTTGAAATAATGGCCGGCGAAGCCAATTTAATTTCTATACAAACAAACACTTTTCTGATGCCTGTGCAACACGTAAGTTAAATAACACAGGTCAACAATATGACATTTATTATGTAAGGTCAAAGGTTTCGTAGTAAATTTGTATAGACTAAGTTCTGTGTATCAATCCCTTTAAATAATTTTTCTTTTAATTGACTCTATATCTCAAGATTTTCCGTTATCAAGAAAAAAGAGGATGCTGCTTCACATAATTTGCATTTACTCGAGAACCAGGTCTTCGATTAAATAAAAAAAATATGTAGAAGTCTGAAAATAAATTGTCATTTTTAAATTACGTTTCGGAGGAGATATTCAGAAAAATAATTTTTTTCAAAAAAATAAATTATAATTAATAAAATAAAATTGCTGCATTATGTTAAATTTATGTTGTTCCAACTCAAAATAACTTTGATTCAACATTGTTCTTCGTGTTATTTCAGTATCGAATTTAAGTTGTTCCAACTTGAAACAACTTTGAAACAACAGTATGTAAATGCTAACTCAACGTGAAATAAAGTTATTTCAAAAGAAAAACATTTTCTTTGGAAATTACTATACATCATGTTAGATTAACATTTAGCACATATGAAGTAAAATCATTGCCGAAAGTCTTAAATTAACCTTGTTTACGCAGATTTAACTTTAAATTTGTGTGTGTGTAGATATAACTCAAAACACATTTTTCCGAAAATATCCTACCTTATAATTTAGAGATGAAATATAAATAAGAAGAAATAAATACATCTTCCATTAATCTCAACAATGCCATAACCATGGAAACCACAAATTTGCTCTCAAAAAAAGGGTTTTAAATCGCATTCAATATGCACTAAAAACTTAAAAATATGCTCTTAAAACCAAAAAAAATATGCTCTTTAGAGTAATATAAATTGATTTATTTGCAAAAAGGGATATATTTTGAATCGAACATTTAAATAAAATCTGCATATAAAATAAGACAAAAATAAAATATATAAAAACAAATCAAAAAATTTAATAAAGAAATTAAATTTAACTTCAACTTCAAAATATATCAGAATTAAGAATTTGGAATAAAATTTTGGATGAGTATTTACTTAGATTTTTAAATAAAAATCATTGCCTGTGACGTCTAAATCTACTTTCATGTATTATTTTTGTAGAGTCTCGAGGGATTTTTGGCCAAAACTAGACTCAGAAAGATCTAAACTACTACTGGACATGAAAAGGAAGGCGATGCGAATCATGATAGGCGTGTTGACAGGTCACTCAGGTCGGTCAGAGCAAAAACCAGCATTTGGGAGACTGACACTCCAGATTGTTGTAGGATGTGCGGGGATGAAGAGGAACCAGAACTCATTGAACATATTATCTGTTATTGCCCGAAGCTGCAACGTCATAGGCTTATATGGCCTATGATGTCGTTAAGTGTAAACTAGAGGACATCAGGGGCTTCATCATGGGAATTCGACGGCTTAGTGATGGATAATATGATCACTTCTGGCTGCAAATGGGAGAGTAAATATTACTTTTTAGGCAACAGAAGGGGATCACAATGGACCCAATTAGGTCTCCGAGTGGAGGTGCGGTAAAGCACCATCCTTCCTAACCTAACCTATCCTATGTAATAAACATTTTCTTTAAATTTTAACTAATGTAATCGGGACAACATCCGTAACAGATAGCAAAAACAAAATTTTTATTGAATCGTCAAAGTTGGATAATTGTGGGTTTTATTCAAACATTGGAAATCAGAATTAGACGGAAAAAATAAAAATAAAAAATTTAACCAACATATTTGACCAAAAGCATATTAAAATTAAAATAAAGTTCTCTAAGGTATCAAAATATGCCTCAAAAGCGTGCTCCAAAAAATACAAAAAAAATGCTAAAATTATGCGTGTAAGACTGAAATATGCAAAAACATGCTTTAAAGCTTAAAACATGCAAAAATATGCATACAAAATCAATGGAAAAATTTATATACAAGTTTTGAAACGGATTGGTCTTGTATCAATATGTCACACAAGAAAAAACATGCCATTGCATATTTTCGGTTTCACTGATCATTACTCAAAAAATTGCAATTGCAAAATCAATAATAAAAAATAATTTAAATAATTTGGGATATCGTATTATAGCTTGTGTTTTGTATAAATCCCTCGTGCACTCAGACCTACCGATATGAATATTTTTTAAGGAAATAGAAAACCTAAAACTCGTTTTTGGTTAAACTTAAACTTTGCAGTTATAATTTTTAATAAAAATAATAAAAGTTTTATTTTAATACTAAAAATTTTATGTATTATCTCTGTCCCAATTTTTTATTAAGAACACTATTCAAGTGCTTCAAGTTCACTTTTCTAGAAGCCAATGAAACACCTGGCGAAGATGAGAATTATCATTAAACATCCATCTTTGTTTTAACCTTAAGTTACATACCATGAGACATTCTCAACATGCCTACAGTTTCAGCAAAATAACAACTAGCTATAAAAAGTCAAAGAACTTTATAATATTCTGCAGCAACATAAAGTCTTTTTTAAATACGAGTAAGGTAAGGGATACTTAAGGGACGAAAAGAATATAAAAATAAAAATAATAATAATAAAAAAATATATATGTTGTTGAAAAAAATATAAGGTAGTTTTTTTTCCAACAATGATGCTCAAAAAAAAAAAGGTGGAAGTACTGTTGAACATATGTTTGGGAGTTCCTTTCGTTGCTTAAACGATGCACAGTGAAATAAACGACATGGAAAATAAATCAGGGGAAAATATAAATTTTAAAAATTTCAGGCACGAAAAATAGGAGACTAAAGCTATCAGTTTTTGTATTAGTCATTCTAATATTTTAACTCACATCCAATTAATAGATTTAACGAAGTTGTCTTAAGATTAGTCAACACTCAAATTTACTTACACTGAGGGAAAAACATTTGGAAAATTAACAAAGCCTGTGGTCAATATAAAACTCTACGTTGTCACTTTTTTGGCAACGCTAGTTATCAACTTTAACACGGACGTGCATGAACTGACAACGTTACGTTGCCAACTTTTGGTTATTGACAACATTGGCTGTAAACTTGTGCAGATTCGTCGTCAAATTGATAGTGGTGTGTACAATTAACATTAACGTAAACCGTTGACAACGAGTGTGTTCAGTTTGAGCATGTCTAGTGTAATTTTTTCTCTAGGTCTAGTTATTTTCTTAATACAAAGAACTCATGTCCTTGGGCATGGAAATTTCACACTAATACGAGTAAAATCGTTGCATATAATTAAAAGTTTTAAGCCAAGAACTTGCCAATTTTAATATTGCAAGCCAAGATATTTTTGATTACATGATGCATATCTTCTTTTTTTTTTGTTTCTTCCAGGTACTGAAACCGAACCCGAATCTGAACGCAAACGGGCTTAGGTTCGCTGTTTATAAAGACTTTGAACCCAAACCCCGCTTAACTGAAAAATTCAGCAAAGTTTGGATTCAAAAATATAAAAAAAGGGGAAATATTTAATAGAAGAATAATAAGATCCATTACATTTCTTGCATGCAAAAAAATTATAAACAAAATGGAAATAAAATAACAATCAAGGAGGATTAAACACCTTACATGTACATATATATGTATCTGTGTAGTCTAACTTTGATAGAACAGCGTATAAGCTAATACAGCTTTTACTAATAAAACACATGTAGTTTTTTTTACTTTGAACCTGAGCCCTGAACCGAACTTTATTTTGATTAACTCGAACCCGAACCTGAACCAATTTTTTCATGGTTTCAGTCCCTGGTTGCTTCACACAAATCGAGTGAATACCTTATTATAATTTTTTTTCTTTTCTCAGCCACTGTGCAATGTTTTTACAGTTTTGTCCTGCTTTAAAAATATGAGCGTAACAAAACTGAAGGCCATAAATGGGATTTGTATTTTGAAAATCTTATTATAACATTAAGAACACCATTAATGTCATATATGAATTTTTAACAGTCAATAAATTCAGAGATTTAAAATATGCGATATTTTTAGGTTTGTTTAACAAATTATTTATTGTTTTTTTTTTTATTAAAAATTATAATAAAAACAAAATAAATATATTTATTTTGATAAGGCTAAAGTTCGTATCGCGCTGTAAGCTAAATTAAATATTAAACAAAATTTTATTGCAAATATTGTGACAATTACCAGCAGAACGGAACAACATGCTGCTTTTGAAGGCCACCAAAACTTTATCATAAGCGTTTTTGTATTTGATCCATTGTATGTGGTGTCAGTTGATGCAAATTTTAGTTTTTTGTAAATTTTTTTTCATTGCAAATGAATTGTATTAGAATTTGCTGAAATCTTATGTTTTTGTAATTTGCAACAGTCTTGCCATTGTTTTTTGTTCTTTACTAATTATACATGCCTGTTAATTTGCTTATTTTTGTTTTACTTACTAGAGTTTTCACACTGATATGGTTTTAATAAAAGTTGGTTTTAACGTTAAAACCAACTGTTAAAATCTGGTTTTAACATACAAATTGTTTTTGTTAAAACTAACTTAAAACCATTGTAGAATTGGTTTTAAATTGGTTTTATGAAATGCAATCTTGTTTTCGCTGTGATAAATTCAGTGCTGTCAAGTTAAAATGACTAGAAGCTGCTGATAATGTTTATGCCAGTAAATAACAACAGATGTCGCTTGAAAGATTTTCAACTTAAAAATGGATGCAGCAGCAACAATAATCAAAAAATTATGAGAAAAAAGAGTTTTTTGAAAGGAAAATAACGAAAATAATTTCATTGAACTCTGGGAAGTGAAAGTAGACGATATGACTGACATCGAATTGCCGATAAAAAAGTTTTATTTTTTAATGTATTTGTGCAGTTTTTATACATAATAACTTGATTTCCATACTAGTTCCATAATTTTAAAATTTATATTTACAAAATATAAAATAATTTCCATTTTACAACGCATTGTACAATTTTCGAGTTTTTCATACCAACAAAAACAATTAATTGACAATTTGGTCAATTAAGTTTTATAAAAAATTAAAATATATAAATTATATAAATTGTTATAAATTATTTAAAAAAAATACCACAACAAATACACGCATTTCTGCAGGAGATTTATTTTATTTTTGAGCAAAGTTATTAGACAGTCTGTGAGTTAAAACTTGAATTTAACAAACTTGCAGTGTA
Source organism: Tachina fera (assembly GCA_905220375.1). NCBI lineage: Eukaryota > Metazoa > Arthropoda > Insecta > Diptera > Tachinidae > Tachina > Tachina fera. Next base: position 62,774,194 of record LR999964.1, read on the forward strand.
AATGCAAAATCAGCTGTTTATGGTTTTAACGTTAAAACCAGGTTTTGACTTTCAGTGTACAATATGCATAATAACAAGCATACAGGCATCAACACTACTTCTTTTGATTGTTTGTTATGAACAAGAAGTCTTCATATACATGAACACCAATGCATACATCGTGCTTAGCTTATAATACGACAACATTTATTATTGGTTTAGTATAATATATGCCACGTAAATACATTTAAAAGACAAGACCCAGCTGAAAAAATATGTATGGAGCATATATGATATCCCATATATGGTTTGGATCCGAAAAATGAGGGTATATGGGCATATATGATTATATATATTCATACATTTTCATGCATGTATGTGTAAATTCCCTCCACAGTATGCAAAGTTCATATTCATACAATCTTGATTCACAAAAGCGCACTGCTGTGCAATAAATTAAATTACTAAAATTAAATTTTTTTAGACTTGAAAGAGAGGTTGTATTTAATGAAACATTTGTTTGGACAAATAATTCAAAACGAACTAAAAGTCGTTTCATTAATCAAAAGGTGAATCAATTATTTAAAAAACACATAAATCATATTCGTACATAACATTTAGCTTAAGAAATCAGATTAAAAAATAATGCAATTAATTATAAAAGAAAAAATAGTCCGCCTTACAATAGTTTTCAATACAGTAATATGAACTTTGTTTCTTATCTAGAGAATTTTGTTATTTTCTATAAAATTAATGACTGGACTATCCTTTGGATTATTTGATATATTAAATGGGGCTACAATGTATAAAATTATACAAGAATGGTTTTTTGTAACAAAAAGTTCTTCTTTTTGAAACTTTGAAGGTACGCATATAAACTTTGCATACCGTATTAATTTTCTAATGGATTTCCAATTCAGCAGTGATAGAATTCCAAGCTTTTTTGATTGCAAAAACGATCTTATGTTAGATATCATGTATGCATACATTCTTATATGGCTCCATATATAAAATCTTATATTTATATATGGATCCACATAGGAGAGCTTCATAATTAAATTTTCATATATGAGCTCATATGTTATAATAAATTTCCTATATTAGTCCATATATTACTTCATATGTAATAGTTTTGCCATATATAATCCCATATATTTCCATACATGAATTCATACATATTCATATATATTTATATATATTTATATACATTCATATATTAAAAATATATGGACCATATATAATTTTTTTAGCTGGGGAGTTAATTACATTTCAAGACTGTTTACGCAGGCCTCTAGTGTGTACAATGGAAACTCAAGCTGAATGTAAGTTAATTTTTTTTTCTACAGTTATATCACAAAATCGTTAATAGTGCCGTTTTATCCAATTAACTCAAGTTCAGGACCTTAACACTAAGAATTTCGCTTCTAAATTTTATCTGAAAGTTGCCCATATTTATGAATAAGTAGGTCAGATGCTGTACGAACTATCGCCCGAGTGAAAATCGCCCGAAAAACAAAAATGTAGAATTGCCCAAAAATTTAAAAAAAAAATTGGTAATTGTTCATCGACTTTGGGCGACTCAATATTTTTAGATATTTGGATATTTGTTGAACATGAATTATTGCTAAATGTTAAAAAACCAAAAAAATAGTCATTAGTTCATTTCAATTTGGGAAAAACACCCAAAAACTTTTTGCTATTATTCATTTTACTTACACCTTTGGGTTATATTTCTCATTTTTTTTAGGGTGATGTCCCCCATTCTGTTTTTGGGTATTTCTGCACAATGACAATTTTGCGTGTTCCTTCATTTAGTTGTTTTGGGCGATTTGTATTTGGGGTACAATTCCTACAGCCGAATAATAGTTTCAATTAATATTTTTTAAAAGAAAATTTTTTTCCGAATTTCGAATAAAAGTCCGAACTTTGGAATATAATTTGGAATTCTGAAACCTTTTAAATTTAAAACTTTAATGATCAAACTAAATTTTTCTTTACAATTTAAAATAAAATTTATTAAGATAAATTGAACTATTTTTTTTGCACATTGCACAGTTTAATATTGCCTGTCATCAAGAAATTAAAAATGATTTATAAAATTAATCCGAGTTTTGATATACAAAAAATGTATTTCTTAAGTTGTTTAAATTCAAATTAAATTTTAATAAAACAATATGTCATTCGAATTAGCAATATGGCATAATTCCATTAATAAAACTGTTTACTTTTAATAAAAAAAGATATCTATGTACTTAAGTACAAACATATTTTTATTAAAAAAAAAACATTCAAGTCACATTAATATTATACTCCAAAGCTTTTACGTGCACGTTTTGATGCAATGTTTGCTCATACGACTTTCTGCTTTTATTTACCTTTCCTCAACTTATACGTAAATTTATAAGCGAATCAAATTTATCAGTTAATCAATGTGTTTATTATACTAAAATTAAATACAGTGAACAGATATAAATATATAAATATATGAATTTTTTGTTATCAAAAAATAATAAAACAATATGGACAAGAAGCAACAAGAGTATGATAAAAAATATATTTCAATATCATGTCATTCAAAATTAAAACAGAAACAATGAAAATTATTGTTATCTAAATGAATTTTTGCATATTAATTTAATGGAATTTATGACTTAAACACGCGTACCACCATGTTCGACTCATGTTTAAGACGATAACAGGAAAAAAAGGCTGTAATACGAGTATTTGGCAGCAACAGCCAGCAGTTCAATACGAAAAAAAGCTGCAAATGAAACAAATATACTTATAAGCAACATGCAAGAGGGAAACAAATGACCTAAGTGATAGGTAAAAAATGGTTAGAACAAACTTAATGATACCCTACAATTATGCACATGCATATGTATCTACAGTATTTTTGGTTGTAGGTTCAAATACAGGCGAATAATTTAAAAATCAGGGAGATTGAAATTTTATTTTGAAGTAATCAAACTCAAGTCTTTTCAAAGTGAAATATTTGTTCTGTAGAACAAGTAGCTCATTTACAACAATTTCATACACGAGTGTGAGGTGGCACCTTACCGAACATTACCCATCTTGCAGGTTCTAAATGGAAAAGTTTGAGGTCAATGATAATGAGTTCCTATTAACAACTAAATCATGATTCTAAGTATTTACGTATGATAATAGGAAATTGACTTTAAGTCAACAAGAAAAAAATAATATATTCCAAAAAAAAATAAATTTGCCAGCTTTCATATTTCTGCAAACCGCAAGAATTATTAAATGCTCTAGGTTTTCTTAGATTCCACAGAGATATTTGGGACCCATAAGTATTTTTTAGATTTCAGAAAGAGACTTGTGGCTTATACTTTCAGCATTCGTGAACGGCCAGTTCCATGCGCAAATGCCAATAGCAACCCATTGGAGACTCTACCAGCATAACACACATTCTGAACCGGAATGGCGTTGGAAACCAGCAAACTCCTCATCTTCGTCAACTTTACAACGCAACGCACGTATGAAGGACGCTATATACACACACTCACCTTAAAGAAGAGTGAGTCTCTGGGCCCAAGAAACGTTACTCCTTACACGGAATGACTTAACGTTCAGGAAAATACTTAGGTTACTTAGCTCAGGATTTTATGGTCTGTAAAGGAGTTCTAGTACCTCACTTAATAGTGACATGTAGAAACACCTGAGAGAAACCTTTTCTAGCTGAAATATAACTAAAGATATGTAGATTGATTAAAGAGTATGGTCAACGCAATGACAATAACTTGTTATTTGCACTCACTCCTGCATCAAAACCAATTGTAATTCTACAAAGTTGGTAGCAGTTCTAAGAACCTAAATGGCTAGTTAGTGGTTCAAGAAGAGTAGTCCCAAACAGTTCCGTTTCCAGGGCTTGACCGCTAACAAGAAATGCTGCCTAACCCATATAGTCCGCTTTGGATGAATAATCCTTCTCTTTACATATCTACTTCTCAAACTTACATGAATAACAAAGTACTAACACAAAACAAAAACAAATATGGGGCTGACAGTCACCAAAGGTTATCCAAAGTGCTTCCGATTGTCATCACAACCATCAGCGTAGCTTTGGCTAGGCAGGCAAGTTATTATTAACCTTGTATCCATTATAAAGAAGACTGCAAACTGCAGACTGGAGGGCATCCCTGCATAAGCGAGAAACTTGATGCTACATCGAGAACGAAACCTTAAAAGAGGAGAAACGAACTCCACTTTCATAGGCCAGGGTTCATAACGCTCATATGAAAAGCTCCAAGCCTGATTCAGAAAAATCATATACAGCGGCAGTGATTAGAACAGAAAATCTCGGCACCAACCAGCAAAAAGAAGTAGATACCAGTATAGTCCGATGTTATTAACAGACCTTAGAGTAAGATTGTCAAAAACTCACTTATAAGGTTTTTTATAATAAAGGTAATAAATAAAATGCCAAACATTTCTGGAGATATATCTGGAAAAAGGAACGATACACCTTAACCCTTCGCTTGGGCGGGTTTGGCAGCAGCAAACTTTAATTGGTCACGGTTGGCAGGCCGAGGGCAATTGCGGTGATACAAGCTGAGACGCACGACTGTGAGACTTACTTGAATATCTTCTGGAGTACGAACCCAGAAATACCAACAAGTGATTGGGTGCATTAAAGGTTTTTTAACCTTCACGTAGTACGATGATGATGGTCGTGTTCCTAATTAAAGAGTGAGCAAACGCTGTCGGCACTCGGGTGTAAGCAAAACCTGAGGCCACTTTCGATCCATGTGCCTTAATTTCCAACAACATCGTCATCAACTACGACCACCAATATAATAGCATTATTTATCCTGACTATAAAATCGGTTATTCGTTGCTGGTTTTGGGATCCCTTTATCGAAACCTCGGTATATGGTGTTAATTGTGTAAATTTTATAAGATACCACCATCTGGTTTTCTTGTTATCAAGTTGACCACATACCGAGGTGACGATAAAGGCAATCCCGCAACCACGAACAACCCACCGATGAAGACGTTAGAGACATACGGTTCTATCATCATGGAGGCCGTAGTTGAGCCAGAAGTTGGTGGATATCAACCCAAAGCAATTAAAAGTAGCATCTACTATCCTGATGCTTAGTCTTCTAAAAATATATGAAGATATATTGCCGATTGATTGACCCATACTGTGTGGGCTGTAGTAGTTAATACGTTCACAATAAAACCAAAGTTCCTGGGTTCGAGCCCGCTTTTGGACAGCCATTGTAATGACAACACCACACATTTTTCTGATATGCATTAGTACCTCTTTGTATCAGGTGTTGTACGAAAAGCTCAAGAGATGCAGGCATAAGAAACTGGATACTAAATTACACCAGCTTCAGCGGATACTAATTTATACAAAACTTAAAACAAACAATAAAAAAGAGTTTTAAAAGAATGCAGCTTTCTGCAGTATCTCTACCTTCACCACCTGTCTTTTCTATCACTATCCGTTTCCTAAAAAATGTAACCCCCAGTAATAATAGAAGAAATTCATTGCCTGAGTTTATTTCTCTTAAAGAATAAAAAAAATTAAATAAAAGTATAAAAATATAAAACACAACTGTTTTATCCCTGACCTAAATGATTAATGCCCTAATTCTGTTCGACGATTATTATTATTATTTATTGTCTATGCTAGAAGTTTAGTATATTTGCTTTATAATTTTGTGCCAAACATTATTTCCAACACATATTTTTTCATATATTTTTCAAACTATTGTATAATAGTTTCATTTAATTTTTATGTTTTAAAAACATGGCAGTAATATTTCTATTTGTCATTATCAAAGACAACAACCATTTTTGAAGAAAATAATTCAGAGAATTCAAACACAAGAACTCAGAAGTATTTTCAAACAAAAACGTCCTAAATCTTCTTACTGAATTAGGGCATAATAGTCTCCGAAACCTCTCCTCGAGCTAAACCTTATGCATCAAATAATTGTAACACTTTCAGGCAGAAATATTTGCAATAAATGATAGCACTCCGGCTAGCAAAGATAGCCATTTCCTAACCGATTATGATGAGTAGCAGCGCATCAAATCTCATCTGAGAGTGACGCACATCTCTCAATGGGACGGCAAATCATTACAGTATTACTTTAAAATGGATGCAATGACATGAGTTCAATGCTGGACATTTAATAGAGGATAAACCAGCCACAGCCATGCGCGGAGAAGTTTACATTGTTATTTTTCTCTCATCTCAAACTAAGTGGAAACTAAATGGCAAAATCAGCCTAATCCTTTGCAATAAGACTATGAACTCGCATTGATATAAGAAGAATATTGCAAGTCATAGGGTTTTCACATAAATAAATAAGAGATCTCATGGCTATAATTAGGAGTCAGTCTGCCTTTGGAAACCATGCGAAAATCCTTCGATTTCCTTCGTTCTAGATGTCTTCCTGAGAAAGAGCAGGGGACTTTAATACACCTTCTTTTCCTCTGTACTGTTTTGGAAACCCACTAAATTCACTATTTAGGCCGCAGGTATTTTGGATGTCTTTAGTAACTATTGAAGATGATTAGAAGCTACATATGGTTTGGCCGCATAATATTTCCTTCGTTTATTTTTCTACATAAACCTCATTATACTGTTATACTTTAAGGTTCTGCGTATTGCATAAACCATAATAAGTACTGATCTTATTACTGATTTGTTTACTAACTTCCTTGTTAAATATTTTCACGATTTCTAAAGTCTGCATAAGTTTTCCTTACAAGCCATTGTATAATATTAGAAAAACTAAACCATTACCATTTCCTTCTCTTAACAATGTAACAAATGAGAGCACTAATTTAAATTACTTTTTGAAACATTATTTCTTTGAACTATAGCAAAATGTGAAGGATGCACGAAATGTCAAAAGTTTGCGTGACTTAAAAGAATTCGAGGCAGGAGAGCAACTAACCAAACCCTCCATTATCACCTGTTCACCACTAACAGCTTACTACATACACGCCAAACAGGATCTTGTATAACGAAAACACAACAGCAACAAGAACACAAATAAAATAAAATAAAAAACTATAAAAATAAATAAAAGAGGAAACCATAATTTCTTAACAAACAATATTTTTCATGTTGAAACATTTAAACAATTTTTTGCTGTTTTACATAACGAAGAAGAAGAAAAAACTTAACTTAACTGGCGTGTAAAATAAAAACAAAAGAAAATAAATAACAGCGAATACTTACTTACTTGCGCTCGTACTTGTTAAACTTTTAAAAGGGTTGGTTTAATGTTACTTGAGGCCTGGAAAGCCAAAGTAGACCATGTTTTAATTTAAGGCGGAGTATTTTGTTAACTTGGCCAAAAGGGAAAATATACTAAAGTCACTCGCACAGTTCGAGACAAACAACCTTACAATCCATGCACAAGCACGCATACATATAAGTAAAAAAACATTTATAATTAAATTTGCTTTATGGCAACCGATAGACACACGCTATGAAATATGTATTTAGTAAATACTTCAATGATTATAAAGTATAAAAGGTGGTTGAAATGAAACGTTGTCAGCCATTTTAGTTAAGGTTTTGAGTAACCATTATTGATAAGAGTCATTAGCTGGGGACAGAGTGACTAACTGGCGGACTGTGTGTAACTAACTAACTGACTTAACGCGGCCTCATAAATGTATGGCACTGGAAATTATTGTTAAAATGTTATCGCAAACAAAATAAGTAACTAAAAGATTGATGATATAATTATTGTTTTTATAAAACTTCTACTACACAATGTAAAATTCTGTGTAATCGGCAAACGTCTCTATGCGATACTTATTAATTTAACCATAAACAATTGGTTGTAAGAGCTTTTTTTTGTTAATTTAAAGAAGTGTGGTAAGAAACTTTCCAATAAATAAAAAAGTTATTCTATGTCAAATATTAATGACAGTCATAAATCATAATGCAAGTAAACACAGTATTGTAGGTTTAATATTTATATTAGAATAACAAAAATTAAATATTTTAAAAACCCCCCGATATATCTAGAGAAGATGTGATAGCTTGTAAGCGGCTGGAACGATTTTCTTAAAACATAGTTAAGAACCCTCGCGATCAAGTCACCTTTCATACGTAGACACGGACAGACACACAGATACACAAACACACACTACAAACTTATAAAACCCCTTTGTTTGGTCGGGGGTTAAAAACCAATCTAAAAGACTGATAGAAAAAGCGGAGTTGGAATAAAGTTTAAGGTTTGTTTAAATCCAACCTTATCAATCAATGTTTAAGGAACACTTACAATATTCAATGTAGGGTTTTGCAGAAGCATGTAAATTATAACATATTAGATGGACGTTTCCCGCCCACATGATATATTATAAGAAATTTAATGGACGTATTCCCCTCACATTTCTGCGTAACGTTGAGTACCTAAACTGCTTGCAAAGCTTGGCAGACATCGGTATACCCCCTACCACCACCCTCCCACTTTTTCAAACATGAGCATGTAGAATCTTAAAGGACTAAAATGCTTCAATTGTTTCGAATGGTATCAAGTACAATCAAATTAATAAGTTTAAATTTAAATGGCTACGGCTTACTTTATTGACTTCAAAACTATGGGAGGGGGCGTTGGCTGAAGTAGTTAGCACGTTGACTACATAACCGAAGGTCCTGGGTTTTGCCCCGGTCTCCGACAGTCATTAAATAATAACACCACGCATTTTTCTGATGTACATACATTAGTGTTTCTTTGTATAAAATTATGTATGAAAAGTTCTAGTGATGAAGGCATAGACACCTGTCACTGAACTACACCAGCCTTAGCAGATTCTAGTCCTAATGTAACATCAGAGCACCTTACTTTGTCGGTATTGTGTAGCAGAATCATCGCCGAAGTAAAATAAATTATGCAATGGCTACTAAGCACAGCTTGGAAAAATTTAATACGCCTCATTGACACCAGAGGCGCTGCAGCACTGCATTAGAAAACGTATGAAATGAAGCTTTCCTATATATCTTCTTTCAGCACCTGTCTTGTGTATCACTATCTTTTTTCGATCACCCTCTTTCATTATCTTCTATCTTTTCAAGTTATAGGTAGCACAAAGGGATCATTGCATTCGACACAAGTGAGCTGGACAATAAATTTCACCCTTCCCTAGCAGCAGCCTGCTAACCTAAGCTAACCTAAAACACTTGCTTGTCATTTTCAAATCAAAAGCGGCGTGTCTCCACTAAATTAAAACTGCGTGCCACTTGATCTAGGAATCGGCTAGAATAATAAAACTTATTTAAGAGGCGTCCAACTTTGCTAAGTGTAAGATCGTGTGATATAAATAAAATTTAATTTTATAGATTTATATTATGGCTGGATATAATATAAGAAATAATATTTTCTACGAGGAATCGGAGAAATAAGAATACATAAAATTAAAGACATTTTGGCTTTTATTCCAAAGTATAAACCACTATGAGACAAAAAAATATTTTTAAGATATGAAGCAACAAGCACAAAAATTTAATAGAAATATTTACCAATATGACAAAAAAATATTTTTAAGATATGAAGCAACAAGCACAAAAATTTAATAGAAATATGTACCCACGAATAGAACACCTTCTTCTTCTTGAAGTCAATAAAAAAATATAATCGAATTTAATATTAAGTTTTGCTAACATCTTGAATACGACATGTTATTGAAGATGGGTAAACTGAATTTAAATTGCGAATTGAAATCAACATAATCATAACATTTATACACAAAAAAATATAAAAAAATTTAAAGGACTCAGCCACACATACACACATATTATACGAAAGTAACGAAAACTGGTCATTAACTCTTTTTATACCCTTTACCAAAAAATGGTAAAAGGGTATATATAGGTTTGTCATTCCGTTTGTAATTTCTAGAATATTAATAAGCGACACATAAAGTATATATATTCTGGATCCTTATGCATAGGGAAGACGAACAAGCAATGTCCGTCTGTCCGTCTGTCGGTTTTCCCAAGCTCCCAGAAGAGCTAGAGACTTCGTTCTTGGACTGGTGTGTCAGAAATTTTCCGAAAAATTTTGCTATTGAAAATCAGCAAAATCGAGCAGACGGTTTCAGAGCTGGAAAACTCAAACTCCATTTTCCCATAGAAAATAACTACCGAAAATAAGTTTTTATTACTTTTTTATTAAATTAACTTATTTTATACTTCGGTATGAATAAAATTGGTATTTATAATTAAAAAAAAATTTAATAATTTAAAAAATTAAAAAAAAACGTTTCCAGGGTTGAAAAACTTTAACTTTTTTCATAATAATTAAACATATTTCATGTTTTAGAAAGAAGGCTATTTTCTCAGGAACGGTAAGAGCTACGGGTCTGAAATTTGGACCGAGTATGTAAAACTTTGAACGCTACAACAACAAATACATGAGAATTAAAACTTAAAGGGTGTTCCAAAACGAGCAACGAAAAATGTTAAAATCCCATCTAATATACATACAATTGTATGTACCAATGTACATATGTATATTGACACTTGAAATTTGTAAAATTAGTGTATTTTTATATAGACTACAACAAATAACACTAAAATTAAAAAATTTTAAATTAAAGGGTGGTCCATCAGTTAATGCAATTTTGACTATGTAATTTTGACAAAATGCTATATCTTGGAAACCGTAAGAGTTCAACTCTTGAAATTTTCAAAAACGGTCAAACTAAAAAATCCAAAAATTATAAAATCGCCAAAAATTTTAAAAAATCGCCAAAACGAAAAAAATCGCCAAAATGAAAATAAAACGCTAAAATTAAAAAAACTCCAATAACCGAAAAAAATCGCCGAAACGAGAAAAACGTGTCAAAACTAAAAATAAATTTCCACAATGACAAAAAAACGCTAAAAACCGCAAAAATCGCCAAAACAAACAAAAATGCTTATATGAACAAAAATCGCTAAAAATTAAAAAAAAATCGCCTAAATGAAAAAAATCGCCAATATAAAAAAATATGTCAAAACGAAAATAAATCGCCGAAATTAAAAAAAAACGCCAAAAACCGACAAAAATCGCCAAAACAAAAAAAAAATTGCCTATATAAAAAAAATCCCCAAAAATTAAAAAATCTCTTATATGAAAAAAAATCGGCAATATCAAAAAAATCGCCAAAATTAAAAAAACCGAAAAAATCGCCAAAACGAGAAAAAAGTGTCAAAACAAAAATGACAAAAATCTGCAAAAATCGCAAAAAAATGCTTATATGAACAAAAATCGCCAAAAATTAAAAAAAAATCGCCAAAATCAAAAAAATCGCCAAAACGAAAATAAATCGCCAAAATTAAAAAAAACGCAAAAAAAACAAAAAAAATCGCCAAAACAAAAAAAATGCCTATATGAAAAAAATCGCTAAAAATTAAAAAAATCGCTTAAATGAAAAAAAATCGTCAAAATCAAAAAAATCCACCGAAACGAAAAAAAACCCCATAATAAAAATAATCGCTTAAATGAAAAAAAATCGTCAAAATCAAAAAAATCCACCCAAACGAAAAAAAATCGCCAAAATCAAAAAATGCCAAAAACGAAAATAAATCGCCAAAATTAAAAAAACGCCCAAAAATCGAAAAAAATCGCCAAAACAAAAAAAAAATTGCCTATATGAAAAAAATCGCCAAAAATTAAAAAAATCGCTTAAATGAAAAAAAAAATCATCAAAATCAAAAAAATCCGCCAAAACGAATAAAAATCGCCAAAATTAAAAAAACGCCAAAAACCGAAAAAAATCGCCAAAACGAGAAAAAAGTGTCAAAACTAAGAAAATTGCCAAAAAGAAATAAAAACGCCAAAAACCGAAAAAATCGCCTATATGAAACAAAATCTCCAAAAAATAAAAAAATCGCCTAAATGAAAAAAATTTTCAAAATCAAAAAAATTGCCAGAGGGAAAAAAGTCACCAAAATTAAAAAACGCCAAAAACCGAAAAAAATGTCCAAGGCCAAAAAAAATTGCCTATATGAAAAAAAATCGCCAAAACTAAAAAAATCAGCAAAACAAAATAAATCGCCAAAATTTAAAAACCATCAAATTAAACATAATGCCAAAAACCTAAAAATTGCACTAGAGAAAAAAGTATGAATTTTTTCACAAAATTAATATCTATGTACCTGCATATCTCTGTGCTTATGTATGTATCTCTATACTACATAAACGCACTTTGGTAAAGGGTATATAAGATTCGGCACAGCCGAATATAGCACTCTTACTTGTTACTACAAGATTTAGCAATAATAAACTGCGTTTTACAAAGAACAATCTACCAATTAGAGAAAAAACATTAATTATTTATAAACATATGCATGCTGTAGGTATATTGTCACCATAAGTGGTTTCCAACAACTTCCCTTTCAAGACATCTTCCCCCACATACCCATAATTTTCTTTAGAAAAAATTGCTTTTGACAACAGCTCAAAGCACACCCTATCAATTATATTTTACACTATCTTGTTTAGGTTTTAAAATAAATTTAAAAATATTGACACTTTGGCAACAATTTATTATGGCGTTAATTCCGGCACGTGTCATCTTCATAATTTTTTGGTTAAAATTTTATATGACAAAAAAAGAAAAGAAGCTGCACGCAAAAGCTTAAAACGGAAACGGATGCTGCTCACACATATAGTGCGAACGTTGTTGCACAATTTTAAAAAAGAAAGCAAAAACCATTACAATATGTTCACCGTAATTATAATAATATTTTTTAATATTCCGTTGCACTGTGCACTTAATTCTACTTCACCAAAGTGGGTGAAAATATGTGGTATAAAGATGGGAAGAGGATTTAAATACGAGAAAGTACAAGTTACCCTTCCAATTAAGTTTTATTAAATAAAATGCAGACTCAAGAAAGTTTATTAGATTATTTAAAACTAATACTGATATTGTTGAGATAATAAAATCAAAAAAAGAACATCGAAAGGGAACTAGCACTGGAGAATGCGGAAATATGTTGAAGACTGTTTCAATATTTTACAGGCATAGTCTACCAGCATAATTTGTAAAGAAATGCATCTTAGCCATGTGGTGTACCAAGTTTTCATATATTGTAATGAATGCAGTTATACCTAAGTACTTTCTTCTTCGTTATCCTACCTAGGAACAATGAACGCGATGGGATCCTCGTTACAGTTTGGTACCTCGCAACAAATTTTAGGATTATCCCTTGAATAGCGTGGGTATAAACTTGTTGCTTATAATAATGATGTGTCAGACAATATCTATCAAAATAGCCTGAGAAGAAAGTATAGCCGCTAATACCAACAAAACGAAATTACTCTTCTTTTCGAGGAATTATAAGGTAATTGATCTCTAAACTATCGCCCTAAACAAAATGGAGATAAAAGTGCCAACCATGTCAAATATCTCGGTTTCATTCTGGGTTCTAGGTTGATATTCGTCCTTTATCCATTACAAAAAGTTGACAGCTCGCAAAGACTAGCAGAGCTCTGCATCTGTAGATATAAGGAGCATTAGACATTATAGGGAATATTTTGAACAATACTGTCCATTGGTTTTCCCGGCCAAAAGATAGCAGCCTTTGTGGTGGACCAAAGATCTAAAAGGTCTGAGGTCCGCGGTTAGAAGATTGTTCAATAGGCTGAAACTCACAGGCAGGATTGAAGACTGGAACAATCATAAAGAGTTGTAAAATAAGTACAATGGTGATCTCAAAAGAGCGAAAAGAGCCTCATGGAGGAAATACTTTGAGGATATTGATTCCGTAAATGAATTGTCGAGGTTTCGGCGAATATTTTCAAAAGACCCTAGGGCTCCTGGGAATATTCAAAGATTGGATTGCTCATGAATGGAATCTAGCTCTGAGACAATTTCTGTTCTGCTGGACACTCACTTTCCTGGCTGTATGAAAGTAAGGGAAGATGCAGTGACAGAGGTTTATTAATTTAAGTACTTGTCAAAATCTGAATTAGAGGGAGCATAGTGACGTTGGAAAAATCAACAAGGGCAATAAATACATTTGAATCATATAAATCATTGGGTCCAGATGCTATTTTTCTGGCCATCATGCAGTGTATCAGACCTCGTACTACAGTGTCTGGTATGTATATTTAAGAAATAATTAAGCAGCAGGTTTATACCGAAAGGCTGGAGAGATGTTAGTGTTATCTTCCACCCAATGGTTGGTGCTATAGAGAGAGGACTGCAGCACAAAGATTACACACTGACTGCATTCTTAGACATTGAGGGAGCTTTTAACAGCATAAATACACACTCAAAAAAGTTTTATATTAACTTTTTATAGTTGTCTTAGGAGTTTACTGTAAAGTCAAACTTAAATGAAAATATAGTTGTCCTACTAAAAGAATATATTTTAACTTTTTATGTATGTTGCTAAGACAACAACTACAAAATTAAAATGATTTTTCGTGCAGTAAAAATGTTAAGTTATTTTCAATTGTTAGTAAATAAAACTAAAATAGATAAATAAGTTTAATTTTTTTAATGAAATAAATGATTTTTAAAATTATTAAAATTTCATTCAATAAGAATTGAAATTACTGAACTTGAGCCTGACTATGAATTATTTCTGATTAAAATTCACTGCAGTTCAATTAAAGAATCTAAAAATTTCTCAATTATTAAATTTTTTTTTTAGTCAGGCTTAAGTTCAGTAATTTCAATTCTTATTGAATAAAACATTTTTATTAATTAATATCAGTTTCTAAAGAAGAGAAGAAAAATTAAACTTAGACTTTAGTCTATCTACTTGGGTAGAGATTCTTATAAACATCAGCTATTTAACTTAAATTGTTAATGAAACGGAATATGAGAAATGATTTTTGTGTATAGAATTAATTTACCTTTGGTAAACACATTTATAAGTATCACTATTAAGTTTCTGTATTTCCATTTTTTAATTTGCTGTTTAGGTTAGCACGAAACTATATTACTCTACCTAAGTATGTTTAGTTATTATTGTTTATCTTTTAAGATCTACACATTAATTATTTTTACTTATTCGATATACCATCGGTACATTCATGTTAGTATTATTGTAGTGGCTTTATGTTACTTTGTTGTTGCTTTTTACAGTTTATTTGGCTTTCCAGTATTCTGAAACTGTAATGGCCAAGTGAACAGTGATTGCCAACTGAACATATTTTTTCACGTGCCCATGATGAATTAAGTTAGACATTTTTAGATTTTTAATTGAACTTTAGTGAATTTTAATCAGAAATAATTTTTAGTCGGGCTTAAGCTCAGTGATTTCAATTCTTATTGATGTGATGATCGTAAAAGATAAGAAAGAATAGTTAAACATACTTAGGTAGAGTAATATAATTTCGTGCTAACCTAAATATAAAAATGAAAAAATCGAAAACCCGAAAATTAATAGTAATACTTAGATCAATTCCGGTCTGTGCGAGGTCTCTGACCTAGCCTAACCTAACCTGATTCCTCTATCGATGACCTAGGCCTTTTTAGGAACGTGGGAAAAATTTAAAATTTTTGCATGGAATGGACCTAACGGGGTGTGATAGAAAGTTAGTATACTATAAAAAAATATTGGGGACAAGTATTTAGTGGGGAACGGTCTAATATTTTATCCTTCTGGGAATGGCTCAGGGGCAGTTGTAACTTTTAGATATTACTGCATTAAATATTGAGACTTTTTGAAAAAAAATAACCAGTATACTGTACACTATCGTAAAAATTAGATTAGAAATAAATTTATTATTATTGCAAACGAATAAATATATACATCCGGACACTGAAACCAATTTAATTCTTAATTGATTTAAATACATATGTACATTTATGCATACATCGCGCTCTTACTGAAACATTCATATAAATATCTTTCGTTTTTTGAACTTAATAATGCAAAAAAATATTGTTATACAGGGTGACGCAGAATGACCTATATGGTTTGAATTCTATACAACTTTTTAATTATTATTATTTCTATGTGTTTTTGTGAAAAAAGGCTCGGGGAATTAATTATGAATCATTACACGATCGCACAACGTACAAAAATAATTGAATTTTATTTTTCAAATCCAGACTATTTCCCATTTTCTATTAAATGGGTATGTCAAGAAGCAAAACTGCAGGATTTGGGCTGGCTACGGAAAATCCAAGAGCAGTTCATCAGCGACAATCACACCCATTTAATTGTACTGTTTGATGGGTTGTATCCTTCGAAAGGATAACTGGCCTATATTTTTTGAAAATATGCTAAAAATAGCAGGTATGTGCGAAGCAGAAAATGGACATCACTTACGCGATATAAGTTTTTAAAGATAATTGCAAAAATTTCCCCAATAATATAAAAAGGCAAATCTTCAGAAAAGAAAATAATTTTATATTTTTATTTAAAGAGTGCACGAAACGAGAGTTGCTTGAATCTCTTGAAAATTATCATGAAGGTATTGATGTCACACCAACATCTATTTACTCTTTGTTGTGCCCTGAGTAAAACAACCGTGGAATTTAAAACACCTCTGCGCACATCTACCGGAGATTAGGCAAGAACCGATGCCGAAAAAGGTAACATATTTGCTTAGCATTTAAAATCCGTATTTACTTCAAACACATGTACTGGTGTTGTTGATTTGCCGAGTGTAGTTGCTGTACCCCCTCAACCCATAAAGTTAAGGACGCGTGATGTACAAAAACTAATTGCTGAACTAAACCCGTAGAAAACTCCGGATATTGATGGAATTAGTAACCAGATGCTGATGAAGTTGCCTCGTATTGCAATTTAAATCCTGTTATTCATTTTTAATGCCATTTTACGACATTATTCCAAAACCGGACAAAGATCTTACCAAGACTGTGTCATATGTATCGGTCTATAAGCTTACTATCAACAATTTCAAAGCTTTTCGAATAGTTCCTCATGACTAAATTGTCCAAAATTTTAGCTGATATTGGGTGCATCCTGGACCATCAATTTTATTTTAAAAGTCAAAATAGTACCATTGAATAAACGCATAGATTGGTCCAAGTTGTAAAAGGAACATTATAAGTAAAGAAGTATTGTTCTGCTCTCTTGATAAATGTTTCTCAGGTATTTGTTATACTTTATGGCACGAAGGCCTCGTTTTAAAATTAAAGATATATTATTGATAGGAAGGAGACTTCATTAGTGTGCCCGAATCAATATCTTCCGGTGCGCCTCAGGCTTGTATTCTGGGCCCAGTTTTGTATTTAATATATAAATGGTCTACCACATAACGTTTTTTTTCCACTAGTGCTTATTTCGTGTATGGTAACACTTAGCTCATGTCTGATTTGACAGATTATTAGTTTTATCCTTCCGCTGAACGAGCCATTTGACATGCGCTTTCGCTTCGCTAAGTGGGCCTGCCATCGACTTACAGAAGATGCCGATTTTGCCAAAAAAAAAATCATCTTTTCAGATGAAACTCATTTTGATCTTGGCGGGTTTATAAACAAGCAAAATTGTAGCATTTGAGGCACAGAAAACCCACACGCATACATTGCAAAGCCGACGCACGTAAAACGAGTCACAGTTTGGTGCGGATTTTGGTCCAGAGGCATAATTGGGCCATTGAGGAAGGAGTGGCCGTTACAGTCAATGACGATCGTTATCGGACCATGTTGAACGAATTTTTGTTCACAAAAATTGAAGAGGAGGATATTGGCAACATTTGGTTTCAACAGGATGGCGCTACGTGCCACACAGCCGAAACTTTTTTTACAGCTTTTTCAAATAAAAAAGTTATCTGGCAGACCCTGATATGTGATGAGCAATAGTATCCATACCTCCCCATATGCACGAAAAACCTTATGAGGTATCCAGCAATCTCCAGGAATATACTACCCAGCTGGAAATATGGTTGAACTTATGGAGAATTAACTAAATGAACAAAAGTGCGTCCATATGACGTTTACCCTAAGAAGAGATAATTGTTCCCCCATTCGAATCAACAATCAAAATATCCTTCAACATTCACAAGTAAAATACCTTGGTATACACCTTTCGCCTTTAAAGCCAATATCGTGCTAGGGAATTCAGTTATGGGGCACTGCTTCAGCTTCCAATGTAGAGAGAATTCAACGAAAGCAAAACAAAATTTTAAGGTTAATAACATCATCTCCTTGGTACATCAAAAATTAAAATTTACATCGTGATTTAAAGGACATTAGCTGCTGAAGAAATTGCAAAATACGCAGGTAAATACTTAACAAAACTCGAGTCCCATCTTAATCCCTTGCTCCTAATATCTTGAATTTTACTAAACATAGCCGCTTAAAAAAGAGAGACACTACGGCTCTAATACGCAACACTCCAGATAAAACTTCTTGAAAAATTTTTGTGCTTAATACGACATTTATTATTAATTACTATCACTAAGTTTTCACCCGACACTGGTCGGGCGCAATTAAGTATATTTATATTTAAGATATGAATACTTATTGCTAGTTCATTTTTGAAGATCAAATTAATAAATATCAGCAAAAAAGAACCAGGCTAGAGAAATTTAGTTGCAACTTCATAGGTACACGTAACATGTCTCTAGTCATTATTCTTAGAACTAATACCAAATATTGGAAAAATAAATAAAATAGATTTTGCAATTTAAAAAATATTTACTTAACATATTTTAACTCTTATGAGCATATTGTTACCATTTGTCTACATTCTATTTCCAAGTGATTAAATTTTTAACACCCAGATGAAACTTTTTGAAAATATTTTTTGCTTAATACGACATTTATTATTAATTACTATCACAAATTTTACGCCTAACACTGGCCAGGACTAATTAACTATACGTATACTTAAGATTTGATTACTTATTGTTAGTTAATTTTTGAAGATACAATAAATAATTTTCAGCAAACAAAATAAAAATATTTGTATTGAGCTGTATGCAAATTGAAAACTTAATGCCTATTTTCTGCAAAACTAGTTTTTTGGAATTAAACCTCCATACAGAAAAATTTCAACTTAAAATCTACTTGAACAAGGTTAATCTAGTAATTTTCGGCAATTATTTTGCTTGATATGTGATTCATGTTAATTCAGCAGGATTTATAGTGATTGTCAAAGAAAATTTTTCCTTTTGAAATAACTTTATTTCACGTTGAATTAACATTTACGTACTGTTAAAATCAAAATGAAGAATCATGTTGAATTGAAGCTATTTCAAGTTAGATCAACATGTATTTAATTTAATATAGTAATTGTATTTTATTAAATATGTAACTTACCTGTGGTTGACATAGACATCAGAAAAATGTTGTATATAAATTAAATTGGCTTCCCCGGCCAAGATTTGAACTCGGAACTCATCGCGTAGCAGTCAACGTGCTTACCCCTGCAGCCAAAACAACTTTAAATATTCTTAGGATACACACTAAATATATACCATCTTGAATTAAATTATAATTTAACATTATTTCTTATCATTTAGCATACAATTTATTTGAAAAGTCCTAGTTTTAGTTAAAAAAGAAACCAAAATGCTTTGACTTGAAAAGTATCAGTTTAAAAAAAATACAAAATACTTTGACTTGACTCCAGGACTCGAACCTGCAATCCTCTGACTGCAAGACTAGTACACTGCCTAGCAGACAGCAGCAGTTTGTTGGCTGCTTACAAACATAAAAAAAACAAAAATACAGAAATATCCTACACAACTAAGCACAAAAGTCTATTGCAGCTATGAACAAAGCAAATAAATACCAACACACTCAAACCACATATTATTTCTTGTTAATTTAATGCGATTTGAATGAATTTGAATCAACCTTTTGGCATGGTGATTTTACATTGGAATTTTTCTGTGTGTCTGTACTAAAATAAAGGAGCGATATAATACAATAATGTCAAGCGACAAACATAAAAAACATTTTGAATATAAAGGCCAAATCTGCCATCTGATAAAGCACTTAAGTTTGATCATTAAGGAAAAATGTCAACGAACTAATGCATCCATTTTAAGCTAATCATTTCAATTATTCACATACTTAACTAAACCTTTAGCTGTCAAAGCAAAATATCCTTTCGAATTATTGTCAAATGTGAACTGAATTTTTCGAATGTCAAATTTTATCTTAATTGTTTTTAAACATAAAAATAACATAAAAAAGAAAGGAAATATTCTCTTTCATGAAAGCCGCGCCATAGCATGTGCTTATAATCTCTAGTAACACTAACTAATAAACTTAGTAAAACGGACATTAAAAATATCCAAACACACACACACATAGAAAGATAAAAAATATATAACAAGGATAGAAACACATGTGTCTACATGCATTAATAATGTTCTCTAATGAACAACGTTTTCATACAGACATACATACACTTATAGGAAAACAAACAAAAAAACGAAATATTGAACTAATTTAGAAAACACACATTTCACATGTCCATTACTGACGTGACAGTTTCGCATAAAAAATTCACATGTGGACGGTAAACATTCAAAAAGAGTAAAAAAATCAACATTTATTGTTTTTTTTTGCATTTTTTACACTTTGTACAAAAATAACCAATTAAAAAGAAAACACTGAGTTGACCAATGTCCAATGTACAAAAAAAAAAGAATAGCAGCGCAAAAATATAAGGCATAAAAGAAATGTTTTAATAATGAGCTTAAAATAGAGTTTGTGGAAAAATTTTAATAGCAGAAAAAATGGGATTTAAATCCTTTTGCAACACCCATTCTCTTCAAACATGCTTCAGCATTATTCTATCAGCAATATTTAACTTTTAATAATATAAACAGTTTTAAAACACGCAATCCTTTGCAAAGTTCTTCTGCTACTCGCAGATCTAACAGTTAAAAATTACTCAAACCATTTAGTTGCTCTTTCACCAGTTTTTATTTGTTTTTTTTTTTGTTGAGACGTTGACTAAACAAGGGTTGTTGCTGCTTACCCCTTTCCTTTTTACTACTCTTTATATATTTTGCAGTTTTAATTTTATGTTTAAATTCACCGTTATGATAATGATGTCGTCTAACTGCTCTTCGTGGCATGGTTGTACGCGTTTCTGTTCTTGTCTACCGCTTTAGCCATATCTTTCGTGTAAATGGCCATCATTTAAGCCATTTTCTATTAAGCAGAATGTCAAAATATCCCATTAAACAACTCATTATGGTTGAGTGAAAATATGCAATCTCATGTCTGTCTTTTCAGATGTCGGTATATCTGAATGTCTGTCAGTTGGTTGCTTTGTCTATTAAATTGACTGCCGTTAAATAATAATAATTGACTGCAAAATAATGCCAAAATAAGGGGAGAGCAATTTTTTATTTCATTTTTCATTTTAATACCGGCTTGAGGAGACTCAGGTGTTTCATAGAATTCGTGTCGCTCAAATACCTTTTTCATTTGTGTAACATCATGGTGTTAACAGGATTAGAATATTATATATTAATGTGAAATAGTTTCTAAACGTTTTTTTTTAAATTGTGCAGCCTTAGAATTAACAAATCATCAGTATAAAGTCATGTAATCTATTGAAATATTTTTATTAAGATTCATCTTTCATTTAAGAAACTATTTAAATATATTGAGATTTTGAAGAAGATACCATAATGCCATACTGCATAGAAATAATTTTTAATGAATCCTGTACATCAAACCAATGAGAAACTTCATTCAAATTCAATCAATCACACTCAATTCGTTGGATTGCAAAAACTACATTCTAAAAATTTCTATATTTTTATATTTTTGATTATGCTAAAGTTCGTATCGCTTTGAAGTTTGTATTGTTCCAAGGTTAATTCTAAATATTCTGATAAACGCTGGCAGAACGGAACAACTAGCTGTTTTTGAAGGGCGTTGCTTCTTCATCGCCAACCAGCGTTATTTGTGTTTGGTCCACTCAGTTGTTTTTTTTTCATGCAAATTCTAAAAATTACAGTTTGGCTTGAAACAAGCTTGAATTTATTTGTTTTTCTTTGGTTAAGAATTTGTATGCAAAGCGAAAAATTCATATCAAATCATATCAGAAATACTGAAGTATATGCATTTGATATTCAGTCCTTAATGAATTAAGAACTTCCCAGCAAATTACACATTACCATCAGAACTACCCAGCAAAAAATTCCAAAAAATGTAATCGGGTTTGGAATTAAGCATTTTTGGTGGAAGCTCTTTCCTACTGGATTACCAACTTAATGTATGATTTTAACAAAGAATGAGACAAAAATTATCGATTCTTGAGAAGTACTTACTTTTTTATATGGCAACTTGTTAACGTAATGTATTTAATCTAAAAAAATCATTTTCCTCATTTAGCAACTTGTACGTAATTTTTTTATATTTTAGGTAATGTGATTTGTAAGCGACTAATCAAATTTGGTAATCAGAAAAGTAAGTCATTATTGGAAAACTTTCCGTATACATACAGTCATATGTATAACAAAATATTGGAATGAAGTTAGCATAAGTAGCAAAATTGTACATGATCCCAACGAGTTTTGCAATAAAATTTCACCAATTAAAACCACGCTAGGATTTAACAGTTGGTTAAAAATACATTATGAGTCGATTTTTAAAGTCAAATTGTTGGAGGAACTCGTTAACACCTAATTCAATTTCGTCAGCTTTTTCCTTATACATAAGGCCGATAGTATTTAGAGTCGTCTAGGCTCTGTACACTCCTTACGTAATTAAACCCAAGCAAAAACCCTTTCATAGCTTTCAACTCGCACAAGATCTTTTTGGATACAAATATTCAAATATAGGCCCTTACTATAATCAACTTTCGATCTTCGACTATAGTCGACGAGCATTCAACAAAGAATGACATTATTTTAAATACTCGTATCACTCAAAGTGATTTTTTAAAATTGCCACAATCTTACATAGAAATAAAAAACAATAGTTTTTAAATATTTTTATAATAAAATACTTCATTGAAAGCTAAATTTTGTTCGATAGAAAATTCGTTGCCCAACGCAATTTTCAGTGCACATAATATGAATTAAAGATTCGATTTTCAATGTTCGATAGCCAGCGATCTAAAATCGAATGCAACTCATAATAAGGGCCATCTTTTCCTTCTATTTATTTTTGGAAAGTCCGCCTTTATACATATGTATTTGTGTAAATATTAAAAATATATGCGTGACTCTGCTTATCCTTGATTTTTTTTAATTTATTTCGCTTTGAACTATTTTCTGCTAAAGACAAATTTATATCTTTATTTTGGAATGCTCATCTTTCGAAAATGCCTTTTATATTTTCCATATACAATAGAATAAAGTTAAATAATTCAATTTTTTTTATTCGCCGACTATACTCGCCTTGATACACACAAAATGACAACTTAATATCCGCCCCCAGCCATGGACTAACACACAAACTGCAAGTCCTATTATCAAATCAAAAAGTTAGCATTTGTGCTTTGCAATATGGAATGGTTGGTCGATTACATCGAATACCTTAAACGATTGCTTAAAGGCCAGCCATAGTTTTAAAAATAGATACTAAACAATATGCTATTGAAAATACATTTAGCATACTAATCATTTAAGGCAATAAATATTTATTTGCATATAAAT
Organism: Tachina fera; assembly: GCA_905220375.1. Classification (NCBI taxonomy): domain Eukaryota; kingdom Metazoa; phylum Arthropoda; class Insecta; order Diptera; family Tachinidae; genus Tachina; species Tachina fera. Next base: position 62,797,731 of record LR999964.1, read on the forward strand.
AAATAAGCGCTAACATCAAACAAATCAATTTTCTACTCTAATTTCAACACTATCGCTTAATAGAAAAAACACAATCTAGCAATAATTCCTTCTGTATTTAGCAGCAGCAAAAGCCACACACAAACCGAAACGAAGGCCCTTCTTACTGACCAGCAAAATTGCAAGAAATAGAAACTGGTTGGATAAAATGAGCAAAGTCCAAGGAATGTTGATTTCAAATAAATGAAAGAATATGGTAAGAAATGGTAAGCCGTTAAGATCATTACAATACCAAAAAGGTTTTTAAGAAAGAAAAAATCACTGAAATATGATAATAAACGTAAAATAATTTTAAGAGTAAATAGAAAAAATAAAATAAAACTTAAAATTCAAATACCCAAAATATCCCAGCTAAGGTAGAATAGAAGAGCCAATATGCTCATATTAGGGGACATACACATACGTAAGCCAGTATAAGTCTGTTCTGCGCTTCGATGTTAATTAAAAACGAAGCCCACCTTTATGGAAACTCAGTATCATTTATGTAGTCTATCAAACTTTTCCAGCCAATACCTCCAAGGTGGGTACTGTCCAGTAAGGCGACATCCTCAAAATAATAAGATCTCGGCTGGATGAAAGGTGGACAATGCCAAACAGAGAAAGAAACTGATCGACTGTGACCCGGCTAAGGACAACCGCCGGGAATTTTTGACCAGTCGCAACAACCGCCAATTTCTGCGTCTAATTTCGGATTAGACGCTTTATTCTCAACTTTTATTAAATCAACGGAAAGTATGTGTCCAATTGTGAAATTAATCGTATCTAAGAGATTTTATTGCCTTAGCCGACTTTTTGCAGATATAAACTCTCCGCCCAGGTATTTATTTGTATTAACCCCCGACGAGGTTTCTCCAGCGCAAGTCGACTTTTAGCCGCCGCCGCCGACAAATCAGTTTTGGCTTTTTTCTCTCAAGGTAAAGAAATGGATCTATTGCAAAATATTCCAAAATATAAAAGATATCATAAGAAAAATTGATTTATCTCTACACCAAAATTTTTGTCGCCATTCATAATTTGAGAATAACTTCTCTAATATGGTTATATTTCTTTTACTATATCCTGTTCCTGTTCTCTGTCTATCTCTATCTATATCTCTATCTCCCTCGCTCTCTGTATCCTGCTCGCTCTGTTTCCATATCTCTATCATTCTCTTTCTATCTCCCTAGATCTCTCTCACTTACGTTCTCTCTCGCTATCTCGTTCTCTCTCTATCTATCTCTTTTATATCCCCAGCGGCAAACATTGCTTACCACATTACATCTCATTAATGATATTTGTGTTGAATGAATGCTAGCTCACAAAGTGAGCGAATTTGTGTTCGAACTGCCCACTGCCAACTTACAATGTATGTTAGGCAATACTGATCTTTTGATATTGATTGGATGAACACTTCAGTATATCACTTACTTTATGTGCAAATGAAAGGCGTTCACTCCACAAATGCGGCAATGTATTTGAAAATGTATACAAGTATATACATACAGTATGTATACATCGAATCATGGCTTCTGTAATGGACATTTTTGTCTAGTCTAGTAATGCTCTTAATTCTCTATTTCGCTGATATCATTGGCGTTCGATGACTTTTTTTACTGCAAATGACGCCCTAAACGGTTAATGGCCCTTCATGGATTTGATGTGGATTCTCTGTGACCCAGAATTGCATTGTTTCTCAACATAACCATTTAAGTAGTAATAGAATTGGCCGTTTATTGCATTATGACTTCTGATATCAAATCATCATCTTAGTCCACCGAGTTTAATAGAATATGGCAGTATGTTTACCATTTCCAATGTTCATATTACTTCAACTACAACCTGTATCCGATCGAAAATGGTTTGATCGTCGCTACAGTCTATTTTGCGGCTTCACGATCGAGTACAGGTTTACCGCTTAACCGATTGAATACCCTACTGAATATCCGCAAACACTATTCCTTGTATCCTTCTTCTCCTCCTCTCAGTCTATTTTCCTACTTCTTGCCCAATACATTGCATGACTAAGGGCCATTGTCTGAGTACAATTCCGACTATAAAAAATATATTCGAATCAAAATTATACTTAATGTAGGGTATTCGGAAAATCGCTGAACATATTGCAAAGCATTTGTTCATTGATAAATGTAAGCCTAAAGAAAAGCACGTTTTTTCAGCAAATAATACTTAATAATAATGCCACACTAGATGTCTGAATAGAAGAAACTACACTCAACTCAACGCTGATAAATGGTCATCCTTTTATGAAGGCCAAAATATTACGCACGCCTATCATTTCAATCTACACAGGTAAACAACAATTGCCATAATACAATTGAACATGATAATGATGACCATAAGCATAATGGTGATGGTAATAATAATGTACACATGTAACAACATTCGCCTAGCAAACAAACTGAATGAATGGAAAAACGACAAATAAAAATGTGAACCCATAATTTTTCAACTTTATTTCACTCTTGGTCATTCATTCCATTACATTCATTCAAACTGAAATTGAACTAAAAGATAGAAATGCCCAACTCTAACATGGATCGTGCAATAATGCTTCGTTGTAGGTCTATATGGCCATAAATTCATGGTGAAACTAAAACCCATGTACAAAGTACATTATCAGTTGATTTTTTTCTCAAGTTGTTGTGTAAGTCTTATTATTCATTTTTTTTTTCTTTTTCTAAAGAATATAACAACAAAAGGAAATTGTTGTTATTTTTTTCAGACTTAAAGCCAAACACACTTCATTATAGTCATGAGCCTTAAACAAATTTACAAGTCGCGGCTGGAATTATGATTATCATATCATTTTATGCTAAACACCTCGTTAGATTAAATTTTACGAAAGGCGCACATGACACCACTGAAAGCAAAGGCAACCAGCAGCAGCAGCAGCAGCATAATGAAAAGAAGAAGCAATGCAGCAGCAGCAAAAAGTTTATTAGTAAAAAAAGAAGGATTCCAATAGCAAATTGAAACTCTTTTTGCCGATTAAATGGAGTTTTTTTTTCTTCTCTATGCAAAAGCAGACTGTCTGTTGGACAGGCTTATTTAAAATTATGCCGAGTACATTTTAAACGGGCATGTAACAGAATTGAAAGTTTATATTTACAAAAAAAAATTACTTAAATTAACTTTGAAAAAAAAATTATGCTCCAATGTGTGTAAATTCCTTATTATTCCAACAAGTGGGGCTCACTTGGGATGATAAAAATACAGGTAAGGTTAGATGTGGCACGGCTAAACTAAATGTATACATATAGATATATGTTCCTCTCACACCTCGAGGGAGCATAGAGCCATACCAAGGTAATTCCAATAATCCCGATCTTCTGCTCGATGCTTGACTTCGTTCCACTTTATACGCAATCTCTAAAGTTCTATTGTCAATTGCCGCTTCCAGGTATGCGCTGGTCTCATGACTAGTCTGCTTCCCTGCGGGTTGGATATTTTTGCAGGCCAAAAAATCTGTAAGATTTTGCGGAGGCGTTTGTTGAGAAATACCTAATGGCGTTCTATGTCACGTGGTGCTATATTCCAAGTCTCGAATCTATATAACAGAGTTGATATAAGAATTAAATAATGTGATTTTGGTTTATTTCGTAATATTGAAAGATTTTCAAACCGAGTTTAACTGCGCAAATGCACTCCGCGCCCTATTTATACGGTTAGATGTATCTGCTACTTAGCCACCAGTTGTGTCAATTGTGCTACCTAGGTAGTAGGAGGACTTAACATCTTCAACCTCTTGATCACATACGAAAAAGTGGCATTCTGTGTTACTATTGATGCGGAGCGATTTTGTTTTGGGTATGTTTGTCTTCAGCCCAACCAATCTTGCGATGTCACTGATGCTGGAAATTTTCGCCTGCACCTCTAGTGGCTAAGTAGACATATGTCATCGGCATAGTCTAGGTCCTCCAACCGTCCTTGTAAGCCCCACGTAATTCCTCTATTATGATGGCTTGTTACCTTCTGCATCACAGCATCGAGAACGCAGTTAAAGAGTAGAGGTGATAAGACACAACTTTGTCTAACTCCAGTTTTCACAGTGATCCTGTTGCTCAGTTGTTTTTCATGCAGCACACGGCAGGTGGCATTTTTGTACAGTGCTTTGATTAACCCTATTAGTTTTTCGGGTACACCTTTGCATACCAGCGAGTTCCATATAGCGTTATGCATTCTCAAAGTCTATAAAAATTAGGTATAATGGTGATCTTCATTCCGCACATTGTTCAACGATAACCCTAAGACTATTTACTTGATCAAAACAAGATTTTACGGCGCGAAATCTAGCTTGCTAATTTCTGAGTGATGGGGAAATTTTTGTCGAAAGCTTTTGTTAATAATATGTGACATTATCAAGGTTATGCCTCTACAATTTTTCCTAATGGTCAAATCACCTTATTTGGGAAGATTTATAATGACTCCATCGGACAGCTTGTCAGGTAAGAATTCGTGGGTCCAAAACGCACTAATAATGGTTTCCAGCATTCGTGCACTGGTTGTTCGGTCAGCTGTAAGCAGTTCTGGAGAGATACAGTGAACTCGCGAAAAACGTGAATACTCGAATACATGAAGGACTCGAAAATGTGAACACTATAATTCTTAAATTGACTACTCTAAAACGTGAACAGAGTCTTAAAGCTCTAAAAACAAAGTTGAACAAAGTTTGCTTAGTTTTTTCGTTTTATTTTCTGGATTTGCTTTTAGTTTTGGAAAACAAAGAACACATTTTATGTTTACGTTGATTGTTTGCAACAAATATTTGCATATACATAAGTACGTGGTACATGGAAAGAAAAGGCTGTACTAAAAATGGTTAAGTGGGATTTATTTAATCTTTGTCTGGGAGTTATTACATTTATCTTATTATTCCTTTGTTATATTATAACAGTTCTTTAAAAGTTGTATGGTAAGCAAACTTAATATTTCCGTCAGCCTACCTGAAGGTAGCAGCGCCGTGTCCGTAAATACCATAGTGGAGAAAATCCCTAATATGACTTGTTTTTTATTTATTTTATTTTATTTTTATGAAAAAGTGAAAACATTCACTATCATTACAAAATACGTTTCAGCAAAATTGAAATACAATGAATCAAAACAATTCACGTATTCCATTTGCAAGAAAGTTTCCTATATAAGGCAGAAATCTACATCAACTGACACCAACCACAGTGGACCAACACAGAAGAACGCTGATGATGAAGGTTTAGCGGCCTTCGAAAACTGCTGACTGTTCCGTTCAACTATGTGTTGTCAGAATATTTACAACTACCTTTGATGTTATTTGTTCATTAATAATTATCACATGTAATTTGGCTTAAAAGGCCCGTTCAAATCATAAAATATAGTGAAAACATTTTATTTTATTTAAAAAACTAATTTTTTGTTGGTTTAGCACATCTAGGTGCGTTTCGTTGCTGCTAAAAAAAAATTTCAATTCTTTAGTACTTTTGACGCACGATAAATAAAACTAAAATATGAGATACAAATTTATATTATATTTGAAAAGTGAATAAAATAAATGTTACAATTTAAATCTTTTTTAACCAATTTTAATATCTCATCATTTCATCATATCATTTGGAAGTTCACTGTGCTATTTTGTTCTAAAAATATCTCAATCGAAAACGTGAACAAACTTGAAAACTTGAACACCCTTGGTAAAAATTAGTTCACGTTTTCGCGAGTTCACTGTATAATTCAAGCCAGGTGATTTGTTTGCTTTCAGAGATCTCATCGACTCGCTAATTTCAATTATCTCAGCGCAACCAGTAGAGATGCCGGAAATTTATGCATGTGAGGCACATTCGCAAATGGATTGACATTGAGCAGTGGATGTTGATGCATACCAGAGTAATAGCTTTCCCATAGTGTAACCTGTTGGGTTTACGATGTTATGAGTTCTCCAGCATCGTTTTTTAAAGGCTTTCGGGTCGATGATTTTCTGTTAGTCAGCTTGTTATCAGACATATGTATACATGTCCATCGCACGATGGGTTTCCGCCGCTGCTTGAAGTTTTTTCGCTGTTGTTGCTCTTTACTTCGAAATTAAGGCGGTTGTATAGGTGATGTTGGCATTTTTTTCTAGTACTAGTTTTAAACCCAAGAAGTTTTTCCGCTGCCTTAGTGAAAATTTCGGGTTCTACTATTAATTGAGGCGTATTCTACATTAGTGTACAGCTTGGCGATTTTCGGATTTTTCAACTTTACTACATACAACAGTGTATCACAGAGAATATTCAATGTAGCAAACTAAATGTATATGGTAAAGGCATATTTTAGGAGAATGTACCAGCTTATGATTAATTTGTAACAAAGACCAGTGCTTCATTTGTGAGAAGTTCTGCCATCGAGAAAAATTAAATAGTTATATTGATTGTCCTAGTTTACACAGGATTATTCTTATTACAACGTAGATAAACTTGCGAAAATATCAACATACATATATAGTTTTTGTCATACTTACCCTGTGTTTCATAGGATGATAAGAATTTTTCGACTCGAAAAGTGCTCACATTCCTTAGAGCCATTTCGCACTATGCCTTTTTAGCCTGCCTTGTATTGACAATTTTCTTTTCAGCCCCATGCGAAGAGTCGCGCACATTTACATTAAGCCTTTTTGGCACGCTTAATGCTGAGAGTACGAAAAAGGTAAAGAGAAATTCCATAAATCCCCTCGAATTTACATTTCGTGCCTTTTGTTTTACCCCGCATGCTTCTCACCCCCTCTCACCAATGAGCTAAAATAAAAGCCTACCTTCACAGGCAAGCAGAAAAGACACAATGTAAATTGCGTGTTACAGAAATGAGGCGCAGGTATTTTAAAATACTTGATTAACATTGACATAAAATATATATGCATACATTTCTTTTCTATATTTAATTTGTGTTTCCCAACATTTACTAGGAACTATTTTATTTTATATTATAACGTAGACAGACCACAGACGATAATTTTCCTTGGAAATCTTAAAATGGAACAAATTTGTGTCGACCTTTTAATATTTCCTTTTTCTTTTGCTAAAAATAATTAAAATAACTTATATTTCCTGATTTTGAATCAATTTTAATTTTGAAAATTAAAAATTAATTTAATTTTGATTGACTTTTGACGGTATTACCATATTGAAATAGCTAAATTCAGTATTAATTAAATTTCATTTAGTGCATTTACTGTAAATCTAATGCGCATTAGGATGGGTATAACTCACAAGTTAATTTGAATTAAGACAGTTAATGCAAATTAATGCTGTAGTCTGTCTATGCTATTATTTAAGCTATAAAGAAAATATTCTTAAAACTTAAAAAAAAAATTTTTGTTGATTTAGGTAATTTTTTCCACCGAATTTCTTTAAGAGGATGGCATAAAATTTGGCAACATTGACTTATCTTAGGTCCTACATAATATTGACTAACCGCAGAGGTCGAATTCCGCAACGACGAGTCTTGAAGTGTTCACCGAAAGATCATGATTCTTACGTACCTTTTCACAATGTATGGTTAAAAGATAACAGGAACTTTAACTGCAAGTTTTATATGAAGAACTGTCAGTTAAAGTTCAAGTTAACTCATAACCATACATTGTGAAAAGGAACGTTAGTAGTTTTTAAATTAATATTTTTAAGGTTATGAGGAAAAAGTGAGGCAAACAGAGTTGATCCAATCCCATTACGGGATTACGCTTATGCTCTTAGATCTTTTTGTGCCATTTTAAATCATTATCATAATCTTTTAAATTCTTGTAAAAAAATTATATGTATTTTAAGTCTGCCTTAAAGTGGCTGGCGTATTTTGCGTTCGACTACGACATTTTGGTCCTAGATTAAAAAAAAAACTGTTAAAGTCAAAATACACCAAGCACGATAAGGGGATGTATTTGATAGTACGAATGAATAGCTTGATTGATAGATAATGCAGAAAGATACTAAAAGATATATTTTTAAGCGCGGCCCACCTCACCAAAAGTTATCGTTATCCTCAAAATAGTTTGAGATTAGATTCGTTATAAAACAAACTCATATTTAGTATCAAAGGAGCAAGATACACCAATTCTCCATACGATTAAAGCGATGTACGACTTATATTTTGAAATATTCTCGATTAATTTCTTAAAACTTTTGCTTAAATATTGATAGCAATTTAAATTATCATTTATGTACCTGCATATTTAAGTCTTATGCATATTTCCAAGCATTTCAGACTTATGCTAGGAACACAACAGGAACGAACGACGAATTTCGTCCACGTCGACGAATTCGTCGATAAGCATTCTCTGCGTAAATTCGTCGTGTGAAGCACAATAACGGGGAATTTACTCACCGAATTCCTCTCTCATATTTGGTAAAGTTGGTTGTTGTGTGTACAAAGACAGAGATACTGAGAGAGACAATGTTTTTTGTCGTTCGTCGGCATACAAAATAAAAATAAATCTATCTCAGAGTTCGTCACGCACGACGAATTTCGTTCGACGGCGGTGTTGTGTTCATTTTCATATGCACAAATCTGTTTTATTTTTTATGACGAAAGTTCGCACCGAAAAATTCGTCGTTCGTCCCAGTTGTATTCGTAGCATTACGCAACAACTCACTGAAGCTGGCCCCACCCAATACTTAGGTTGCATATTTAGTTTGCCTCAGTGTGCATAATAATGGCATGACCAAACACAGATCATGATCATTATTTGCTGATTATAAAATAGTTTGTTGTAAATATAAAGTAGTCGTCTGGTATGTAAATAGTATAAACTACAAAATAGGCAAAAAAAGGTCAAGTTGAATTTGAATATTGGAATGCAAGTGCTCGCGGAGGACCACCCAAGACTTAATGAAATGAATACAAATCGTTGCGATTTAAACAAAGAACAAACAAACAAAAAAAGTTTAACATACAAAATTTTGATTTTTGCATTTTAATAACGTGTTTCGTCAATGCACTTGCTGCTGCTACTCGTATGGCAATGTGTTGTTGTTGCATTTGTTTTATTATTGTTGCCATGCTTTAGATATACAATCTGAGTTTCCGATTGGTTGGGTTTCAAATTAAATAATAAAAAATAAAACTAAACTAAACGCATGCGTCAATTGTTTATGATATAAAATGTTTATTCATTAATACTTTTGTAAGTAGAAAATTTTGCTTTGCACACCGTACATTGGGAAGTTTAAGTAGGTGGTGTGGTATAAGTAATATTTAGTAATGTTCAAGCTTTAAAGTCTACGTGGGATCTATATGTTGCCAAAAAGCTGGTGAATAGTTTGAATAAATTTATTCATATTGTACCAATATTTCAAAATAAACGCTCATATATGAATGTCAAACATCCAAAGATTTCATATCTTTCTTGCAAAATTTTCAAATCAGTACATCCCAGTTTAAGGATAATCCCCCTTTTCGTGGCTGGCGTATTTCAACTATGACTATGAAATATATCAAACAGATTAAAATAGATTAAAGAAAACCTGAGTTTGAGGATTTCTTTAATCTATGACCAAATTGTCGTGGTCAAAGTCGAAATACGAAAGAGACAAAAATTATCCATAATAGATAATAGACATAGACATAGAATTTGAGGAGAGGAGGAGGTCTATAAAATATATGTGCAACAAAAGGATGGACTTCAGCCCCCTTCATACACGCAAAGAAAAAATATTGTTGAGGTAACGATAATCAAACAGCAAAATACTATGATTGAATTATGTGGTTGTAGTTAATTCATATTATTGTCAATAGGAAAGCAAACTTTTAATAATATTATTATCTGAGTTAATAATAATATTATCAACAAAAACAATGAACTTTGTTATGCCTAATCTTATTATTGTAAATATAACAACACTATTGTTAGATGTGACTAAAATATAATTGAGACATGGTATGGTGCATGTTCTTATATTATAATAATATTGTAAAATACGAATACAATATTATTTAATATAATAATAATATTTTGTTTCTTAATCATATATTTATTGCTGGATCTCTTGTTTGAAACTGCTGTGCGTTAAATCCGAAATAAAAATAAATTTATATTGTTGAAATTTAATGTATATAAAGAAATGTATTCTTTCATATGTGTGTATAATCTAATGTATTTATTGTTGTAGCGGCCAATGTTCTTCATACTCTGTCCAAATTTCAGGTCCGTAGCCTTTACGGTTCCTGAGAAAATAGCTTGTGACGGACAGATGGCCAGACGGACTGCGTACCGAAAACAATAGGGTTCTTTTTCACCTTTGGTGTACGGAAACCTGGAAAATGTTTCGTGTAGCTCCCCAAAAAAATCGACCTTGTTCTATTGAAAAATTTTCTATAATCGCCATTGTACCATCCTTCGTTTAGAATGTTGATTTCTCATTTTGTTTCATATTTTTCGCTTGTTTACTTATTAAAAAATGCAGTTATTTAGCTGTTTCTTATTGTTCCTTTATTGTTGTTATTAGCGCGCATACAAACAATTATGAGCTTTCATTTCCTTTGTTGTTATTATTATTGTTGCTCTTGTTGTTCTTGCAGCTTGTTCATCTTAAAGAACACACAATGAAATAATGTGCAACGATGTGGGTGGCTGCAAACTGTTTGTTAGCAAATGTTTTTATTAAAAAAGAGCATTTCTAAATAGGTGGTCCATAATTTACTTGTTACTTTGCTCGTGTTTTTATTGCTGTTGCTGTATAGGATTTCATTGTTTCTTGTTTCTTTTCTTTTGCTTGAGATTTCATAACGATGGGAATTTTGATTGAGATCATGATTATAATTACAATTAGAATTGAATATTGAAAAGAATTATTTTGCTAGTGGAAACGTAAACTTTAATTTTAATTTTAAATTTTCTTGTTCAAACTTTTCAATGTTGCAGGAAAATGTTTCTAAAAAAATATGTACCACATAAATACATGCATACGTGTTCGTAAATATGTACGTGACATTTAATTGTTTTTAAATTATAATTGAACCATACTTTAGAAAAACAAATTTCAAATATTGCGGTGTATAATTTTAAAAATTATACACCGCAACATTTATTGATAATATGCAAAACTTTTCATTAACTAGGATGGATTCACACTAAAGTCCTGCGAAAGATCATTTATAAAACATTTCAGGACATGAGAGATTTTTCAAATGCTTTACAACAGCGAAATATTCTGTCTTGCCAACAGTGTTGTTTAGCGTTTATTTTATTTCGCTGTAGTAAAGCATTAGAAAAATCTCTCATGTCTCGAAAGGTCTTAAAAATGGTCTTGTGCAGGACACTAATTCACACATATCAAGTTTTGTTGAGCAACATTTGGGTTTCTAGAAGAGAGGAGATAGTTGAATTAATCTCTCACCCGTCTGGCATTTCTTGAGTTGTAATTTTGTGGTGTCATTTTCAAAATGTGTGAAACGCCGTTTACATTATGTTTTTTATATGGAAAGCAAATCCTTACGATGGGAAATATCGGCAATGACAAACGTCGCCACCAGCATGCACTATTGTGATAACAAAAAATGACATAGTGTGTACTCCGCATAAGGAACGACTTCTCTACCGGCACTAAAGCTATGTCAGATCTTACAATATTGTCAGATCTGGCAATGAGCTGACAATGTACTGGCAATCAAAAATTGTCAGTACAAGGTAGATTGCCAGTTCACGCGGTTGTATCAAATTTGTCAGAAAATCTTACAATCTATTGACAGATGGTTGTATGACAATAAATTCACATAACAAAATCACCAGTCGAAAAATTGTCAGTTCACACGGTTGTCATATGCAAAAATTGTCTGTTGATATGCGTTGCCAGACTCAAAACCATAAACAGCTGATTTCGCATTCTCATTGCAAGTTTGTTAAATTCAGGTTTTAACTCACCGACTGCCTAATAACTTTGCTCAATATAAAATAAATCACCTGCAGAAATGCGTGTATTTGTTGTTATATTTTTTCCTGCTTTTTATAACACTTATTTGACATACTGTGCAGTAACTGTTTTTTTATGAAATTTTACAATGCGTTGTAAAATGGAAACTATTTTATATATTGCAAATATGTGAAACATTTGTAAATTTTTAATTGAACTTTAGTGATTTTTAATCAGAAATAATTTTTAGTCAGGCTTAAATTCAGTAATTTCAATTCTTATTGAATGAAATATTTTTATTAATTAATGTGAGTTTCTAAAGAGGAGAAGAAAAATTAAACTTAGACTTTAAGCTGGGAAAAATACCGATACTTTTCTGTGCAGCCACGCACTTCATTAGCACCCTAGTATATCTACTTGGGTAGAGATTCTTGTTAACATCAGCTATTTAACTTAAATTTTCATTGAAACGGAATATGAGAAACGATTGTTGTGTATACAATTGATTTACCTTTGGTAAATACATTTATAAGTATCACTATTAATTTTCTGTTTTCCATTACTTCATTACTGAACTTAAGCCTGACTAAAAATTATTTCTGATTCCAAATATGTTAATATTTTAAAATTATGGAACTAGTAATAGAAAGTGAAGAAGTGCTTGGAAATCAAGTTATTGTACACAAAAAATTTACAAATACATCACAAAAAAAACGTTTTATCGGCGGTTCGATGTCAGTCATATCGTCTATTTTCACTTCCCAGAAGTCAATGAAAATATTTTCATTGTTTTTCTTTCAAAAAACTCTTTTTTCCATAATTTTTGGATTATTGTTATTATTATTATTATTAGCTGAAACTAGGTTGAATTTCATAAAACCAATTCAAAAATGGTTTTAAGTTGGTTTTAATAAAAATAATTTGTGTGGCAAAACTAGGTTTAAACAGTTGGTTTTAATGTTAAAACCAACTTTTATTATAACCATGTCAGTGTGAAAGCACTATTATGGCCTATTTCCCACCTGCGAAAGAAAACGTTCGACTTACAATTTATATTGAAAACAAAAACAAATTTTCATATTTTATTGTTGTTTTCAATATAAATTGCAACTCGAACGTTTTCTTTCGCAGGTGAGAAATAGGCCATTAGTCTCTACCTGACATGAAATTTTGCTGTAACTTGAAGTTATAACTGATTCTGAGTTTTTCTTATGGCATTTCATGTGTTATCATTTTGTTGTAATATTTTCATATGTGTGCTGTGCCGTTACCATAAAATTTTTCGATGACACATAATTTTGTTGTGCCATTGTGACAGAAAAGAGTCCTATCCCTAATAAATGGCAATACGGTATCATTGTTTACCTCAAGAAGGTCTTTCCGAAATTTCTACCCTTTTTTGCTTTTCTATCCCTGTAAATGAAACACGAAGCTCCACAAGTTGAATTAGCTGTATCGTCATATCATGCGTCTAGGGCGTTTGAATTTTTCCATACTCTTCTTTTCCACTTTCTTTTTCGTTTTCTATACTTTTAAAGTTTTATATCACACATTTGAAGTTCTTTCAGTATTTTCAACACACTGAAGTTTTTTTTTTGTGTTTACAATGCAGCCAACTTATTCTTACAGTTGTTTACACATCAGATGCGTAAACAGTTTGAGTGGCAATGCCACACAAGGACAAATATCGGAAATGGCAAACGTAGCCACTAGTTTCCACTGTTATTTTTGCCATATTTGTTACAAAATGGCACAGGGTGTACTCGGCCTGAGTTGTTAAAACAAATGCACACCAACAATGTTATAACTTGAAAAAAGCATTCACTGGAGCAGTCTACTTTTAAAGAATTTCAGGCAACATGTTTTTGATATGATTTATTAAATCAACAAATTTTTATGCAATCAATTTCATGAAAAAATTATTATTGTAATTTAGATATTAGTGTAGACTTACGCACAGTAACTGTATAATTTTTAGGTTTGTAACGAACAGAAGACCATATAACGATTCGAGGAACCATTATAAACACCAAAGATGCGCAAGTAAGGGAAGGGAATTTACAGTTTAATAAACAATTGCTTAATTCACAACAATCGTGTATTGTGTATCAAATACACTTTTTGTTTTTTAACTGTGAATTTCATTTTTATATGAAAATTTCAAACAACAAATTTTACACTTTTGTATTTAATATGATAATACATTAGATTTAGAGATACAAGAGATTTTGTGAATTAAGCAAATATCAATCTTTTTTAAGGTTTAGCAAATTCTATATTTACTTATTTATTGTTGTAAATTATTTTAAAATTTTTGGTTATTACTTTTGAAGTCGATTTTATTTATAAACTTTTAGTGCCAATTTAATATTTTTAGGCCAATTTTTCAAAAATTAATGTCGTCCTACTTTTTTTTAATTCAACATCGCGACACTTTTAGATCTCAAGGTGTGTGCCAAATTTAAAAAAAAAACAGGTCAGGTTGAACTAAGTAAAATACAATATTAAGTTTTAGTGGGCATGACTCCGCCCACTCCTTAAGGGGGGGGGGGGGCTCTCCACGCGCAATAAACTTGGAAAAAATTATGTTCTCATCTGTCAAATTCTATTTCTAATACCATATGTCCAGGTGTGGACCGAAGAAACATTTATTTGCAAATATATTGAGACATAATTGTTCAAACTTATTTCCAAGAAATAATTTTTGTGTGAATTATACAAAAGATAGTTGTGGCTAGCGTAAAGATAAAGCATTTTTAATTTATAATAAAGCGAATATAAATAAAGTAGTTTTAAATCAAATCAAATAAATTTAAATAATCACAAAAACATCGATCCATACACCAGTGATGCCAACCCAAAATTTTTCTTAGAGGTAGATTCGATGTGAAAAAGAGGTAGTTTCCAACAAATCTTACTTTAAAAAGAGGTGGATCTACAACGCTTTTGTATAGGCTTTTTTTTACACTGATGCACATCTAAAGCCGAGATCCCACCATTGGCACAATGTACCGTTTTTCTCCGCAACCAAATTTGCATTATTTCTCAATTAATTACGGAATAAATATATATGGCTTTATTACCAACGCAGTGTGATGCAGTTAGTCCTTACATTTCAATTAATTGGGAAATAAGACCCTTTTGGTTTATTACTTATGACTTTATTTCTGTGAGCCGACGAAAATTGGTACATTGTGTCGATAGTGGGATCTGGGCTTAACATCTACCATCAATTTTTGAAAACGTTAACATGTTCCCATAAGAAATACACAGTACGAAAAACCAATATCCTTAAAATATATTCCTATCTTGTTTTGTGTCATCTAACATCTGTCATCACTAGCAAAACAACAAACAACTAGTCCAATTATTAATGATACATCAAAATCCATTTTTTATAATTTGATGATGGTAGATGTTAGATGTTGTCAATGCAAGCGCATGTTTCACATTTTTTTACATCATCCATGCGTTACATCACTTTACTTGCATTGCTCAAATATATTTCAGTTGAAATTCTAGATTGGAAAAAAAGCTCTAGTAACCATACTTTAGCATTATTATTGAAAAACTCAAAAAGTGGTAGATTTTTCTCGGAAAATGGTAGAGTTGTGTGAGATACCCAAACGAGGTAGATCTACCACAAAAGTGGTAGAGTTGGCATCGCTGCCATACACAGTAAATTTTTAGGGTTCCGTACACCAAAGGTACCAAAGGTGAACAAAGGAACCCTATTGTTTTCGCTACGCTGTCCGTCTGTCCGTCACACGGTATTTTCTCAGGAACCGTAAGAGCTACGGACAGAGTATGTAGAACCTTGGCCACTACAACAACAAATACATAGAATTAGAAATTAAAGGGTGCTCCAAAACGAGCGACGAAAAATGTTAAAATCTCATGTAATATACATACAATTGTATGACCATCTGTATATTGACACTTCAAATTTGTAAAATTAGTGTATTTTTATGTAGACTACAACAATAAACATTAAAATATTAAAAAATTTAAATTAAAGGGTGGTCCATCAGTTAATGCAATTTTAACTATGTAATTTTGACAACTTGCTATATCTTGGAGACCGCAAGAGGTAAACTCTTGAAATTGTCAAAAACGATAAAACTAAAAAATCCGAAAATCATAAAATCGCCAAACCGAAAAAAATCGTCAAAACCTGAAAAAAATCGCTAAAAATTAAAAAAAAAGGCCAAAACGCGAAAAATGCGCCACAACCAAAATAATTGTTGAAGTGAAAAAAAAAAATCGCCAAAATTAAAAAAAATCGCCAAATTTAAAAAAATCGCCAAAATATAAAATAAACGAAAAAACCGAAAAAAATCCTCAAAACGAAAAAAAGTGCCAAAACCAAAAAATCGCCAAAACCAAAAAAAAATCACCTATATGAAAAAAAACGCCTAAAATTAAAAATCGCCAAAATAAAAAAATCGCCAAAATAAAGAAAAACGCCAAAATAATAAAAATCGCCAAAATTAAAAAAACTTCAAAAACCAAAAAAAATCGCCAAAACGTGAAAAAAAGTGCCAAAACTCAGAAAGCGCCAATAAATTCAAAAAAACCCCCCACACTAAAAAAACGCTTAAAACCGAAAAAACCCAAAAACGAAAAAAATGCCAAAACTATAGTTTATATTAGCTAAAGTTCGTGTTAAATTACATATCTCGTGTTCGCACGGAACCCTTCGTGCGCGGGTCAAAGTCGCACTTCACTGAATTTTTTTATTTAAATTTATAACCAATATCACAATGAGTGTTCTATAGCTTAGAACATAAATAAGCCTGTACACGAAAATTTTTTTTAACTGTTATTCTGCCGAAGTTATTGCTTATGTTCGGAAATAGTTATTGAGCGCAGAGACGTGCAGTTAAGCATAAAATTGCGGCATTCTAGAAGCCAGAACTGTCCGAGGCGCATATAATTTCATACTAAGGTTTCGTGGGCACTTTTTAAGTAGGACCAGGTCAACTATATGTAATATTTAATTTGATTGGACGTGGCTCCGCCTAGATTTTCAACTTCGCAATTCTTTCGTTACAAAAACTTAAATTGTGTGCTAAGTTTCGAAGCAATCGGATGAGTAAACGATCATAAAATCAAAGAAAAATATTGGTGCTCCCACCCACTTTTTGACATAAGACCAAAAAAAACGAAAATTTAAGAAGGAATTTAAAATTAGTATTTTATATGGTAATACTGGTTTTAAATTCTTAAAGTATACTTTGTTTTGACTATGAATATGTGCAATTTTCTTTAAATGTTTGGATGAGGCGGCGTGTGTGGGTGAGAGCCGGCACATTTTATTTGCGTTATAGTTCTAGATTTTGAGTTCTTTAAAGCAATTCTGACAATAAACTATGACCACATATAACAAAATAAAAGTCAGACTAAAAGAAAATCGTGCTTTTCTGCGAATGTTATAAGAAATCTTGTCCATTTTCATGTGCTTTGTAGTTTGTTTTTTGTATATAAGTGAATAGTAAATATCAGCAAAATAATTAATATTGACGTTGCTAATGAAACTATACCTATTTTGGAGTTTTTATTATTTTCGTATGTGCTTCTGTTGGTAAGAGCATGAGAGGCAGTTCAACCAAATATCCACTATTGAGGTTAACCGCAGCATCTTTTACCTTTGTTGGTTTTATGAAATAAAATAAATGGAAAATACAATAAATTGACAGAGTTGCAAAATATTAAATTAAAAGGATGTGTACCAGTTGCCAATTTAATGAATGAAAGAAATGGAACTCGTTAATTTTTTAATTTCTTATTCGTGTTTCATATTATGTTTGTATGTATGTATGTATGAACAATGAAATTCTTACTATTTGTATTAAAATAAATTTAATTAAAAACTTTAAGCCTCCCACACTGCAAACATGACATATGCATATGCATATCCTTTATCCCACACACTCACCGACACGGACTCATAAGTGCGCTTGTACGAGTATATCTTTAAGCATAATAAGCTAATTAAACAATAGAATTGTTTTTTTTTCTTTTTTTCAACAGACAAGGAAAAAATATTGAAGTATACCAGGTCGTACAGGAAATTTGAAAACAGCGGATACGACAAAAAAAAACTGCGAAAAAATTCCTTCTTGCTGCTAGAACAGCATTCAATGTAAGAATAATAAAATCATATATGTATGTTAATTCAAAAACATATACGATCATAATTTATTATCTCATTTTGTTATACCTCATCATCTGCTTTTAGACCACGTTAACCCATTCTCACTCCCAAGGCCACAAATTATTTTATGCCGTATGCATACAAAATTTTTTTGCTCAACAAAAATTATTAAATAAATATTGTCGTTATTCTCTAATGAAAATTAAAAAAGTTTTCCATTCCAACAAAAAAACTTTTAACATTCTTTTTTTCTTTTCTTTTTTTTTGCTTGGAAATATGTGAATGCATAATCTTAGAGTGTATAGTGGGAAATAAATCAGGGATTCCAACTTTTTTTGTACAACACACCAGCTGGTTTAATTAAGATTTTGATGTACTTAGTTGATGTTACTAAAGAGTGATTTGAAGTATATAGTAGTAGTAGGGATTGCTTAATTTGTTTTCAAAAACTCCGAAAAAGGTCAGCTGTATAGATTAATTTGAAGAGAGGGACAATTCATGTTGACGCAGTCCATTGTGGCTTATACTTATTCGCTTGTAGCCGGTTGTGTTGTGCTCCCAATAGAAGTATTGGCTGGATTTCCAATAAAGAAACTAATATTGTGGATATTACGACTTGGTCAGGTTAAAATTAGGTTGGGTTAGGTAGACCCAATCCGTTTCGGAGTAGACCAATGCTTTTATAGCATATTGAGCATTCCTAATAGAGTTTCCTGCGGTTGGGAGAAGGAAAGAGTCTAATAAATAACCATAAAAACTTATCGAACTTATTCAGGTTAAGAACCTAATTTCCTCAATATATTTTAATAAGTGTTTTCAATCTGAATTCCTAATTTTCCTGCGGTTGGGAGAAGGAAAGAGTCTAATAAATAACCATAAAAACTTATCGAACTTATTCAGGTTAAGAACCTAATTTCCTCAATATATTTTAATAAGTGTTTTCAATCTGAATTCCTAAGATATTCTAGGATGAAGTTTTGTCTTCTGATTTGATTTTATGGTGGACATTTTAGTTTCATTATTTTCCTGGCAAGTGATTCTTGAACTCTGTATATACTATTCACGCAACTTGCCAGAGATCGCAGGCTCGTTTATCTTTTTTTTTGCTTCGAAATTCGGAAATACAGAAACTTAGAATGTATAATGGGGATTAATTTAGAGATTCCAACTTTCTTTGTACAACAAACCAGCTGGTTTAATTAACATATACTTTGTTGATGTTACTAAAAAGTAATATAAGGTTTCTGAAAGTAGTATAGATTTCTTAATACCTTTTCAAAAAACTCCGAAAGTGCTTGGCTATAAAGGTTCGTTTGAAGAGAGGGAAAATATATGTTGACGCAGCCCATTGCGGATTACACTTGCATTGGGTGGGGTTTCCAATGAAGAAACCAATAACCTCCTTTAGACTTGGTCATGTTAAACTTAGGTTGGGTTAGGTTGACCTAATCTATTTCGGATTAGAGTTATGGTTTTTAGCATATTTTGCGTTCTTAATAGAGCTTACTGGGAGTGGGGGGAGAAGAAAAGAGTCCAATAAAGAACCATAAAATCCTTTCGCACTTAGTCAGGTTGAGAACCTAGCTTTCGCAATATATTTTATTAAGTGTTTCTAATCTGAATCCGTAAAATATTATATATTTGGTACATTTTCCTAATGGAAATTTTTTTCTGATTTCACTGCATGCTGGACACTTGCACAAGTAGTGCTCCAGTGTTTTATTATCTTCTTGTCAAGTTCTGCATGTTGTTTCATCAACAACAACCAAAAGAGCTAGGGTTTTATTCAAGTCTGTATATCCTGTTGCTTTGCTAACCAATTTCCGAAGTGTTGGGCTTTTTAAACTTAGCATCTTTTGTGTTTTTTGCCACAGAATTTCCAATGATAGAGATCTGCCAATCACTAAGGTGTTGCTCTATAGTCCATTGGTTTAGTTAGTGTTTTGAAAAGTTTTGCCGTTTTCTAGTGTATTGTTGTTTGATCCCACACTCGCTAGCTTGCTTATCCAACTTCTCGTTTCCAGGGATACCATGATGTCCTGGAATCCTTCATATCTCGATGTTTTTCGTAATAGCTGCAGAAATGTATCTAGTTTTTGCAATGACTAACCCTCCGAGGTTGATTTATGATTTTATGATTTCTTAAAGCTTCGATTATTTCTCTAATATCCGTAAAAATACAAATTGGTTGTCTGTTGTCGATTTTCTCTATTCATTTTATACCTTCCGTAATAAACGTACTCTTAGTCTGAAAGACTATATTATGATCTGCCAAACGAGTTAGCAACTGCAATTCGCTATCTGGCTCAGTTATAGAAGCTTGAGAGCTTCTATAGCGCTTTCACATAATATTCTAGGGTGGTTTCCCTTTATAAATATAATCGCGGTTCTGCATAACAGCCGGGTTTAAATCGTTCTTCTTATAGTATATCACACGTTCTGTCGTTCATTTGAGACACAAACCTTCAAACCCGTTCAAATTAATAACATGAGTTTGATCATTGGTTTGTATCTAAAATTAACGGCTGAACGAGTTGGACCCAGCTCTGTAATACTCATGAGTATCGTATATAGTGGTAAGCCATAAGAAAATAGATAGTATGCTTCCGTATGTTGTTCTATGACATACGTGACCTCTTATTTTTGCATTGCTTAATACACAGCTTATTTAACTGGGCTTAAGCATATGACTTATCTAAGTGGTTCCTCTTTGACTCAAATCAAAGATGCTTGGATGGGTATTTGATAAGACTCAAGATCGAAACTTTTTTTAAAGCGCTTTCTGTATCAGTGAAAATATTAAAAGATCTTTCAAAATGATATACAACAGCCACTGGAGGTCGAACATTTCCTTTTCTGACAAAATGCATTGTCAAGGAATACTGGCTAAGAGGGCCGAACGGTGAAGCAAAAGGCGAAAAACAGCATAAGGAAATCTCTCGCATATCTATATAATATATTGAAGAGAGATCCTGGGTTACTTTAGGTTAGCAGGTTATTGAGAAGAGAAAATACGTTTCAGTTCACTTGGGTTAAAATTACGGGGTGCCTTTAAGTTACCTCTTAGTAGAAAAGGTATAATGCAAGTACAGATGATGAAGTGTCAGACATATAAAGAGAAGATAAGCTTGGTTTTTAAAAATTTACTATTGTGTGTTTGTTAACTATTATAGTATCTTTACAGAGCCTCTGGTGTTAAGTAGACGCACAATTTGAAGCTTTGCAGACGATTGATTTCTAAAAAATTTCAACGAAGCAGGGTGCTGCGATATACATTAGTATAAACACTAACGCATATCAGAAATATGCATGACGTTCATATGACTGGGTCTCGCCAGGTCTTGAACTCATGCTCTCGAATACCATCATTTGCTTTGTAGTTGACGCTCTAACTAATTTAGTCAACACCAGTATTTCCATATAAGAAACTCATAAGGCAGACAAATTTCGGTTTGATTACCAAAAAGTTGAAGAACCTCTGTGCACACACATGAACTTATCAAATATATTCTTCCTTTTGCCTCTAATGGCGGAGGCTTTCAACAATTTTGTTTTTGGCCCCACCAACGAGTGTGTTTAAAATTACTTATTTTGTGCAAAGCAAATAAAATTTTTTTAGCAATCTTTTGTTTCAGGCACCTCCTTTAAAAAACAAAATATCCAAAATAAAAAAACCCAAATTGTTTTGAAATTCTGCTCATGTACGAATGTTAATACATACATATTTATCATCTGCATACATGCGAATTTACTCCTTTTAATTATCACAAATTCAATATGAATGTCTATCTGTCCGTCCGTTCGTTTGTCTATTATTCTGTGATTTACTATTTCGACTTTTTGCATTTTTTTTTTGCTATGTGTGGTTTGGTTGTTATTTTGACAAAATAACGAACGAAGAAAAAACTGTACAATAATTTATTCATCAGCTTATTATTAAATAAATAAAATCCTCGAATAATGTAAATGACAACAAGAACAAACGAAAAGCTGTTGTATTGTTTGTTGAGGTTTTAATTAGTTAAAACAATTTTTAATGAATGTGCAAAATAATAAATGATAAACATACGAGTACATACAAAAATGTTTGAATGCTACTCGCAAAATAGACATTTTCTAAAGTGCAGACAAAATAAGATTTTTGTTTTTTTATTTACACAAGTTCCTGTGAAATATGAGTTGCCTCCGTATATATGTATGTACTTTAGAGTAGAAGAAAATTACTTACATATATACAGAGTATGAAATCAAGTTTAAAAAACATTTCACAGCCACATCATCGTCATTAAAAAATAGATCGACATGAGTTTGACGGCTTTAACAAGTGCAAGAATTACTTTGTAAAATATCGACTTGCTGGAAGATAGGGGAAGAGAGAATGCAAGGGAAGGGAAGATAGAATGAGAGTTCTCTTCCCTTCTCTCTTTTTTATACCCTTCACCGAAATTGGTAAAGGATATACGAGTATATAGGTTCGTCATTCCATATGTAATTTACACAGTATTCACATGCGACCCATTAAGTATATATATTCTGGGTCCTTATGTATAGGGAAGACGAACAAGCGATGTCCGTCTATCTACTCTTCGGACTGATGTACGTGAAATCGGTTTTCCCTAGCTGTCAGAAATTCCGAAGTCTCTAGCTCTTGGACTGGTGTGGCAGAAATAGTCCAAAATATGTTATTATTGAAAATCAACAAAATCTCACAGACGGTTTCAGAGCTGGAAATCTTAAACTTTATTTTGCCATATAAAAGTAATTAGCTAAAACTATTTTTTAAATAAACTTATTTTATATTTCAGCACTAATAAACTATTATTGAAAATCAATAACAAAATCGAAAAAAAGCGTTTCCAGGGTTGAAAAACTTAATTTGTTTTTCATATATAAAAGTAACCTTCTAAAACTAAATTTTAATTTTTTTCTATAAATTAAGCACATCTCATATTCTTAAAATAACAATATTGTTGTAAGAAATCAGATAATATCTGAAAGGATGACTCCAGGGTAGGAAAACCTGCACTTTTAGTGCTATATAAAAGTTATACAGACTTTTTAGATTCTTTAATTGAACTGTAGTGAATTTTAATCAGAAATAATTCATAGTTAGGCTCAAGTTCAGTAATTTCAATTCTTATTGAATGAAATATTTGTATTAATTAATGTGAGTTTCTAAAGAAGAGAAGAAAAATTAAACTTATACTTTAAGCTGGGGGAAATACCGATACTTTTCTGTGCAGCCACGCACTTCATCAGCACCCAGGTCTATCTACTTGGGTAGAGATTCTTATTAACATCAGCTATTTAACTTAAATTTACAATTAAACGGAATATGAGAAACGATTGTTGTGTATACAATTGATTTACCTTTGCATGCATTTACCGATGGTACATCGAATAAGTAAAAATAATTAATGTGATGATCGTAAAAAGATAAGTAAGAATAGTTAAACATACTGAGGTAAGGTAATATAATTTCGTGCTAACCTAATAGAAAAATGAAAAAATGGAAAAAACAGAAAATTAATAGTGATACTTATAAATGTGTTTACCAAAGGTAAATCAATTGTATACACAACAATCGTTTCTCATATTCCGTTTCATTGTAAATTTAAGTAGGTAGGTAGGTACATATTCATTTTGTGAAAAAAATTCATACTTTTTTTCTAGTGCAATTTTTAGGTTTTTGGTATTATGTTTAATTTGGTGCTTTTTAAATTTTGGCGATTTTTTTTCATATAGGCAATTTTTTTTTGGTTTTGGCGATTTTTTCGGTTTTTTTTTAATTTTGGCGATTTTTTTTCGCTCTGGCGATTTTTTTGATTTTGACGATTGTTTTCATTTAGGCGTTTTTTTTATTTGTTATATATTTAATTTCTTTTTATTTTTTTTTGTGGCAATTTTTTTGTTTTGACACTTTTTTCTCGGTTTGGCGATTTTTTTAAGTTTTTGTCGTTTTTTTAATTTTGGCGATTTTTTTCGTTTTTGGTGATTTTTTTGATTTTGCCGATTTTTTTCATATAAGCATTTTTTTTTAATTTTTGGCGATTTTATTTCATATAAGCAATTTTTTTTTTGATTTGGCGATTTTCTTTCGGTTTATGGCTTTTTTTTAATTCTGGCGTTTTTTTAATTTTGGTAATTTATTTTCGTTTTGGCGATTTTATTTTGATTTTGGCGGTTTTTTTTCATTTAGGCGATTTTTTTTTAATTTTTGGCGATTTTTGTTCGCATAAGCATTTTTTTTGTTTTGGCGATTTTTTTCGGTTTTTGGCTTTTTTTTAATTCTAGCGTTTTTTCATTTTGGCGATTTTTTTCGTTTTGGCGATTTTTTTACGTATTTGGCGATTTTATAATTTTCGGATTTTTTAGTTTGACCGTTTTTGAAAATTTCAAGAGTTGAACTCTTACAGTTTCCAAGATATAGCAATTTGTCAAAATTACATAGTCAAAATTTCATTAACTGATGGACCACCCTTTAATTTAAATTTTTTTAATTTTAGTGTTAATTGTTGTAGCCTATATAAAAATACACTAATTTTACAAATTTCAAGTGTCAATATACATAAGTACACACATACATACAATTGTATGTATATTACAAGGGATTTTAAAACTTTTCGTCGCTCATTTTGGAACACCCTTTAATTTTTAGCTTTTATATATTTGTTATTGTAGCGACCAAGGTTCTACATACACTGTCCAAATTTCAGACCCGTAGCTTTTACCGTTCTGAAAAAATAGCCTTCTTCCTAAAACATGAAATATGTTTAATTATTAGGAAAAAAGTTAAAGTTTTCCAACCCTGGAAACGTTTTTTTATTTTGTTAAATTTTAAAATTTTTTTAATTATAAATACCACTTTTATTCATACCGAAGTATAAAATAAGTTAATTTAATAAAAAAGTAATAAAAACTTGTTTTCGGTAGTTATTTTCTGTGGGTAAGTTGAGTTTGAGTTTTCCAGCTCTGAAACCGTCTGCTCGATTTTGCTGATTTTCAATAGCAATATTTTTCGGAAAATTTCTGACACACCAGTCCAAGAACGAAGTTGCTAGCTCTTCTGGGAGCTTGGGAAAACCGATTTCACGTACAGACAGACGGACAGACGGACAGACGGACATCGCTTGTTCGTCTTCCCTATGCATAAGGATCCAGAATATATATACTTTATGTCTCGCTTATTAAAATTGTAGAAATTACAAACGGAATGACAAACCTATATATACCCTTTTACCATTTTTTTGGTAAAGGGTATAAAAATATTTCATTCAATAAGAATGGAAATTACTGAACTTGAGCCTAACTATGAATTATTTCTGATTAAAGTTATACAGACTTTCAAGAACTATTTGAGAATTCACAAAAATAATATTTTTAAAAATCACAAAAGAAAAACAAGCGTAGTAGGCTTAGAAACTTATACAAAACCCAGCAAATAATTTATATTCGTTATGAATCTATCGATATAATCTATCTATTGTTACAGCAACAATGAAATGCATATAGACAAAGCTGAACCACCATCAAATAAATTTCAAATCAAATAAATATACTTTACGTTCTAGAAAGAAATACTTTGGTAAAAAAAGTTATATGAATAAAAACATTGCTCCAGACCTTGAAAACTTGAGCTTTTTCTGGTATATAAAACTAATTATTGCTTTGGTATTTAAATACATTCTATACTTTCGAGAGAAAGAAATAAGTATTAAGAACCAGAAAAGTTAAAGCTATGGTTCCAGGAAAAAAAATACTAAAAATATTTTTTTCTTTGCAGTTAAATATATTCTGGGCCTAATTCATAAATTATATTTTTATTTTTTAAAAGATTTATTAATCAAATTTCCATAGATAATTTCCTTCATATACCTCTTATTAAACATAAATATTTTTTTTTGAATAAGATAGTTTATGCTTTAGGAAGATCTTTACTCAGGACTTTTTTATATTTGTTAATTTTTTATATGGATATCTAATTTATGTTTATGGATATCTAATTTGTGTCATGTTGTTCATTATGCTCTCAACACAATTATGTTTCAAATCTATGATATTTATTGATTTTTACCGAACGAAGATAAAAAATAAAGAGGTTTTAAACCATATATTAAAAAGGCGTAATATTATACTGTAGCCGAAAGAACACAAAGTTTTTGTCTTGTAAGTGGTAACTGGAGTATTGGGCTGGGCCAACGTTCCAATTCAAATTTGAAAACTTCGTCGGGCATATAAGAGATACAGCAGATCTCTGATTTCATAAATTGAGTACTAAAATATGAGAGTTAATGCTCTGTATGTGTGATAAGTAAAATCAAGATTATTAAAATGTACATAAATAACAATGCAACTTATATTTTATTGGATTTTTCAACTACCAACAGCATGCATTCCTTGCGGTCTATTTGGAATTTTAACCGTAGCAAGTCTAATTTAGGTTGGTGGTGGAATGTTGCCGTCAAACCCTACCAATGTTGCATTACTATTCTTTTCTTATATTCATATGTATCTATATCATAATGCTCTCTTCCTCGACATTTATAGCTACATAGCTTAAAGTAATGCATCTACTTAGCACCAGAGGCGCTGCAACGATAATATAAAAATTAATAAAACTAACAATATGGGAGTTGTAAAATTAATTAATCTTGATGCCTTCTCTCTCCACCACCCCTTGTCTAAACAAGATGATGAGTACAGATGAGTATGTACATATGTATGTCCGTTAGGCATATTAATATCCTTAGTGTCACTTCTCTTTGTATGGGCAGCACAACTATTTCTCGTCGCATTGTTCCAATTTTTGTACCGACTAGTCACTTTGAATCACACAAAGGGAACTTCAACATATGAACCTAAGTGAGCCAAGGACTCTACTTTTTTATTTTCAAGATGAACTGTTAACCATTGAATAATTTACTATATACTTTCTGTCTACTTATGCCTGTTTTGTTTAACCATGATTGTGTTTGCTTTTGCAAGTATAATCTACTCTACTATATATCAGTTTGATATTGTGTTTTCTGCTTGACACCATACAATATTTCTTAACTAACCTCCCAAAAATTTAGAAACTCTCACAATCTTTTGACTTGGGACACCCTTCTCCCCACTTTTTGTATTTCGCGGCCGTAATGGCTTTAGTATATTTATATCGAGCTTTCCTAATTTCATATAGAAAGATCTCAGCAAACGACTTCAAGGTTTTCACCGTTACCGCAAAGCTTCACTGTTTCTCCCTATTTGACCTTTTATGTCAAAGGACAAATCCTGTCTAATATATTTCATTCTTAATTAGTGGGTCGGAAGACCCAATATTGCACGCTGACACGTACATATGAGTTTCGACATTAATTTTGTTTCATCCGTCATTATAAGTCATGTAAATATTAAAGAAATAAAAGCTCAAAATGCTCTTGTGTATTTAGTGAGATTTTTGTTAGACTGAGCAGATTTTTCAAGTTCCTGCGTTTTGGTTTAATTGTGTAAGAAATACTTCAATCAATCTGTACCCTTGTTCTGTAATTCGCTAAAGGTAAAGCTATATATCGCTAAAATGCTACAAATCTAAACATTTTTGGCGATAACATGAAACAGTAAAAATTTTACATTTTTAAGCCATTCCCGTGGCTTAAAAATGTACTCGTTCGAAAATTTCATTCGTAGCCGAAAACCGATGAAACGACTTTATAGATTTTTTGCGAGTTACAGAATAATGGGGCCTGATGGCCTTAAGATGAGCGGTTCAACCGCATATAAGATAGGGTGAAGCAGCTTAGTAGAGTATCTATTTCTATGGACTCATTGGACCATCGGCGCAATATGGGGTGAATTTCCCGTCGCTACTAAAATGGAATGCGACCTAAAGATATCTTTGAGTTTTTTTTCTAATCCCGTATATTTTCACGTACAACACGTTCTTAACTAAGAGATGTACTCTTATTAAGTTAGATTGACTAGAGAATTACCTTGCTCATTATGGAGAAAAAAATTTTCACAAAAGTGTTTTACATTCTAAATTTTTAAGCGGTGTGAAAACAAATCAGCTGATTTTACAAACTGCAAAATATATGGAAGTCAAATGATGAGGCGAGAGCTGTTCTTCGCTCAAATTCTGGGGTCTAATCGTCGCTTTCGATAAGGAGCTAATTCGATTACATTTTTTCAGTTTGAAATTATGGCATTCGATATCGAACCATATTAGTACATTGTTCGATAGTGAATATCATAATCTCAAACTGAAAAAACGTGATCGACTTAGCTCCTTATTGAAAGCAACGATTAAATCCCTGTTTTGAGAGAAGGGCGAGTTATCAAGAGTCTTTGTCACATGATTTATTAAACGAATGTCCGAGGTATCTAAATATCTCGTTACAAATGTTTTCAGAATGAACTCTTCATTTATCCAAACAGTTACACTTACATTTTACATTTTACAATTTAGTTCAAATGTATTTTATTTAAATCTAAAATATACGAGAACATTAAACTATTAACTACTTAAAACACACAAAAACACACATCTTTCTGATAGTCTCACTTAATGTACAGGTTAGTAAATTATATGCCTGCTTTAAACTGATAAGTTTAGTAAATCTGATCAAACATGCCACAAGACAGTCAGTTCCACCCCTTAAAGTTTGATAGAGACAATATTCGGGTTGCAGTTCTTCAAGCATTCAACAAGCAGAATATTGTTACATTATCGGAAAAACGTGTAAAACAGCAGGACATGGAATTAAACATAATAAAAACAAGGATAACATAAGACCATTTAAACACACATGCTGGTTCATATGCACACATACAAATAAATTCGCACACACTTGTGAAAGAAATGAAAATGCAAGTGTATGTGTGTATTTACATACCAAGGTAAAGATATAAGTACATTGTATTTACATCATTATTCACACAAGAGCTTTTAGTTTTATTTTATATGGAATTCAATTTAAAATTACTTCTTTAGAATAAGTTCAATTTAATATCTTAAAATGTTAAAAATTCCCGCAAAACTTTTCAGACAATATAAATTTTTTTAAATAACCATTTAGGGTATTTTATTTAGGGTTATCCATTTTATTATCCATACCACAATTGTGGACAACAAAATCGCACTGATGCTTATGCTCTTGCATTTAGTAGTCACTGAGAAAGCGACGAATGGAGTTGTGCACGCCCTTAGTGCTTATTTACACTATGCAAGTCTTATTGTTAAGCTGATTAGTTTGTGGGAAAGAGAAACGAGGGGAACAGAATCATTTCCATTCCCCTCGTCTCTCTCTCCTAATAAACTAATCAGCTTGGCAATAAGACTTGCGTAGTGTAAATTAGGAGTTACGATTTTTTTCCTGGTTTTTTTTTGTTTAGTTTTATTGAGAACACAGAACCTAATTAAAGTTAAAATTTAATAAATTTGTACAGCAAAAAAAAATTATTAAAGGTAAGAAATATTTCGTGATAAAAATAATAGGAAAGATAGTTTAAAAAGGCATTTTAATAGTTTCCACAGCGCTGTGAATAAATTGAATTTGGAATTTATACACTAATTTGTTGAATGGATTATCAAATATTTTACTTTTTATTTAAATTTTGATTTACAGTGCTATTCTCGAAACAGTTATTTTTTTTATGCATGTTTTTTATTTATTGTATCTTCATATATGAACTAACAATAAGTATTCAAATCTTAACTCTAACATATAATTAATAGGCCCGACCAATGCCAGACATAACTAAGTGATAGTTGTAAAGAATACATAAGTAGTGATAAACAAAAAAAAAAATTTCAAGCAACTTCATTCGGAGTGTTTAGTATTAGAGCCCTTGTATCTCTCTTTTTTAAGCGGATGTGTCCAGTAAAGTTCAAAATATTACGAGCAAGCGGATTAGGATGTGACTCGAGTCTTGTTAGATATTTGCCCGCGTATTTTGCAATTTCTTCAGTCACTAGTGGCATATTTAAATTACGATGTATATTTGAATTCTTAATGTACCAAGGAGCAGATGTTATTAACCTTAAAATTTTGTTTTGTCTTCGTTGAATTCTCTTTACATTGGAAGCAGAAGCAGTGGATACCGTAACACCATATTGGCTTTAAAAGCGACTTGTATATTAAAAGTTTGCAGTCTAGGCTGAGTGTTGAATTTCTGCCAATCAGCCAACCTGAGTTAATTTAAGTTTCATTTGAGTTAACTTATAGTCAATGTGATGTTTCCATGTAAGCCGTCGATCGAGGTGTTTACCAAGATATTTCACATGTGAATGTTGAGGAACAACTTGATTATTAATCCGAATGGGGGAACAAGTATCTCTTCGTAAGGTAAATGTTATATGGATACACTTTTGTTCATTTACCTTAATTCTCCATAAGTTTAACCATAGTTCCATATGGCTAATGTGGTCCTGGAGTTTTCGGGATGCCTCATCAGGGTTTTCGTGCATACTAAGGCAGGCGGTATCGTCGGCAAATGTAGAAGTGTGGATACTACTGCTCACAGGCATATCACAAGTATAAATCAAATATAAAAATGGCCACAGTATACTCCCCTGTGGCACACCGGATGAGATAGACATACTCATAAAGTGTCCTTCCACAACTGTAAATTTTCGTGCAAGAATGTAACTTTCCAAAAGATTTAGAATGTTTATTGGTAAGTATGTCTTCAATTTCAAAATCAGGCCTTAATGCCACACTTTATCAAATGCCTGAGAAACGTCAATAAACAGGGCAGAACAATACTTCTTTTCCTCAAATGTTTTTCTGATAAATTGAACCAATGTATACGTTTGCTCAATGGCACTATGCTGGCTTCTAAAACCAGATTGATGGTCCGGGATGCACCCATTATCAGCTAAAATTGAAGACAATTTTGTCATGAGTAGCTTTTCAAAAAGCTTTGACATTGTTGACAGTAAACTTATTGGCCTATATGACTCAGCCTTGGAAAGATCTTTACCTGGCTTTGGAATCATTTTAACCTTGGCAAGCTTCCAGCAGTCTGGATAATACTCCAGTCGTAAAATGGCATTAAAAATTAATAACAGGATTCTAATTGCAGTACGAGGTAACTTAATCAGCATCTGGTTACTAATTCCATCCATACCGGGAGCTTTTTTCGGGTTAAGTTCGGCAATTAGTTTTTGTAAATCAAACATCGTAAATTTTAAGGGTCGAGGAACCAGTTATAACAACATTTTTGTGATAGTAAAAAATTTTGTGACAATAATATCAAAAAGCTATTCTGGATTTCAAGTAAAAGATTTTGTTAATAATTTATAATGATAGTTATCATATACACAACAGCACATGACAATAATAGTTTATTGTAAAAAATCAACTAAAAACTTACTTTTTCCGATAAATCCAGAGCAGGATACCTATTTTTTTATGGCATAGCGTTTATTTTAAGAAATTAGAGGATATTATTATTTTGATTTTTTATTACATTGACATTTCAGAAATTAAATTTAACCCTTTGTTAACGAAAGTTTCAAAATATATTTCATATAAATATATTACGAAATATTTCCACGAACAAGAACATTATTACTAACCAGGCTAAAACAAGTATCAATGATCTGATCACTGGTCTAATTAACTCCATTCATTATAAATCTCGAACTCCGCATATAAAAAATTTATTATTAAAAAACGATGGTTTCTTTTTGAAATAAAGTAAAATTTCTTCTTCAGACCAATAATTTTATAAATGTTAATAAACAATTCTTTGATAACCATTCTTAGAAACATAATGACGAATATACTAATATATCAATAATTTAATATGTAATGCCAATTACGTAGCATTATTTACGATTCCATAAAAATTAAAAACTTTTAACATGTATCTAACATCGGCATAGAAAGAGTTAAGTATGTTTTCAAATATATCCTCTTGCCATATCAGATAAATTTGAGCTTTATATTTTTTCAAGCTTTCAAGCTTTTTTAATTGTGTTTTTTAATTTTGGTAATAATGCTATAAGCTTTGCAACAAAAAAGTTTTAATACTATAACAGAAATTCTAGAATAGCTATTTCAATTAAATGTGACAAGAAATATGTGAGAAGAAGTAATTTAATTATAGCTGTCATGAATTCGAGAATAGCACCCTTAATTGCTTATTCACAAACAAAAATAAATAAAAGGCCGCAGCATGTATTTTAAATTGCAAAACTTTTCTTCAACTGTAACTTTATTGTACTCTCATTTTTCTCACCAATACAAACATATTTAATTTTGCGGATCACTGGTTTCTATAGTGCCGCAAAGGAACACACATACATACATTCGTACATACATATCGAGCCCTTCTTTCGATGTTATCGTAAGCGACATGTTATCGAAAATTGACTTTTTGATTGATATTAAAATTTTATAGCTTAAAATTATCAAAATGCCAAAATTTTTTATAATTTTTAAGATATCATAAGAGACAGAAAATAAGGCTCGATATGTACATAGGCCGATAACCACAATATTTTTCTTTGCGTCGCGCAGTCGGGTAATAAACAAAAAAAAATTTTTTTAATCAGAAATAATTTTAAGTCAGGCTTAAGTTCAGTAATTTCAATTCTTATTTAATGAAATATTTTTATTAATTAATGTGAGTATCTAAAGAAGAGAAGAAAAATTAAACTTAGACTTTAAGCTGGGGGAAATACCGATACTTTTCTGTGCAGCCACGCACTTCATCAGCACCCTAGTCTATCTACTTGGGTAGAGATTCTTATTAACATCAGCTATTTAACTTAAATGTACAATGAACGGAATATGAGAAACGATTGTTGTGTATACAATTGTTTTACCTTTGGTAAACACATTTATAAGTATCACTATTAATTTTCTGTTTTTTCCAATTGTTTAAGTTTAATTTTTCTTCTCTTCTTTAGATACTCACATTAATTAATAAAAATATTTCATTCAATAAGAATTGAAATTACTGAACTTAAGCCTGACTTAAAATTATTTCTGATTAAAAAATCACTAAAAGTTCAATTAAAAAATTTACAAATGTTTCACTCAAAAAAAAAAATTTGCTAATTTTAAAAGATGTCAAACAAAGTCGTAATTCATTAGCTTAATTTTTTTTAAATAATATCTTTGCCATATTTTAAAACTAAAAAAAACTATTTGCCAAAAAACGAGTTCTCAAAATTCTCAATTTACACCATTTACACCAACTCAAATAACTTGGAAACTGTAAGAGATAAAATGGTGTTCTAAGCATGTTTTATTATTGTTTCTTAAAGTTTATTATCCCGCAAAAAATATTGTTAAGATCGGTTAATATTTACAAAATTTGCAGGGTCTTACAAGGGGGTGCCTCCAAATATACTGTCTCAAAAGTTCAACACTTATTCTTTTCAAAACAGCTGGTTTCATTGAAATCGATTGACTAGTTCAAAAGTTGCGGACTTTTTATCACTTTTTTTATTTCACGCCACTTTGTACCAGAGCTGACCAACGAGATTATTGTATTGGTGTATGTGCATTCATTTGTATAAGAAGCTCGGCATTGATTTACATACATGATTTACATACAAGTCAGTGGAAATAGAAAATTTAATTTTTCTTCAAGAGTTGATTGACTGTAGAAGGTATTTGTATTTTTACACATTATGAATAAAAATGTCAGGATTAAGTAAGGCTGAGGACAGATTCGAAGCGAAGATACAAGCGACAATAGTTTGTGATATATCAAGCTAGAAGGTGCCAGAGTGAACGCTATAATGAACAAATTGATTTCTTTTGTTGATATTAATTTTTTAGTGTTTTATAAGCGCTTTTGTATGAAAATTTATTAATTAATACATACTTCCAATATATTTTTGTGTAAAAAAAAGGAAGGATAAGCAAATTTCAAAAAATTTATAAAAAAACCTCATACAAAAAGGAAAAATGCCATGACAAAAGAAAAACAAATGGAAAGAAGCCACAACGTGCTAGAAACCATTAGACAACCTGCTTTGTAGCACACACTCGCATCTAGCTTTGCTCGCACTCTGACATCTTTTGAGCGATCATATAAGAAACCACAAGCAGATATTTGTAGCACATTGCAGCGCCATCTTATATTATAACTTGTAGCGGCCACTTTGTCAGCCTAAAGCCTTAAGGCTCAGTTAGCCGACTGTAATGTTAACTAACTGCAACAGTAATAAACAGGTGATCGATACTGTTATCTGAAAAGTAATGAAAATGGTTATAGAGATGTAATGTAACGTAACCTAATTTTCATATAAAAATATCGATCAGCTGCTTTCTACATTACAGTTATATTACATTACAGTGGGCTAAGTGAGACTTAAGGCTTTTAGAAATTCTAAGCCTGTTTTAAGTAAGAAATTTCTTTAATGAAGTATATACGTAAGTGAAACTAAAACCTTTATCAGTTGTGTACACGATTGTATAAAACATATTGAACATTTCAATCTACAAATACCTACACAAACACATCTGCACACACACACACACACGGTTAAACAAACAAATGTTGTTGAAATTGCAACAAAGCGATTAAATTTTAAACTATAGTTGTCAAACGCTTTAGGTGTCAATGTAGTTTGTACAAGTTAAAATCAATTATAAACATATACATATATACAAGTGTAAGTGTAAAATAATGTGAGCATGATTTGGTTTGATTGTCGGTGTACGTATGGACTACCCATGGACAAGTAAGAGTAATACATATTGTCAAATTGTTTAACCACAATTATGTGGTTTAGTGTTTGTAAAATGACTCCTGCAGTTCGTTTGCATGTACATATGTATGAATGTGTGTTAAATGCAGCGTAAACACACAAACTTACATTTGCATGTGTGTGTGTGCGATATCTCAGTTTGTTTATTATGTAGACATGGCTTAAAACAAATGCATAACAACAACATATACATAACGGGTAATGCATTTGTGTAAACATGTTGTTGCTCATTATGTTTTTAACACATTCATGCACTCATTATCACATAAACTGTTTAACACTTCTCGGCTAATACATTCACATACATAAGTCCACACACATAAGCGTGCATGTTTGTCCGTGTGCCTACCCTGCAGTCAGACTGGGGCCAAGTGTCTCTATGTCAACACTAAAGGCCCAACTAAAATATAAATAAGCTGGCTTAAGCTAATGCCAGAATTGAACGATAAGTCTGTCAAATACTTAAGCAATTCAGATGTGACTTTTAGGTGGCCACAATGTAGTTACATGCACTTAAGCATTCCTTAGCCATAGCTGCACATTTAGGTATTGTTCACAATTTTTTTATAATTTTGTTTGTTCTTATAACTACTAAATGAATGCAATTCAATCAAATTAACTTGTTGGAATGTCCTAATCTATTAAAAATTCACGTGTAATTATATCCACCACTTTATTACTTGTTTTAATTGGTTTGCCTACCAAAAAGTACAACAGTGAACATAAAAAAATAAACTCATGTGTATGTGTGTATATGTGTATTGTAAAACAAAGAATGGAAATAAAAGTTTTGCTTTCTTTTTGAGTTTAAAATAAGAAATAATAAAAAAATATTTAAAATCAATGAATATTTTCTGCTGCTGTTTGCTTGAGTTTAAAAAATGCAAAAACAGTGTTTTCCGTACGGAATGTGCGTTCAGTTTGGCACTTAACTTAAGCAAATGACATTTGACGAAACTTGACGAAAAGTTCCATAAGTACATTATAGTTTGCCACATACGTTTTATATGTAACCGCACAGTTGCTTAAGTTCGCTTATTCATATTATAGTTGAGCCTTGAAATTTTAGTAGTAGTCTACAATTTCTCTTCTATTCCTTTTATACTGACGAAGAGAGAGAGAGAGAGAGGAAACAGATGTGGTGTATTTCTGATGGATTTTTCAACAACTTGTAATATAAACTAATTTGTATGTACTTAAGCTATAGAAATGTACCAGTAAATGTCTGGTTGATATGTCTCCATGTTCCCATAAAAACTACATATGTACCCACTACCTAGTCAATTGTTTTAGTGTTACTAGTAGATTTTCAATGACAAGCACATGCTAAATGTCTATAGCACAAAGTATTGTATGGGGAATTATTGTAAAGTAGTACTGGTGACAAAGTCAAAAGCGTCTCAGTACATTTTCACCATCGAAATTTCCTTCAGGGTGTGTTCATGATAAGCCATTTTTATCAGTGCGTATGTGTATGAGAGTATTGTGATTATGTCGCCTGTAAAGTTTTACTTTAAATTTTACACATGTTTTCATCGATGTTTATTACATGTTCTTAACACATTCGGACAAACGTTATCGTCTGTATGTCATGCTGGCAATTAATCAGTAGATTATGACCATAGAGAAAGCAGCAATATTGTCAATTTAATATGTTTTATTAACCTCCTGCCAAACAAATAGGGTGCTGTAAGCTTAAGGCATTTGTCTGCCCATCTGAGTTGTTTCTTCCCTCACGCCGCGAATTTAGTTACATAGTATATGCAAGTATGTACTCAGATTTTTTTATAGAAATATATATTTTCCTCTATCGTTTATATTTGTGTCTAGTTTTGTTGAGATATATTCAGTAGACCACGAATTATAGGACAATTTCCAACTACATAACAAAGATTACAATTAGAGAAAGGATTTTCATGCATTTAAAAGCACGTTGTATGTACATAAAATATGCAGTATGAATATAAAAATATGTATTTGAAATTAATCAAATATGCAACATTTTTCAACATTTATTAACATGAAACATTTAACAAACATTTTGCCATTAAAAACTTAAAAAAGAAATATAAAAAGCTCAGTTTCAATGCTTTCTTAACAAATATTTTGTCAAATCATATGGAATGCAGAATAAATGTTTTTTTAAATTGTCAAAGGTAGATCTTTGACGATTTTTTTTTTAACTTTAATGTAATAAAAATGAGTGTTCCACGTCAGCAGAAGTTATTGGTGCACATTTAAATGCTGCTATTTCGTTTGTGAAATACGTGTATTCAGTTTCTAATAGGGTTTCTAATTTCCCGGACTTTTCCAATTTCCGAGAATTGAGAAGTAAAATGTTTTATTCCCGGGAATTTCAAAAACATATGAATTTAATTAAATGACTTCAATAAAAAATAGAAAAATAGAGAATTATAAAAAACGTGCAACGTTTAAATTAAAAACAATACAACTGCACAGAGAGAACAGATTGGTAAAAATCTGTTTTCCAATGTTCTATATTTGCTATCAATTAGCATTTGATTGCTAACGATTTTTAAATATTTATAAACAATAAAACATAATTACAATACAAATAAAAGTCGCACATTATTTTATTAGTAATAATAATTGATTCCATTCATTCCTAATAACCATTTTAAAGTATGGTAGACACAACTGAATTAAATATAAGTTAGAAAGTAACGAGACTGAATATTGGCTTTTGAAATTAAAACAAGTATTCTTCTAAACCATTTTTAGTTTAAAATAAAATCGGTTATTGTAAGTAACTAATCATTTGAAATTCTATTGTAATAAAATAAAAAAAAAAGAAAATACTTTATTGATATTCCTAACCGAATAAGATTTTAACCCAAATAATTTTTTATTCTGAATACAAAAAAAAAACATATTTTGTTCTCAGAAATTAATTATTCCTCATTTTCGGAAAAATTAGAATGTACATAATGAACAAAAAAATAAAAATTAAATAAATGTTATATAAAAAATATCTTTTGCAGTATAATTACAAAAAATTCTGATTTAACAAAAGAAATAAGGACATTATTATAAACACACATGTATCGCAAAATATTCGAAGTCTTATTACTATGAATTGGAATTATTTGTGCAAATAACTTGTTGTTTCTTGATAGGAAAATTTCCCTGTGGATCAAAGAAATTAAGAATGCGAGTAATTTGCGATATATATAATAATGTACTTACTTGTTTATTCTGAGCCTTGCCTACCTACCTACCTATAGTCACAATTAAATTTTTCTGTTGCAATAACCATTTCATTCTAAAAATTCATATATCGCTAATGAAAAATTCCATGTACATGACATATGTATTTTTTTATATTTCTATACTATTACATCTTTTCAATGTATATTTCAATTACCATTTTAAATGAATCTTTAAAAATTTGTAATTAGTTGTTTGATTGAATCGTAAAATATATATCAATTAATTTTTTGAATTGAATCGTAAAAAATATTTCAATTAAATTTTAATTGAATCTTTAAAAAACCATCAATTAAATTTTTAGTTAATGTAATATTTTTTAATTGAAAAAATCAAAAAAATTTTCAATTAAAATAGATGAGTTAATACTACAATTTCCGTGATTGGATGAAAACTAATTAATTTTTTAATTGAATTTTTGTATTTTATAATTAAATCTTGTTTTTACTTTTTTTATGTGTATGCTTAACTGAAAACCTAATAATTTTTGTTTATTTTACCAAAAAAAAAAAATTCAATTTCCAACCCCCGGTACCATAGTTTTGATTTTTCTGGTTTTTAATATTTTTTTCTAAAATATAGAATTTATTTAATTACCAAAACTTAGGTTTAATTAGTTTTAGATGCCAGAAAAAACTTAGGTTGAAGCAATGATTTTTATTTTTCTAATTATTGGTGTCTATTCTGAAATACGCGTCGACTTGGTGAAACTTACATGGAAAACAAAAACAAAGTTGCGTAAATGTAAAAAATTTGTTTTTGTTTCTCATAGAAAATTAAATTAAATTAAAATTAAAAGAAAGAGTAACGCGTTGAAATACGTGGCAAACAAAAACAATTTTTGAAAATTTGTTTTTGTTTGAATGTAAAGTTTCACTTCTTCGACGCGTTTTCCAGAATAGCCCCCATTTATTCCAAACTATTTATTTCTAAGACATAAAGTACATTTAATTTGTAAACAAAAAATAATTGACCTAGTTACTTTTATTTATAAAAAATCAATTTTCCAACCCTGGAATCATCCTTTTATATATTTCTGACTCCTTATACCAATATAAAAAAATTTATAAAATATGTTTGTTTAGTGAATAAAGAAAGAAAATAAGGAAAAATTAGTTATATTTAATTATTTTAATAACCAAAAAAAGTTAAAATTTTCCAGCTCTGGAGGTTTGGATTTTATTTTTCTAATTTCTATAACCAACTTTTCCTTCCATAACGTAAAATATATCAAATTTGTAAAGAGAAAGAAAAAATTAATTAGCCATTCTAACTTTTGTTGTCACAAAAAGTGTTAGTTACCCAACCATGGATTCCTCTTTTTATACTTTTCTGATTTCTTATACCAATATATTTCTTTTAAGAATATGAGATATGTTTAATTTATATAGAAAAAGGAAAAATTTGTTTTAGTATGTTACTTTTATATAAGAAAAAAATTTAAGTTTTCCAACCCTGGAAACATTCTTATATTTAATTTAATTTTTTTTATTCATTATGCTAGTTTTATTCGTACCAAAATATAAAATAAGTTTACTGAACAAAAAAATAAAAACTAATTTTAGTTATTTGCTTTTATATGGCAAAATAAAGTTTAAGTTTTCCAGCTCTGAAACCATCAGCTCGATTTTGCTGATTTTCAATACCGATCTATTTTGGAAATTTTCTTTTCTCACGGAATTACAAACCTATATATGCCCTTTTCCATTTTTGGTAGAGGGTATAAAAACTAAAAAATGTATTAAAAGTATACATTTATAATGAAATATGCAAAAATATGTATTTTGTTATTATAAAATAGATATGCAAAAATATACAGTAACAAATCGATGCCATTTCGTCGTTTCGTTGAATTACGACTAACGACAGAACTTGTATTTACATGAAAATCTTTTTCCTACTTATAATGAACTAGCATGTGATGTTTTGATCCTTATATTATTAAATGATACATACATATTTAGACCAAGTGCAATAAGGCTATACAATCTACAGACCTTACTTTATTTTTTTTAATGCATATATTTATTTATTGTATCTTCAAATATTAACTAACAATAAGTAATCAAATCTTAAAACTAAAATATAATTATTTAGCCCAACCATTGTCGGCCAAAACTTAGTGATAGCTTAAATAATACATAAGTAGTGATAATCAAAAAGGAAAGTTAAATGTATTTTCAAGCATTCCCATCTAGAGTGTTGAGTAAAATAGCCCTTGTGTCCCTCTTTTTTAGGCGGATGTGTCCAGTAAAGTTCAAAATATTACGAGCAAGCGGATTAGGATGTGACTCTACTGCGTATCTTGCAATTTCTTCAGTCACTAGTGGCACTTTTAAATCACGATGCAAATTTGAATTCTTAATGTACCATGGAGAAGATGTTATTTACCGTAAAATTTTGTTTTGTCTTCGTTGAATTCTCTCTGCATTGGAAGCTGAAGCAGTGCCTCATAACTGGATACCGTAACACCATATTGGCTTCAAAAGCGACTTGTATATTAAAAGTTTGCAGTCCAGACTAAGTGTTGAATTTCTGCCAATCAACCAATGTATTTGAGATAACTTAAGTTTCATCTGAGTTAGCTTAAAGTCAATATGATGTTTCCATGTTAGCCTTCGATCAAGGTGTATACCAAGGTATTTCACTTGGGAATGTTGAGGAATATTTTGATTGTTGATTCGAATGGGGGAACAAGTATCTCTTCTTAGGGTAAACGTTATATGGACACACTTTTGTTCATTGACTTTAATTCTCCATAAGTTCAACCAGATTTCCAACTGTGTAATATGTTCTTGAAGATATAGGGAAGCCTTGTGCGGGTTTTTGTGCATACTAAGGCAGACTGTATCATCGGCAAACTTAGATATGTGGATATTGCTGCTCAAAGGCATATCACAAGTATAAATCAAATACTAAACTGGCCCCAGTACGCTCCCCTGTGGCACACCGGATGATATAGATTCGGGCAGACTCATGAATTCTCCTTCCACAACCGTAAACTTTCGGGCAGTTATGTAGCTTTCTAATAGATTCAGAAAATTTATTGGTAAATATGATTTTAATTTTAAAATTCGGCCTTCATGCCACACTTTATCAAATGCCTGAGAAACGTCAATAAACAGTGCAGAATAGTACTTCTTTTCTATAAATGTTCTTCTTATACACTAAACCAATCTATGCGTTTGTTCAATGGTGCTATGCTGACTTTTAAAACCAAATTAATGGTCTGGGATGCACCCACTACCAATTAGAATTGGGGAAAATTTTTTCATGTTTTTCATGAGCAGTTTTTCGAAAAGTTTTGACATTGTTGATAGCAGACTTATTGGCCTGTATGACTCAGCCTTAGTAGACCTTACTTTATAAAATAACAAAAACGTATTATAATTATCGCTATCCAATTTTTAGCGAGTCATTAAAAATATTCTTTGCAAAAAACATAAGGGTAAGGTAAGGGTAAAATTATGTACGGGAAAAATGTTTTACTATATATTCTACACAAAAATGGTTTTATTAATTTTTTTTGAAAAACGCCGCATTTGAAAGTTAGAAAAATGTTCATAGTTTTTTTGTTTTGTGAAAAGTGCAATACGCATGGCCGATTTTCACGCTACCATTGCAATTTTTAAGCACATGTCCAGTCTACCAGAAACTTTCAGTACATTGGGTAGTCTAATGTACATAAATGTACATATAGTTAGCTTGTACATATGGCTTCTCCACACAAAAAGTTTACTCTACAAAGCATTATCTTTGTAAGACAGAAGGGAAGAGTTCGCATTATATTTTCCCTTCCTTCGACAGATTCACGACTCTCCAAAGTAAACTTATACAGGGCAATTATGAATAAAATTCCACGAGAAATGTCTCCGTTTTCCAATTAGAATTTTTTTGTTTTCCCTATCAGTTGCTATTAGTTAGAATTATTTTTCCCCTGGAAAATTCTCTGCCGGAATTTTATTCATAATTGCCCTGATAGTTTACTAAAAAAAACATTTTTTAGAGCTAACACTTGTGGCGGTATCCAATAAAAAGTATTTGAGTGTACGTTAAAAAAAATTTCCATACGAATTTTGACAAAAGAACACTTGAAGTTCAAATTAAATTTTTTGTGTACCGCACTTCTTCTTAAACACATTTTTTTAAATACTACACCACAGACTCATCCCAATTTATTTCTAATATATAGCAGCGCCATCTGATAGATACAAGATGAAGTAGAAAAGATTAGCAAGTTTCACCACCTTTCTGCAAGAATTGCACAACCGCCCAAACAACCTTAAATAATATTAAAGTCGATAAAAATGATAAGGCAGTGCAAACGTTACCATCTTATTGGAATTGAAAGTATTTCAAGAACTGAGATGGGAAGCTCATTATTATAAATGAAACAATATTATTCATGAACAATTTTTCAAAGATATGTATTCCCTCTTATTGCGAATGGCGTCGTTGACGTCACATCAAGACGACAGTAAAAATTGGCACTTGTCTACTCTTTGTCGACAAAATTCCACTCAATGTACACACATAATTGTATGTACATATCGCACATTATATCATAAAGAATCACAACTCAAAAAATTTCAGGTGTCAAATTTCAGTGCAACTCAACAACTGTTGATACTGTACAAATGACGCAAGTATGTATGTAACATAAAAACAAGCATAACGGTTGTTTATATATTTCAAGACTGTATTGCAAAAGAATCTGTCGCCGTCGTTAAAGATTTGCTCAATTATCTGGTTTATAAAAAAACAAAGCCACTTCGACCATTTTGAGTTCTTACTGTTTATGATTTAGTATGCGATATGTATATTGACACTTGAAATTTGTAATATTAGTATTTTGTATGCAGACTGCAACAATTAACACTAAAATTAATTTATTTAATTATTTAAAAATATTAACATAATAATTGCTAATGTTTTACGAGCAATGACATCGCTGGCCTACAGCTCGACTAAAATTTAAAAAATTAAAATTAAAGGGTGTTATATCATTTAATGTAATTTTGACTACGTAGTTTTGACAACTTGCTGTATCTTGGAAAC
This sequence comes from Tachina fera, assembly GCA_905220375.1. Taxonomy (NCBI): domain Eukaryota; kingdom Metazoa; phylum Arthropoda; class Insecta; order Diptera; family Tachinidae; genus Tachina; species Tachina fera. The sequence goes on from LR999964.1 coordinate 62,840,770, forward strand.
CGCAAAAGGCAAACTCTTGAAATTTTCAAAAACAGTAACACTAAAAAATCCCAAAATTATAAAATCGCCAAAAATTTAAAAAAAATTGTTAAAAAAGATAAAAGACGCCAAAATTAAAAAAAAATCTAACACTAAAATAAATCGCTAATTCCAAAAAAATCGCCCAAATGAAAAAATCATCAAAAACCGAAAAAAATCGCCAAAGCGCCAAAAAGGCTCCAAATCTAAAAAAAAATTTTATATGAAAAAAAAATTGCCAAAAAGAAAAAAATCGTCAAAATTAAAAAAATCGCCGAACGAGAAAAAAAAGTGTCAAATCTAAAAAAGCGCCTAAATGAAAAAAATTCCAAAATTAAAAAACGCCAAAACCCAAAAATTATGTATATTTTGTTTTGCAAGTATCACATTATATTATGTGGAAATGGACCTTATTTTAAGTGTACATGTAGGTATATTAAAAAAGATACTGCATACTTGAAAGACACTTTTAAAAATACATATGTACAACTCCTAGGCGATGGACACGACATTCGTACACTTTTATTGGAGCGAAAAAAAAGAAAGGAATAGAAGGATCCAATATATATCTTAAGTGTTTTAAAGCAATGAAGGAAAAATTAAGAATAAATTTTGGGTGATATCAATAATATAGTAAAAAGATATGAGCAAATGTCAGCGAGAAACGGACGCGACGAAGATAGAAGTTATTTTTGTGCACTTATATTAATATAGATAATTAAGCGAAATTTTATGAATATTTTTGTTTTTAAATGTGAAAATGAAGGTGAAAGAAGATCATTTATGTGTAGATATATGAAATATCAAAATTTTGTTTTAATTTTTTGTTTAAATCGTTAAAGCACAAATGATTTTATATTGATTTTATGCGACGGATGTGAAATTAATGTATAAGTGAAACCATACTCAAAAAACTACTGTTATTAGAACTACGTTCTCCTTCTTAGGCGTAAGGTTATTGTTAGTAGGAAATTTTTAAATAACAAAAAAACCTATTACTTTAAATAATCGCTAAAAAGAAGGCTTAGCAAAAAAAAATATTTTTTTACAATCGCATACTTTGGTTTAAAGAAATTTCAAAAGCTAAAAATGGAGTTACCCATATGTATGTATGTATGTACATACTTTTTGAAATTATACTTCTTTGAAAATGTAATATTTTCTTTAAAAATGTACTAGTTAGGAATAAATTGTTGAGTAATAAAATTTGCTTTCAAGGTATTTTTTGGAAAATTTAATTTTATGGACTCTACAGAGATCGTTTGATCGACAACTTACATATATTAAAGAAAAGGAAAATTGTTTTTGTTTTTAATATAAGTAATCCATCGAACGTTGTATGTAATCATGGTGGGCCAAGCTGTGTAGTAGACTAATAAATACATACATATGTATGTACATATGTACCAAAATTTTGTTTTGCATCATTTCGATTTGCAAGAGTCGTTTTATTAATTTTGACAACAGCATTTGATATTTCATGCCAATAACATAAGACAATTAGACTCCATATTCGAATTGTCCAAAAATTAAAAAAATATTTAAACTTTCATGCAGATTTTCATGCTATTTTAAGCAAAAATTATTCATTGTTTCTACCAAATAGATATGTACATACATACATACATACATACATACATACATATGTATGGATTTTTTTACCGGTATATGATATAAAAATACATATACGAATATAGTTATAATTGTTAGAATTTATTTAGAATTTTATTTTTTTCAAATCTTATCTAGTAAATTTTTTAATTTCCCTATATTCCATATATATGGTACAGACAAGTGGTATACAATAATTCTACACTAAAGTGGGTGAGAAATTCAAAAAGTGATAAGAATTTTTTTTATTAACATGCAGCACAGTGAAATAAATAAATTTATGTACATAGCCATACATATGTACATATATACATACATACATACATACGTTACTCCATAGAAAACCAGAGTTTCAAATATAACACGAAAAATCTCAGGGTATTTATGAGAAGAAATGAAGGGATATTAATACCCAGCAAAAATTAAAAGCAGTATTTCCTTACGAACCACTTTTAAATTACTTCGAAAGCATCTAATGCAGTGATGTCAAAAATAAAACTATAGTTGTATGTTTGTGAGAAAAGTTGTCTCATTCGTCTCTGAAGTACAAAGAAAAAAAATAATAAATACACTTTAGTAAAGCATCTAAAATATATATAAAAAGGAGCCCATGTGATAGAAAATTAAAAAATAAGGAATACAAATTAAATAAAAAAGTTGGGTATGTCCCATATTTTCCGAGTTACTGGACTGTGAAGAATTTCCAAAAAAAATTTAAAAAATTTTTTAATTTTTAAATTGCTTATTTGATAGAAATTTGAAGAAAATATTAAACAAAAAAATTTGCTGTGACCCACATTTCCCGAAATATTGATCTTTTAAGTTTTGATATTAAATACAGTTTAGTGAAGGTGTTCAAACAAATTAAAATGTGGTTTTTAATACATATTAATTTCTTTCCTTAAAAGTTTTGTGACATAAAACACATTGAATGTCGCGAAGTGGTGATGTAGTGATCATAGGATATTTTTCGAGTACCACGTTTTTTCTTTCACTGTACCTATAAATAATTTAATACAACCGCAACGCATGTGTTATCGTCGCTGGGTTCGATTCCCACCATAGACCTCGGGACTTTTCCGCTAAAGTTCTTAATATGAGCAAACATACCATAATTAAGTTTCATTATCGACAGCTCTGTTATAGCATATGGTTTTTGGTTACTTTTGAGTATTATTATTTCCTAAAAATAGATACAACAGTGCTCACTCATCTAACTTTAACGTGCAAGATATTGAATTAGTACTATCTCTGCCAAATTTCAAGTGTCTATATATAATTGTATTTGTAGTACATAATATTTTAGCATTTTTGCTCGTTTTGGAACACCCTTTAATTATTACCTGTCAGTTATTTGTGGTTGTACCGGCCAAAGTTCTACATACTCTGTCAAAAGTTCAGTACATTAGCTTTTAAGGTTCACGAGGAAACAGCCTGTGACTGACAGCCAGTGTTGCCAAAATGTTGTAGGCATTTCCCACCATATAGCCTCTGAAAACCCGCTAAAAACCGTCAGCTAAATAAAAATAAACGCTAATATAACCGCTGAATTTTTTATAACCAATATATGGCTTTTTTATGGTTTATTGGTAAAAAAAAATAAGATACATTTTATAAAATATGTATACATATACATATATATATATATGTATGTCGGAATCTCATATTTCCCCAATATTTGTAAGCAAAACTCAGCCTACTCTTTAAGTAGGTATTTTATTTCCTGCAGAGTTTCCATACCCGAACATCGAACCAGGAAAAATTAGTATCCAAGGGACTATTAATATTAATGTTTAAGCTGATTAAGTATCTTTTCAACATTTTCTGCGATAGACCCTAATTATTCTACACGTGTGGAATAGAGTCTTGCCGTTTTGCTTGAAGTATTTGTAAAATATTATTAAAATTTCCTAATTCTCTGACTATCTTAAATTAAAAATTAGTGTTGATAAAATAAATTCTGTGGCTCAATTTTCATTGGCTTGAAGTTTAATTTCGAAGGAAAATTTCAAAGAAAAGGTTATTGTTTTGAGAGATTTTGGTTGATATTATGTTTTCCTCATACTCATTCGTCCAATCACCCAGTTTTCGGTTTGTTTTTGGTTTGTCTAAAGATTTTTTTACTATTTCTTTTAATACGAAAAGAATGATTACATTCGATTGTAATACAATTTTAATCTCGATTTAAATTTTATTCACTAAAATTGAGATTTCTTCACTTTTATACTCGTATTTATGTATATACATATATATGTGTTTGTATTTTCAACCAAAGTTTCACATTATACTACACGATCACAATATGAAAATTTTTTATTTGCAAAAAAAGTGACTTTAGCTTCTTTTCGCTGTACGTGTTAATATGGAAAAAAACTCAACATAAATACCAGGATACGTGTCACATAGCTGCGTTAAAAATACTGTATTTTGATTCAATATCTTTCTTTATAAGTGTCAGAAAAACGCTGAAAATCCCTTAACTAAGAAATTCTTCCGCTAAAATTTCCCGCTGGTGGTTTTTTAAATAGACTTGCCGCTAATGACAACAAAATACAGTCATATATAGCGGGAAAACCGCCGTTTAGGCAACACTGCTGACAGCGTATGTAGGGATAAATAACCGAATTACGACGACAAAAATGAAATTTTTTATTTTGATCAGAAATAATTCATAGTTAGGCTTAAGTTCAGTAATTTCAATTATTATTGAATGAAATATTTTTATTAATTAATGTGAGTTTCTAAAGAAGAGAAGAAAAATTAAACTTAGACTTTAAGCTGGGGGAAATACCGATACTTTTCTGTGCAGCCACGCACTTCATCAGCATCCTAGTCTATCTACTTGGGTAGAGATTATTATTAACATCAGCTATTTAACTTAAATGTACAATGAACGGAATATGTTATTTAAAAAATCACTTTTTAATCGTTATTTCATGATTTCTATTTATTGCTCACAAAATATAAATCTGAAAGTAACTGTTATTTTGTGAGGAATAAAAGTCACGAAATAACTCTTAACTCTTATTTTGTGAGGAATAAATATAAATTAATAAATAATTGTTATTTTGTGAGGAATAAATAAAAATCATTGCATCTTTAGGTAGTCCATGTAACATGGAGTACCTTGGTATATTAGTGTAATTTTTTCAGTTTATATTTGGAAAATAACAGTTATTTGCGATCCCTGGTTTTTATTATGAAATATACTGAAAAGTTTACTTTAGCTAGAGCTAGAGATGGGCAAATAGTATCGATATTTGAGAAAATAAATACATATATCTACATATATGTATATATGGCCGATATTTCAAAATTCGATACTTCGATTCTTATTAACGAGTATCGGGTTTTGATATTTATAAGAGCTCTATAAATTTTAGTTGCTGTACAATATTGGCATTACTACTAGTGATGTTAAGAAAAAAAAAGACATTTCTTAATAACAGCCAAGTCGCATTTATAAGGCAATTCAACTAAGCCAGGTGACTTTTATTTGTGAAATTTGGTTTGTGTGTATTTGCCTGAAAGCAGAATTAGTTTTTATTTCCTATTTAGCTGACTCATTTTGTTCATAGAAATTCTGTTTCGTTCAAACTGTGAAAATCAAAAAACTGTTAAGTAATTGTAGGTGACGAATTTTTTATTTGTCAATATTATACAATATATCTAACTAAGTTAAGCAGCTTTAGTATATTTTTCTCGTTGCATTGGATAGAAAATAAAATAAATTCAGTGAAGTGCGACTTTGACCCGCGCACGAAGGGTTCCGTACGGGCACGAGATATGTAATTCAATACGAACAATATAAACTATAGTTTTGGCATTTTTTTCGTTTTTGAGTTTTTTCGGTTTTAAGCGTTTTTTTAGTTTGGGGTTTTTTGAATTTATTGGCGCTTTCTTAGTTTTGGCACTTTTTTTCACGTTTTGGCGATTTTTTTTTGTTTTTGAAGTTTTTTTAATTTTGACGTTTTTTTTTATTTTGGCGATTTTTTTTTAATTTTGGCGATTTTTTTAGTTTTGGCACTTTTTTTTTGTTTTAACGATTTTTTCAGTTTTTTGGCGTTTATTTTAAATTTTGGCGATTTTTTCGTTTTGGCGATTTTTTTTTAATTTGGCGATTTTTTTTTAATTTTGGCGATTTTTTTTTTCATTTTGACGATTTTTTTTTTCATATAAACAATTATTTTGGTTTTGGCGCATTTTTCGCGTTTTAGCGATTTTTTTCGGTTTTTTGCGTTTTTTTCATATTGGCGATTTTTTTTAATTAAACGATTTTTTCGAATTTGGCAATTTATTTTAGTGCTAGATTTTTTTTTAATTTTGTCGATTTTTTTTTTAATTTTTGGCGATTTTTTTCAGGTTTTAGTTTCACCGTTTTTGAAAATTTCAAGAGTTTACCTCTTACGGTCTCTAAGATATAGCAATTTGTCAAAATTACATAGTCAAAATTGCATTAACTGATGGACCACCCTTTAATTTAAATTTTTTAATATTTTAATGTCTATATAAAAATACACTAATCTTAAAAATTTCAAGTGTCAATATACATATGTACATACAATTGTATGTATATTACATGAGATTTTAAAATTTTTCGCCGCTCGTTTTGGAGCACCCTTTACTTTCTAATTCTCATGTATTTGTTGTTGTAGTGGCCAAGGTTCTACATACTCTGTCCAAATTTCAGGTCCGTAGCTCTTACGGTTCCTGAGAAAATACCGTGTGACGGACAGACGGACAGACGGAAAGACGGACAGCATAGCGAAAACAATAGGGTTCCTTTTTTCACCTTTGGTGTACGGAACCCTAAAAAGGAGAAAATCGCCTGATATGTCAAAATATATATGTCGCCTAGTGTTAATGTTTCTAGTTTCTGTTTCTTTAAATTAAAATTATTAGTTGTATAAGGATTTTCGTAGGTAAAAGTTTTTTCGTATATGGGTATTTTTTTAAATCTACTGAAAACACTGACTGACTTAATTTTTGAAAGCAAAAAATAAAACGCCAAAATTATTGTACGCTAAAATTAGTTTTTTATGCGGTTTTGACCAAAAATCTATTTTTTTTTGACATTTATACGCAATATATGCAATCTGAGTATAAAAACATGTACATACTTGCATATATATGTTTGTATACGATCCATTTTTTGTTAAATTTTTAATTTCTATTTGTATGTAAAAATATCGATACATCGAAATATAGATAAAAAAATATATATTGACTGTTCAAAAATATTGATTCGATATATATCGATATATTTTTTCATTTGCCCATCTCTAGCTATAAATAGTCCATCATTTGCACGACTTTTAATTATAAGTTAAAAAACACAACTACTGATAAGTGCAAAAAAGTCAAGTGGTGGTTCCCCCGTTTAGCCCTTTTTAATAAATAGAGCATATTTTCCTTAGCTAGTACACATGATTCCCGAGTAGTAAGTTTTAAGCGAATTTTTTAAAAATGTTACGCCATTTTGAATTTAAAAAAAAAAAACAAATTCCATAAATTTTTTAAAAATTGTCTGCCATATTGGATTTGCCATTTAAAATTTTTAAAAACTAACATCATATTCGTAATCAAGGACCCTAAAAACCTTTAGCTAACTAGTTTTATTAAAATTATTATTTATTTGTCGCACTAAATTTTCAATTTGTGCCTATGTGCTGCGTAGCGAAAACAATAGGGTTCCTTTTCACCTTTCGCGTAACAAAAAAAATTCCCAGATCTTTAAAAGAACTTGTTTATAGAATGCACTAGTGATGTAACGAATGTCAATTTTTGATATTCGCGAATACGAATATTTCAAACGATATTCGCGAATACGAATACGAATACGAATATTTTATGCAATATGATATATTAAAAAATTCTTATGAAGAAGGACTTTTCATACTCTTGTTGGCGTACTTTAAAGTTAATATAAATTAACCAAAATTTTAATGATCGTCATTGAATAACATTTGAAAATGATACAAAGCACAAATTTCTATAAAAAAAATTAATGTATTTGTACAAACTAAAATTTTTAGTCATTTATTTAAATTTCATTTAGGATTTATGCATTTATTTATTTAATTTCTTTGGAAAAATATTCGTATTCGACTGAATTTGGCGAATACGAATACATCCGTATTCGCCTGAAAATGGCCGACTCGACAATTCGAATACGAATATTCGTACATCACTAGAATGCACAATTGTTGTACAAATTTACTAGGTTTTGGTTAAATAAAAATGCTCAGCTTACGAGTTGACCTAACATAAATTTTTTTAATTAACGTATGAATACGTGGACTTATGAACAGTGGAATTAAGTAATTTATCCATTTTTGGTTAGTTAACGATATGTGTGGTGTCCCTTGCCCATCACTTTCTTAGAATTTTTACATGATGGCAATCATATTGGTATCAACAAACAACAACAACAACGAAAAAAGCAGACGTATAATATTAAGAACTTAGTAATCTTGAAGACGACAGAACGAGTGCATTTATTAACGGACAGCAAAAAAAGCGACAAGTGAAAAATAACACATAAAGAAACAATAATATGAATTTAAATTAATATTAATAAAACTAATAAATATTTTTAGTGCAATATCTACATGCATGCATGTATGTGTGTATATATAACAAGCGTGTTTTCTTTTTAGAAGAGAATATTGCACTTTTGTTTTGATTACCTTTATATTTATTAATTTTACAAGTTTAGGTAATAGAAATTTCAGTGCAAAATCAAAAAACAAACATTAAAAACGTGTTAGTGCAGTGAATTAATATAAGACACGTATAAAAAATAAACACACACAAACCTTAAAAGAAATTCAATAGAGAGCGAGAGATACAGTGAAAACAGCTGACGATTGTCTGGGAATGTTCACACTATGATACTTTTCCATCAGCAAGTGTGAGTTTGTTGTGTGTGAGTGGAGAAGAATGGGATGTATGTAGCACACTATTTTATGTACTTCAAAATTCTCTTTTGTTTTCTAAGGCCCAAATTTTTAGTCATTAATTAAATAATAGCAATAGTTTAACAAATAATATTTGATTCACAGCTCTTTGTTTACCATTAGTTAAACAGTCAAATGTCATTGGTTGACAAATAGTTAGACAACAGCTGATTCATTGTGAACTTTATTATCATAGTTGTGTTGTGAAAATTTTTATGCACATTTCACTCATACGTTATCCAGCATCTTCTTTGTATTCAGCTGTAACACATTCTTTTTATTTTATTTTCTAGTATAGAGTGATTTTGCCGAACCAATTTCAGCACTAATTCAATATTTTGCACGGTAAAGTTAGCTGAGCGCGCACTGTTTTATAAATTTTTAAGAAATAATACAGCAAATGTAAACAAAAACCATATGCTATAGCAGAACTGTCGATAATGAAACTTAATTTTTATATATAGTTTCCATTCTTTACTCATATTAACAACTTTAGTTAAACACTGCACTGTGAATATGAAGTATTAGTTAAACAATAGTTATAGTTTTAGTTTACTAATAATTAACTAATGACTGTAAAGTTGGCCCTAATTCGTAGCTGTAAACATAAATTTTATTATAAAAAAAGTTTTACGTTTTAATTAAACTTTAATCCCCCCCCCATAATCATAAAATTTGAAATGAATTTGAATTTCAAATTTTTCAAACAAAATTTTTCTAAACTGAATTTCAAATTACTTTTAGTTTTTTATGAATATGGGAGTAACACTTTTCTATTAAATTTTTGTTAACTCATATTCGTTTTTGTTTTGGAAATGTTAGAAAAAAACTAAAAATAAGGTTAATTTAAACATGTACAATAATATAATTTCTTTAAGAAAATTTCGATGTGCAGACGCGAATGATAGTTTAAAAGCGAATTAAAGAAAATTGCTGAAAGAAAAATGTCATAGTGGGAACATGGACGTAGAGACAGCATTCTATTGGCATTCAACAAAATTTTAGTAAGCCAGAAGTAGCAAATTTAAATTAATTTTTTTTCAATAAATGGCTAAATATATACATATAATATGAATATACATACATATGTACAAACAATGTACTCGTATCTTGACAGTGTTATTTTCATAACTAGTGTGATAACAATGAATTAAATAAGAAAAAAACATTAACAAAAGACAATTCAATTCACGCCGGTTGTTTGTTTACCAATCGATAAGAACACATGGTGTGCATTTTATGTTTTTGTTTCTTTCTTGTTGTATGTAATAGACAATAATAAATAATTCATAGACATGTCAAGTGCAATCTCGAACTATGATTGCAGCGACATCTGTGTGCCAAAAATAGAAATAACAAAAAATCATCGGTTGTTTGAGAGACTACAAGAACTGAGGGAATTTTATGCTAAAGAGTTCGCACAAGAACCGAAATTTTTTGTACGCGTACCAGGAAGGTATGTAAATAAACTATGTAAGCATTATTGGAATTAACAGTATTTTTACATAAGTATTTACAGTGTTGCCACTTCGAGCTTTTTTTTAATTTTATAGTGCGCCAAGAATACCAACGATAAACAAGTTGATGACGATTGCACAACAGAGCAACAGGGAAGGCATTGCGAATTTTAAAATTGTACCAACAACTTTAAAAAATTGTACTTTTTTGACCTTAATTGTACTAAACTAATTTTTTTAGTTCAAATTACATATTTTTATTTGTTTTTATACCCTTTACCAAAAAATGGTAAAAGGGTATACATATATAGGTTTGTCATTCCGTTTGTAATTTCTACAATATGAATAAGAGATTCATAAAGTATATATATTCTGGATCCTTATGCATAGGGAAGACGAACAAGCGATGTCCGTCTGTCCGTCTGTCCGTCTGTCTGTACGTGAAATCGGTTTTCCCAAGCTCCCAGAAGAGCTAGAGACTTCGTTCTTGGACCGGTGTGTCAGAAATTTTCCGAAAAATTTTGCTATTGAAATTCAGCAAAATCGGGCAGACCGTTTCAAAGCTGGAAAACTCAAACTCTAATTTCCCATAGAAAATAACTACCGAAAACAAGTTTTTATTACTTTTTTATTAAATTAACTTATTTTATACTTCGGTATGAATAAAATTGGTATTTATAATTAAATAAAAATTTTAAGATTTAACAAAATAAAAAAACGTTTCCAGGGTTGGAAAACTTTAACTTTTTTCCTAATAATTAAACATATTTCATGTCTTAGGAAGAAGGCTATTTTCTCAAGAAACGTAAAAGCTACAGGTCTGAAATTTAGACAGTGTATGTAGAACTTTGGTCGCTACAACGACAAATATATAAAAGCTAAAAATTAAAGGGTGTTCCAAAATGAGTGACGAAAACTTTTAAAATCCCATGTAATATACATACAATTGTATGTATGTGTGTACATATGTATATTGACACTTGAAATTTGTAAAATTAGTGTATTTTTATATATGCTACAACAATTAACACTAAAATTAAAAAAAATTTAAATTAAAGGGCTGATGGATGAAATTTTGACTATGTAATTTTGACAAATTGCTATATCTTGGAAACTATAAGAGTTAAACTCTTGAAATTTTCAAAAACGGTAAAACTAAAAAGTTTGAAAATTATAAAATCACCAAAAAAATGGTTATATGAACTAAAATCGCCAAAAATAAAAAAAAAATCGCCTAAATGAGAAAAAATCGCCGAAATAAAAGAAAATCGCAAAAACGAAAATAAATCGCCAAAATTAAAAAAAACGCCAAACACTGAAAAAAATCGCCAAAACAAAAAAAAATGCCTATATGAAAAAAATCGCCATAAATTAAAACAAGTAAGAGTGTTATATTCGGCTGTGCCGAATCTTATATACCCTTTACCTTATGTAGTATAGAGATACATACATAAGCACAGAGATATGTAGGTACATAGATATTAATTTTGTGAAAAAATTCATACTTTTTTCTCTAGTGCAATTTTTAGGTTTTTGGCATTATGTTCAGTTTGATGGTTTTTAAATTTTGGCGATTTATATTGTTTTGCTGATTTTTTTAGTTTTGGCGTTTTTTTTTCATATAGGCAATTTTTTTTTGGCCTTGGACATTTTTTTCGGTTTTTGGCGTTTTTTAATTTTGGTGACTTTTTTCCCTCTGGCAATTTTTTTGATTTTGAAAATTTTTTTCATTTAGGCGATTTTTTTATTTTTTGGAGATTTTGTTTCATATAGGCGATTTTTTCGGTTTTTGGCGTTTTGATTTCTTTTTGGCAATTTTTTTAGTTTTGACACTTTTTTCTCGTTTTGGCGATTTTGTTCGGTTTTTGGCGTTTTTTAATTTTGGCGATTTTTATTCGTTTTGGCGGATTTTTTTGATTTTAACGATTTTTTTTTCATTTAAGCGATTTTTTTAATTTTTGGCAATTTTTTTCATATTTTTTTTTTGTTTTGGCGATTTTTTTCGGTTTTTGGGCGTTTGTTTTTAATTTTGGCGATTTATTTTCGTTTTGGCGTTTTTTTATTTTGGCGATTTTTTTTCGTTTGGGTGGATTTTTTTTATTTTGACGATTTTTTTTTCATTTAAGCGATTTTTTTAACTATGGCGATTTTTTTTCGTTTTGGTGGATTTTTTTGATCTTGACGATTTTTTTTTTCATTCAAGCGATTTTTTTAATTTTTAGCGATTTTTTTCATATAGCCAATTTTTTTTTTGTTTTGGCGATTTTTTTATGTTTTTTGGCGTTTTTTTTTTAATTTTGGCGATTTATTTTCGTTTTGGCGATTTTTTTGATTTTGGCGATTTTTTTTAATTTTTTGCAATTTTTGTTCATATGAAAATTTTTTTGCGATTTTTGCGGATTTATGTCATTGTGGGAATTTTTTTGTTTTGATTTTCGATTTTTTCGGTTTTTTGCGATTTTATTTCGTTTTGGCGATTTTTTTGATTTTGCCGATTTTTTTTTTCATATAAGCGATTTTTTTTAATTTTTGGCGATTTTTGTTCATATAAGCATTTTTTGTTTTGGCGATTTTTGCGGATTTTTTCATTGTGGTAATTTTTTTTGTTTTGACACTTTTTTCTCGTTTTGGCGATTTTTTTCGGTTTTTTAATTTTGGCGATTTTTTTTTCGTTTTGGCATTTCTTTTGATTTTGTCGATTTTTTTTCATATAAGCGATTTTTTTAATTTTTCACGATTTTTGTTCATATAATCATTTTTTTTGTTTTGGCGATTTTTGCGGTTTTTGGCGTTTTTTTGTCATTGTGGAAATTTATTTTTAGTTTTGACACGTTTTTCTCGGTTTGGCGATTTTTTTCGGTTTTTAGCGTTTTTTTAATTTTAGCGTTTTTTTTTCATTTTGGCGATTTTTTTCGTTTTGGCGATTTTTTTTAATTTTTGGCGATTTTATAATTTTTGGATTTTTTAGTTTTACCGTTTTTGAAAATTTGAACAGTTTAGCTTTTACGATTTCCAAGATATAGCAATTTGTTAAAATTACATAGTCAAAATTGCATTAACTGATGGACCACCCTTTACTTAAAATTTTTTTAATTTCAGTGTTAATTGTTGTAGCATATATAAAAACACACTAATTTTACAAATTTCAAGTGTCAATATGCATATGTACATACATAATACAATTGTATGTATATTACATGGGATTTTAAAAGTTTTCGCCGCTCATTTTGGAACACCCTTTAGTTTTTAGCATTTATATATTTGTTGTTGTAGCGACCAAAGTTCTACATACACTGTCCAAATTTCAGACCCGTAGCTCTTACCGTTCCTGAGAAAATAGCCTTCTTCCTAAAACATGAAATATGTTTAATTATTAGAAAAAAAGTTAAAGTTGTCCAACCCTGGAAACGTTTTTTTTAATTTGTTAAATTCAAAATTTTTTTTATAATTATAAATACCAATTTTATTCATCCGAATTATAATAATAAGTTAATTTAATAAAAAAGTAATAAAAACTTGTTTTCGGTAGTTATTTTCTATGGGAATATTGAGTATGAGTTTTCCAGCTCTGAAACCGTCTGCTCGATTTTGCTGATTTTCAATAGCAAAATTTTTTGGAAAATTTCTGACACACCAGTCCAAGAACGAAGTCTCTAGCTCTTCTGGGAGCTTGGGAAAACCGATTTCACGTACAGACAGACGGACAGACGGACAGACGGACATCGCTTGTTCGTCTTCCCTATGCATAAGGATCCAGAATATATATACTTTATATGTCTCTTATTAATATTGTAGAAATTACAAACGGAATGACAAACCTATATATACCCTTTTACCATTTTTTGGTAAAGGGTATAAAAAATCACTTATACGAAAAAAAATCGGCAAAATCCAAAAAATCACCAAAACGAAAAAAAATCGCCAAAAATTAAAAAAAAGCCCAAAATAGGAAAAAAATCGACAAAACGAGTAAAAGTGTTTAAACAAAAAAAATTTCCACAATGACAAAAATCCGCAAAAATCGCCAAAACAAAAAAAATCTTATATGAACAAAAATCTTCAAAAATTAAAAAAAATCGCCAAAATTAAAAAAAAAACGCCAAACACCGATAAAAATCGCCAAAAAAAATTAAAAATTGCACTAGAGAAAAAAGTATGCATTTTTTCACAAAATTAATATGTACCTACATATCTCTGTGCTTATCTATACTACATAAACGCACTTTGGTAAAGGGTATATAAGATTCGGCAGAGCCGAATATAGCACTCTTACTTGTTATTAAAATAAACGACTTTGTTATGGCCAGCGAATTGTTCTCACAAATTTGCTTGTAAGTTACGTCTGTTTAAATTGAAATTTAAAATATACAAAGTATATATCATGTGCTCCAGCATCCGTTGATTTGGAAATGGAATAGTTAAATTTTTTTTGATTTTCTTGCTGTGTCTTGCTTTCACGAGACTGATTTCAAGGAGAATAATATGAGTTTCATTGTTCAAAAGTAAAAATTGACACATGCAATCGTTTGAAAAGAAATATGTAGTGAAACTGCGGAGATTCCTTAAATGTACTAAATTTGTCATTGGTGTACTATTGTACTTTCCATCAAAAAAGGTACAATTGTATCAACTTTGCCATCCCTGCAGTGCAATGTCATAAAGTGTAATATTATTGGATACTGAATCAATAGGTTTTTCATGGGCATAATTTTACCTAAGTGTGACCGTAACTTACATAAGTGTTGCAATATTCCGCATGGTTTTTGTTAAAATAAAAATAAATACGATGGGGGTATTGCAATAAAAATTTATTGAAGTTAGTTATTGAAGTTTATTGCAATAGCAATCAATAAAATTGCAAAACTTTTAATTGCAATATTTTTTATACAAATTTATTGATGGAAAATATTATTGCAATCGCAATAAAAAAAATTCAGTGGTATTCCCAGTTTATGCAATATCAATAAACAGATATTGCTTGAAAAAAGTTTCCAATCAATGAAAGTATTGAAAAATTTTAAGGTGCAATCCAAAGTAATTTTATATAAAGTAAATTTATATGAACGTCAAAAGTTGTTTACAATTTTCGTACGCCATTTTGTTTTGTTTTGCTTTGTTATACAGAATTGTGTGTAGTAAAGACGTATGTGAAAAAGTTTAAATAAATTTTTACTTAAAAAAGGTGTTACAAAGCATTTAAAAATAATTATATTTAATTATTAAAATACATATGGGTGATTCCGTTCTGGCGTTACGTGACATTTGTACGACAAAATGTTGAAAAAAAATTTGAAAATTATGTTTGAAAAAAGTTTTTTTCATATATTTGAGAAGCGTTTAAATAGCTCTGTATTTAGTGATAAAATTATAAAAATCTAACCAAAGGATCTCAAGATATATCCAAAATATGACCTGGCGTTACGTTACAAAAAACAGAAGTAGGGTTTGACTATACTAACAAAATTGCTTAATTCTGCGAACTTGGCAAGTCTTTTTAGACAAAAATTTTTTTGTTAGGACTTGGACTGATATACATTTATTTTCCAAGTATCAAGATTAAAAAATATTTTCCCCTTTTTTTTTCTATTAGCCTTAATATCTGGCA
The DNA here is from genome assembly GCA_905220375.1 of Tachina fera. NCBI lineage: Eukaryota > Metazoa > Arthropoda > Insecta > Diptera > Tachinidae > Tachina > Tachina fera. The sequence continues at coordinate 62,856,420 of LR999964.1, forward strand.
TTACGTTATATGGCGTTTCGTTACTTAAATTTCCACTTGATATTTTTTTGGTTAAAAATTAAGAAAACGATACACAAAAGTGTAATAAAACTATATTTGTTATTTATAAATACTTATTAGCTATATATCCGCAGCTCCGCTCATGTTGTATTTTGGAAAATATAATATAAATTTATGAATGTATTGTTAATTGTTAGTCGCTGATAAAGGCGATGAAATAAAATAAAAAATCAGAATAAAAACCGGTTTTAAGACTGGTTAAACAAACCAAACCAAATCGAAAATTACCCTTATCAGCCCAAAAATGTATTTTTCTGAAAAAATTCATACCATATACAAAAAACCGGTTCTGACCCGGATAGAAAAAATATGCTTTATTTGACAGTGGCAATGTAGCTTTCCATTGGTAAAATAATTTAAAAATCGGGTTAGCGGTTTGGTCGTGAAAGCGAAAAAAACGAACAAACTCAAAACCAAAATTTTAAGTAAATTGTAAACAAACATTGTGCTATAAAAAAAAATTACTCACAATCTGGCGTTACGTTACACACTTTAGAATATTAATATTGTATTAAATATTTGTTTTATAAAAGATTTTTTTATTATTATCACATGAGCTAATAACACTTTGTTAACATGCAAAATTTCATTTTTATGAAAATAAATGCAACTTTTCCTGGCGTTACGTTACATTGAAATATCATTTTAAGAAAAACAAAATTTTACAAAATTTTATAATGGCGTTCTGTTCATTTGTCTATGATTAATTGTTGTTGTAGCAGTAGTTTTGCAATAAAAGTGTTACTGTGCAATTGCTCCTAGAAGAAAAAAAAGTAAAGAGAAAATGCTCATGAGATTAAGTAAAACTTACAAAAACGCGAAGCCTAACTTTGTAGCCCATTATTTCGCATTCACAACTAAGGAAAGCTTTGAACTCTTAAATTTAGTTAATTTTAAATATTTCTAATTTATAATACAAGAAAACTAATCTGTTGTTAAACTTTAATTTTTTTCGTCTTGGTGGACTTTTTTCTGGAAGTGTCCATATGTATTTTTTATTATACTTATTTAACTTATTAAAGGTTTATCAATTAATAAATTTACTTTGGTTTTGTCTATCCATACATTTGCATTTTGTTTTAAGCAGATCTGGGACTATTGCATTAGATAAGCAAACGCATTGACTATTTCCCCAAATGCAAATTTGTTATATTAGCAATAAGTTTGATAATTATTGTGCATTCTTTTTGCATTAAACTTAAATCTCTTCAAAGTAATACATTAACATTGCACTAGCACCAAATCGCATGGCAAAAAATGCACTTATTTTGCATTATCAATACACACAAAAAAATACAATGTAAATGTGTTTATGTGTACATAAAAACATACGTACATACATAAATAAATATGTAAAATTTTTTCTATGTACATATCACCACCAAAGACGAAAAATCATATCAATACTTTTTATAATTTTTCAAGAGAAATACAAAACTTGATTAAATTTTTCCAAGTAATATTTTTAGTTTATAAAATAAATATTTTTTAAGATATAACTTTACAATAAAATAAACGAAATCCTTGGATCTGATCTTTCATTTCTAGACGCTTCTCGGAGAAATAAGTTAAATTATAACAATTTTGAAATGCTTGTTGTGCTAAAAACAAATAAAACTATGGCGATATTCCATGTTTGTCTTGCGTAAGTGCAAAAGCAAAATATCCTAGCTTTTTTTTCAAATCCAACAACAAAATACATACACAGTCCAAAGAAAAGCACCGATATTTTGCATTTGAACATACGCAAGATAATTTGCATCAAACATCGAATACCGTCTATGTAAATTTTCACATTGCTCTCTTTGTTATGTTTAGTTAGTTTATTTAATTTATCTTTTAAATAAAATTATTATTCATTAATTTGTCATTATTTTTTATGAAGTTTTACTTTCAAAGTTTAGTATAAAAAATATTAAAATTTATTTAACGTTTTATCATATTGTAAAAATTATATTATATGTTGTTTGAAAGAAAAAAATTCCAATATATTAAATATTGCGTTTTTTTTTACTCCAATAAATAATTTGTATTGAAAATTTTGTTTAAGTCAATACCAATAATGTTGATTTTTAATTGCAATTTTGCAGTCACCAATCAAAATCCAAAAAATTGTTGCAATCATGTTGAAATATCAATCAGTAAATATTGCAGATTGCACAATATTGCAATACCCCCATCTATGATTTATGATGACTTCCAAACAGCTGTACCGATTTTCAAGTATAGAATAGACTTTATTAGATCCAGTCACTTTTCAAACGAAAAAAAAACGAATTAAAATTGTTCTAGCTGCTTGGGAGCGACGGTGTCCAAGATACACAGATTCAACAGAATATATCTAGAAAAGATATCATATCGTCTAAGCGGCTGGGCCGATTTTCTTTAAACATAAGTAAGAACACTCTCGATCAAGTCAACTTTGAAACAGCAAAAACTCAATCAAAATCGGTCTAGCCGTTTGCTTTGTACGTGGACACGGACAGACCTAAAGATATACACAGACAAACACTAGAAACTCGTAACAATCCTTTTTTTGGTCGGGTCTAAAAGGAACTAAATTTTTTTTTAATTTATTAAAGAAGATATAGCAACCCAAATCAGAAATCATTTGCAAGGAATGGCATTAAGATTTCTTCGAATAACATCGGAATTTAAGGCATACATTTTTTTTAAGAATTTTTAAATCTAGGACGTTATTTTAAAATTTATATATTTTTTTTAAACAGCGATAAATGTATGCCTGTAGACTATATACATATATACGAGGGCGAACTTGTCGAACTTCCCTCGAACTTATATGAAATGTAACACTGTTCCCATCAAGTAATACCTGTTAATAGACTACTGTCAAATTTTGAGCAAGTGTCGTCATTTACTTTGCGTTTAACAACTGTTCAAAACATACAACCACGTTTATTTTTCTAAAATTGGAAAAAATTTAATTTCGAGGGCTCATTAAACGTTATTTTTTGCGAATAAAAAACCGTCAATCAAATCAAAGAAAAGCTCGCTAAATACTATGGGGACTCTGCGCCATCGATTTAAATAGTAAAAAGTGGTTTACTGACTTTCGTTGTGGTCGCACAAGTACAAATGATGCTGAATTTTCTGGACGGCCAATTGAGGTCAGTACACCCGAAAATATCGAAAAAATCCACGATATGGTTGGTATTAGCCGATCGAAGAGTAAAAGTGCGTGAGATTATTAATGTCATAGGCATTTCATATGGCAGTGTCTCAATTTTAAATGATCAGCTGGGTTTAAGAAATTTGTCTGCAAGATTGATGCCGCGTTTGACCATAAACGTAAACGTGTGACAACTTCAAATTATTGTTTGGAGTTGTTTAGCGCAATCCGAATGAGATTTTACATCGTTTTGTAACTAAGGATGGAACATGGATCCATTACTGTATTCCGAAGACCAAGCAGCAGTCTAAGGAATGGGTTTCTCTGGGTGAACCTGCTCCGAAGAAGGCCAAGGTGAGTTTGTCGGCCAATAAGGTGATGGCAACAGTTTTTTGGGATGCACGCGGGATAATCCACATGGATTACCTTCAAAAGGGAAAAAGAATAAACCGAAAATATTATGCCAACTTATTAAACCAATTTAATGAGGATTTCAAAAGAAAAGGACTCCATATGACCAAGAAAAAAGTAGTTTTTAATGAACACAATGCACGAGTGCACACGTATGCAGTCTCAATGCCAAAACTCTATGAATTGGGCACACCATCAGCCATATTCTCTGGATTTAGCACCTAGTGACTTCTTCCTATTTCCAAACTTAAAGAAGTTGCTCGGTTGAAAGAAGTTTAGCTCCAAAGATGAAATTATTGAAACAAATGCCTATTTTAAGGGCCTTGAAAATCCTATTTTTTTTTGGAAAGGATACAAAAACTGGAGAAATAAATGTTTGTTTTGCACAAAAAAAAAGTGTTTCATTTAAAAAGTCACGGAGTTATTGACCCGCCCTCGTATATATGTAAGTTAAATGATAATTAAAACAAATTTTGGCGGTAATATCGCCTTTTAATGCGTAGAGTTGACTTCGCTAAGTTCACTGTTAGTCGAATCCGGTTCTTACTGCCACTTCTACATTTGAGTATGATAATATGAAAACTCTCAAGTACAAATTCTTACTTTAGATTTCTTAAAAAACGTAATAAATATTTATTAAATATTTCCTAAGTCACACATTTTCTCTTCAATAATCTCTTTTGAATTTCAGAGTCAATATCATTGGAGAACATGTAGACTATTGTGGTTATCCAGTACTACCCATGGCCATAGACCAATGTATACTCTTAGCAGTTGGATATGATGAAAATTCTACTACTCTTCAACTTAAAAATGTACAACAAACCAAATATTCAGATTTTTCCTGTGAAATTAATGAAATACGGTATATAAGGCATATTGCAAGTTCTTTTTCTTAATATAGAGTTTTCAAGTCTTTTGTTTTAACCATCTAGAATAGATCTGCCTAAAACTGGAGGACCAGAATGGTACGAATACTATTTGTGTGGCATTAAAGGTATTCACGAAATGGTCGGTGTTCCCGAGAAATGTGTTGGCATGGCGATTGCCTTGAGTGGCAATATACCAGCAGGTTCGGGAGTATCTAGTTCTAGTGCTTTAGTTAGCTCCTCGGTTTTAGCCACTGCGTGTATTTATGAGATCAAACTAGATCGCAAGCGCTTGGCAGCAATATCTGCTGTATGTGAGCGCTATATTGGCACTCAAGGAGGTGGTATGGACCAAGCCATAGCTTACCTGGCCAAAGAAGGCTGTGCACAATTTATAGAATTTCATCCGGAATTAAATGCAACTTCCTTACAACTGCCTACTGAAGCTTGTTTTGTGGTGGCAAATAGCTTGGCAGAAAAAAATAAAGCCGCTTCTTCCGATTTCAATGAGAGAGTAGTGGAATGCCGTTTGGGCTGTCGTCTAATAGCATTTTGCAAAAATTTTGAGAACTGGCAACAGTTTCAGAGATTTATTGATCTACAAGATGCTTTAGGCTGCAGTTTGGAAGACATGCACAATTATGCTAAAGAACTTATAGCCAAAGATGCCTACACGCGTACTGAACTATGTGCCATTTTTCAAATTGATGATCAGACATTCCAAAGAAAATTTCTCACTAGCAATACCCAACATATGCAGACGTTTAAACTCAAACAAAGGACTTTACATGTAATACAAGGTATATTGAAACAATTACTTACTTCTTAAGTGAGTGCTTTAATCGATTATATTATTTCCTTAGAATCATTACGTGTGCAGAGCTTTCGTTTCTTATGCGAAAAATTTTCTAACAAAGGAGTCCCTAGTAAAGACAACTCAGAGACTCAAAAAGTTATAATATTAAAACTGTCCCAATTAATGAAGCAATCACACGAAAGTTTGAAATTACTTTATGAATGTTCTCATCCTGATCTGGATAGACTTGTAGAAATTTCTCATGAATGCGGTATTGGTGCTAGACTAACAGGAGCAGGGTAAATTGTTTGCTTTTTATTTTATTTGTCTTTATTAATTTATAAAAAATAAAATATGTATATGTATGTAATAATTTATTTTTTACAGTTGGGGCGGTTGTATTGTTGCTTTGTGCGATTCTGTTGAAACATCACAAAAATATATTGCAACTTTAAAAGAGAAATATTACACTTTATTGCCAGCTCATATAATAGAAAATCATGCTTACAATAATTTCGAGACAGCGGTTTTTGCAACTTGTCCCCGAAATGGTGCTGAAATATTTACTTTATCACAAAATTGAAATTTGTTATAAATTTTTATTGCATACTTTCATATGCACATACACTGCGAATCACTTAAATTTAGGAATTTAATTTTACCAATTTTGAAATATAATGATAAATTGTATCGTTACCTAAAACAAAAAACGCCCCATCTAATCTAATTGTGTTTTCACACTGACATGGTTGTAATAAAAGTTGGTTTTGACGTTAAAATCTGGCTTTACCATACAAATTGTTTTCATTAAAACCATTTTAAAACCATGTTTGAATTGGTTTTACGTTGGTTTTATGAAATGCAATCTTTTTTTTCTGTGCTAAATTCAGTGCTGCCAAGTCAAAATGACTGGAGGAGCAGCTGATAATGTTTATGCCAGTGAATAATAAAATTATTTATTTATTTATTAAACATATTAATGCAAAGTAAATTTGCATAACATGGTGTTGCACAAATATGGGCGGAGTAACGTAGACCATATGCCCAAGATGGTATTAACAGTATTTTATAAGGTTTTGTGACTGACTGTACACGACCTATGCCTTCACATAGGAAGTAGGCAACGTGGTTGTTAAAGAAATTCCACAAAAAACCACAAGATTATACGGTTATCCGTGGCAGATCAGTCAACCAGTGCGAGCGAGACGAACAACTCTCGAAGGCCAAACCACAAACACAAGCCTGACCGCACTTAAGAAATAATTACGATGACGCGAGAGATGTTCCCCGACCCAGAGCTGCTTAAGGACTGTGAATAATAAAAGATATCGCTTGATAGATTTTCGACTTAAAAATGGATGCAACAGCAACAATAATCAAAAAATTATGGAAAAAAAGAGTTTTTTTTAGAAGGAAAGCAATGGAAATATTTTCACTGACCTCTGGGAAGTGAAAAAAGATGATATGAGTGACATCGAGCCGCCTATAAAAAGTTTTATTTTGTTATGTATTTCTGCATTTTTTATATACAATAACTTGATTTCCAATCACTTCTTCACTTTGTATTACTAGTTCCATAATTTTAAAATATAAAAAATATAAAATAATTTCCATTTTACAACGCATTGTAAAATTTCCTAGTTTTTCATAAAAACAGAAACAATTGCTGTACAGTTTGTCAAATAAGTTTTATAAAAAGCAGAAAAAATTCAAAAACAAATGCGTGAATTTCTGCAGGAGATTTATTTTATTTTTGAGCAAAGTTATTATTAGACAGTGTGTGAGTTAAAACCTGAATTTAACAAACTTGTAGTGAGAATGCAAAATAAGAGTATTTATGGTTTTAACTTTCAGTGTGAAAACACTATAACAACGAAAAATTTAAAATTTACTTTTTATAAATTTCGTGAAATTTCTCATCCAAATACAAAAATATGAAATCTGCGCTAGCAAACAAAACCGATTTTCGGGCCTGTTCTGAAAATCACGGTGATTTCAAACCACGTGATTTCAAAAGTAAACTACTAATACCTGACTTGATAGTGGGGTTTTATTATATTTTAAGTTTTTGTCATTTATAATAGAATATTTTCTTTCAACTTCCAACGCTAAAAATCATGCAATTCAAAAAAGCAATGATTTAATTTTCATTAATTCTATGAAATCACCGTGATTTGACATGTCGTGATTTGCAGAACATTCCCGATTATTTATTTTATTACATTGAAAAAATTTATCATTAAAACACCTCAATATTTTCCATTTTAATGTGTTTTTTTCTCCTTAAATAATATTATAATAATGTTAGTTAGAAAGTTTTGCGTTTCAGTGAACGATATGCTAAATATGAATTTGGTGAAGAGTGCGAATGTTTTATTTTCTTCGTTTAAAAAATAATTAGTTTTTGCTTTATTAACATATAAATTAATTTAAGAATATATTTATATCGAATATAAATTATTTGCTGGGTTTTGTTTAAGTTTCTAAGCCTACTATGCTTATTTTTTTTGTGATTTTAAAAAATGTTATTATATGTGAATTCTCCAATAGTTCTTGAAAGTCTGTGCATAAGATAAGAGGTTTGTGACTGTTCAAAACGTGTGGTTGAAGTCTACTAATGATTTTTTATAGCAACAATGAAATGCATATAGACAACGCTAAACCACCAGCAAATAAATTTCAAATTGAAACCAATTTTAAATTCTAATCGAAGAATGTTTCATTTTGAATCTAACAAAAAAATAGGAACTTCAAAAATTCTCTGAGGAATTGAGCGGTAAAACGATCTTGTGATATTCATCTCTATCCCTTACATATTGTCCACACCTGATGAATTTATATCATGATGAATGTCAAATCGATATTATGATGAAAATTCATCACGTATTGACTTAATTTAATGGCAGCGTTATTATATAATCACCAAAGCTCACGGCCTGATAATTTCATCGTGATATCAAACGTCATATTATGCGTCACGGTGCATTTATTAAATAATTTTCGTTTAAAAAAGGCGACACAACAATTATTTGTGACCAAAAAATTAAACAACAAGCAAATTAGATATTTTTGGCAAGTATTTTTCAAATATTTGTTTAATTCATCATTATATAAAATCATCAACGTCTACCCCTTTGTGTTGATATTAATGAAAAATGGCAGTTGCTCTGCCAGTATTATATTACGAGCTATGAAATAAAATCCTCAGGTGTTTACACTATGTTAACGAGTTTTTTGTATCAAATTTCTTTAAAAAAAAGGAATATTCTGTAATACTTTTCTCACAATATTTTCCATTATACGAGTACAAAAATGCAGAGACTATGAAGGATAAATTTAGAAATTCCTTCTACCCACACCCCACTCACGAGTATACTGATTTATAGATCTGAATTTGAAATTGGGTCCTCCGAAACATTTTGAAGTTATGTAAAACCACCTTCTTATATCCTTTTGCATGGTATCCACTCATATCACAACTCTGTCTTCCCTGCTTCATCTTTGTTCAAAAATATTTTTTTCTTTCTTAAGTAGTGTAAATAAAAATTGCAACCATCTGGTCCATCGACATCAAATTGTCTCGTTCAAAAGTTATAACATTAAATTCCTTAGTTAAGTTTTACGCAGTGCATACATGCATGAAAGTGTAGTTCAATATAATCGATAGTATTTAAGTTTAAATCTCAAAATAAATTCCACGGATTTAAGTAAAAAAAATATATATATGTACATATATGTGCCCTTAATTATGAAAATGGTCTGAATCATTTATTATATAGCCAATGACACCGCCAGCCCATAATGTAATGGTGTTTCGGCAAAATCTTGTGGATTCTTCTCACTCCAAATGCGACAATTCTGTTTATTTACGTACCAGAGAACAGAAATGAGTAGTGAAAAAGTGAATTGAGTTAAATATGTCTTAATAATTTCTTGTACGCAATACGCACTCATATTTATTGCAATGTTGTCTATCAAACATATTCACTCGAACTCATATATAGCAACAGTTATGACCAGTGTTGCCAGAATTTCTAAGGCTAAAATCTGCAAAATTTAACAATTTTTCACGAAAAAATCTTCAAAATCTGCATTTTATTTTTAAAATCTTCAAAGCTATTTTTAAAACAACTTTTTTATATATGATTAAAAAAATGTACATAAATATGGAAAAACAAAACTTCTCGTTAAAGTCCCTGTTAGCTTTTAACTGTACATTGTGAAAAGGGCCATACATTTTTTAGAAATTTTTTTTTTTAAATAATTTTCAATCACATTTTTTTACGACTAGAAACCTTTATGTTCGAAGAATGTGCATTTCGTTTCTGCTTAAGAAACTCATCAGCAGACTTCAACCAAAAATTTTTTAAATAAGACAAAAAACTTCATATGTTTATAGAACGACTATCAATGTGTTATTAAGAATTACGTACACAAACATAAAAATTAATATTCACAAAAATTATTTTGGGTTACAAAACGTTTAACAAACAAATTTCCATAAAAATAGTTTTGGTTTACAAAACAAAAACAGCAGAAAAAGCTACAAGCAAAAATCTTTGCAAGATAACATCTTCGATTTTACGACATTCGTGGAAGTGTACTGATAAGTTTGACGGTTTTTTCACACGCAAAGTTTACTTTGCAAGGTCTTGAGCTTATTAAAGAAAAAAGAATATAGAATAAGATCTCTTTTCTCTTATCTCCTACAAACTTTAGACTTTACAAAGTAAACTTTTGTGTGGAAAACCCATCTTTATTTAGGAGAAACGAAATGCATAAAACCAACAAAAAAAATTCTTCATACTTATGTGCAAACAATATAAAATTAATGAGAAAAGAAATCGGATATATAAAAAATTATACAAAAAGTGATTTAATTTGTTAGTTACATATCCAAAGGACTTTTTGTTTTATTCAAGTTCATTTCAAATGAATGTGGTAAAGACATTTCAAAATCATAATCAGAATAAGCTCATTTTATATCAGATATTCTATTCCAGAAGCTTGCAAAAGTTACTCCTTCTTTATCTTTCCTGAGTTCAAAAATTTTAACTCTCTAAACTGTGAGTCGTTTACACATAAAAGAAACAAAAAGTAGTAAAAGTAATAGCAAAATGTAAAAAAATTCACTATAATTGGAGTTGAAAAATCTGCGTTTTTAGGCCAAAAATCTTCAAATCTGGATTTCGTCTTTTTGGAGGGTAAAAATCTGCAAAATCCAGATAAATCTGCATTTCTGGCAACCGTGGTTATGACGTTATTGATTTCGACTCTCTTAATTCAATGCCTATGGACGATGCAAAATAAATAAGTATGACTCACAATACGAACTTCTCATTATGAGGTTGTCTGTTTGTTTCTCTGTTGCTTAATTTTGTTTTTTTTTTGCTGGAATTGAAAAACGACCCTATTTACTACTATATATGTACTACTACTGTATATGTATAAGCAAAAATTTGCATGAAGTAAGCATAACTGGCGAAATTTAATTAGGTGTTAACGAGTTTCTCCATACAATTTGACATTAAAAATGGTCGAATTACCTAATTTTAACCCACCTGTCCTAGTCCTAGCATGATTTTGAATGTGAAATTTCATGGCAAAATTATTTAAGATCATTTTCAATGCCAACTGATGCTAACTTTATGCCAAGTTTTGCTTATACATAGGGCCCTTAGTGACTAAACTTTTAAATAAACACACATACATGAGCTATAAGAGTTAAATCAATGCGAGTAGTTGAAGTAGGTACTTTCCTGAAATTAGAAAACAAACTGAGGTGCTTTGTAAGTGTGAGTGTGGTATGAATATGAATGTCAACGTCGCAGTGATATTTATTTCGACTTATTTATACATTAATGTCATTGAGAGTGAGCGTACATCAGAGTAATTGAGTTTAAACGATGTCTTACGCATTTATATTTAAAATTTCATGAGTCTATATGAAAAGCAAAAACAGTATTCATTGCGGATCTCTGTTACGTACCCATTCTACCAGAAATGGTATTCATCGAAAAATGGAAGAAGTGTACGATGGAATGGAACAATTATTTTTATTAAAAATGTCAACAATTTGCACGCGTTGTTCTGGTGTAAGTCGATTGATAATGAAATTGCAAAGCAAAGTTGATAAAAATCAATAATCAGCTGTTAAATGGGTGCTAAAATAAAGCAGTAATGCCAAATGAAGTGATACTCTACAAAAATATACTTCAGGTAAATATATACATATATACAAAATATATAAACACCCATTATATTTAAAGATTTTTTATACCCTTTACCAAAAAATGGTAAAAGATTATATATAGCTAGGTGTTTTTTTTAGTTTTTGTGTTTTTTTCATGTTTTGGCGTTTTTTTAATTTGGTGCTTTTATTAGTTTTGGTGCTTTTTTCTCGTTTTGGCGATTTTTTTTTAAGTTTTTAGCGTTTATTTTTATTCTTGGGATTTTTTTCGTTTTGATGATTTTTTTCATTTAAGAAATTTTTTTTAATTTCGCTATTTATTTTAGTTCTAGATTTTTTACAATTTTGTGCCTTTTTTTCGTTTTGGCAATTTTTTTCGGGTTTATGCGTTTTTTTTAATTTGGTGCTTTTTTCTATTTAATAAAAACTTAAAAAAAAGTAAAAATTTAATAACCATTCAACAATTTAGTGTATAAATTCAAAATTAAATTTATTCACAACTCCGTGGATACTATTAAAATGCCTTTTTAAGCTATATTCCCAATTATTTTTGAATATTCCATAACATAAAATGCATTGCATATTGCGAAAAGCATTTTTCATCACGAAATTTTTCTTAGCTTCCATAATTATTTAATTTTTTTTTTGCTGTAAAAATTTATTAAATTTTAACTTTAACTTCGTTCGGTGTGCTCAAAAAAAACTAAACAAAAAACCAGGAAAAAATTAATACATAATAATTCGAGATAATTCGCTTTATCTGAATTTTGCGGTAGAGATAGCAAATATGAAGAATTTCTATGCCTTTCTCTGTCAGATAATTCGAATAAAATGACATATAGTTATTTACCAAATAAAAATTTTCTTGGCAAGAATTGGCGCAAATTGGATAAAAATTGATTTTGCGCCAAAATCCTTGCCAAAGTTGGTAATTTGTGGACAAAATTTGGTAGATTATATTGTCCACATATTACCAACAGTGAGAAAAGTGAACAAAACAAAAGTGATGGTGAAAAAAACATGGATTACTGGGAGCGTCACACAACAAAAGTGAAAACGTAAGTGTATATTTATTTTTAATTTTAGTTATTTAAAATAGATTTTAATAATATATTCTTATTTTCCAGGAGCTGCAGATGTTCTATTAGTTGTGCTGCAGGGTAGATGATGAATTCGTTCCCGGCAGAGCCAACTAAGTAAGTAAATTACATGAAAACTTCAGTGCAAAGTGAATTTTTAAGGTGAAATTTAAGTGTGGAATTTTGTACATTGGAAGGGACAATGATGTTCTGGTCCAATGTACAAATCCTTAGGTCAACATGTCGCGAAGAAAATAATAAAGTGTCCAATTTACAAAACTCCGCATTTAACATTTTGTTCTGAAATGAAGTGCTTGTATTAATTGAAATCCAATTTGGTTCGTTTTTGCAAGTGGCTTACGCAAACAAGTAGTTTATATGGCTAATGTGTACAGGTAAAGTAAAGTGTATTTGTGTAATCTAGCACAGGTTAACAAGTCTTATAAAAATGTAATGTATAGATCTTTTGGATTCCAAGTATTTTGTTCTTTTTGTATTTTTTGCAAGTTCTCAACAAAAATAAGTGATTTCTATCTACTAAAAGTGAATTGTTTCTGTGGAATTTGTGCACTGGAAGGAGAAGTGACGTTCTTGTCCAATGCTGGCCAGTTATATCACAAGCGCACATGTGAAGCCCATCGTGGTGTTATACTCACTTGTGTAGGCACTTGCAGATCAAAAAAAAAAAGTTGGCGGGCCCCTATTTTAGGCACGAAGAAGCCTCAACCAGCATTATGTTGTAATACTTGGCCAAATTGTTGCATGCGTCGTATAACGCCCACGTGATGAACATATTGTGAGTCCCGATGAGCTTTACGAAATTATTATCGTTGAGCTGGTGCCGACTTTATAGTGTTGTTCCAACAAGCTTCAACAACATGCGCAACTTGAACAATTGTTTCACCTTCCGAAGTGTACAAAAACGCTTTCTTTAGACGATTCTTCATCATAGATAGTAACTTTGTACCTACATATGTCCAAATGTTCCAAATGCCGGGAAGGTATCACAATGCCCTTAAAGAATTTTTTGCAAACACTTTGTAATTGCTTAAATATCTCACATTATTTGGGCCACAATTTACAGTCAGTAGTTGAGGAATACCACTGGCTTTCAGTTACACACTTTAATATGTTGAAAACACATTTATTTTTTTCAAATATACAATTTTTACTTAAAATTTTTCACTTTTCAACAATTTTTGTGAATTTTATTTTCCAGTTTTTTATGAACATATGTTTGCAATTGCAGTATATAGCTATTGCTTTTTATACATGTAGAAAGCAATTTTTTCTCTCCCTTAAATAATTCAGATAACGCTGCGAATTCAACACCAACCAGCTGTTATGACTATTTTGCTTAACTCAGAGGCGAGAATTCTGGTTCATATTCTGTGGCTTAGTGACGACTAAATGAAAGAGCATAAGCATGTATGTGATTTTAATCCGCACAATTGTGCTATGGCTTGCGGGTTACTGACTTAAACGCATCCGGCTTTATGTATAATCAAAAATTGGCATAAAGTTAGCATAAGTGGCAAAATTGAACATGGTCTTAAAGTGTTTTAGCCTACAATTTTACATTAAAAATCATGTTATGATGTAATCTTGTGTTAAAACTACTCTAAGCGGTGATTTTCAATGTCAAATTTTATAGAGGAACTAGTTGAAACGTAGTTAAATTTTGTAACTTATGCAAATTTTGTAACTTGCATGCCAATTTTTGATTATACATGAGGCTCATCTTATTTTGTTACCCAACATACATATGTATATGTTTTGCATTAAAATCGACTTCAAAAGATTAGGAAATTATCAATGACGAATTGACTCCTTAATTTTTTGATTTAAAATTTATTTTTTGTCTGGAAGGATACGAATGTAACTTCCATTTGGTTGCTTAAATTTTTTCCCTTTTATTTTTTGCACTGTTACTTATCGGATTGCTATGAAACTTAGCATACATCTTGGGATCTCGTAGTGACATAGTCTTAAATTTGAAAAGTGGGCGGATCCACTCCCTTTAAGTTTTTATATTATATTATTATTATGTGGTTCTACTTAACATATTCTTACGAAACTTGGCACATACCCTGAGCCTTGAAAGTGATGCGATTTTGTATATAGAAACGTGGGTGGGGACATGCCCATTAAAGTTAATTTTTAGGTTGTATGTGCTTCTGCTTCTCCGAACTCCATGGAACTTGGCAACCCGTTTGGTCTTTTGGAATGGCATAATCTTGTATGCAAAAGTGGGAGTTTCCCCACATACTTTTGCATGCTTCTACTTCACTGAAAATTAAAAATTGGCACTAAAAGTATATATAAAATAATTTAGATTTACGGCCTGTCCCACGATGTCACCAAAAATCGTTCGATCGAATACTTATATTGAAAACAACAAAAAATTTTCTAATGTTATTGTTGTTTGCAGTAAAAGGCGTCGATAGAACGTTTTCTGGTGACATCGTGGGACAAGCCTTTAGTTACATAAAACTATTTTATATGCGTTACCTACAGTGAGTGATATTCTTCTTAATATAAATTTAAAATGAATGCACGCAACATTTTTCCCTTTCGTTTTGTATGAACATTCCACAAACATTTAAGAATTGCCTAAGCAGTACTTTGACCAGAAAATCTTTTAAGTTTGTAACAAGATTTGCTCGGCATTTAAATTTCTGTTTTAATAAAATTTACTTGGATTTATTAATCTTGATAAATTCTTTTCGTAAGTCTTACTTTTATGTATTTGAAAATATGTTGTTTAACTTTTGACTTAAAAAATGTTCTTCGTCATTCTTTGTTTAGTTCACTTAATGTGTTCTCGCCAAAGTTTTAATTACAAAAGGTCAAAAACAATGCATGTTCTCTAGCTTCTTTGCCTTTTTACCTTAAGGATTTTGTAAAAACACACAAAACAAAAAAACAAAGTTAAGAGTTTAATTCCTAAAAGTTTTTGCCTTCTACACTAATAAAATAATTTGTAAGGCCGTGCTTAGATCTTTGTGCCAAATGCCACACAAGCCTAAAAAAGCCTAACCAACTAATTACTAATGAAAAACTTTCTGATTCAGACATGTATTTATTAAGTTGAACAGTTTAATACATAATTAATAGACAATTTTATAGAATACAAAATTATTGCAAACTATTTAAATCAATAAATACATGTCTGAATCAAACAGTTTTCGGTTAGTAATTAGTTGGTTACGTTTTTTTGGGCAAATGACACACAAGAAATGCCAGATGTAAACTCAGCCTAATGTCCTTCGTAGGGTGGCAAAGACAAAACTTTTTTTTTGTTTGTAAAAGAAGCAGTGATTGACACCTTTTTAAATACAATTACGCTTTACTAAAGATTTCGTTTTGCTGTAATTGAACTGAATAAAATACAAAAAGAAAAATATTCCTCTAATGGAACAGTTTTAGGTTAGCAGCTTAAAATATTTTTGGAAACTGTAGACATTTAAGTCATTTGGAAAATAAATTTAATTCGGAAAATTATTTAATTTAAGTAAATGAGTGAAATCAGGCGAAAACCAACCGCTTGTCTAGACTAAAAATTTAAATCAATTGATGTTTCGTGTCAATCAAATTTGAAAGAAAACTGTAATAATATTTTGTATAAGGAGTTCCAAGATGAGTGAAACAAAGTACCACTTCAGGCGTGCATAAATAAGTAAATATGTAGTTGTGACATACATATTAATTAAGGATATTACTTGTGTTTCTTTTTTCAAATCAAGTAAACAATGTCATCCAAAAAACTGCATTATTACGAACAAAATATAAATTAAATTATATTGTATTGTTAACAACAAACATTTGACAAATTTTATTCAATAAAACAGGCATTGATTGCTGCTGGCGTTTTGTATTTTATGCAGGGCAAACAATCGTAGTGAAGGATACTAACCGTACCTTCACAATTGCCAAACATGTGTCTAAGCCAATGCTAATATAAAAACTTTTGATTCAAGCACGTGCAAGGTGTATCTAACTAGGTGGCAGCGCTACTTCAGCTGACAATTTTTTGCTCAATGTGCTTTGTAGCTAACGAATGTCAAAAACTTCGTTTTGTTTTGGTTTTGGTAAAAAAATTATTGTGCTTTTGACATTCTTCGGCTCTTTACACAGCTATGGTTGCCGTATTATTGTATAACAAATCCTTACACAGTCACCTAAATAATTACACCATGAGCACGTGTTTATTACGTTAAATAGTTTCATACAGAACTAATCGACAATGTCATAAAAACTGTTTAACTTAATAAATACGTATCTGAAGCAAAAGTTTTCCCATTGGTATTTTCTTAAGGCAAATATCTTTGCAAGTGTGAATATACTCGTATCTTAAGTAACTTAAAAACAAACAAACAAATAAACAGGTAAGGTTCTTCCAAACAATTTCATGTTACCACCGCACCAGTTCCATTCGAAAATTATTTAAAGCTAATTTACGAAGTTAAAGAACTAATGTACATGGGTTGAAAACCAGTGATGGGAAAGTTGGTACGATCGTACATTTTTTGATACTATTTAACATTACAAAGTACCGTAGTACTCCCGCAACACATTTGATACTCTCACGGCCAACTTAGAAATGCAGTCAGAAGAAGTCGCGTATGCATATATGTACATATGTACATATTTTGCCAATAATTGAATTTATTTTTCTACAAATGGCACGAAACTTTATTAGTAAATATAAAAGTGTTACAATTAAATATAAACGAAAACCATATTTGGCTCAGTGATGTTTTCTGTGGCACAGAAGTTGATCTATTTATAAAATGAAACATGTTGAAACAAGTGTTTTAAATCAGTTAATATAAAATTGTCAAAAGATTATATTAAATTCTGTCAAGTTCTAAGGACAAAAAGTGGACTTTGACAGATGTGCAATAGCTTTCCGTGAGCACCTGCCTTTACGGCCTTATCTCACGGGTGCCAAAGCACCGGGTACAGGTAAGACGGCAGACTAACGCCCCCCATGTACCCTTTTTAGAATGAACCTGTGCCCACTCTTCAAAGGAACTTAGGTTGCAATCTTTTTTTATAGTTATCCCTATACTATATTCAAGTACCTTGATCACGTACTTTGAGCTATCTAAACTCTGCTGCTATGTCCGTGCCCATAGCAGCTTCTGTTGAATGGCAACAGCACCTAAAATAGTATCTGGCTGACCGCGTCACGGCAATCAGTAGCATTGATTTAACACTGGGAAGCCAAGACTATTCTCCCAGCGATTTTGGTAGCAACCACAGCCACCACGTTAATTCTCCGGCTTCCACGCTAATGTGTTGTGTATACACCAATAGCGAGGTCCCCAAGCTCAACCACTCATCCGAGATGAACGCATGCCTGTGTCGCCAAATATCCAGTGCCTACTCCACACCTACCAAAATTATCGCTTAAACCCCGTGGGTTAGGACGAACTCGGCATTTTAGCAAAGGACACTGACGACCGCTACATGCACTCAAAACTTCAGAGCAGCTCAGCTGTCGGGCCACCAGCACCAGAAGTAGACTCTGGTGACACCTTGAAGTTCCACC
Organism: Tachina fera; assembly: GCA_905220375.1. Taxonomy (NCBI): domain Eukaryota; kingdom Metazoa; phylum Arthropoda; class Insecta; order Diptera; family Tachinidae; genus Tachina; species Tachina fera. The sequence continues at coordinate 62,874,512 of LR999964.1, forward strand.
ACAAGGGCTTCACCTCTATCGTCTTTTGAACTCAGGGGCAGTTCTAGGTGACGCTGAACCTAACTGACATCAACAGGACTTGTCTTCCTTTTATAAATATGTGCACCTCGTTTGCTCTGTTTCAAGAGATCAGGTAGTAACGCATAAGTTCTATGGGTAATGTACCAAAGGTACGTCAATGTAAAAAGCCACATCACCCCAGCTGGGGCCCCGGGCTTACCACACCCGTAATCAAAATAGACTCCCGTGGGGGAAGTGGACTTTGACAATGAAATGTTAGTTTGGATTAGTAAGTTTTCCACTGAAAATGTTTTAATTATATTATTTTAAATTAAAATGTTTCACAGCAAAAAGCAAAATGTTTAAAATATTAAAAACCAATAAACATATATCATTGGCTGATATGGAAGAACTGAAACCATTAACAACAGAAAATATATGCAGTTTATGGTCTACAGTGGCTATAACTAAAAACGCATTAGATGAATGCATGCTTCCTCTGAGAGAAGCTTAAGGAATTTTGTCCATACCTCACTCCTCTATAAATGTCGAAGAGATTTTATCTTACCAGAATCTCAAGATAACAAAAGAAAGGAACAGGCTTTTGGTTCCAACAGTATCTTATCCAGTCCAAACATTTATTGAAGTCTAAAAACTGTTCTTGCTATAACTTTAACATTTGTACCTGTGTGCATTAGAGTGGCCGTTAGTTGTATGGAGATTTTTTTTGTTGATTTCTTTTATTCTCACCCCCCCCCCCCAATCGGTCCAGTTTTATGTAAAAAAATACAAAAAAAAATTCATAGCGATAAGTTGTGTTTTAGGGGTGCATCCGGCACTCAAAGTTAGCCCTCAAGGCCATATATGCAATGTAATTTTTTATGTTGAGTTGTTATGGTTTTTTTTTAATTTTTGAAACATATAAGACCATGGATGAATTTTCGTCAAAAGTTTTAACACTTGTATTATAGTCTGAAACATTCTTTAGTAACATAATGCAATTTTGGTATATATCATTTTTGGTATTTTGTTGGTTATTTTCTTCATTATTTCCTAAACTATTAATTTTATCAAAAAACTTTCCTTCAGATTATTGTTGTAGACTAGAAGAGCTAAATATTGCCCTATATCATATTCTTGTAAAATTATTTTTTTAAAAAGATAGTCAAATGCATAAAATTACATTAACAAATGGGCTTGAAGGAGAACTTTGTGGGGCGGTCGCACCCCCTAAAACACAACTTATCGCTATGAAATTTATTTGTATTTTGTTACATAGAGCTGAACCGATTTGGGTGTGAAAATAAAAGAAATAAAAAAATTAATAACGGCCACTCTAATATACATATGTGTATGCTTTGTGTTCCTTATTTTCTATATTTTTAAATGAATTTTATATAATTTTTTGTTAATAAAATTTAAATAAAAATAATTATTAATTTTTGATACGCTTACGGATCAAAAAAGTATAAAAAAATTTTTTTTTGATACCGAAATGCAAATCTCATTTCCCATCACTGTTGCAAGCGATTGATTTAAACTTTAAAATTAGTTCAGAAATATGGTGGAAAATACAACAGTTTAACCCGACTACGACCAACTTTGAATACATATAAAATAATATATCCTAAATGTTATTTAAAATGAAAATACATAACACAAACCTAAATATGATCTTAAAAAACCTTTCGAATGACACCCATTATAGGTCTGCACAGATACACATGTTTGCAAAAGTTTTGCGTTTGTTGGTTCTAGTATGTACAGAAAAATTGTGAATAATTCTGCAGTTTCTAAACGAGACATCCGATTGTAATAAAGTTTCATACAACATTTAAGGAGGTGTTGCTGAGCTTAAGTTTGGAATTTGGAATAAAGGATATATTCCTTAAAGGGGGCGGAGCCACAAAGCCCCAAAGTGGGCAAGCTGATGTTTTTGATCTGATAAAAAAGATCTTTTGTAAGTGGATTTCTCTATACAACAGCTAAAAAAGGCTTCTTTCTACATTTATGGGTTCTTGCTTGCAGTTAGGAAATATTCTAGAAAAAAAATTAACATTTTTGCATTTTAACCAACCACTTTTAGCTAATGGAGAAGTTAAATCATGTTCAATTTAGGAAAAGAATTTTGGAATCAAAAGCACAATTTAATCAAAAGTTATACGTAATTTAAATTAAATTTTTGATAAAAATTCCATTTTTCGCCGTTTTTGGCATACAAAAGTGGGTTAATTATTTCGCTATTATTAAAAAATGTTGCAAAAATACCAAGCCCATATTTTTGTTTATTCAAAAGGTAATACTATAAGAAATATTATAAGGAATGCATTTTTCTAAATTTTGTTTATTGAAGGTGCCAGATCGTGTCACAATATATAATTATTTTTGTTATAAGTATCAAATGTTAGGCATTTTGTTCTCAAATTTAAAAGCTGGAACCAAGAAAAATTTATTATGCCACCTTAAGACATGATATGTTTTTAAATATTTACTAAAATATTATCTGCGCCCGACGAAAGATAAGACAAATGCACCAAAAATACTGAAAAAATCCCATTTTTGGGATTTTCCGAAATTTTTTTTGGAGCTGAGCTTTCTGGAACTCATAAGCAAGTTCTATTTACTTTTTCTTTTTCTGTATTAACTGCATAATTTACCGCCTAATAGTGTTTTCACAGGGAAATGTTTTTATAAAAAGTTGGTTTTAACGTTAAAACCAACTGTTAAAAACTGGTTTTACCATACAAATTTTTTATGTTAAAACCAACTTGAAACCATTTTTGAATTGGTTTTAAGTTGGTTGGTTTTATTAAATGAAACCTACGCGTGTGAAGAAATCGTACCGTAAAAAACCGATTTTATCCTCCTTTTTTGAACAGTTGAAAAAAAAAGTAGTAGGAAAATAAATATCGAATTTTGCAAAAAATGTAGCAAAATCCAATTTATTTCAACCCTGCTGAAATAATTTGTGGTGGAAAAGAGAAATTCTGTTCCATTCCACATAATTTTTTCATACAGTGTTGCATTTATACTGCGGTGAAAACTAGTAACTATCATATATGTCAAACAATTATGTGCACAATTAAAGACAAATATTTTTATTATAAAAATTAAAATATTAAATCAAATCCGTAAATTTCGTGGTGTGAAAAAAAGAAGACCAGTTTTGAATAGGTGAAAGAGCCCTCTAAACGGCTATAGGGATGTCATTTCTGGCATTTTAGCCGTTTAGAGGGTATACCACACTTAGGTGAAATTTCATACTAGGCCATCAAAATTATCAGATCTGGGATTTTGGAATGTATTAGACATTGAAGACTGGAAGTCCTTAGCAAAAGGAAATCAATTGACTAACTTTGTGTTAGATTGTGCAATGCTATCTTTTATAAAAGAGGGTTTCAAAAATGTCATCAACCTTCCATGTCAAATTAATAAAATTAATTTTGAAAAAGTAAATAAACTGCTAGTATATAATCCAAAATTTATAGTTATACCAATTTACGAAGCAAACATTTTACAGTTTGTATTTTGAGTTTTACTTCAAAAGAATTTGTGTTTATTGATTCCATGAGTACTTCCTGTGGAGAAGATCATTATAAAGATTTTTGTTCATATGATCCTAAATACAGAACATGGAAGCTTTTAAATATAAAAAACAGAACCCAACAAAATGATAGTGTAAGCTGTGGTGTATTTGTCATAATGTTCTCTATAAACTACTTAAATGGCAAATCTTTAGTTGATTTACCCTCTCCCGACATATTTAGAAATACTATCAAATCGATTTTAGTTCGAAACTCAGATATTTATTCTCAATTTTGCTGCCATTGTGGAAACACTAAAATTTCAAAAAGTAAATGTAGCTCCTGTGAGTATAGAGTGTGCGAACGATGTGTTAAGGAAATATACATTAATTGTTTTAACATATGTAAAATATGTACGAATAAAATTTTACAATAAGCTGCGTTTTAGCTACATATATTGCAATTGTATTTCAGAACAAAATAATAAATAAGAATTTTTTATTAACAATAAAATTATACGAAAAAAAAGAAAGAAAATGAGAAAATATTTAAGAAATAAATGAAAAATAAATAAAATGGCTTTCAAAGATACATATTTATTTGTATTATGCATGAAATACAATTAAAAATGTATCTTACAAATGTACATATGCATACAACTATATGCCATGATCAAACAAATAAATATATATAATTTGGTATGTGATAAAAAACGATTTAGACACTAGGCAAATTTGAAAACGATAAAAGGTGTGATATGATTTCTATTGTCGTTTTGTCAATACTTTGAAATTTTGTTTTTAATAATTGTTGATAACTTTTTTCCACATCTCTATTATATTGTACTGTAGTTCTTAAGAGTCAGTAGCTTAAGGTTGGCTTAAAAATAATACACGAAGTCGATCCGAATTAATCACACCTTTTCAAAATGGCCGGTTTTCATCACATACCTGAATGGCTTTGAAAAATATTTGTATTATGCATGAAATACAAAAAAAATATATGAAAAGCTATGAAATACAGTGCCAAAATCAATAGAAAGATATTTGTATTATGCATGAAATACAATAAGAAACATGGCACTAAATGTACGAAATACAATACAAAAATTAGTAAAATTGTATTATGCATGAAATACAATTGAAAATTTATCATATGTACACACAAACAAGCCAGAAAAATTTTTGTATTATGCATGAAACAAAATAAAATAGCAGAGCCATAAATTTCTTTTTACTGTACATTTGTATGCATTTAAAATGGTGTAGGCCTACTGGGGAGCCAACCATTCAAAATAAATGGCAACGCACTGAGTGTAGTACCTCAACGGTAGTGTGGAAACCTACATGAACACCAAAGTATTTTTTCCAAAAAAACACTTTTTTTTTAAAGTACTTTGTTTTAATAGAAATCCCACATTTACTTCTTGAAAGTGGGCACTTTGATTCCCCCTATCTTTTTCTAAAAAATACTTTTTCCAAAAGTACCTTTTTCTAAAAAAGAATTTTCCCAAAAAGTACCTTTTTCTAAAAAGTACTTTTTTTCTTCAAAAAGTACCTTTTCCAAAAAGAACCTTTTTCTAAAAAGTACTTTTTCCAAAACGTACCTTTTTCTAAAAAGTACTTTTCCAAACAGCATGTTTTTCTAAGAAGTACTTTTTCCAAAAAGCACGTTTTTCTAAATAGTACTTTTTCCAAAAAGCAAGTTTTTATAAAATGTACTTTTTCCAAAAAGCACGTTTTTCTAAAAAGCACCTTTTTCTAAAAAGTACTTTTCCCAAAAAGAACATTTTTCTAAAAAGTACTTTTCCCAAAAAGAACATTTTTCTAAAAAGTACTTTTCCGAAAAAGAACATTTTTCTAAAAAGTACTTTTCCAAAAAAGAACCTTTTTCTAAAAAGTATTTTTTCCAAAACGTACCTTTTTCTAAAAAGTACTTTTCCAAACAGCATGTTTTTCCAAAAAGTACTTTTCCAAACAGCATGTTTTTCTAAAAAGTACTTTTTCCAAAAAAGCACGTTTTTCTAAATAGTACTTTTTCAAAAAAGCACGTTTTTCTAGAGTACTTTTTCCAAAAAGTACTTTTTTCTAAAAAGTACTTTTTCCAAAAAGAAAGTTTTTCTAAAAAGTACTTTTTCCAAAAAGCACATTTTTCTAAAACTATTTTTTTCCAGAAAGTACTTTTTTCTTAAAAGTAATTTTCCCAAAAAGAACCTTTTTCTAAAAAGTACTTTTCCAAAAAAGAACCTTTTTCTAAAAAGTACTTTTTCCAAAACGTACCTTTTTCTAAAAAGTACTTTTTCCAAACAGCACGTTTTTCTAAAAAGTACTTTTTCCAAAAAGCACGTTTTTCTAAATACTAATTTTTCCAAAAAGCACGTTTTTATAAAAAGTACTTTTTCCAAAAAGCACGTTTTTCTAAAGAGCATTTTTTCCAAAAAGCACGTTTTTCTAAAAATTATTTTTTTCCAGAAAGTACTTTTTTCTTAAAAGTAATTTTCCCAAAACGCACCTTTTTCTAAAAACTACTTTTCTCAAAAGGCACCTTTTTCTAAAAAGTACTTTTTAACTCTTTAATGTCAATGCTACATTCAATAATTTAAAAAATATATCAAATGCAAAAAAGGTACCAAAATTCAGTTTTTACCCCCTTTTAACCCCTAAAAGCACACATATTAAAAAAGTACCAAGATTTGAGTAGATTTTTGGGGTAGGCACTTACTTTGCAGCCTTATTCCAAAAACCAAATCCTCTTAATCTTTTCAATATGCAAGAAAAAAATTTGAAAATTAGTCACCAAATGACAAAGTTAATTAATATTAATATTATTTATTATATTTTTCCTTTTGTGCCTAAAAGAAAATTTTAAATTTCGAAAAAACTGGTCTCAAAGTACAATAAATGATTTTAATTTCACTTTATTTAAAAATAATTTAAAAAATTATTTAGGCAATGAATATGTACATATTTGATTATGTATGGTAGAATGTATGGTATATAAATTAGAAGAAGCTTATTACCAAAATTTAGTTGTAAATTTTTTTTGTGTGCTGCTAAGAGAGAATAAAAATACTTTTGTTAGCCAATGTAAACGAAATGAAATGTGTTCAACTGGAGAAATATATGGAGTTGAGGACATTGCGTAGATGAAAATCTCCCTTTTTAGGCATTTGGCGAAGAACCCGATTTAAGTGACGTTTTGAAAGGTCTTCAGAGGAATCATTATGACCCAATTCACTGAAAAAAAAATTTTATATTAAACATTTTAATTTATATACATACATATTTTTTAAAAGTCTTTCTTATGTACCTTTCATTGAAACTATATTTTTCCTTAAGAATTTGAGAATTTTCTAAAATTGGTTGAGAGTGCATGGCTACCAACTGTTCGCGGCATATCTTATCGAGTTGAGGTACAGTGCAGGCATGCACTTAAGACAACTAAATTTATATTAAGAAAAACTTATGTTATTTTTAATAATATTGAGAAGTTAGGATAGATTAAAATGTTTTTATTTAAAGCGTAAACATGATTTCAACTATTTGAAATAAAATTAAATTTGAAAATGGCACATGATGGAACAGTTTGACATGTAAATAAAGAAAAATTCGGTAATGGAAGCATGATTAAAGCATAAATTTAAGTTTTAAGGGTGTTTGTTTACTCTTGAAAAAAAGGCACAGTTTAATATTTATTTTATCAAATTTGTTATTATTTAAGGCCGGCTGTTAAACTTTTATTCGTATTATATTCTGTGCAACAGATGATAAAGAGAAAGTGTATAATAACTTATTTATTTATACCTAAATTAATGCTATTTATATAAAAAATACTTTTAAACAACGTATTTTGATTTTTTTCTGTATTAAATAATTTATACACCCTAAACTTAAAAGTTACTTTATAAAATATAAAACTTAAATATTGTATTTCTAAATAATCAAAAGTACTGAATGCTTATTTTTTAACCCCCGACCAAAAAATGGGATGTTATAAGTTTTTAGTGTGTATCGGTGTGTCCGTACGAGCCCATGTAAAGACCAAACGGCCAAACCGATTTTGATTTAGTTTTTTCTGTTGGAAAGGTGACTTGATCGAGAGGGTTCTAGTCATGTTTTAAGAAAATCGGTCCAGCCGTTTAGAAGATATCACGTCTTTTCTAGATATATTCGGGGGTTTTTAAGATTTTTAATTTTTGTTATTTAAATAAAATAAATATTTTTGTTTGGGATTTTATATTAAAGAAACAATAAAAAACTCGAAGTTTTCTTGTTGTTTTTAATACAAATTCCCAACCGAAAAGTTTTATTTTTTTACAGAAACAGTGAGTTAAACTTTTAAGTTATAGGATTATAATTACACCCAAATATGCATTAAATATGCATTCTAGTCGTAGGATGTAAATAAAGTTAAAAAAAACACGAATTTTTTATGTGGGACATGTCCGTCAATTCGAACTATATATATGTATTTGAACGTTCAGTTTAATCCTAATTATGGATAATAGTGGAAAAACTTATTTGGTATATTACTGTATTAATATATAATAAAAGTTCTGTAATTCGAATCTAGCCTACCATGTTCGAATTTGCATGTTTTTTTATATTGAAATACGAAAGTGACTTCTTTCGATGTGTAGTTGTCGAATAATAAGCAAAGGTGTTTGAAAATTGAATTAACAAAAATTAACTCAGCCTGTTGAGTTATTATGAAATAAGGCTTTCTATACTTCTTTAAACTAAAATATAGAAACTAAGTTAACCTAAACACAAACTTCATCATAATCTAAGCGCAGCTTTTCATCTGCGGAAGCCAATTTGTGTATAGTCTTTTTAATACGCAATGCAGGCAAGCGTACATTTGCATTTTGGTGCCAACATTCTTTCATAAGTTTACCCATTGATGCTAAAAGCTAAATTTAATAGCAATAAAAATTATTACATTCACCGCCGTAAAGTATAATGAATAACAAATATACTTACAGGATCTGAACTCCAACGGTTTGGTATGGAAGGTCGGTAATTGTCAACATACACAACCTTACGCATATCCTCGAAACTGGGATCAGATGGCACCACATCATAAAAGGGCACTTTGTATTCCTCGGCAATGCCACATGATATAGTCCGTCGGCAGACTTCCCATAACACCAAGCCTAATGCATAGATATCAGTACGTCGTAGTGCTTCAAAGTTATGTATATCAATACTGTAATGATTACACAATATATCAAACCAAAGGCATATTTCATTTCGTAAGAAAAAGAAAACAATTTTACCTTTTCTTCTAAAATCTCCGGAGCCATATTACGTTTTGTACCTACTTTAGGATTATTGCCTAGTAGATCCAATTTTCCCGTAACATTTGAATGCATTACGGCTAAGCCAAAATCGGCAATGACGCATGTACCGTTTGGTTTAACCAAAATATTTTTCGATTTCAAGTCGCGATGAGCCATAGCAGGTTTCCCCTGAAAAGTATTTATGTATATCACACACATGTCCTGTAAATTTCATTTTTGATTTTTTTTTCATTTACCTCTGTACCGAATATTTCTGTGTGCAAATGAACTAAACCATTTGCAATTGATAGACATATTAAGATCATGTCGCGATGACTTAAGGCATGCCGGTTTAAATGATCGAACAGAGACCCATGTGGATAGTAATGTGTTAAAAGCCATAATTGGGTACATGAATTGCGTGATGTCATATCCGAACCAATAAAGCCTAATATGTTCTCATGACGCAGTAACACAGTGCTGAAATTAATTTCAAGTTTTAATGTTAACAATTATTTTTACCAATAATAATAATTATCTACCTGTATATTTCAGTTTCTCGTTTCCAGGATTCTTCGTCACGACTGAAGAAGATTTTCACAGCAATATTTTCACCATGCCAGTGACCACGCCACACTTCACCATACTTTCCGCGTCCAATACATTCCACCAACGTCACTTGCTTGGCCAGTGTTCGCTGTATAAGTAAAGGCAATCCTGATCCCGAACCAGACGTAACTGAATGTTGTAGGTATTCCTAAACACCACAAAAGCAGAAAAACGAATTGAAAATTTATATAAAGTTAAGTACGAAAAAACATTTCTTAATATACCCTGAGTGTACTGTCTCCAGCGCTAGTAACGCGCAAGAGTTCATCATTTACCAAATACGAGTCTGGGTCTTGCTTAGCCCATGAGTAAGGGCTAAGTGAAACTTTCTGTGAAAGTTATGTATATCAATACTGTAATGATTACACAATATATCAAACCAATGACATATTTCATTTCGTAAGAAAAAGAAAACAATTTTACCTTCAAGGTGAATTCGCCTTGGCTATACTTTAGAATGGAATAGAAAAAATGCTGACGCCATGATGAATTCTAGTGCTGCCACACGATCTACTAAAATGGAACGGATTAGAATCGATTTCCAACACACATACACTGTAAGAAAAATAATATACTATAATTATTTTGCATATATATTGTAAATACATGTGCAAATATAAAACAATTATAAAATAATTAATTGAATTTCATTATTTAAAGTAAATATATTAAAAAACCTGCATTTATTGGAAAAATTTAGTTTTGCATAATTTTTCACCTTATTGGTTGCAAATGTGCCTACTTGCTACTTTTTACACAAAAAAAGGGGAAAAAAATATTTAGTACTAAGTACCAATATATGCAACTCTTCGTCCCGGTTGGATGTAAAAGTACGATTTCTTCACATTGAGGTAGTTTACACGGGATTAATTAAGCTGGCACAACATGCCAGTTTGTTGGCAAATTCGGTGAAGAGAGTGGTTTTTTGGTTGGCATAATTTTTCAACCAGCTTCAACCCGCACATGATACAATTACAATAGGTACATGCAGAACTACAACAAAATTACAACACCAAAAAACACATGCATTTTGTTAGTATAAACAAACCCTAAATTGTCGGAAACAACTGTCTTTTGTTTATAAAAATAACAATTACAGGGTAACTAAAGTAGAATTGCAGACGCGGCATTCCTGCATGATTATAGTTATTCAGTGTTGCCAATATGGGTGTAGTTAGACAGTGTGTAATTTCTACTCACATATGTAGGTCATGCAATTAAATTCTTGTATAATATGTGTGTAATTCTACTTTGGGTTCTATTTTTATTTATTATTGTTTTAATTTTAACCTACACAAAAGATGTGTAGTGTAATTTTCTTCAATGTGTAATTGGAGACACAGCCATGTGTAAATTCATTGGCAACACTGTAATCATTTTGTTTACACACATACATTAACATTTTTGCAGCTTGTAAACAAAGTTTGACAACTAGGTGCAATGTATACAGTGACAGGCTGGGCTTGTGCATGTACCTAGTATAATTGTATCATGAACCCGCATTAGCAGCACAAAACCAATACATACACACTTGCGAAACCACAGGTTCGGTGTTTTTTATTTTACAGAGCGTATTTAGTCTACAGTTGGCCACCGTCGTGGAAACATGAACTTAAAATAAGAAGGGGGATGGTCACGTCAACAAACTTTAAAAATAATAAGTAAATTCACTTATTATTTTTAAAGTTCTTTTTTCGTGTTAAATAAATTATATCAGTATTATTTACAAAAATTATTAAGGTTTTATAGACTTTTTAAGAAAATTTTTTTATGAAAATTTGTTTTAAAAAACCTTTTTAAAGCCTTAATAAGTTTTATAAATAAAAAAGTTACAATAAGGTACTTCTGGATAATGTAACTATTTAAAAATATGATGACATTTTCGCATTAATTCATAAAAGATAATGAAACCAATTTTTTCATTTTGATTTTTTAGTAAATATTGACAATAATAAACAATTGCTCATTTATTACCATTTTTCCTGCAAGTATGTTCCGATACGTTTATAACGAAAACCAAACTTCAAATGAATAAATAAAACACTAACACACACAAAGCTGTGTATACGTATACATTTTATGCAAGATTAATTAGTCTCGTGTAATTTGGAAAAGAACAAAAATTGTGCGGCTTAGAAATTGTTCTCGTGTAAACTACCTCATCGATATGAAACCTTGTTTTCGCTGTGCTAAATTCAGTGCTGCCAAGTCAAAATGACTGCAAGCAGCTGATAATGTTTATGCCAGTGAATAGCAACTTAAGTGGATGCAATAGTTATAGGAAAAATTAGTTTATTGGAAAGAAAACAACGAAAATATTTTCATACAGTTTGTCAAATAAGTGTCATTAAAAGCATTTAGAGATTTATTTTATTTTTGAGCAAAGTTATTAGACAGTCGGTGAGTTAAAACACTTGCAGTATGAATGCCAAATCAGCTGTTTTTGGTTTTAACGTTGCAACCATGTTTAAACTTTCAGTGTGAAAACACTATAAGAAAAAATATTGATAAATGCAAATTCTATAGCATTCCTTTGTGTAAGACTTCTGTCTTCTCGGACCTCTGTCGATTGACTATTTCTTGGTCCCAAACCTTATATAATAGTCTCACAAATAAATATTTATTTTGATGACGTTGAGGGAGGCTCTTGGAGAAACATGTGACAAAGGGTATAGAGCTCAAAGGAGACTGTCCCACGGGGTCGACAACGTTCAACTTGTCGCACACTTACATTTAGAACAACAACAAAATATTAAAAATGATTTTTTTCCATAAAACCTGTTTTTCATTCAAAAAGTCAGGGCCTTATTGACCCGTCCTTAAAAAGTGATATACAAAGGTTTTTTTAATACTTAAACGCTTAGGCCCCTTTCACATTAGGCAACTTTACTTGCGCAAGTCTTGTGTTTGTGGGTGTGAGAGGAAAGGTCGGTTGAAGGGGAAAGAATTGCCGAGATTTGAGTACAGGCTTGCTTGAACTTGGCAATTCTGCCACAATTCTGTTTCAGCTGTCATTGTTGGCTTGGAATATTGATTTGTTTTTGGCATTGTCTTTTATTTCTTCTTCAGTGTGTTGTCTAATTAATTAATTTTGTGTTAAGAAAATTTTATTTGCGAATAAAAAGTTAAAAAATAATGAGAAATATGAGAAAGAAAATTAAACTTGCTCAAATATTGCGCTCTTCTTTAATATATTACAAAAACTTCGTAGTGGGAAGTCGAAATATGCAAACTTCTTTAAAGGGGAATACTTTTTCTCTGTAAACTATATATTTCATACCCACCCATCCTAGGAATAGCAGTTCGAAAGTGCTACGTTATGTGCACTCATAGTGTGGTAATTTCAGAGTTTTATTTATAATTTTCTTATGCTTGAAGCCACTCATGCAGAATTTAACAAAACCAAACTTATCTTTACTACCACTATACAGTTGTTGTATTCAAAGTTTTGTTGCTTTACAAGTTCCAGCAGAGTTATCCTTGAATTGTTTTTTTAATGAGAAGTATAAACAAAACCAAATACATCATGACATTTTTGTTGAGATTTTAATTTCTATTTTATTTTTCAACATAACTTTCTTAAATAGAGATTTCCGCTTAAAAGCTTCCGCAAACAAATTCGTAAAGACGCAAATCTCTTACACAAGAGAAAAACATAAAACGACTGCTACTGTAACACGGAGTATTAAAAAAAATCCTTCTGGTTATGTGAAAAAGGCGTTCAATGCAGCCATAAAATAATCGACCAGAAAATTCATGTGTACCTAGAAAAAATAGTTCAGATGTTATATTTTTACACGAGTGCGCGATGCAAAGAAGGATATTGTGTTAATTAGTCTTTTTGTACAGTTTCACAATCAATAAAAAGTCTACCCAACAATGCCAACCATTTAAACTGAAAAATTTAGTTCATTATTTTTATTAAGCAATTGAGTACTAATATGAGTTCATAAAGAATAATCGAAAAAATTATATCAGTGGGTAAAAACTGACAAATTATTTAGAGTACTTCAAGAAGTATAGGTTTTTTGTTCAAGGGGGTATTAACAGATTTGTAAGGATATTTATCTCATTAGAGGACTTCACTTAAGCAATTTGAAATATATTAAACAAAAAAAAAATATACGATATTTTTTCCGAATATCACTTTAGTTTTCCTCCCAGTTGTAACTAAAGTCGAGAGTGAGTCACAGATTTTACGGGATGAATTTCTCACTCAAACTTTGACTAAGAATAATTCTACCAATTCGTGGGTAAGATGAACCATTTTGAGATAATTACATGCAAGCCCTGTAAGCCTCAGATTATCTAGTCCTAGATCCTTATTCAGTTTTTGCTACAGTATAACATTCGCTTGTCATTAAAATTGGTGTACAGTCTCTCATTATGATAAATAATAGAATAATAGAATGACTGCATAACCCATTATTTTTGTTTGAAAAGTTCAAAAAGTATGCGGTACTCTAAATACTTTTTGCCTACAAATATCCGAAAGTTAATAAATTACTGATTGCCTAAAATTATTCAAAATTTAATGGGTTTTGTTTTGTCTACAAATATTAAAAATTTTTTACAACACTAATTTCCGCCTAAAATTATTCAATTAATTATTTGGCAATTTTTTCTAATAAAAACTAACAGAATTTTGTAACAAAATTATAAAACTTGTACCTTTTTTGGGATTGTAAAAATCAGAATCTTAAGGCAGAATTAGTTTGTACGTGCTGTTCTGTTCTGAATCAGCTGTTTAGTTTCTGTTTAGTTGAAAATCTTTATGTATGGTTAGTTTTTCCTTTTTCGTTCTGGGGGCAAATCACCGCATTCGAAATCGAGTACTTTGTCTTCGAAATGTTGTTAACGTGGATCACGGCAATCGTTAACGAAACGTATCTACTCGAACTTGCACTCGAATGGTAGTCTACTATCGAAAACAAGTAAACTCTTAGCTTTTTGCCGCGAAACAAACCAAAGAAACAAAACAAAAGAAAAAGAAAGAAGTATGTAATAAAAATATAAGTATTTTCCGAATATTTTCGAACAATTAGTTTAGAAAATATAATTTAATTTAATTTTAATTGTTTTTAAGGAAAGTGAATATCAATACAAAAATTGTTCAATAGGCAGTGCAAAAAAATAAATAAGGGAAAAATCATTTCCAGAACAAATACAAATAAAGTTTTGTTTTTCTTATTGTCTTATGATAACAGTAACGTAAAAAATAGTAGTAGGTAACATAAAATACGATCGAATACCGTAATCCAAAAAATTGTAGCCATCGAAATAATTCTCTACACGAACGTGCACTCGATTTCGAGTGCCGTGATTTGCCCCCTGTTCTCTTGCGGACAGATCTGTAGAAAATAGAATTCAACGTTACAAAAGTATGTATGTATTAGTTGTATTACTTCCCAATAAGCACTCAAAAATTAAAATTCAAGCACTTGAATTTGAACTGGAAATAAAGTGTAATTCAAGCATTTTTTCAAGTAATTTTCAAGTTTGAAAATATTTTTAAATAAAAAAACCAAAGAACATACAAATATGTTCAAACCTTGTCAAATACGTTATTTATTAATTATCAAAACTGAAATTGTGGTGAAAATATCAAAAATACATAAATAAAAACGTGAGTTTGAAAAACAAAGGTGTGTAAGGTCGGGAGAACAATAGCGAAGGCAGATGTCCAGACAATTATTATTGGAAAACAAAGGAATTGCATTTTACTTTCTATTTTAAAAGCCTTGTCTCTGCAGCTTGAAATACACTTGAATTCAATTGTTGAATTCCACTACAATTCCATGCTTGACTTCAAGTGTAAAAACAGGTTCGGTTAAACTTGAATCACAATGTTATTCAAGACTGGAATTACACTGTAAAGGTACTGTTTGGTTCGACTGTAATTCAATGGTTAATTTTGCTGGATTCGCTATTGAATTCAACTGTGTTACAACTGTAATTCAACACTGGAAATTGGAAATTGTGACTGGAATTCAAATGTAATTCCACTTGAATTCCAGCCAAAATGCGTATTGGGTTTGTATAGGTTGCCAGCTGATTTTTTTTTAAAGACAAAGTAATTGCAAAACATTTTATACGGAAGAGAACGGCACAGAACAGCAACATAAATTAAAGACTAATTAAGCCTTTACAATTAAAATATGTGAATATGCATATTGAAGAATAAGCAAAAATACTTAAAATTGTACTAAACCGAATTTATTTTATTGTTTTCGAAGCTCATTTTCCCGATCAATAAATTTGTCTCTAGATATATTTCATTATTACCTGCAAAGTAATACAATAAGTACTTTCACGTAATGATATAAATAAGTGGTTTGTAAGCCTTTGCGAAATTTTCGATGGGATAGTGTAATGTAAAAAATTCGGGTAAAAATATCAAATAATTTTAAAGGAATGGTAAACAAAAGCATTACATGGTAATTATTATCCTAACAAACAGAATTCTACATTATTGTTATATCTGATGGGAGCAAGTAGGATTAAATATTAAAAAGTTTATTCATTAAATGTCAACTGCAGACAGAAATAAGAAATTTCATAAAATCCCTAAATAGGGATTTTTTGGGTATTTCTGCGGTATTTTTCTTACCTTTCGCCGGGCGCAGATACTATTTTAGGAAATGTTTAAAAACATATCATGTCTTAAGATGCGATGTCAAATTTTTTAGTTCCAGCTTTGGAATTTTAGAAAAAAGGCCTTACATTTGATATATATATACCAAAAATAGGTATATTTCGAAACGATCTGGCACCTTTAAAGGCGAAAATTTCGAACAAAACATTTCTATGTAATGTTTCTTATAAAAATATGGGGTTGGTATTTTTGCAAAATTTTTTAATAATTGCGAAATAAATAACTCACTTTTTTCTACAAAAAAACGGCAAAAAATCTATTTTTTTATATATTTATTTAATTTAGTATAAATTACGACTTAATTATTCTTTTGATATAAATTTTTTTTAAATGTCAAAAATTTTGTTTTTAACCTATAATAAGTTTCCTTTTCTAAATCGAACAAGATGGACAAATGTTGGTTAAAAAGCCAATATTTCCTAAGCTTTGAGCGAAACTGCATAAATGTAGCACATTTTTTTAGCTCTTTGATAGAGAAATCCATTTGCAAAAAATCTTTTTTATCAGATCAAAAACATTAGCTTGGGGCATCGGTTTGAATTTTTCATTAACCTGAGGTTGCCCAGCTTAGGGCTTTATGGCTTTTTCCTCTTTGAAGATATATAGTCAAAATTCCGGACTTAAGCTTTTTGACACCTCCTTACATGATGTATGAATTTCATAACAATCCGACGGCTCGTTTATAGCTGCAGAATTATTTTAATTTTTATTTAAAAAAATCCCTTTAATTCCAAAAAAATTATTAGATTTTGTTAAGCAGAAAGGAATAGGTTTGGGGAAAGAAACTTACTGAACTGAAAGTTCTTTAGCTTTATATTTTATGTTATCTCCATTCACTTAAAATCAATAAGAATTCGTTGCAAGTTGTCAACGTATAACACAAAGCACAAAGCTGCGTAAGACTAATGAGTTCCCATTAGAAAATTAGATTTTCACATCAAAGTAGAACAAATATTAGAAAAACTCTTCAGTAAGGAAGGACCTTCCTGAAATATCTTTATCTAGCTACATTTTAACAAAAAAAAATGCAATTTTCCAGCACTGGAACCATGTGGTTGACTTTTCTGATTTTTAATACATATTTATTTCTTTCTGAAACATAAAATATGTTTAATTAACAAACAAACAAAAATAAAATAAGAAAGTAAGAACAAAAATTTGCTTTATTAAATAAATTACTTTAAAAAAAAGTTTTAACTTTCCAGCTATGGAGCTGTGTTTTTAAAAATTTTTTATTAAAAACTTTTTCTCTCTAAAATATAAAATATATTTAATTTATAAAAGTAAAAATTAAAAATGTTAAAAATCCCCGATATATCCAGAAAAGATGTCATATGTTATAAACGGCTAGCCCGATTTTATTCAAATGCAGTTAAAAATGCCCTCGATCAAGTCACCTTTCAAACAAAAAAAAAACTAAATCAAAATCGGTCCAGCCGTTTGATATGTACGTGGACTCGTACATCCTTACAGATACATAGATAGACAGACACACACTATACACTTATAATATCCCTTTTTTGGTCGGGGGCTACAAACAAATTAATAAGATTATTAATACTTCTATATGCCAAAAAAAAAGTGCAAATTTCCCTACCCTGGAATAATTTTTTTCAGAGTTTCCTGCTTTCTTATATAAATTATTCTTATATAAATATTTCTGTAAAAAATATAAAATATATATAATTTATAGAGAAAAATAAAACATCACTATTAGTTGGTTGGTTTAAATTTTCCAGCTCTGCAAGCGTCTTTTTGATTTTGCTGATTTTCAATAGCAACCTATTTGAATAACTCTTGAAATATTTTAATTACATTTCTTAATTGAATGTTTAAAAATTTTTCAATTAAAAATTGTAAACATAATTTTTTTTAATTACTCGAAAAATATAAAATAAAAATTTTAATTGAATCAGAGCTTGTCTTCTTTAAATCTTTTTTTACACAACTAGTCCGTAATTTACTTACAAAAATAAAATAAAAGCAAACGCATCACATGTAGGATTAGATTTTCAAATAAATAAATTACTTACGGTTGATAATTTGTTATTGTAAACAAAATACATTGGCAGGTTTTTCTATGAAAAAATTAAAAATAATGTATTCTTTTGCATATACATAATTTAATATTTTTTCCCCAACTTTTGTAACGTGTGGAATGTGTGTTTTAAGCAAAATGTTTATTTAAAACTCAACAGAAATAAATATTTTAATATTATGCCATTTACATAGATATTTTAAATTAAACCACAAACTTGTGACTAAACGACATTTGAAAGCAGCACATAAAAGATTTATTGCTATCACTCAGAAAAGGAATTTATAAAAATATTTTTTAATGTCATTTCACTGAATTTTTTTTTGTTTAGGCTCAGTTTTTACTGAACCTTTACCTCTCTCTTTCACATCTCACACATTCTCTAAAACTGATTAAACAATTTGCATTTAAAATACGAAATAGAATTAATTCTTTAAGATTTTTTTAAATAAAATAATAAATTCAATTTTATACCATTTGGCTTAAATTCCAATTAATTCATTCATTCATGACAAAAAGTGTTAAAATTCCACAAAGATTATGGTATTGGAAATTTCATAAACGTTTTACATTGTAAATTAATTCAAAGCTTTGAAAGTTTAACATATTTTTGCGTAAATTAAAAGCTACTTGAAAAATATTTTTCAGTTCTCTTAAAAATATTTTTCTATAACATATTTTTATACCCTTTACCAAAAATGATAAAGGGTATTTATAGGTTTGTCATTCCGTGTGTAATTTCCACAAAATAATTATGCAACCTAACTAAGTACACGGAAAAAACTAATTTTAAATTTCAAACACAAAATTCTCTGAATCAAATACTAATTTTTTCAATTTAGGTCCTACAAAGAAATTTGTAAATTCAAATGCAAAATTTTGCAATAATTTGTTTGAAAAAAACCCCAATTTTTTCAATCAACCGATTGTCTGATTCAACAAAATTTTTTAATGAAAATAAAAGGTTAATAAAATAAATAACTGTTGTGTACAGTATGCAATTTCCATATTGGAACAGAAATGTTCCCTTAACAATTTTGTTACAAGTATTACTTTATATTAATTGTATCAACTAGAATTTTTCACTCCATATTGTTTTTTGTTTTGCTTAAAACAAAATTGGATCAAATTATTTACTGGAATGGTAAAAAATATTTACTGAATCAAAATTTAATTTCAAACAAACTTTTGTTTGAAAATTTTTCGGGAATAATTTTTTCTGTGTATGTATATTCTGGATCTTAGAATGATGTATCAGAAATGGTCCAATATAGATTGATAATGAAAATCGAGCAGACGGTTTCGGAGCTGGAAAACTTAAACTTTACTTTGTCATATAAAAGCACCTAGCTAAAATTAATTTTTACTTTTTTGTTCAGTTAACTTATTTTATATTCCGGTACTAATAAAACTGGCATTACAAATAAAAAAATTAAATAAAATATAAGAACGTTTCCAGGGTTGGAAAACTTTAACTTATTTTCTTATACAAAAGTAACTTACTAAAATATATTTTTAATTTTTCTAAATAAATTAAACATATGTCATATTGTATATATGTATATCTTCTTTTCGACCTTATTTGATTATTGAAAATTATTGACACAAACCATAAAATTGTTTTTAAAACACAAAAAAAATTGTAGCTGCTAAAATATTTTATAACGTTTTTTAAAATAAAAATAAAATATTCCCTGAAGAAGCCGCACAACGGAGTGGCGAAATATTGGAAAAACAGAATAAATATAATTAATTAATCAAAAAGAGACATAAAGCTCGAATATAAAAAACATAGTCATTAAAAACATAGTCATTAAAAATTGGTGTAATATATCAAAAAAATATAAAAGCAGGACTCCAGGGTTGGGAAACTAACACTTTTTGTGACAATAAAAGTTAGAAGGGCTAATTAATTTTTGATTTTTCTTTACCAATTAGATATATTTTATGTTATTGAAAGAACAGTTTGGTATACAAAATTAGAAAAATAAAACCAATAGCTCCAGAGCTGAAAAATTTTAAATTTTCTTGGATATTAAAGAATCTAAATAAAACTAATTTTTTCCTTATTTCTTTTTTTCTTTATTCACTGAACATATTTTATACATTTTTTAAAGAAGTATTTTGGTATAAGGAGTCAGAAAAATATAAAAGGATGATTCCAGGGTTGGAAAATGCAATTTTTTTGTAAATAAAAGTAACTAGGTCAATAATTTCTTTAAAAATTAAATGTACTTTGTGTCTTAGAGGGAAATAGTTTGAAATAAATAATTAAAAAAACCATTGATTCAGACCTGGACAACTTAAACTTTATCTGGCATATAAAACTTTTTAAATCAAACTTTTGTTAATTAAATTAATTCTATATTTTAGAAAGAAATAAATTAATATTAAAAACTAGAAAAATCAAAATTATGGATCTGGGGTTGGAAATTGAAAAAAATGTTTGGTAAAATAAACAAAAAAAAATGTTTTTCAGTAAAGCATATTTCATGCTTTAGAAAGATCTTCACTCAAGATTTTTTATTTATGTTAAATTTTTATTGAAGTATAAATGCAGGTTTGTGCCATGTTGCTTACGAGTATTATGCTCTCAGCTCATTTATATTTCAAATCAATGGTCTTTTTATTTTACAGTTTGTTACGAGTTCTTATTAATTTTTAGTAAATGTAGACAGTACCACCAGATTAGGGGATTTGTCCCAAAATGGGGATTTTGCCTCTCATTTGGGGACAGTATTTCGTGGGGAGGGATTTGGGGACTTTTAATTTTGATGTTAATTACAAAAGTAATTATGTATAATAATGATAATTTGCAAAACTGTTAGGAAGCTAAAGACATCCAAATCCCCGCTTTTATACGAACTTTGCAAAAAACCACGAGATTTTGCAAAATTTTAAACAATACATAATATTGATAAAACTGTAAGAAATGCAAACAATTCTGCAAAAATCGCGAAATCTTTTGCAAAAAAAAACTTATTAATAGTAGGGTTGTAAGACGCTCTCATATTGTTTAAAAATCGGCAAAACTTTTAGGATGCTAAAAACATGCAAAAAGTCACTTTTACGCGAACTTAAAAAATTTTTAAGCAATTTTGTTTAAAAATCGCCAAAACTGTTAGGAATACAAAGTATTAGATGCAAGTTGCGAAAACGGCAGAAATTCGCAAAAACTGACTAGCGAGATGATAATAAATTTTAATATTGATAAAAAAAAACTGCAAAACCGTTCTAAAAAAATTCGCCTGAAATTGCAAATTCGGAAACAATGGAAATGGATCAGATATCGCCAAAGCCATTCAAAATAAAAAAAGTTTGTTAAAAACAGAAACCAAATTCGATGGAAATGATTTCAATTCCGTAATTAGCTTCTTCAGAAAAGTAAAAACGAAGAATTTGCTCGAAATGAAACCACTTTAATTTTAGTGCTCGGAATTGAAATTTTCTCTATGTGAAAGCCTAAAAATCTGTTTTAAACAACTTTATTTCAACAAAGAAAAATGTTTTTAAGCCATTTATTTAAAATATGTTTGTATTATTTAAATTGTTTCATATTTAAGATATTTTCTCAAGTCTTAAGCAAAAAATGCATCATCATAAAAAATGAAATATTCTATTCTGTCAAATAAAATTAAATAAAACTTTAACACATACACTACGTTTGGATATGAAAATGGATCAGAACCAATTTTCCAGCAAAATCTTGACCGCTCTGAGCGTCCAAAACTGCAGTTATTGCAAATACAGACATTTCATGTATAATTTTTTAAATTTGGTTCACTTCAATAAGAAAATTGATCCTTTAGAAAATTTTTGCTCTTCTTATAGGATTCTTTCGGAAAGAACAAATCGATCGAAATCTGGAGAAGGTAAAACAAAATCGATCTAAATGAAAATTCGTAATCAAAACAATTTCGACCAATTTCTGTGACAGGCCTGTATATTAAAGAAATTCCTAATCCTGTAAATAATAAAATTAAAAAAAATATATAAAAAATTTATTTGTTTTTTATTTTAAAAAATCTGAAATATTTGAAAGTGATACCACAGAAATATATATTTATACCTCAATATGATGTTCTTATGGTGCTGCTGCCGTTTTCAAAATAATTAATTAGCTGCCTACCACGCAACATTTGTTGTCAGCGGGACTAGTAGTCGTGTACCTTGTTGTAGTACATGTGTTTAATAAGTTTTAGCATCATAACTGCCATTAGAAGAAATAGTGCAAGTCATATGTGCGGCTCAAAAAATTTCTTTATATTTAAAAAAAAATTAAATACATAAACCATAAACTTTTACATAAAACATCACGATAGGACTTAAAAGTGGGTTAAAACTACTTTCTGCCTTGATTTTTAATGTCAAATTGTATGGCAAAGTTCGTTGAGATAGATGGTTATCTTTTGGAAGAGCTGTTCAAATAGTTTTGGAGCAATTTAATGGGTAACAGTATCATTTTAAAATGATATCAGACAACAATATTGACAAAATATTTTTGGGGACAAAAATTAGGATTTTTCTTTTGAAATGGGGATTTTTTTTGGCGAATTGGGGACAAGAGGCAAACTTTTTCTGGCAGCACTGAATGTAGATGGAAATAAAATTTATCGCTAAAGAACAGTCCTAACTACAATAAATTAAATGAAATGTTCCATTTCATTTCCCTGAAAAGTTCCTTTCTGCTGAACAAAATCGTAATCATTCTTTAGGAATATGAATGGAAGGGGATGTTTCAATTAAGACACTAAACAGTTCTGCAACATCAAAGATTGTTAAATACGGGAAAATATAAAACAAGTTATTTTACTTGGTATGGGAGATACAATCCTAAGACTATGTTAGGATTATTAAATAGTAGCACGGTTTTTAAACATCTCGAGAGCTAGTAAACAAGCCCCAATTTTTGTGTATTGTATTGGCGTGGTGACGATGTTGAGAACTGGAATAAGGGTAAATGTAACTTATTTCTTAAATATTGAGTGTAGGATAAAATATTCAAGTATTGTAAATATCGAAAATAAAATATTTGAATCAAATTCCTCAGTCGGAAAATATCGAGAGGTCACTTACCAAAAATTGCACTATAACAAAAAGCTATAATTTTTTTTAGAAAACAAACAAGTATGTATGCACTTATATATTTATTTGTATACTTCATATGTATATGTACATATTTACTTCGGTAAAGGGTATATAAGATTCGTCACAACCGAATATAGCACTCTTACTTGTTTTCTATCTTATCTTATTATGCCTTTGACAATTTAGAAAATTATTGTATAATTTTTTTTTGTATAAACGTCCTGTAGAGTTTGTGTAGTGTTTTGTGGCAGCGTAAAAAGGACCTTCTTGTATATTTAATGCAATAATCTTTTTTGCCTCTTTGATTTTGACAATCTGATTTAAATTTCAACGCTGGTTAAAACCTTTTACCATGGCTAGACTATTTTCCTTTGAAATTGTATTAAATATTCAAAAGATAAAATTTTTTTCTGAGACCTTTTTTGCCTTAAGGACAAGCAGCACAGAGTTACTTTCATGGTGATACGAGTACAAATACACGTACTCATAATCATTGTAGAATAAGAGATTTTAAGTTTTGTCCTTAAAATTTTCTTTCATATGTTTTTAAAAATTGACGGAGGATTTTCTCTGGTGGGTGAAATTTTGTAATAATGTGTACTCTAAATTTCCGATTCGGCTAGAGAATATGAAGTTAAAGCTAAACTCAACCTCAAAGTGGGGTTATGCCCATTTAAAATTTTGTATATATGTACATTGTACATACTAATGTATGTATGTTAGACACACTCACACAATCTCAAAATTCAAACAAATAGTTTACGTGCTTTTATCAAAATAGTTCTTGTGAAACTTTTTGCACACTTTAATTACTTTTGAGTATAAAATTTCAACATAATTATGTCGTGACAGTTTTATTTCTCTACATATCGTCCCTACCACGTCAAACTATCCAATATGCAAAATGTGATGTTCCAGATTCACTGTCTTGGTCCTGCAGAGGGTTTGCACAGCAATTATAATCGTAATCGTAATCGCATCCATTAATCGCTCGATTACGATTAAAACTTTTTTGTTTTTTTAAGCATACAGTTCAAATTCAACTCATAAAAAATAAAAATTAATATTTTTTTTTAATATTTTTTTTCTCGTATGTTTGTATTTCATTGTCGCTTTAACAAATCATCAGTAGACTTCAACCATACTTTTGAAAGTTTCAAACCTCTTATCTTATGCACATACTTTCAAAATTCATTTGAGAATTTACATAAGCTATATGGAAAATCCAATAGAATAAGCGAGTAGGCTCAGAAACTTATACAAAACACAATAAACGATTTATATTTGATATGCATCTATTTTATTTTCCTACACCTTAATACAAAAAAAAATATTATAAGGCAAAACGATAATTAAAATCCATTTTAAGCACTTATTAAATTTATTATTTTATTTTACTATATTCTCCCAATTTTATTTCAAAAGCGTCGTAATATCTCAAATATTCCATTGCGATTGATACAAATATTGTTCAGTCGGTTGACAGATAGGTGCAGTTTGCTTTATCTTGAGACATCACATTATTACAAAAAACATAGAAATGCCAAAAAAAGGTTATAGTTATAATTGAGTGTCCAATTTATATCATGATGATTGAACAATTTTGTATAAAAAACGGTATGAAACTTATTGTTATTTATTATGATAGGAATTCATCAAATGTAGCTACAAAATTAAATAAAAAACAAGTAAGAGTGCTATATTCTTATATACTCTTTACCAAAGTGCGTTTATGTAGTATAGAGATACAAACATAAGCACAGAGATATGTAGGTACATATTCATTTTGTGAAAAAATTCATACTTTTTTTCTAGTGCAATTTTTAGGTTTTCGGCATTATGTTTAATTTGGTGCTTTTTAATTTTTTGGCGATTTTTTTTCATATAGGTAATTTTTTTTGGTTTTGGCGTTTTTTTTCGGTTTTTGGCGTTTTTTTTAATTTTGGCGATTTTTTTTCGTTCTGGCGATTTTTTTGATTTTGACGATTTGTTTCATTTAGGCGATTTTTTAATTTTTTTTTTATTTTTTTGTGGCAATTTTTTTAGTTTTGACAGTTTTTTCTCGTTTTGGCGATATTTTTCGGTTTTTGGCGCTTTTTAATTTTGGCGATTTTTTTTTTCGTTTTGGGAGATTTTTTGATTTTGCTGATTTTTTTTCAGTTAAGCGATTTTTAATTCTTGGCGATTTGTTTTCATATAGACATTTTTTTTGTTTTGGCGTTTTTTCCGGTTTTTGGCGTTTTATTTTTTAATTTTGGCGATTTATTTTCGTTTTGGCGATTTTTTTTTATTTTTGCGATTTTTTTTCATTCAGGCGATTTTTTTTTAATTTTTGACGATTTTTTTTCATATAAGCATTTTTTTTGTTTTGGCGAATTTTGCGGATTTTTGTCATTGTAGGATTTTTTTTTGTTATGACACTTTTTTCTCGTTTTGGCGATTTTGTTTCGGTTTTGGCGTTGTTTTAATTTTGGCGATTTTTTTTCGTTTTGACAATTTTTTTTCATATAAGCGATTTTTTTTCATATAGGCAATTTTTTTTTGATTTGGCGATTTTATTTCGGTTTATGGCGTTTTTTCACATAAGCATTTTTTTTGTTTTGGCGATTTTTTTTCGGTTTTTGGCGTATTTTTTAATTTTAGCGTTTTTTTCATTTTGGCGATTTTTTTTGCTTTGGCGATTTTTTTAAATTTTTGGCGATTTTATAATTTTCGGATTTTTTAGTTTGACCGTTTTTGAAAATTTCAAGAGTTTAACTCTTACAGTTTCCAAGATATAGCAATTTGTCAAAATTACATAGTCAAAATTTCATTAACTGATGAGCCACCCTTTAATTTAAATTTTTTTAATTTTAGTGTTAATTGTTGTAGCCTATATAAAAATACACTAATTTTACAAATTTCAAGTGTCAATATACATATGTACACACATACATACAATTGTATTACATGGGATTTTAAAAGTTTTCGTTACTCATTTTGGAACACCCTTTAATTTTTAGCTTTTATATATTTGTTGTAGCGACCAAAGTTCTACATACACTGTCCAAATTTCAGACCCATAGCTTTTACCGTTCCTGAGAAAATAGCCTTCTTCCTAAAACATGAAATATGTTTAATTATTAGGAAAAAAAGTTAAAGTTTTCCAACCCTGGAAACGTTTTTTAATTTGTTAAGTTTTTAAAATTTTTTTTTAATTAGAAATACCAATTTTATTCATACCGAAGTATAAAATAAGTTAATTTAATAAAAAAGTAATAAAAACTTGTTTTCGGTAGTTATTTTCTATGGGAAAATTGAGTTTGAGTTTTCCAGCTCTGAAACCGTCTGCTCGATTTGGCTGATTTTCAATAGCAAAATTTCTCGGAAAATTTCTGACACACCAGTCCAAGAACGAAGTGTCTAGCTCTTCTGGGAGCTTGGGAAAACCGATTTCACGTACAGACAGACGGACAGACGGACAGACGCACATCGCTTGTTCGTCTTCCCTATGCATAAGGATCCAGAATATATACACTTTATCTGTCGCTTATTAATATTCTAGAAATTACAAACGGAATGACAAACCTATATAAGGGTATATATACCATTTTTTGGTAAAGGGTATAATAATAAATTCAGAAAGCAGAAATACATACATATACATATGTACTTCGTCCTAGAAAAAATTTCCTATCAAAAGATTGATTTAACACAATTCGTACACTAATAGAAAACTAACGATCTAGTTTTAAGAACAAAAATCTTGAATTTAGATTGTAGACGTTCTCAAATTTGAGCATAATTTTTAATTTATAGAATGAAGTCTTAAAATTAAGAACGTGGTCTTAATTTTAAGATTATATTCTTAAATTTTTTAATAATGTGATCTTAACTTAAGATCTTTATTAAGAACAAAATCTTGAATTCGATCTTAAAATGAGATTTTATCCAACATTACAATCTTAAATGCGATCTTAAGATCTTGATTTTAGCACGTTTTTTCCCTTAGTGTATTATATTTGATGCTAATAAGTTCTGATTTACGAACTTCATCTTACGTGCTTTAAAATTGTATCAAAATAAAAATACAATTTAATTGAAAAATTAAATTAAAACACAAACTCAAGACAAAATAAATAAATTCCTTTTGCAGTTCAACTAAAACCCATGACACAATTTATTTTGGTCTTGGAAAAGATTATAATAGTATATTTTCTTGATTAATCGCGTTTAATCGATAATCGCGATTAATCGTATATATTTTAATCCGAATCGCGATTATGAAAATTTGCGATTATTTGCAAACCCCAGTGGGTATGATACGTTTTTTGGAAAAATGTTGAATTTCTCTATCTAACAGCAACACGGGAAATGCTTAAGATCAAGGTTCGAATAATAACGTTTTTTAAAAAGGCACATTTTCAAAGTATCTAATATTTATGACTCTTTGGGACCATGTGGAACTATCGAGTATGGTATATTGGATACTCTGACGCGATAGAGCAATATAACCTTGTAAAGTATCCAATATGCCAAATGCGTTACTAAAATATTTTATATATGTATGTATGTATAACTACCCAGTGACAAAAATGGAAGTCATTCTAGCGGAAGTACATTTTCATTGCTTCCAAAAAATCGATATTTTTAATTTGCCGAGAGTGAGCAAAAACCCATGTACAAGCTTATTTTAGTCATACAAAACCTTGTAACTCCTCCATAGTGTTATAGCAAATTCTCGCCAGAATTAAAATAAAATTTATTTCTTTAAAGAAATTTATGAACTATTTTTAGTCTAAAATTTAAAAGTTATTTGCTTAAATTTACATGAAAACACTGTTTCGGGCTTAAATTCTTATAAAAAGAAACGAATTATTAAAAAAGGCAACTATTTACCCTTTTTCCTAGATGAAAATATTATCATAGAACACAAAAAAGGGAATTTTTCTTAAAATCGCTTCCAATTCAGTGACCAGGCATCGAAAAAGAGAACTTCTTGCAATGACAACCCTATGTAAAAATCATTAGATCGGATCGAAATTTGCACTACTTCCGCATCGTAAACTCTACATTTTTATGACTTTTTTGGAGTCTCTTTTTTTACTGGGTAATAGATATTTCTTAAGTGCGGCTTGTGTGTTACTTGGCCTTCGAGAGTTTTCGTCTCGCTCGCACTGGTTAACTAATTTGCCGCGGGCTAGGCATACCGTATAGTTTGAAGACATAGGAAGTATATAGTCAGCCAGAAAAATATTTCTAAGAATACTGTTTATACACTCAGAAAAATGAACTAAAACTATGGAAAATTTTTTAAATTTGAATAAAAAAAGTTGTCGTATGGCGCCAAAGCTGTTTTTTACTTGAAACCAGTAAAATATTTACTAAACTTCTAGTGCATTAATGAACTAGTTTAAAATAATTATATTTTCATATTTAAGTAAAATTTTCCTAAAATTAAGCAAAATTTTCCAATAAAATTCGGAGATTTTTCGTCTTTGATCTCAAATTTAGTAAGTTTTCCATTTTTTATCTTTAATTCTGGTACTTATTTTTATTTTTAATTAAATTCTATACCAAATGATATGTTATTTATTATATCTCCATATTATATTTATACCCTTTACCAAAAAATGGTAAAAGGGTATATATAGGTTTGTCATTCCGTTTGTAATTTCTACAATATTAATAAGCGACACATAAAGTATATATATTCTGGATCCTTATGCATAGGGAAGACGAACAAGCAATGTCCGTCTGTCCGTCTGTCCGTCTGTCGGTTTTCCCAAGCTCCCAGAAGAGCTAGAGACTTCGTTCTTGGACTGGTGTGTCAGAAATTTTCCGAAAAATTGTTATTGAAAATCAGCAAAATCGGGCAGACGGTTTCAGAGCTGGAAAACTCAAACTCTATTTTCCCATAGAAAATAACTACCGAAAACAAGTTTTTATTACTTTTTTATTAAATTAACTTATTTTATACTTCGGTATGAGTAAAATTGGTATTTATAATTAAAAAAAAATTTTAAAAATTTAACAAATTAAACAAACGTTTCCAGGGTTGGAAAACTTTAACTTTTTTCCTAATAATTAAACATATTTCATGTTTTAGGAAGAAGGCTATTTTCTTAGGAACGGTAAAAGCAACGGGTCTGAAATTTGGACAGTGTATGTAGAACTTTTATCGCTACAACAGCAAATATATGAAAGTTAAAAATTAAAGGGTGTTTCAAAACGAGTGACGAAAAAAATCCCATGTAATATATACACAATTGTATGTAAATATGTACATATATTGATATATAGGCTACAACAATTAACACTAAAACTAAAAAAATTTAAATTAAAGGGTGGTCCATCAGTTAATGAAATTTTGACTATGAAATTGCTATATCTTTTAAACTGTAAGAGTTCAACTCTTGAAATTTTCAAAAAAGGTCAAACTAAAAAATCCGAAAATTATAAAATCGCCAAAAATGTAATAAAATCGCCAAAACGAAACTAAATCGCCAAAATTAAAAAAAAACGCTAGAATTAAAAAAAGCCATAAACCGAAAAAAAATCGCCAAATCAAAAAAAAAAATTGCTTTTGTGAAATAAAATCGCCAAAAATTAAAAAAAATCGCTTATATGAAAAAAAATCGGCAAAATCAAAAAATCACCAAAACGAAAAAAAATCGCCAAAATTAAAAAAACGCCAAAAACCTAAAAAAAATCGCCAAAACGAGAAAAAAGTGTCAAAACAAAAAAAAATTTCCACAATGACATAAATTCGCAAAAATCGCCAAAACAAAAATAAAATGCTTATGTGAACAAAAATCGTCAAAAATTAAAAAAATCGCCTAAATGAAAAAATATCGCACAAAATCAAAAAAAACGCCAAAACGAAAATAAATTGCCAAAATTAAAAAATAAAACGCTAAAAACCGCAAAAATCGCCAAAACAAAAAAAATTGCCTTTATGAAAAAAAATCGCCAAAAATTAAATGAAAAAAATCGGCAAAATCAAAAAATCTGCCAAAACGAAAAAAAATCGCCAAAATTATAAAACGCCAAAAACCGAAAAAAATCGCCAAAAAGAGAAAAAACTGTCAAAACTAAAATAAATTCAGTGAAGTGCGACTTTGACCCGCGCACGAAGGGTTCCGTACGGGCACGAGATATGTAATTCAATACGAACAATATAAACTATAGGTTTGCCATTTTTTTCGTTTTTGGTTTTTTTTCAGTTTTAAGTTTTTTTTTAGTTTGGGGGTTTTTTGAATTTATTGGCGCTTTCTGAGTTTTGGCACTTTTTTCACGTTTTGGCGATTTTTTTTGTGGTTTTTGAAGTTTTTTTAATTTTGGGAATTTTTATTATTTTGGCGTTTTTTTATTTTGGCGATTTTTTTATTTTGGCGATTTTTTTAATTTTGGCGTTTTTTTCATATAGGTGATTTTGTTTGGTTTTGGCGATTTTTTTTTAGTTTTGACACTTTTTTTTGTTTTGAGGACTTTTTTCGGTTTCTGGCGTTTATTTTAAATTTTGGCGATTTTTTTCGTTTTGGCGATTTTTTTTTAAATTTGGCAATTTTTTTTTTAATTTTTGGAGATTTTTTTTCCATTTTGGCGATTTTTTTTCACATAAACAATTATTTTGGTTTTGGCGCATTTTTCGCGTTTTGGCGATTTTTTTCGGTTTTTGGCGTTTTTTTCATATTGACGATTTTTTTTCATTTAAACGATTTTTTCGTATTTGGCGATTTATTTTAGTGCTAGAATTTTTTTTTTTAATTTTCTCGATTTTTTTTAATTTGGCGATTTTTTGAAATTTTTGGCGATTTTTTTCAGGTTTTGTCGATTTTTTTCGGTTTGGCGATTTTATAATTTTCGGATTTTTTAGTTTTACCGTTTTTGAAAATTTCAAGAGTTTAACTCTTACGGTTTCCA
The DNA here is from genome assembly GCA_905220375.1 of Tachina fera. Lineage (NCBI taxonomy): Eukaryota > Metazoa > Arthropoda > Insecta > Diptera > Tachinidae > Tachina > Tachina fera. Next base: position 62,905,612 of record LR999964.1, read on the forward strand.
AGATATAGCAATTTCTCAAAATTACACAGTCAAAATTGCATTAACTGATGGACCACCCTTTAATTTAAATTTTTTTAATATTTAAATGCTTATTGTTGTAGTCTATATAAAAATACACTAATTTTACAAATTTCAAGTGTCAATATACATATGTACATACAATTGTATGTATATTACATGAGATTTTAACATTTTTCGTCGCTCGTTTTGGAGCACCCTTTAATTTCTAATTCTCATGTATTTGTTGTTGTAGTGGCCAAGGTTCTACGTACTCTGTCCAAATTTCAGGTCAGTAGCTCTTACGGTTCCTGAGAAAATACCGTGTGACGGACAGACGGACAGACGGACAGACGGCCAGACGGACAGACGGACAGACGGACAGCGTAGCGAAAACAATAGGGTTCCATTTTTCACCTTTGGTGAACGGAACCCTAAAAATTGCCAAAAAGAAATAGAAACGCCAAAAAACGAAAAAATCACCATAACAAAAAACAAATTGCCTATATGATAAAAAGTCACAAGAAATAAAAAAATCGCCTAAATGAAACTAATTGTCAAATCAAAAAAATTGCCAGGACGAAAAAAAATCGCCAAAATAAAAAAATCGCCAAAAACAGAAAAAAATCACCAAAACGAGAAAAAAGTGTCAAAACTAAAAAAATTGCCACAAAAAAAAATAAAAAGAAATTAAATATATAACAAATAAAAAAACGCCTAAATGAAAAAAATCGTCAAAATCAAAAAAATCGCCAGAACGAAAAAAGTCGCCAAAATTAAAAAAAAACGCCAAAAACCGAAAAAAATCGCCAAAAATAAAAAAAATTGCCTATATGAAAAAAATCGCCAAAATTTAAAAAGCACCAAATTAAACATAATACCAAAAACCTAAAAATTGCACTAGAAAAAAGTATGAATTTTTTTACAAAATGAGTACCTACATATCTCTGTGCTTATGTATGTATCTCTATACTACATAAACGCACTTTGGTAAAGGGTATATAAGATTCGGCACAGCCGAATATAGCACTCTTACTTGTTTTAATTATAATTCACCATACATACATAATATAAATTCCTTGAGAGGAGAGAAGCATTGAACCAGCAACCTTCTGATTGATAGGCAAGCACTCTAACCAATTGCCTAACAAGGCAGCCGGAATAATCATTGAAGTTATTGAGTTTTAAAAGTTTATTTTATTTACAAAAAAATAAACGTCAAGTTCAAATATTCTTCGGAAATATGAAAAATTTACTTAGATTTTTTGATTAATGCAAACAAAATATATATTCTATAATTTAAAGAAAAAATACTTAAAACTGGTAAATATTTTTCTAAAATTTAGAATAACTTTTTATATCTTTCAATTAAGTCAAATTTGATGAACTAATCAGGATTAATTCATTTCCTAAGGTTTATTTTTTGATTTAAGACAAAATTTACTAGTCCGTAATAAAAAATTTCCTTCAGTTAATAACCATTTTCCTACTCTTAGTAAATATTTTCTTGAAGTCAGTAAACATTTCCTGAAATGTGAGAAATTTATTGTGTTATTTTATGAGCTATTTTTGAGGGTATGAACTTTTTATTTTTACTCATATTAAGTAATTTTTACTGGATTTTTGTAAAAATTTACTTAAACTTAGAAAAAATTACTAAAACTTTGAAATTTTTTTTACTTAAATTTACGAAAAAAAAAATTCTTAATAATAGTACATATCTTTTTTTTGAGTGTAAGATTATGGGAAAATAGTTAAGTAACTCCTTCCATTTTTTGCACAACAATACTTTAAAAATTTATTTGGTAAAGTATTTATGTAATAAATAAATCCTCACAAAAACATAAATGTGAAAAAAGGCCAAGTTCCTTTCCAAAATTTCGCCCATCAAAAGTAGTGAGATGAAATTTTAACCAAGTTCGTGTTTGGCACAATACCTATTACTGAAATATGCTGTGCATTATATCAATTTGTAATCTTAATAGTGACATATAATTTCTAGATAATCTGCTAACTTAACAATATTTTTCCCGATATAAAGAAATTAACAAGTATGCATTATTCTCTTCTTTTTTAGAAAGGTAAAAATATTGCCAAGTTAGCATATTATCTAGAAATTATATGACACTTATGATTACAAATTTATATAATGCATAGCATATTACAGTGATAGGTAATGTGACAAACAAGAACTTGGTAAAAAAATTTATCTCACTAAATTTAGGATTTTTTTTGGCCTTTTTTCACATTTATGTTTTTGTGAGGATCTGACTACTTCTTGAAAAGTTTTCTTAATAAAGCTTCCCAGTGAAAAAAAAATGGAAGTCATTCTAGCGGAAGTACATTTTCATTGCTTCCAAAAAATCGATATTTTTAATTTGCCGAGAGTGAACAAAAAACCATGTAGAAGCTTATTTTAGTCACACAAAACCTTGTAACTCCTCCATAGTGTTAGAAAATACTCACCAGAATTTAAAAAAAATTAATTTTTTTAAAGAAATTTATGAATTATTTTTAGTCTAAAATTTAAAAGTTATTTGCTTAAATTTACATGAAACACTGTTTCGGGCTTAAATTCGTATAAAAAGAAACGAATTGTTAAAAAAGGCAACTATTTACTCTTTTTCCTAGATTTTCATGACTTTTTTGGAGTCTCTTTTTTTTACTGGGTTATTAAACTTAAAATATCTAGTCTGCTATAGTTCTATTCATAATGACTGCGCCAATTGAAAAGGGCAGAGCTACATAGAATAATGGGTTAGAGTGTGATATAGCACCATTGTGTCATTACAAGGACCGACTGATGTACTTTATTTTTTAGGAGTCATCTGAGTAGAAATATGCAAAATATAGTGCACATTTTAGCGGAAGCGACCGCGCCTATTTTTCTAAAGCTTAGACGAAGTACTTTTGAAAATGCAAAATTTGAGGTTAGCATAAGTGAAATGTGCATGTAAAGTTTCAATAGAGCAGCTTGTGTTTTAAATTTTTCTATTTGGTAACTTACGTAAGGTCTATTTTTTTTCCAAATTTCAGTTCTCCGCCGTATAACATTAGGCTAAGTTTTTATAAACATGGCCCCACATCCCTAATCTAAGAACCAGTGCTGTCGGATTTGTCCTGTACGCAATTCACCCCTTAACTTAAGGGGTATCGAATTTAAACTCTCTAGTTCAAATTCTAGCTTTAAATATTATGGCTGTTACCCACACTCTCCGTCACTTTCTTAAACTCTAGATTTTGTTATGAGCAGCGCTCAATTATCATCGTCCTTTTTTAAGATGATAGTTTTAAGTTAAAGTTTCAGTTAATAGCATCAGTACAATATTAGCGTGGCCCCTGTCACTCCTGGTTTAAATATTTTGCTTTTTAGATTTTTCTAGTTGGTTTCTCAACTTGACCTACTTCAGCTCTTTAGCGCAAATTTAATTATTTTGTTTTATGACGTATTTCTGCCCACTTTTTTTAAAAAAAAATTTTTTAGTCAGTGCCAATCATACGTGTCAAGTTTCGATGGAGACGGACAATAATACCTACATAAGTAGTATAAATTTGCTAATCCGAAGTACATGAAAGAAGAGACTTACATTTTGTTGTCATGTTAACGCCCACTTTTTTAAAGGAAAATTTATAGATTTTCAGTATTAAAACATGTATGCCAAATTTCAGTAAAACTGCTTACGCCAACGATTTAAATTTCATATTTTAGTTTTAAGCTCAATGGGCGTAGCCCCGCCACTATGGCTATATTTTTCTGTTTTTAAGATTTTTCTAGTTAGTTTCTAGCTTAGACCTACTTGTCTATCAAATTTCACTTCATTAGCGAAAATCTAAATTTTTTATTCTTATTATTATTATCAAGCCCACTTTTTCAAACTCAAAATTTTATTTGGCTAGTATTTATCTCTCCTGTTAAGTTTTGCTGGAAATAAATAGTATATTTAAATGTGCTGATCCGAAGTACATACATGAAATAGGAGGGCAAATATTGTGGGTTTTTAACGTCCATTTTGTTTAAAGAACATTTATAATATTGTATTATTGCAACATGTAGCCCAAATTACAATAATATCGCTTGACTTGAACGCATTGGATTTGTTTTTTTTTTTAATTCTGAGCTTTGTGGACGTACCCGCCTTGGCTATAATTTTCAGGTTTTCAGATTTTTTTAGCTAGTTCCTAATCTAGACCTACTTCTTTATCAAATTTCAGCTTACTAGCGCAATTTTTAATTCTTTTTTATAATCGGTGTGATACCGCCCACTTTTGCAATCTCAAGATTTTCTTTGGCCGTGCGCTTAGATATGAAAAAATAAAGTTTAAGTTTTCCAGATCTGAAACTGTCTGCTTGATTTTGCTGATTTTCAATACCAATATAATATACCAGTCCAAGACCGAAGTCTCTATCTTTTCTGGGAGCTTCAGAAAGCCTATTTCACGTACATCAGACGGACGGGCGGACAGACCGACGGACATCACTTATTCGTCTTCCCTATACATAAGGACCCAGAATATATATACTTTATGGGTCTCGGGTTTTAAACATCGAAAACAAAACTGTTTTAGAAAAAAAGTTTCTTAAGGTCTATGGAAAAATTAATTACGAAACTTTATTTTCGTTTGTTGGGTATTTCTAAACGTTTTCTTTGACATCTCGTCAAATATAAAAATGAAAATTTTATTTGGTATTGTGTAGCTGAATTAATAAAATGGCTACCAAAACAGAAGTTCGAAATATAATACGCCTCATTGACAATACTAGAAGCGCTGCATCACACCATTCTTAAAAACGCGCAAAAAACAGAAATTTAAAGGAAAGAAGCTTTCTACCCCTGTCTTCTCTGGCATTATCCCTTTCCGAAAAAAGTTAGCACCTAGCAATAGTAGTAGACATTCATTGCGAGTGCTACATCTCTCTAAAAAAAAAACAAACTAGCAAATGTTCTAATAGTATAGGCTTAAAGTTTTTAAATTAAACAAAAATATGTATGAATTTGAATATCAAAAGATCGTTTTTGCTATTTGGCCCTTTTCAGAATGTACAATTTAAAGCTAACAGGAACTTTAACGGCAAGTTTTGTATGAGGAATTGTCAGTTAAAGTTCACGTTAACTCTTAATCATACATTGTGGAAAGGAACGTAATTTGTTTTGCGTTGTGCAGTTTTGAGTTGGTCATTTTAGTATTCGTGGTGGGGTCGTGTCGTTTTGGACGCGGTCATCTCTAGATGGAACATCACAAGAAATAAGAATTAGAAATATGAAGCTTTTATCGTTTAATATTAAACGTTTATTAAAACATTTGTCAGACATGTGTTGGCTTGAGCAAGTTTAGTAAATATGTATTTTAGCTGTGAACTACGTGAGGATGCTTCATAAGGCGCTGTAGAATTGGTTGAACATAAACAAGTCTTTGAAAAAATAATAAATAAAAAATTCTTTGCATGTTTCTTTGTTATCATTACTCACGTTTTGCTTTCTCATAATTAATTTTAGTTGCTCAAAATACACAAATTATGTTTGTGAGGCTTATAGTAGTTTTTTTTCATTAAATTTTTGGAGTGTGCTGTTGTTTGCACATGTACTTGGATTACAGTGTCGCAACAAAGATGATTAAACAAGTGAAAGACTTCTTTTTCGATAAGTGGTAATTTTTCATGAATGTGGTTTTGTTTTAAAGATGATACTTGGCCATTTTAATAAGAATATTATTTCCGACACACAACCATCTCAGCTGGATGGGTCAGAGTCCAATCGGGAAGTGCAATTTCTGATTGGTTTTTGTTGAGAATGAGAGGCCGGAGGTCTGTGATAATATGACGACTGCTGTCTTCCAATGCCTAAATCGTCTGTGGTTTTTCTGCTTTAAGTAAAATTTATGCGCCAACTACGCGAAATTATTCGTACACCGCTTCTTTCAATAAATCAATTATGACACACGTACTATGTGATATGTTGTAACATTTTATTGCAATCACAGTTCTTCCACATTAAAGACATTCAAATATAGTAAAAATTTCAGTGATTATATTTCTATAGAGCTCACAATTGATTGCAGCCCTCTGCTTTCTGGAAACGTGGTTCAGATTTTTAGTATTTAAAAGTAAAATCCGGCAAAACTAGTATTATTTCTAAGAGAGAGGTCTGTTCTTCTTTCTCTCATGTCAAAGTGATAATGCTACACATTGTTGCAAGCTGCAGCAAAAAAAAAAAATCAGTCATCATTAACAGTAAAGTGATGAACAGTATCATTTGGATTTTTCTTGATATGGCGCACAACACCGACGAAAATTACTTCATTACATAACATACAATGCCTAAGAGGCTGCCTCTTCTCCTATGGAATAAGACCGGGATGATAACAATCACCCTGAAGAATTTTATGATAAAATTTAATTAACTTAACATTTTTTTTAAAACATTTTGTGCCATTTGTGTTCCATTATAATTATACAGTAATTTTCTTTTTGAAAAAAACTTAGCTTCATGTTGATTCAATGTTCCCCCACTGTTGAAACAAAATTAAGCATCATGTTAAATCGAAATTGTTTCAAGTTGAAACAATGTGTTCAAATGAATCATAGATATAGAAACAAATTAAGTCAACAAGGCCAGGGGCCTGTGGCAGAAATTAAATAAATATACTTAATAGTAACAAACCACAAAAGTTTGTCTTAAGTAGAACAAAAATAAGCAAATTAACTAACATGTGCATAATTAGTAAAGAATAAACGACAATGGTAAATCTGTTGTAAATTAGAGATGGTAAATTTGAGCTTTCATTACAAAACACGTTTCAGCAAATTGAAATACGATGAATCAAAACAATTCACGTATTCCATTTGCAAGAAAGTTTCGTATATAAGGCAGAAATCTAAATCAACTGACACCACACACAGTGGACCAACACAGAAGAACGCTGATGATGAAGGTTTAGTTTAGTGGCCTTCGAAACCGGCTGGCTGTTCCGTTCAACTATGTGTTGTCAGAATATTTACAACTAACTTTGATGTTATTTGTTCATTAATAATTATCACATGTAATTTGGCTTAAAAAACCGGTAGGAACTTTAGCCCGTTCAAATAAATCATAAATATAGAAAGAAATTAAGTCCGAAAAATAATAATTATAAATTAAATTAATTGTAGTAATTTTTTAAATTAATTATTTAACTTCCGAAATTGTATAAATTGGCACAGGCATCAAGAAATTTGTGCGTGTTGCATGCACCGAAGGTGCTGGGTTCGAGTCCGGTAGCCAACAGTCATTAAATAACAATACCACGCATTTTTCTGATATGCATAAGTGTCCCTTTGTATCAGTTGTTGTAGAAAAGTTCATGTGATGAAGGCATACTCACTGGGCACTGAACTACACCGACGTCAGCTGATACTAATCCTAATGTAATATCGGAGAGCCCTCTTTCGTTGTGTAGCAAAATCATTGCCGAAGTAAAATAATCAATAAATTGGATTCAAAAAAATATAGTACGCCTCATTGACACCAGAGGCACTGAAACACAGCATTATTGGAAACATGCCTAAAAGCAGAGATGTAAAGAGTTGAAAAGAATTGATTAGGCTAAAATGCATATCTTTTTTAAGGCAAATTACATGCTTATTAATGAACAGATAACACCAAAGTTAACTGTAAATTAGCAAAACGGAACAATTAGCTGTTTCCGAAGGTCGCAATACATTCATCATTAGCGTTCTTCGTGTTTGGTCTACTGTGTGTAGTGGCAGTTGACACAGTGAACCAAACACAAAGAACGCTGATGATGAAAGTATTGCGACTTTCGAAAAAAGCTTGTTGTTCCATTATGCTAATGTTTGTCTGAATATTTTAAATGAACTTTGGTGTTATTTGCTTATTAATAATTATCACATGAAATTTGGCTTACAGGGCGATACGAACTTTACCCTAATTAAACTATAAATAAAGAAACAAATAAAGTTCGAACAATAATAATTAAACTAAAAATTCATGATTTTTAAAAATATCTTTAATTTAAATTTTTTTTTCTAGTTTTTGACAAAAAATTTCTATGTTTTCATATAGCAACACGCACTTTTGGCTGTCAGTTACCATTGAGTTAATATTTTTTACAGATTTCTATGCAACAAGAAACGAACAAAACGAAAAACAAACAAAAATCACAAATAAAGATTTTATTACTGTAATTGCGAGTATTATAGATGCAAGATGTTTTCGAGGAATGTTGAGTTCTGTACGTCACAGTTTTATAACTTTAATATATTTTTAGATGTTCTGAAGACAGAACCAACATTAGTAGTTGCTTGTCGTTTTCATAAAGAAATTGTATGCTTAATGGTCATTAATTTATCAACTAAATGAGACTTGTGACTGCATTTAATGTTGGTAAACAATGTCAGAATTGAATATTAGTAATCTACATATTGTTGTTGTTGTTAGCAATCAACTGAGGTGGTATGTAGCGAGATATTAAATGCCTTATGGCCTGTTTCACGATATCGAAAAGGAACATTTCGACTGAATGCTTGTATTGAAAACAACATTAAAATATGAAAATTTGTTTTGGTTTTCAATATACATTTTCAGTCGAAAATTCTCTTTAATTTCTCTGTTAACAAACAACACTATATGTCCTTAGGTGTTTAATTGTTTGTGAAGTCCTTTGCATTTTATTTTTGATAAAACCATTGCATACTGAAAATAAATCTACATTTTTCCTTAGATCGACGTGATTTTATGTTAAGTCATCATTAACTTTTAGAATGAATATTTCTAAGCTGTTAATTGTTTTGCAGACTCTAATATAAATATTCCCTTTATGTATAAATAAATTAAGCAGGCATGCGAAGCGTTATAGCCTTTTCACGCTCACTCACATCTTGGAGGAATGCGTGGAATATGTTGAAAATTGAAAAAACCTGTTCACATTACAACATCTTTCATCTTTCATCTGTCATTATTATAATACTATTTTTACGAGTGTGAGCAACTAAAAATTAAAAAATAAAACGGAATTAAAAAGTTCAGTAGAAATAGATTTAATTGCTTCTCGTATTGAGGAGCAGAAACAATTAATGCTACAATATGCAGAATTAGTAGAAATTATGCAAGCGGACGATGATGATGAAGAAATATTTCGAGTACTTTCTTTATGTGCAAAAATTTCGCTGCTCGGAGCTTGTAGAAATTTGCAATTACTTTTATGTCATTTATTTCGCTTTGGAAAAATATATACAAGATTTTATTATATACATACATATACATATGTATGTAATAAAATCTTGTAGTAGTTACAGATCTTTCTGTGGGAATAATATTCCAAAAAGTAGCCCTGAATGCATGTACATACATATTTATATATATGTCTATGCGTGTGTAGATATATGTACCTTTCAGTTTTAAAAGTAGAAATTGACTCAAAATCGTTAGGCATTTCCCTAACGAAAAATCGACTACCTATTTCAGTAGCCCCAAGTAATGCAAGAGTTCGCCTTTCGACTCTCTCAGTCATGGATATATAAATGCCTTAATCTTCAATTTTTTTTTGCGAGTGGAAAAAACTCTGTTGTTATGAGCGTTGCCAATTTCGTGCTTTTTGAGTATTTTTTGGTGCTTATTTCCTTTCTAAAGGTAGAATTAGTAAAATTGTATCATTCTCTGTTTTCCTTAGATTTCTACGTCAGCCACTGTTGCCAATTCAGCTATTTTCTCGTCAAATCTAGCGATTTTTAAGTACATTCTGCGGGAGAAATTATGATGCAGCTATTAGCGGGAATTTTAGCGATTTTTTTTTGCATCATAATTCGCTTTAAAATGTGAGCTTGTTTACATGCAGTGAGCGTATAAGACGCAAACTATAGAAAAAATTTATTGAATAGCGCCAGAAAAATGCAGGGTTTGAAGCCAGAAAGTTAGCTTATGTACTCATATCCATCTTCAGAAGCGTTTTTATACATAAGGAAAACCGTTTATATTATTAATCCTTTAAATAGCGCTTTAGATAACTGGTATGTTCACAGATTCAAAGAAGGGATTTTGTGAACAGAAGTTTAGTAATCCAAAGCAGGAAATCGCCATATAAAAATCAGCAGCAGGTGTCAGCGCTACTCTTACTCTATAATAGCAGAAGCCTGCTATATTTGAAAAAAAATTTTACTGGAAAAGTCCCGAATTCTGTAGAAATAATATTTTTTTATAAACATACATATATAAATATATAATGAATATCGAGGGTTTATATTCAAAAAGTGCTATCTGCAATTCTTGAATATTTTAGTAGACAAAATAAAACTGTTATTTTCTCTAAATCCAAGAGCAATAACTATATTTGATTAACATTAGTAGAACTAAGATGTCTTCTGTAAATGGTACTATTCATTAAAATTTATTTATTAGCCCTTCCACTTTGTGAAAATAACAGTTTTTGCCCACTTCTAAAATTTTTAAGCCTTGCATATAGCACTTTTTGAATATAAACCCTCGATATGTTACATACATGTATGTATGTATATGTTTTTCAATAAAATAAGCCTTTCATTATCCTATTACATTGCTTTTATTTGGTATTTTATAAAATTTTTAGAGAAATTTGGGAATGAATGAAAGAAGTTAACAAGTTACCGTAAAATGTTTTAAAAAACTTACAAATAAATTTAGTTTTAGCTATTTATCGCTAAATTTTCAAATGTTTTTGAAATTTAGCTATTTTCCAGCTATTTTCTTGACAACTTTAGCGGTATTTGTTGGAAAAAAGTTGGCAACACTGACGTCAGCAGTGCCACCACCACATATTTCATAACTAGTGACATGCATTGCATATGGTAAGGTTTTTGTCAGCTGACATGCAACTTCTCGATACGATTTTACTATATCTACCTTAAGTGCCACAAACTTTATTAAGTACCCGTGTTTCTGAATTTGTTGTGCTTTTTACAATTTCTCGCAATGCTTTTTAGAGCTATTTCAATAGTCAATAGTTGTCTCGCCTATATATCAACCCTGTGGAAAAACGTTATGGCAGTACAGACTTTGCAACTTCTTCACACAACACGTTTTTAAATATTTTGACACAGATACTCCAACCTACAATGCAACCTATAAGCGTCAAAACATTTTCATATTTTCGAAAATTCGAATGCAACTTCGAACGCAATCATAAACAAGACTACGGACAGGGTGACCGATGAAATTTTTCAAAAAGTGGTTTCAAAAGGGCATTTATAAAAAAGCGACAAAATTAAAAAAAAAACGAGAAACTTACACTAAAATTTTTATTTTTAATGTATTTTTATTTAATTCACTCTAAAAAGAGGTAGACAAAACGTGGCAACGCAGTCGAAAAAGTGGTCGGTCAAATGGTCACGCCAACTACGACCGACAATGCAACCTACCTGGTTGCATAAGCGCGTTGCTAAGTCTGTAGCTACCATTATGTGGCCAACATATTCAAATATACATTTTGCTTATCCTTTTTCATAGAAAATTATTTATTCAACTTGAAAAAACGGCAAACCAATTCTTGTGGTAAAAAACACAACTGACAACTGAATGAAAAATTATTCTTATATTTTTTATTATTTTGCTATAAAAAATTAATTGTTCTTAAGAATTTCTGTTTTTACCTATTTTATTTGCTCACAGAGGAATATTTGGGGATTGCTGACGAATTCGCTATAGAAGTTGTATCAGTGAAATCGCACATTACGTGTGATTAGTAAAGTGGCAATTGACTACCGTTAATCTCATCCCCATGTTAAAATCGTCAGTTTTTTTGCATTGCTGGTAGTTAGCATGGTAGCTAGTGGTAACGATTGGTAGTTAACGAAATAACTAGACTTTCGCTAGCTACACCGACTGCACTACATGTTTATAGTATGTATGCATGTTAAGAAATTTATTATTCGACATATTGTCATAATTATATTTTAATTTGAAATTTAAATTGGTTCAGCTTGGTCTATATGTATTTCAGGTTTGTGACTATTCAAAATGTGTGGTTGAAGTCTACTGATGATTTGCTACAGCAACAATGAAATGCATATAGACCAAGCTGAACCACCAGCAAATACATTTCAAATTAAATTAATAATAATAATTAAAATATGCTTAACTGAAAAAAAAATAATTTTTGTTTATTTTACCAAATTCTTTTTTCAATTTCTAGATCCATAATTTTTATTTTTCAAGTTTTTAATATTAATTTATTTTTTTTTTAATATAGAATTTATTTAGTTACCAAATAAGTATCTAGTTTGATTTTTAATTAGTTTTATATACCACAAAAAGTTTAAGTTTTCCAGGTCTGAAACAATGATTTTTATTCTTCTAATTATTTATTCCAAACTATTTCTGTCTACGACATAAAGTACATTTGATTTGTAAGCAAAAATAATAACTGACCTAGTTACTTTTATATACAAAAAAAATTAATTTTCCAACCCTAGAATCATCCTTTTATATTTTTCTGACTCCTTATACCTATCTAGTTCTTTGAAAATTTTAAAAAATATGTTTAATAAACAAAGAAAAAAGGAAATAAGAAAAAATCAAATATATTTAGTTATTTTAATATCCAAGAAAAGTTCAAACTTTTTAGCTTTGGAGCTGTGGTTTTTATTTTTCTAATTTTTTATACCTAACTTTTATTTCCATAGCAAGAAATATGTCTAATTTGTAAAGAAAAAGAAAAAATTAATTAGCCCTTCTAACTTTTATTGTCACAAAAACAGTTAGTTTCAAAACGCTTGCATTCTCCTCTTATATTTGTCTGATTTCTTACACCAATATATTTCTTTTAAGAATATGAGATATGTTTAATTTATATATGTAGAAAAAAGAAAAATTAGTTTTAGTAGGTTACTTTTATATAAAAGAAGTTAAAGTTTTCCAACCCTTTAAGCGTTCTTATATTTAATTTAATTTTTTTTTATATTTTTAATACTAGTTTTATTCGTACCAAAATATAAAATAAGTTTACTGAAATAAAATAAATATTAATTTTAGCTAGTTCCTTTTATATGGCAAAATTAAGTTTAAGTTTTCCAGCTCTGAGGCTGTCTGCTCGATTTTGCTGATTTTCAATACCAACCTATCTTGGACCATTTCTGATATACCAGTCTAAGACCCAAGTCTCTATCTTTTTAAGGAGCTTCGGAAAACTGAGTTCACCTACATCAGACGGACATCGCTTATTCGTCTTCCCCATGCATAAGGACCCATAATATACATATGTATATTCTTTATGGGTCGCATAATCATATTGTATAAATTACACACCGAATGACAAACCTATATATACCCTTTTTCATTTTTGGTATCAACTAGATTTCGTGCAAATTTTAATGTCCTATTAAATGAGTCTTCCTAGTGGTTATTTTTATCATATTTTGTTATAACATTTTCATTTCTGTAAGAGGTTTCTGTGACAATTTTACCTCAAGTCTGTTTGATTAATGCATTAAACACATTCATCACAGCAGGCTACACGAACACACGACTTCAAATGCCGCTAGCAGCATTTGTCGCCTCGTAGCCAGCTGCTTAATTATTTTGGAGACGGCAGCAGCACCATCTGCACCTCATATTTAAGTATAAATACATAGTTCAGTGTTGCCACCTTCAAATATTTCGCATTTATAAAAATTATATTACTCTTTCAAAATGTACTTATATGACGTACAAGTATAAAAATGAATCAATTTATTCTTCACATCAACTTTTGGATATTGTTTCTGTTAAATAATATGAAATAATTGTACGATATCATACAACGACAAAATCAGCATAGACAACAAAATGCCGCCATGTTACCTTGCTGTTTTTTCAAAATAATCATTCTCATATTCTATTTTTGACAATTCGTAGTCGGTAGCTTGCTGTGGTGAATGTGTTTAATGCTTAGTAGTTGCTTAATTCAATTAATACATTTAACTTTTGTAGTACTTTTGAGGAAACTCTCATAATATTGTATCTTATTAACATATAAAACTTGTACATGAAGACAAATTTTAATTAGAAAAAATTATCATCGATGTGTTTTCAATTGAATCATAATTGATTGTAAACAGTAGGTAAGGAAAAACTTTAATATTATCTTACACAACGAGAAAGAAGAAAATGTGATATGAATCGCTTTTACTTAAATGAAATTTTTATATTTGCATTTATAAGTTATTTTCTTAAAAGATAAAACAAATACAATAACATGAATATATTATTGACCATGCGCATAAAATATAAATTTTATAAATGAATAAAAAATGAGTTTTGGCGCCAATATTAAAATATTGCCAGCTCTCAATTTAATTCCATAAACATTACAAATGTGTGTAAGTTGAAGCCTGCTGGTCTGTTAAACATTTCATGTGAAATGTTGCCAAGACACACATAACAAGTAAGAGTGCTATATTCGGCTGTGCCGAATCTTATATACCCTTTACCAAAGTGCGCTTATGTAGTATAGAGGTACGGACAGAGATATGTAGGCGCATATTTATTTTGTGAAAAGATTCATAATTTTTGCTCTAGTGCAATTTTTAATAAGTGACCTCGCGGTATTTTTCGATTATATATGTTTTTTTTTATATTAGCAATGAGTTGAATATCGATGCCTTACTTTGTACAAAAAAATACAAGTTTTCAGGAGAGAAAAAAAGAAACGGCTCATCTCTTTATACTTCGGTGTTTGGATAAAAGTTCATATGCAATTATTAAGGAATTGATTACATCTATATATTTTAGTAGTTAGTTTAATTATGAAGCGCATTTATTGAGATACGAGTTTGGTGCATTAAGAGTAATTTTAATTCTTGATACTTCAACAAACATACATACAAATAATGCTGTTATATCAGAACTATCAAATGAAAACAATATTTAATGTCCCACTTGACATGAGATTCGATCTAATGTTCGCTAAAGCTTCGAGCTTCGAGAATAGTTTTAGTATTGTACCTCCATACCAAGTAAACTATGTAACTTCTTTTATTTAATAATCTTTGATTTTGCAAAATTGTTTATTTCCTCAATATAAACATCCCATTGGAAACGGTATATATAGTAGTATTATGTAAACGTTTATTCCTACAGAATTTTTTCAAATTTGTTCAGCAAAAAGGAAAGGTTTCAGGGAAATGAAACGGAACATGTTCTTTAATTAATTCTTTAGTTAGGACTGTACTTTAGCGATAAATTTTATTTCCATCTCCATTTACTAAAAATAAATTCAGTAAAGTGCGACTCTGACTTGCGCACGAATGGTTCCGTAGTAATACCATATGAACCTTAGCATATATAAAATATAATATGGGATTTTTTCGTTTTTGGGGTTTTTTTCGGTTTTAAGCGTTTTTAATAGGGTTTTTTTAGTTTTGCCGTTTTTTTTAATTGGGTCCTTTTTTTAGTTTTGCTGCTTTTATTCATTTTAGCGATTTTTTTTTAGGTTTTCGGCATTTTTTTATTTGGCGATTTTTGTTGTTTTGGTGCTCTTTTCTCGCTTAAGCGATTTTTTTAAGTTTTTGGCTTTTTTTATTTTAGCGTTTTTTTTTACATTTTAGTGAATTGTTTAAGTGCTAGATTTGTTTCCAATTTAATGCTTATTTTCGCTTATGTGATTTTTTTGGGGTTTGGCTTTTTTTAATTTAGTGCTTTTTTAGTTTTGGTGTTTTTTTCTTGTTTTAGACATTTTTTTAGGTTCTTGACATTATTTTTAATTTGGTGCTTTTTTTAATTCTTGCATCTTTTTTTATTTTGGCGATTGTTTTAATTTTGGTGATTTTTTTTCATATACGCAATTTTTTGGTTTTGGCGATTTTTTCGGTTGTTGCGTTTTTTTCCATTGTGGCATTTTATTTAGTTTTGACACTTATTTCTCGCTTTGGCATTTTTTTCGGTTTTTGGCGTTTTTTTTAATTTTGGCCATTTTTTTCGTTATAGCGTTTTTTTATTTTGACGATTTGTTTTTGTTTGGGCGATTTTTTTGTTGTCAATTTTCTCGGTGTTTGGCGTTTTTTTAATTTTGGCGATTTTTTTAATTTTGGCTATTTTTTCACATAGGAAATCTTTTTTGATTTTGGCGATTTTTTCAGCTTTTAACTTTTTTTTTCATTGCTGCAATTATTTTTGGTTTTGACACTTTTTTCTAGTTTTGGCGACTTTTTTCGGTTTTTGGGGTTAAAAAACCCCAATTTTTTCATTTAGACGATTTTTTTTATTTTGGCTATTTTTTTCGTTTTGGCGATTTTTTAGAATTTGGCGATTTATTTTACTGTTTTTTTTTTAATTTTGGCGATTTTTTTAAATTTTTGGCGATTTTGTAATTTTCGGATTTTTTAGTTTGACCGTGTTTGAAAATTTCAAGAGTTTAACTCTTACAGTTTCCAAGATATAACAATTTGTCAAAAATTCATAGTCAAAATTGCATTAACTGATGGACCACCCTTTACTTGCAATTTTTTTAATTTTAATATTAATTGTTGTAGTCTATATAAAAATACACTAATTTTACAAATTTCAAGTGTCAATATGCATATATATTTACATACAATTGTATGTATATTACATTGGATTTTAAAATTTTTCCTTGCTCGTTTTGGAACACCCTTTAATTCTCATATATTTCTTGTTGTAGCAGCCAAGGTTCTAAATACTCTGTCCAAATTTCAGACTCTTAGCTCTTACCGTTCTTAAGAAAATAGCCTTTTTCCTATAACATGAAATATGTTTAATAATTAGAAAAAAAGTTAAACTTCTCCAACCCTGGAAACATCTTTTTAATTTGTTTAATTTTTTTTTTTAAATTAGAAATACCAATTTTATTCATACCGAAGTATAAAATAAGTTAATTTAATAAAAAAGTAATAAAAACTAGTTTTCGGTAGTTATTTTTTATGGGAAAATAGAGTTTGAGTTTTCCAGGTCTGAAACCGTCTACTCGATTTTGCTGATTGCCTATCTTATTCGGAAAATGTCTGACACACCAATCCAAGAACGAAGTCTCTAGCTAGATGACATCGGTTGTTTGTCTTCCCTATGCATAAGGATTCAGTATATATGTATATACCTTAAATGTCGCTAATTAATATTCTAGAAATTACACATGGAATGACAAACCTATATCTATTCTTTTACCATTTTTTGGTAAAGGGTAAAGCAACATAAACTGTTCGCAAGAACATGTTGCAAAAGCTCTGTTGGTTTGTTAAAAAAGAAATATGAAAATTACAGTTTTTTCTTGAAACATTTTTGGTGAAAAATTATAGATTTTTTATTTATTCCGAACATTGCTCAACATGTTGAATTAATACTTAACTTATGCAAAGAAAACTTCACCAAAATATATTATACAGCATAAAATAATTTTGAAATTATAATAAGTGTTTGTTTTAACAGCTAAAGACATTTAAAACTAATGCATTAATCACATTCACCACAGCAGGCTACACGAACACACGACTTCAAATGCCGCTAGCAGCATTTGTCGCCTCGTAGCCAGCTGCTTAATTATTTTGGAGAAGGCAGCAGCACCATCTGCACCTCATATTTAAGTATAAATACATAGTTCAGTGTTGCCACCTTCAAATATTTCGCATTTATAAAAATTATATTACTCTTTCAAAATGTACTTATATGACGTAAAAGTATAAAAATGAATCAATTTATTCTTCACATCAACTTTTTTGGATATTGTTTCTGTTAAATAATATGAAATAATTATACGATATCACTCATTCAACATTTTGTATTATACTGGTAACACTGAATTTTCTCATTGCAGCCAAAGAAATAGAAATTAGTTTAATTTGACTACAACGACAAAATCAGCATAGGCAACAACCTGCCGCTATGTTGCCTTGCTGTCTTCAAAATAATCATTCTCATATAAAGATTTGTATACTATTTTTGACATTTCGTAGTCGGTAGCTTGCTGTGGTGAATGTGTTTAATGCTTAAAAGTGCTGGATTTTATATTTCGAAATTTTCAAGGTTAATACTAAATGTTGCTCAACATTTTTATTAACAGCTTTCAACAGAGTGTCAGTCTAAATCTATGCGAATATTTAATGGCAACATTGTAGATAGACATTTTGTAATATATAAAATATCATTATGATAAACAGGAAATCGTTTTACAGTTTAGTTTGCATGAAGCGTTCGTCTCATCAACACGTTTGATTTCGCTTATTGTATTATCAAAATATAAATGGAGACAGAACGAAAATACGTAAAATTAAATTAATAGACGCTTTTTTTATACTTTTTTGTTATACCCTTTACCAAAAAATGGTAAAAGGGTATATGTATATAGGTTTGTCATTCCGTTTGTAATTTCTACAATATTAATAAGCGACACATAAAGTATATATATTCTGGATCCTTATGCATAGAGAAGACGAACAAGCGATGTCCGTCTGTCCGTCTGTCTGTACGTGAAATCGGTTTTCCCAAGCTCCCAGAAGAGCTAGAGACTTCGTTCTTGGACTGGTGTGTCAGAAATTTTCCGAAAAATTGCTATTGAACATCAGCAAAATCGGGCAGACGGTTTCAGAGCTGGAAAACTCAAACTCTATTTTCCCATAGAAAATAACTACCGAAAACAAGTTTTTATTACTTTTTTATTAAATTAACTTATTTTATACTTCGGTATAAATAAAATTGGTATTTATAATAAAAAAAAAAAAATTTTAAAAATTTAACAAATTAAAAAAACGTTTCCAGAGTTGGAAAACTTTAACTGTTTTCTTAATAATTAAACATATTTCATGTTTTAGGAAGAAGGCTATTTTCTTAAAAACGGTAAAAGCAACGGGTCTGAAATTTGGACAGTGTATGTAGAACTTTGATCGCTACAACAACAAATATATGAAAGTTAAAAATTAAAGGGTGTTTCAAAACGAGTGACGAAAAAAATCCCATGTAATATATATACAATTGTATGTACATATGTATATTGACACTTGAAATTTGTAAAATTAGTGTATTTTTATGAAGGCTACAACAATTAACACTAAAATTAAAAAAAATTTAAATTACAGGGTGGTCCATCAGTTAATGAAATTTTGACTATGTAATTTTGACAAATTGCTATATCTTGGAAACTGTAAGAGTTAAATTCTTGAAATTTTCAAAAACGGTCAAACTAAAATATCCAAAAATTTAAAAATCGCCAAAAATAAAAAAAAATCGCCAAAACGAAAAAATCGCCAAAAGGATTTTTCCTTTTGGCGCTAAAATTTAAAAAAAAACTCCAGAAACCAAAAAACCGCCAAAACGAGAAAAACGTGTCAAAACTAAAAATAAATTTTCACAATGACAAAAAAACGCCAAAAACCGAAAAAACGCCCAAACAAAAAAATGCTTATAAGAACAAAAATCGCCAAAAATTAAAAAAAAATCGCCTTAATGAAAAAAAATCGCCAAAAAACAAAAAAAAAATCGTCAAAACGAAAATAAATCGCCAAAACGAGAAAAAAATGTCAAAACTAAAAATAAATTTCCACAATGACAAAAAAACGCCAAAAATCGCCAAAACAAAATAAATGCGTATATGAACAAAAATCGCCAAAAATTAAAAAAAAAATCGCCTAAATGAAAAAAAAAATCGCCAAAATCAAAAAAAATCGTTAAAACGAAAACAAATCGCCAAAATTAAAAAAAAACGGCAAAAACCGAAAAAAATCGCCAAAACAAAAAAAATTGGTTATATGAAAAAATTCGCCAAAAATTAAAAAAAACGCTTATATAAAAAAAATCGGCAAAATAAAAAAAAATCGCCAAAACGAAAAAAAATTGCCAAAATTAAAAAAACCCAAAAACCGAAAAAAATCACCAAAACGAGAAAAAAGTGTCAAAACTAAAAATAAATTTCCACAATGACAAGAAAACGCCAAAAATTGCCAAAACAAAATAAATGCGTATATGAACAAAAATCGCCAAAAATTAAAAAAAAATCGCCCAAATGAAAAAAAAATCTCCAAAATAAAAAAAAATCGCCAAAACGAAAATAAATAGCCAAAATTAAAAAAAACGCCAAAAAGCGAAAAAAATCGCCAAAACAAAATATAATTGCTTATATGAAAAAAATCGCCAAAAATTAAAAAAATCGCTTATATGAAACAAAAAATCGCCAAAATCAAAATAAATCGCCAAAATTAAAAAAAAACTCCAAAAACCGAAAAAAGTCGCCAAAACAAAAAAAAATTGCTTATATGAAAAAAATTGCTTACATAAAAAAAAATCGGCAAAATCAAAAAAAAATCGCCAAAACGAAAAAAATTCGCCAAAATTAAAAAATACGCCAAAACCCGAAAAAATCGCCAAAACGAGAAAAAAAGTGTCAAAACTAAAAAAATTGCCACAAAAAAATAAAATATATAAAAATCGCCTAAATGAAAAAAAATCGGCAAAATCAAAAAAATCGCCAAAAAGAAAAAAACGCCAAAATTAAAAAAACGCCAAAAACCGAAAAAATCCGACAAAACAAAATAAACAGCCAAAATTAAAATAACGCCAAGAACCGAAAAAAATCGCCAAAACGAGAAAAAAAGTGTTAAAACTAAAAAATTGTCAAAAAGAAATGAAACGGAAAAAATGGCCATAACAAAAAAATTGCCTATATGAAAATAAATCACCAAAAAATAAAAAAATCGCCTGAATGAAAAAAAAATTGTCATAATCAAAAAATTGCCAGAAGGAAAAAAGTCTCCAAAATTAAAAAAACAACGCCAAAAACCAAAAAATCGCCAAAACGAGAAAAAAAGTGTCAAAACTAAAAAAATTGCCACAAAAAAATAATATATATAAAAATCGCCAGAACGAAAAAAACGCCAAAATTAAAAAAACGCCAAAAACCGAAAAAATCCGACAAAACGAAAAAAAATCGCCAAAATTAAAATAACGCCTAGAACCGGAAAAAATCGCCAAACGAGATTAAAGTGTCAAAACTAAAAAATTGCCAAAAAGAAATAAAAACGCCAAAAACCGAAAAAATCGCCAAAACATAAAAAAATTGCCTACATGAAAATAAATCGCCAAAAAATAAAAAAATGGCCTAAATGAAAAAAAATTGTGAAAATCAAAAAAATCGCCAGAAGGAAAAAAAATAAAAAAAAATTAAAAAATAAAAAAATCGCCTTAATGAAAAAAAATCGTCAAAATCAAAAAAATCGCCAAAACGAAAAAATCGCTAAAATTAAAATAAACGCCAAAAACCGAAAAAAATCGCCAAAACCAAAAAAAAAATTGCCTATATGAAAAAAAATCGCAAAAAGTATGGTTTTTTTCACAAAATTAATATGTACCTACATATCTCTGTGCTTTTGTATGTATCTCTATACTACATAAACGCACTTTGGTAAAGGGTATACAAGATTCGGCACAGCCGAATATAGCACTCTTACTTGTTAGAATTTATGCTGTTAGCCTCGGTGATTGTGTACTGCTTAGAAGGCATGCATGCCAAAGCTTACATACATACATATGTATGTCATTAGAACTACGAATATTATCCGACAGATGCTTAACGACCTTTATTTACAACAAACTCAGTTCTTTTTGAATATTTGAGCATGTATGTAAAATATACTGTACATTTTAATTTCTTAATGAACTCTGCAGACAGTGAAGTAAAAGTGGTGGTTTTTCTTTTTCTAATATTTTATACCTAACTTTTCTTTCCATAGCAAAAAATATATCTAATTTGTAAAGAAAAATAAAAACTTAATTAGTCCTTCTAAGTTTTATTGCCACAAAAGTATTAGTTTCGAAACACTGGAATCTTCCTTTTATAGTTTTCTGATTTCTGACTGCAATATATTTCTTTTAAGAATATGAGGTATTTTTAATTTATATAGAAAAAGGATAAATTAGTTTTAGTAAGTTACTTTTATATAAGCAAAAAGATAAAGTTTTCCAACCCTGGAAACGTTCGAATATTTAATTTAATTTTTTAATTTTTAATACTAGTTTTATTCGTACCGAAATATAAAATAAATTTACTGAACAAAAAACTAAAAATTAATTTTAGCTAGATGCTTGTATAAAATGCAAAACAAGGTTTAAGTGTTCCAGCTCTGAAACCGTCTGCTCGATTTTGCTGATTTTCAATGCCAATCTATTTTTGACTATTTCTGATATACCAGTCCAGGACCGAAGTCTCTATATTTTCTGTGAGCTTCGGAAAACCGATTTCACGTACATCAGACGGACGGATGGATATCGCTTATTCGTCTTCCATATGCATAAGGGCCCATAATATACATATATACTATATGGGTCGCATAACCCTATTGTGAAAATTGCACATAAAAAGAGAATTTTTGATTTGAAGCAGCAATCCCCAAAAAATCTCAAACCCTCTTACTCCTTCTCAATTTTACTCTACACTTTGATATTTGTAGTCGTAATAAGGTGCTGCGGTGTTTTGAAGACGCATACTTTAGGCTGTAAATTTTGTGTTTTATTTGTTGGCTTTAAATGTCTCATTTCTTTCATTTTGGATCTATTTGGGGTTTGTATTTCTATGCAATACACGACAAAGTTTTCCTCTGTTTAGAATGACAACATTACAAGCCCTTTGTGTTATTTTATCCAAAATGAAAGAGCCCATGACCTAATCGTCCGTCACTGATTACGTTGAAACAAAATATATTTGTGTGACCTCTAGTTTAGGCCATTATAAACTTTTAACAGTTTGTGGTTTTTGTGATAAGCTTTATTGACAATTTATTTTAATTTGTTTAGAAATTCATTTAATGAATTGTAATAGTAATGCCTGCAAAGTTCTTTGTAGTCTCATATCAAAGTTTTAAACGAGAAACTTAGTCAAGTAAATGTTTTTTCTTTTTTCTTTAAATTTAATTAGGCGTTCGTAGTTAGAGGAAACCAAATTTTATGTAATAACTTTTAAGGACAAATAACACCAAAGACAATTGTAATCGCAAAATCGGCTACATCTTCATCATCAGCGTTCATGTGGTTGCTGATCTGTGTCTTTTTATAACCTTTACCAAAAATGGAAAAGGGTATATGTAGGTTTGTCATTGCATTTGTAATTTCTACAATATGATTATGCAACCCATTAAGTATATACATATATTCTGGTTCCTTATGCGTAGGGAAGACGATAAGCCTCTGTCCGTCCATCCGTCTGTCTGATGTACGTGAAATCGGTTTTCCTAAGCTCACAGAAAAGATACAGACTTCGGTCTTGGGCTGGTATATCAGAAATGGTCCAAAATTGATTGGTATTGGTATTTATTTTGCCATATGAAAGCAACTTGCAAAAAATAAATTTTTTTGTTCAGTAAACTAATTTTATATTTTGGTACGGATAAAACTAGCATAAAAAATAGAAAAAAAAATATTTTAATGTTTCCAGAGTTGAAAAACTTTAATTGTTTTCTTATATAAAATAGCCTACTAGAACTAACCCAGTGAAAAAAATGGAAGTCATTCTAGCGGAAGTACATTTTCATTGCTTCCAAAAAATCGATATTTTTAATTTGCCGAGAGTGAGCAAAAAACCATGTAGAAGTCTATTTTAGTCACACAAAACCTTGTAACTCCTCCATAGTGTTAGAAAATACTCACCAGAATTTTAAAAAAAATTTATTTTTTTAAAGAAATTTATGAATTATTTTTAGTCTAAAATTTAAAAGTTATTTGCTAAAATTTACATGAAAACACTGTTTCGGGCTTAAATTCGTATAAAAAGAAACGAGTTGTTAAAAAAGGCAACTATTTACCCTTTTTCCTAGATGAAAATATTATCATAGAACACAAAAAAGGGAAATTTTCTTAATATCACTTCCAATTCAGTGACCAGGCATCGAAAAAGAGAACTTCTTGCAATGACAACCCTATGTAAAAATCATTAGATCCCCAGTAAAAAAAGAAACTCCAAAAAAGTCATGAAAATGTAGAGTTTACGATGCGGAAGTTGTTCAAATTTTGATCCGATCTAATGATTTTTACATAGGGTTGTCATTGCAAGAATTTCTCTTTTTCGATGCCTGGTCACTGAATTGGAAGCGATATTAAGAAAAATTCCCTTTTTTATGTTCTATGATAATATTTTCATCTAGGAAAAAGGGTAAATAGTTGCCTTTTTTAACAAGTCGTTTCTTTTTATACGAATTTAAGCCCGAAACAGTGTTTTCATGTAAATTTAAGCAAATAACTTTTAAATTTTAGACTAAAAATAATTCATAAATTTCTTTAAAGAAATAAATTTTTTTTAAATTCTGGTGAGTATTTTCTAACACTATGGAGGAGTTACAAGGTTTTGTGTGACTAAAATAAGCTTCTACATGGTTTTTTGCTCACTCTCGGCAAATTAAAATATCGATTTTTTTGGAAGCAATGAAAATGTACTTCCGCTAGAATGACTTCCATTTTTTTTCACTGGGTCGGATCGAAATTTGCACTACTTCCGCATGGTAAACTCTACATTTTCATGACTTTTTTGGAGTCTCTTTTTTTACTGGGTAAGTTTTCCTTTCTGTATATAAATTAAAAATATCTCATACATATTACACTTTTGTGACAATAAACGTTAGAAGGGCTAATTAATGTTTTATTTTTCTTTACAAATTAGATATATTTTATGTTATGGAAAGACGAGTTTGCTATAAATAATTAGAAAAATAAAAACCACAGCTCCAGTGCTGGAAAATTTGAACTTTTCTTGGATATTAAAATAACTAAATATTACTATTATTTTGCATTATTTCCCGTTTTCTTTGTTCGCTAAGCATATTTTATACATTTTTTAAAGATGTAGATTGGTATAACGAGTCAGAAAAAATAAAAGGATGGTTCCAGGGTTGGAAAATTAGATTTTTTTGTATAGAAAAGTAACTAGGTCAATTGACCAATTTTTTTTTATTACAAATTAAATGTTATTTATGTCTTAGAAAGAAATAGTTTGGAATAAATAATTAGAAAAATAAAAATCAATTCTTTAGACCTAGACAACTTAAGCTTTTTCTGTCATATAAAACTATTTAAATCAAACTTTTGGTAATTAAATAAATTCTATATTTTAGAAAGAAACAAATTAAAATTAAAAACTAGAAAAATCAAAATTATGGTTCTAGGGTTGGAAATTTAAAAAAAATTTTTTTTAGAAAAATCAACAAAAATTATTTTTTTTTCAGTGAAGCATACTTCATGTTTTAGGCAGATCTTTACTCAAGATTTTTTGACATTTGTTAAATTTTTATATGGATAACTCATTTACATATAAACGCAGGTTTGTGCCATGTTGCTTATTATTCTCTCAGAACATTTAAATTTCAAATTAATGGTCTTTTGTTTATAGTTTGTAAAGAGATCTTATTAATTTTTAGTAAATGGAGATAGAAATAAAATTTATCGCCAAAGAACAGTCATAACTAGAATAAATTATAGGAAATGTTCCATTTCATTTCCCTGAAAACGTTCCTTTCTGCTGAACAAAAAGATTCTTTAGGAATATGAATGGAATGGGATGTTTCAATTGAGACACTAAACAGTTCTGCAACATCAAAAATTATTAAATACGGGAAGATATATAAAACAAGTTATTTTACTTGGTATGGAGGTACAATACTAAGCCTATGTTAGGATTATTAAATAGTAGCACGGTTTTTGAACATCTCAAGAGCGAGTAAACAAGCCCCAATTTTTTGGTATTGTATTGGCGTGGTGACGATGTTGAGAACTGGAATAAGGGTGAATGTAACTTATTTCTTAAATATAGAGTGTAGAATAAAAGATTCAAGTATTGCTAATATCAAAAATAAATAAAATATTTGAATCAAATTCTTAAGTCGGAAAATATCGAGAGGTCACTTACTAAAAATTGCACTATAACAAAAAATTATAATTTTTTTTACAAAACAAATGTGTATGTATTTACTTATGTATGTATATGTATACTACATATGTGTATGCACATATTTACTTCGGTAAATGGTATATAAGATTCGGCACAGCCGAATATAGCACTCTCACTTGTTAAACATATTATATATCAGCATATGTTTTTGTATAGCAAGATAATTTACGTTAACTAGAAAACAAAATAAAAAACAGTTCAAAATGAAGGTGTTTTTATTGTTGCAGATTGCTTTTGCTGAGTTTTTTAATTTTTTTCAGATTTTTTAGCCAATTTATTCAAATTTTTTTTAAGTTTTCTGGCAACAGTGTTGTCGGGAGATACTCATTTTGATTTAGTTCTCCGAATTTTAATTTTTCTCGTATTTACAAAATGGCATCTATTGGCTGCCATATTGAATTTTGAATACTCTCTTATCTTTAGTGACACTCCCAGGAGTATATCAAATCCATCGATGTAAGAATCATCACGCGGTTCACGCGCTTGATTTACAGCGAATACTAATTTTAATGTAACATCAGAGTGCCCTCCTTTTTCGATATTGTGTAGCAGAATCATCGGCTAAATAAACACAGCCTTAATAATTTAGTATGCCTCATTGATATCAGAGGTAGTCGGGTAAAAATTGGCTGCTTTACTTAAAATGATGTATGAATTAGACATATTGGAATTGTTTGGTTGTAGCGTTATCACTCAATAGTTTTTGTTTTCGCTACGAAATCTTTATAAATGTGAAAAAAAAACTTAATATAAACGGTATAGCGAATTTCTAATCTATCTTATTATATATTTTGTTCTTTTCCGTAAGTAGAACAGAAAACAGTGATAACGAATGTGCTATTTAGTTTTATTTTTCCAAAGCAAAGTTTGCTGAAAATGTTCTATATATTTCGATATTAGCATAATTTGTTATCTTGAATAGGAGTAATATATAAATAGTATACAAGGGGAGATTTTTAAGAACTTTCGGATTTATATTAAAAAACACATACCTTTTATAGAACTGTATTAAATATTTATGCAGTTGGTAGAACGAACACTGTTTAAGGATGATTTCATGTTATTGTTGATCGCGGCTACGCCTCAAATGGCTGGCTCCAATTCTGAGATACTGTCTCCAATATACCGTCGGTATCTCACGAATAAATTTTTCAATATTGCCTTGCAGTGCGTCAACCATTGTGGGCTTGTTCCTGAGCGCCTCAAAAAAAATAGCACAAAGGCGTTAAATCGCACGATCTAGGCGGCCAATTGACCAGCCTCAAACGTGAAATAAACTGTTCACCGAACTTGCCTCTCATTGTTTCACGTGATGTGTGGCATGTGATATCGTTTTGCTGAAACCACGTGTAAGCCAATTCCAGCACTTCCATTTTGGGAAACAAAAAAATAACAAAAACCCAATTGCTGCGAATGGGGCCGAATCGATAATTAACGGTCGTCACCAACACAGATGCATATAGCTGCAATAATTCCATAATGTAATTGTGGTGCGAAATTTAGTCACAAATAGTCCGATTAGCCGCCCCGAAGGTCGCCCAAACTGACTTTAAAATGGAAGAAGTGCACGATGCACTTGCTTAGCCGAGCATGAATCTTGATAATAAAATTTAATAATCTGCAAGCGTTGTTCATTTGTAAGTCGATTCATGGTTAAATTATAGACCAAACTAAACATGTTTAACAGTAACATGACACATAATAACAGCTGAGTTGCCAGTCACCGTGTTGTCAAAAAAAAAGTTGCTAAAAAATCACCGTTTATAAATAACAGTAATGATATTAAAATGAATCATTCACAAAATGTTCGATTACGCTTTTTAATTTTACGATGTTTAGCTTATGTAAATACAATACGATTAAAAATTGTAAAACGTCCTTGTTTTTGCGGGAAATATATCAAAAAATTATAGCAAACATGCTTAATTTAAAATTGTGCAATGATTGTGCTTCATATGTGTTTCACGTTAATTCAACATGGTTTACAGTAATCTTCAAAAAAGATCTTCTGAAATAACTTTATTCATGTTGATTTACGATTCCAGTATTGTTAAATCAAAATGAAGAATCATGTTAAATCAAAATTATTTCAAGTTGAAACAAGCTAATTTTTCTGTTTAGACTTTATGTTTTGCTTTTAATATGTTATTCCTCTTTTTGTTTTGTTTGTCCTAAACAGCTCTAAAAAAATTTAAGAAGTATCGCCGTATCGACAGTAAAATATCGCCAATATCGATATATCGGCAAATCAGATATATCGCCGATATTTCGGAATCGTTATTCGTTTAAATATCCCATTGGAAAAGGTATATATACATATGTATACTCTAAAACACTTTTGTTGAAAATTAGGTCGATAATAGTAGGCAACACTTTACAGACTACTTTCGACCTAAAATTACACAACTATATTTTTGAACATTTTGTTGATTTTTGAGCAAAATATGTTTAAATTTGAAAAAATATGTTTAATCATGGCTGAGAGTAAATTTCATTTACGTCCTTTTCAATAAAATTGCAAACATTCACATCAGAATATCGAAAAAAAAATTATTTTTAAAAACACTGTTTTCATTAGAAAGACTCCGTGAAATGCACTAAATCATGACTATAATCGGCATTTTGAATACGCCTAAATGCATAATAATTTTTAATGTAAATGTGAAGTTGTTTTAATTTTGTACATAAACATTTTTCAAAGTTTACTATTCACTATTTACATACATAAAAAAAATACTACGAGTATTGTTATTTACATACATATAAACTGCTTTAAACAATAGAAATTTGATTTTAATTAACTTAATAAAAAATATGTCATGCTTCTACTGCAACTTGTATGCTTTTGTACTTCTACTTTCTTTGTTAAACATATTTTTGCTGTTTTACGCATATATGCTTAATTTTCAACATTCTGACGTTATTTAGACATATCTGGCTGTATTTCAAGCACAATTTGCTTAACCCGCCAATGGTGACGCAATTTTGACTTTGATCAAGGGTGACGCCGGTCTCACGCACATAGATTTTCAACTGAAGATTTTTCCAAATTTGTTAGTATTATTTCATGTTTTTTTTTAATATATGCTCTTTGAGAATAAAGAAAAGATATTTAATCAATTTAAGCTCTCTTATTTCAATATTAACATTAAAAAAATTGTTTTATTAGAGCATTAAAAATAACAGCGATTTTAGTAATACATTTTTCAAAATTAAGAAACAAATAAAAAATCACATATTTACAAGGGAAAATAATGTTTTTTAGTCTTTCGACATTAGGAACTTTTACAAAAAAAATAAAAAAAAAACATGTAATGAAAAATGTATACTTGGTTATTTTATTCACATACACGGTGACACACGGTCTTACGCACCGGATTAGTAAAAAAGTACACAACGTGTGCTCACGAAGCAGTTTCGTCGTTAACTAAAAGTAGGTGATGTGCAATGAGGCAGCTACTCGAAATTGCAACCAAAAATAATAACAGGGAATAATGTTATTCGAATTTTTTAACACACCCGGTCTCACAGACCATTAGGACACCAATGGCGGGTTAAAAATAAACACTTTTAGCAGTAAATTTAAATTTTTGTGTAAAAGAGGGCAAATATTGTTTTTTTGATACAATTAACAACATAATCGATATAAATTTAGACATTTAGAATATTTCAACAACAAATTAGACAATATATGATCCTAAAGTTGGGCCAATGTTTTAGAGTATATGTATATTGTGGTATTATATAAACGTTTAAGCCTAAAGAATATTTTCGAATTTGTTCAGCACAAAAGAACGGTTTCAGGGAAATGAAACGGAACATTTCCTTTAATTTATTTTAAAGTTATGACTGTTCTTTACCCATAAATTTCATTTCTTAAAATAAATTTACTGAAAATAAATTCAGTAAAGTGTGACTCTGACTCGCGCACGAAGGATTCCGTACGTACACTAAATATTTAATACCATATGAACATTGGCCTATATAATATATAGTTTTGGGATTTTTTCGGTTTTAAGAGTATTTGTAATATGGGTTTTTTAGTTTTGGCGTTTTTTTGGGTTTTGGTTTTTTTTTTTAATTTTGGTGTTTTTTCTCGTTTTAGCGATTTTTTAAGGTTTTTGGGGTTTTTTTCATTTTGGCGATCTTTTTTTCATTTTAGCGATTTTATTTATTTTAGCTATTTTTTTAACTTTTGGAATTTATTTTATTGCTAGAACTTTTTTTAATTGGAAGATTTTTTTCGTTTTGGCGATTTCTTCGGTTTTCGCCAATTTATTTCGGATTGGTGATTTTATAATTTTGGGATTTTTTTTGTTTTGCAGTTTTTGAAAATTTCAATTCTTTGCCTCTTACGGTTTCCAAGATACAGCAAGTAGTCAAAACTACATAGTGAAAATTGCATCAACTGATAGAACACCCTTTAATTTAAATTTTTATAAATTTTAGTGTTAATTTTTGTAGTCTGTATAAAAATACAGTTATTTCGCAAATTTCAAGTGTCTATATACATACAATTTTATATATATATATATATATATATATATATATATATGTATATATATAAATATATATATATATATATATATATATATATATATATATATATATATATATATATATATGTATATATATATATATATATATATATATATATATATTACATGGTATTTTAGCATTTTACTTTGCTCGTTTTAGAAAACCCTTTTTTTCTCATGTTGTATTGACCAAAGTTCTACTATACACTGTTCAAATTTCACGTCAGTAGCTCTTACGGTTCCTGAGAAAATAGCCTTCTTACTAAAACATGAAATATGTTTAATTAAAAAAAAAATTGATTTTGGTTATATTTTTACCCACAATTATCTTTTTCAATTTCCAACCCTGGAACTATAACTTTGATTTTTCTAATTTGAAACATTAATATATGTATTTTATTACCAAAGAAATAATTACTTTTATTTAATTAGTTTTATATACTAAAAAAAGTTTAAGTTTTCTAGGTCTGGAGCTATGTTTTTTATTTTTATAAATTTTATGCCAAACTCTTTTTTTCTAAACAATAAGCAAAAAAATAAAAAAGTAATTAGACCTACTTACTTTTATATACAAGAAAAATTCATTTTCCAACCCAGAAATCATTCTTTTAGATTTTTCTGATTCCTTGTACCAATCTAGTAGTTCTTAAAAAAAATATGTAAATTGTGTTAAGTGAACAAATAAAAAAGGAAAAAAAATAGTTTTATTTAGTTACTTTAATATCCAGAAAAAAAGTTCAAAGCTTGCAGCCCTGGAGCTGTGGTTTTTATTTTTATAATTTTCTGCATCCTTTTTAATTTTTCTGATTTCCACACCAATCTCTTTATTTTAAGAATATAAGATATGTTTAATTTATAAAAAAAGGAAAAATTTGTTTTAGTAAATTACTTTTTTATAAAAAAGTTAAACCCTGGAAACGTCTATTTAATTTTTGTATTTTTTTTTTAATTTGAAGTACCATTTTTATTCGTAGTGAATTATAAAATAAGTTTATTTAATAAATGTAAATAAAATATTAATTTATGGTAGTTAATTTTATAAATAAAAAAATTGGAAGTTTTCCAACCCTGGAAAATCATCCTTTTTGATTTCTCTGATTTTTAACATCAATTACTTTCTACTATGAATATAAGATATTTTCAATTTGTAGAAAAAATGGAAAAATTTGTTTATGTAAGTAACTTTTGTATAAGAAAAAAGTTAAAGTTTTCCAACCCTGGCAACGTCTTTTTAATTTTTTAAATTTAATTTAGTTTTTTTTTAAAGTAGGAACACCAATTTTATTCATACTGAAGTATAAAATAAGTTTATTTAATAAAAAAATAATAAAAACTAGTTTTCGGTAGTTATTTTGTATGGCAAAATAAAGTTTGAGTTTTCCAGCTCTGAAACCTTCTGCTCAATTTTGCTGATTTTTAATACCAATCTAAGTTGGACCACTTCTGAGACCTGTCCAAGACCGAAGTCTCTAGCTTTTCTTGGAGCTTCCGAAAATCGATTTCACGTACATCAGACGGACAGACGGATATCGCTTATTCGTCTTCCCTGTTCATAAGGACCCAGAATATATATATTTTAGGGATGGCATATTCATATTGTGGAAATTACACACGGAATGGCAAACCAAATATACCCTTTTTCATTTTGGTAAAGGGTTAAAAGGTGTCCTAAAATTAACGCAAAATTTTATTTAAATAGAAAACACAGTTTTATCTTTTGATTGTTATTTTTTTATTGAATCATAAAGTACATACACAGAAATAAATTCAGTAAAGTGCGACTATGACCCGAGTACGAAAGGTTCCGTACGGACACGAGATATGTAATTAAATACGAACTTTACTAGCCTATACAAAATATAGTTTTGGCATTTTTTTCTTTTTTGAACCCAGTGAAAAAAAATGGAAGTCATTCTAGTGGAACTACATTTTCATTACTTCCAAAAAATCGATATTTTTAATTTGCCGAGAGTGAGCAAAAAATCATCTAGAAGCTTAGTTTAGTCACACAAAACCTTGTAACTCCTCCATTGTGTTAGAAAATACTCACCAGAATTTAAAAAAAAATTATTTTTTTAAAGAAATTTAT
The DNA here is from genome assembly GCA_905220375.1 of Tachina fera. NCBI lineage: Eukaryota > Metazoa > Arthropoda > Insecta > Diptera > Tachinidae > Tachina > Tachina fera. The sequence goes on from LR999964.1 coordinate 62,938,108, forward strand.
GAACTATTTTTAGTCTAAAATTTAAAAGTTATTTGCTTAAATTTATATGAAATACTGTTTTGAGCTTAAACTCGTATAAAAAGAAACGAATTGTTAAAAAATTCAACTATTTACCATTTTTTCTAGATAAAAATACTATTATAGAACACAAAAAAGTGAATTTTTCTTAATATCGCTTCCAATTCAGTGACCAAGCATCGAAAAAGAGAACTTCTTGCAATGACAACCCTATGTAAAAATCATTAGATCGGATCGAAATTTTCACTACTTCCAGATCGCAAACTCTACATTTTCATGACTTTTTTGGAGTCTCTTTTTTACTGGGAAGTTTTTTTAATTTCAGCGATTTTTTTATTTTGGCGCTCTTTTTTCGTTTTGGCGATTTTGTTGAGTTTTTGGCGATTTTTTTTAGTTTGGCGATTTTATAATTTTCAGATTTTTTAGTTTTACCGTTTTTGAAAATTTCAAGAGTTTACCTTTTACTGTTTCCAAGATATAGCAAGTTGTTAAAATTGTATTAACTGATGGACCACCCTTTAATTAAAATTTTAGTGTTAATTGTTGTACTCTATACAAAAATACACTAATTTTACAAATTTCAAGTGTCAATATACATATTTACATACAATTATATGTACATTACATGGAATTTTAGCATTTTTCGTTGCTTGTTTTGCAACACCCTTAAATTTTAATTCTCATGTATTTGTTGTTGTAGCGGCCAAGGTTCTACATACTCTCTCCAAATTTCAGGTCCGTAGCTCTTACGGTTCCTGAGGAAATACCGTATGACGGACAGACGGACAGCGTAGCGAAAACAATAGGGTTCCTTTTTTCACCTTTGGTGTACGGAACCCTAAAAATATGTTTCATTTTTTATAACAAAAATCCTGGTATTCAATCATTTTAATATTCGTATTTCCTGGGATAAAGAAATCCGCTATATGAATAACAAAAATTGTTAAAGAATAATATTTTTTTCAATAATATAAATATTTGAATTAATAAAATATCTTGTGGAGATCTGGCAACACTGATATTTTATATATTAATTAATTGACAATTCTGTTACAAAAATAATGTTATTTGAAAGAATATATAAAAGTTTATTAAAAATATTTCAAGAAATCTAATAACCAATCTTATTGTAACTTTCCTTATTGTATTGGTTTCGATGGGTTATTACAAAGGCGACAGAGGTAAATTACATTTGTTAGATAAGTTTGTTGCTTATAATTGAATGTATGAACATGTGTGTATATTTGTGCATAAGATTGCACTCATGGGTGTGGGTTGCTTGTCTGTATACACATTTATATGTAAGTATGTATATGTACATATATAAATTTATAATGATTTAAAAAAAAAATAAAGAAAAAGTATGCGAGTTGTGTCAATTTAATTGTGACAGTTGCGAAGAAACATTAAATTGTTTTCATTCAATTGAAAGAATAAAGGGAGCGAAACAAAATTTCGGAAGATTAGAAAAATAGCAATACATTGAATTATAAAGATTATTATACATATATATTTTATATATTATATGTACATTAAATTGTAAAAAGGTAAAAAAGTGGACATCAATTGAAATGGTTATGATTTGTTTTATAGAAATAAAATATTCACTTGAATTGCATTGAAGTGGCAAATTTCAAAGGAACTATAATGAGTGCGGCTGGTATATCTACTTTTCTTTGTGACACTATAGATAAGGTTCTTCTTCGGTCTGAATGGGAAAAATGGCTTCGTGCATTTTCTATATATCTTGAGGCCGAAGAGATCAGTGAAGCCAAGAAAAATACATTGTTTTATTTGGCTGGTACTCAAGTCCAGGAAGTAGTTTACAGCATTCGTGGATCACTTGAGGAATCCAAAAGTGCACATAAAAATGTAGATGCTTACGAAGTTCTTATTGAGAAACTCAATAAGTATTTTTCGCCGGAAAGAAATTCCACTTTTGAAAGGCACCTATTTCGTGCATTAAGGAACGAGGAAGGTGAAAATTTGAAAAATTTTCTGCTTAGACTACGTAGCCAAGCTGTGAAATGTAAATTTGGAGAAACTAAGGAATAAATACTTGGAATTAATCTTAACGATAAGCTCATTGACGTCTGGGCTCCAAATGATCTAAAAAAAGATTATTAGAAAAGGAATATTCGCTCGATGAAGCTATTGAAATGTGCACCGTTTACGAGCAAATGAATAATCAGTCTAAGACAATAAAGTTCCCCAATATTTCTTTAGAGATCAATAGAGTTGAGAATAAGAGTTTTACTTTTGAATGCGGCAGATGTGGCCAACGAAGACATTCCATTACCAGTTCTGGTTGCCCGGCTAGAGGTGCGAAGTGCAAAAAATGTAATTTAGTTGCTCATTTTGCACGCAAATGCAAAGCGAAGGGAATTAAGCGCCAAGTGAATTTTCACGATAATGCAGATTCGAAAAGACGAAAGGATGGGTTTTCAAATATTCGTTGTTATTTATTGTTGTCGAATTCAATGTTACGTAAATGTTTCTTTGTATATTTATACTTTGTATTTGTTTTTTAAAAGAAATTGAATTTTGCTTGAAATTATTTTTTGAATTTGTATTTGAAAACTTTGTCGAAATAATTTTTCATTAGTTGAAAAACTTTTTGAGAGAGACAAACAAAATTGTAAGTTAAACTTTGTACTTATTTTATTAAATAATAGTTGATTAATTTGTGTAAATTTCAGTGAATAAACATTTGTCAACAATTTAAAAATTGGTTTATTCAATAAACGTCTGGTTTTTCAACATTTTTATTCAAATTTTTACAAGCGCCTTTCAGTGGAAAACAAAAATATTTGGTATTCTCTTTGTCTTTCGAGAAGTGTTAATTGAATTTTTTGAATATTGATGACCTCCGTTCAGCCTTATTGGAGAATCAAGAAGAAGTTTTAATCGAAACATCAATCAAGCAGCTTTTCAAGTTTCTTTTTTTTATGAGAAAAAGTAGAAGACTACAAGGACTTCATCCCATAATGCCAACAATAAGATCTCCCACTACTACATCAGCAAATTCTATTGAAAATGAACCGGAATCAATTGTATATACTACAGCGGGAAGTATAAGTAATAGTCGAGAGAATATAGAACAGGTAACAAATGAATTTAATAAACGATTAGAGGACATGCAACATATTTTACTAAACCAAATGACGTCAATGCAGTCATTATTGGAGACGAATAATCTCCATACGCAGAATACAATTACTGCTTTAAGAGAGGATTTACGAACTGTCGAGTTAAATGTGTCACGCTTGAATAATAATCCATATTCTTCAGAAACAACTCCCGTAACTACAAATGTATCCACAGATAATACAAATGTAATTACTTCAAATTGCATTCAATTCTCTACTATTTCAAATAGAACACAAAATTCATATTTAAATTCGAAAATTCATACAACTCTGTTTGACTCGATCCCGTCTACTTCCACGTTTGTCAATTCTCATCCTATAGTTCATACCGCACCATGTATTTCGCAACTCATGCAATCAAATTCCCCGCATTCGTCGATTAATCAGCGACAGAAGAAAATTTACCCGCTTCGAAAATTTTCAGGGTTACCGGAAGATTGGCAAACTTTCTATGAATCGTTCATAACTTCTACTCAAGAATTCGAGTATTCGGATTTACATAATATAATGCGTCTTAGAGAAAGTCTTGAGGGAGATGCAAGAGATTCAGTTGAATCGCTGTTAGCAAACTCTAAAAATGTAAATACCGTAATTGAAACTTTATCCCAAATGTTCGGTCGGCCAGAACAGTTAATGAAATCACAAATTCAAAAGGTTCGAATGTTACCATCTGTAAACGAAACAGATTTAAATTCTCTGATTCACTTTGCAAACAAGGTCGGTAATATGACAACTTTTTTACAATCGGTTGGAGGATGCTATGATTTATCTAATCCACTACTCTTTAATGAACTTTTATATAAACTACCGATATCAAAAAAGACTTCAATGGGCAGAAAAATGTTTAAATTTTGATCAAAAACCAACAATATCTGATTTTTCTATGTGCCTATCTAAATTAAGAAAGATTTCTAATATGGTTACCGATGCCCTCCCACTAACGGATATAAACAAGGAAAATAAAAAATATGCTTGTATTACTATAAACAGAAAATGTAAACTATGTGACAAAGACTGCAAATCTTTATCAGACTGTAGGTCATTTTTGGATTTGGATATCAATTCAAGGTGGAAAACGGTCAAATCCTTTAAAGTTTGTTTTTGCTGTTTAAAATTTGGACATCAACTAAATAACTGTTATTCAAAAAAGAAGTGCGATTCTATTGGATGTGAAAACACACATCACAGCCTACTACATAAAACTATTTTGTTACCCCAAAATTCAATTTTAAACCAACAACCTGTAAATTCAACTCATCAACAAGCTAGAAGTTACCTTGTAGATAATGACTCAGAAACCACGTTGTTTCAAATTATACCTGTAACAGTGTATGGTCCGTATAGTTCCGAAAAAATTTATGCCTTTGTTGATGATGGAGCTAATGTATCTATGATAGATTTTGAAATCGCTCAAAAATTGGGCATTCCTGGTCGTAAAGATATTTTGGAGTTACAGTGGATCAATCATCAAGTTTCTCGAGAGCAAACTGAAAAAATTGATGTTGAAATAAGCGGTGTTGAAAACAATAGGAGATATTTTATGAAAAATGTATATATATCAGCACACTTAAATCTTCCGGAACAAAGTCCGACCACTCTCACATATAATTATAATTTACCTACTGATATATCATACCACAGTCATGATAAAATAAAACCAAAAATGATAATTAGTTTGGCTCATGCTTATTTAACTGTTCCAATTGAAACACCACAGTTATTATCTCCAGGAGGTTTGATAGCAACAAAAACAAGACTAGGTGGTATAGTTTATGGAAATTTAAGCAAAACTGAAAATCAAAAATTTTATTCGTGCCACGCTAACAAAACCAATGAAAAAATTAAAAGCACTGATAATTTAGAAACTTTAATGAAAAGTTACTTCGGAACAGAGACATTTGGAATTCGACATTTTGAGCCCTTACTATCAGAAAAGGATAAGAGAGCATTATAAATATTAAAAAATACTACAAAAAAAGTTAGAAATAGATTTGAAACTGGTTTACTTTGGAGAAAAAACTTCAAGTCCTTCCCTAATTCATATGAAATGGCTCTCAAGAGATTAAACATCGTTGAAAAGAAAATGTCGTCGGATTCAAGATACGCTGAAGAATATTGTCTAAAAATTGAAGAATATTTAGAAAAAGGATATGCACGGACCCTTTCTGAAACTGAAGCATCAATACATACAAACAAAACGTTTTATCTACCCCATTTCGGAGTTAAAAATCCAAACAAGAAGAAGTTACGTTTTGTTTTTGATGCTGCAGCAGAAGTCGAAAACATCTCCCTTAATAAAGCACTCCTTGCAGGTCCAGACCTTAATCAACCTCTTCAAATGATTTTATTTAAATTTAGACAGGCACCTATAGCCGTTTGTAGGGACCTAAAAGAAATGTTCCATCAAGTTAGTATTATCAATGAAGATCAAAACGCACTCCGTTTTCTGTGGAGAAAAGGACTGACGATTACGTTGACTGTTTTGATTCCGAACAGGAAGCTATTGATGTCGTAAAAGCTGTAAGATTAATTCACGGCTCTGCAGGCTTTCATATGCATAATCTCATAACGAACTCAAATGCTGTTGCTAAAGAACTCGAAATTTCAAACGAAAACGAAATGAACATTAATGCAGATACCGTAGAACGCATTTTAGGACTTCGTTGGGTCTCAATTTTAGATTGTTTTACCTCTGTCTTAGAATTCCATAAAGTTCCAAAAAATATACTAGAACTAAAAGTAATACCTTCAAAAAGATAACTTTTAAGCATTACAATGTCTATTTTCGATCCATTTGGTTTCGTAGCAGATTTTATGGTGACCGCTAAAATATTAATGCAGGAAGTTTGGAGAAGCGGTATTGGTTGGGATACAAAATTACCAAACTCTATTTGCGAAAAATTCAAGTCATGGTTAAACGAATTATCAAAAATTAGTCAACTTAAAATTCCTTGATACTATTTTCATAATTTAGCAAATATTGATGATAAAAATATTGAGCTTCATTTGTTTTGTGACGCCAGCGAAGAAGCACTAGCAGCAGTTGGATATTGGCGCGTCATTCATAATTTGGACTCTAAACTCATTTTTGTAACAGGAAAAACAGCTTGTACTCCAATACGTTTTCATTCAATTCCAAAACTAGAATTGCAAGCGGCGGTAATGGCTGTACGGTTAAAAGATTCTATTGTGAAATGTCACGATAAAGTTAGAGCAAAAAAAATTATTTTCTGGACTGATTCCCACACTGTTATCCGTTGGATTAAATCGGATCATCGTAAATATAAGCAATACGTTGCAAATCGCGTATCAGAAATATTGGAAAGTTCAGATATTCGTGAATGGCGTTGGTGTCCAACACTACAAAACCCTGCTGATGTTGCAACTAGATCAAAATTTCCTTTCTGTTTTAACTTAAAGGGACGATGGAGAAAAGCTCCAGATTTTTTGTTACACGAGGAAAATACTTGGCCAAATGAAAATGCTATACAAAATAGAGAAGACAAAAGTAACGAATATTTAAAATCGACCCATATCGTTATGATTACACAAGAACTAGATTTTATGGACTCTATCATTAACAGCTTCTCGAAATTCTTTAAAATATTACGGGTTATATCATGGATTATAAGATTTTACAAAAACGTAAAGTACAAATTGAATAACAACGCCCGAATCAATGGAGAACTATCTGCAGAAGAATTATCAAACGTTGAAAACAGAATAATAAAACATGTACAGAGGAAGCATTTTTCATGTGAATACAAAAGGTTAGCTTCAAAAGTTAGTATCGACGTATCCAGTAGTTTAATAACATTGAATCCATATCTTGATGAACTGGGTATAATACGAGTTGGAGGTAGATTGGATAATGCTTCCGTACTTCCAGAATGCGCCAGACGTCCTATAATACTTCCAAAATCTGACCGTTTTTCATATCTGTTAGTGGAACTATATCATATTAAAAACTGCCATCATAATATTGCTAATGTAATGGGAGACGTACGTCAAAACTTTTGGATTCCTTCACTACGAAATCTAGTCCGATCTATCGAAAATAAATGTAATGTTTGCAAAATAAGAAGAGCTAAACCAATTCAACCTCAGATGGGAATGCTACCAGTTGATAGAGTTTTGCCCTTCGTGAAGCCTTTCACTTATACTGGCGTAGACCTTTTCGGACCATTTAACGTTAAAATTCGTCGATGTCAAGAAAAGAGATGGGTAGCATTGTATACATGTTTAACTATTAGAGCAATACATCTTGAAGTTGTATCGGATTTATCGACTGATTCTTTCTTACTGAGTTTAAGAAATTTTGTTAATAGACGTGGAGTGCCAATACAGATTCGAAGTGACAATGGTAGAAATTTTGTTGGCATAAGAGTTGAAAAATGAATTTTTCTTTATGGACTACAACGAAGTAATCTGCAAGACAACTCTGTTAGGTATTAAATGGATTTTTAATACCCCCTCCAATCCTAGTTCCGGTGGTGTTTGGGAACGATTGATACAATCAGTAAAAAAATCGCTTTCAGTATTATTAGGAACAATTACACCAAGACTGGATGTATTTATAAGTTTTTTAATAGAATGCGAAAATATCGTAAATTCAAGGCCTCTCACCAATATTCCCGTATCACCATATGAACCTGAACCTATAACACCAAACCATTTTTTATTGGGTACTTTAAACTCAACCCAGATTCCTAATAATTTTGACCCTCAACTGAACTGTTTAAGAAAACAATGGCGAATCTTACAAAATTTAAAAAATGGATTTTTGATACGGTGGATTAAAGAATATCTCCCAGAATTGACAAGAAGAGTTAAGTGGTGTTTACCAAGCGCTTCTTTACAAGTTGGAGCTTTAGTGCTGATTTGCGATATCAGTTCACCCAGATCAAAGTGGAGACGTGGTCGTGTACTACATATTTACACGGATAACGCCGGAATATCAAGATCGGCAGATATAAAAACTTGCGACGGAATTTTCAAAAGACCAGTATCAAAACTAGCGGTGCTGGATGTTACAGATGAGTGAATTCACGGTGGGCAGAATTGTTATTTATTGTTACGTTTTAGATTTGTGAATTTCTCTGATAAATTCACGGTGGGCGAAATTGTTATTTATTGTTGTCGAATTCAATGCTACGTAAATGTTTCTTTGTATATTAATACTTTGTATTTGTTTTTTAAAAGAAATTTAATTTTGCTTGAAATTATTTTTTGAATTTGTATTTGAAAACTTTGTCGACATAATTTTTCATTAGTTGAAAAACTTTTTGAGAGAGACAAACAAAATTGTAAGTTAAACTTTGTACTTATTTTATTAAATAATAGTTGATTAATTTGTGTAAATTTCAGTGAATAAACATTTGTCAACAATTTAAAAATTGGTTTATTCAATAAACGTCTGGTTTTTCAACAAAGTGTGTCAGATGATAACAGACTGGAAATTAAATCTCTCCAGAGTAAGTTTGAAGAAAGTAATTGTTTTTAAGTAACGGAAATTTCAAGAAATATATGCAAGAAATGGTGGATTGTCATATATGAGGCAGGAAAATTTCCATGTTGATTGATTCTGGCTGTCAACATAACTTGCTGAGTGAGAAAGATTGGTAGTATCTATGTAAAGAGCATGCTATTGTTTGGAACATCCGAACGGAGTCCTATAATCAATTTCGAGGTTATGCTCGAAATGATATTCTCAAAATTATAGCCGTTTTCGAGGCAGTAATAGGATCGGATGTCAGTTCGGACATAATTTCCTCTTTCTATGTTATTGAAAATGGGTCCCAATCTCTACTTGGTCGAGATACTGCAATTAAATTAAATGTTCGGAAGCTAGGGTTCGGAGTGAACAAAATCGAAAGTGTTCAGACATTTCCAAAATTTAAGGGTATTAAAAGTTCCCTTTTAATTGAGAAAACCGTGGAACCTGTCCAACAGCCACTACGTAGAATTCCGGCAGCATTAGAGGAGAAAGTAAAAGAAAAGTTGAACGAAGCAATACTACAAGGTATCATAGAACCTTGGATATCTCCAGTAGTAGTATTTAAAGAAAATAGAGATATTCGGTTATGTATCGATATGAGACGTGCCAATATAGCAATATTGAGAGAGAACTATCCACTTCCAACTTTCGGCTCATTCATGAACAAACTCCAAGGTGCTAAACATTTTTCGAGACTCGACCTTAAGAACGCATACCATCAATTAGAACTCGATGAAGAAAGTCGTGAAATAACTTGTATCTGGTTGCGGCTGTTGGTATCAATTCAGCGCCGGACATTTTTTCAAAGAACTATAGAAAATATGTTAGCCACATGTACCTGTGCTTTGAATTATTTGGATGACATCACTGTGTTTGGGAGCACCGAAAATGAGCATCACGTAAATTTAAAACACGTGTTGGAAATATTCAAAGACAACAATGTATTGCGAAATGACGATAAATGTGTTTTTAAAACGACAAAACTAAGTTTTTTAAGGACATATACTGTCTAATGAAAAAATTAGTCCTGATCCTGTCCTGATCGACACTGTACAATTTAATTTCACCTTCATGGCTTCACAGAAAAATGTGCATTTGCCCCACCTAAAAAGTCTAGTTTAATTTTTCTTTTCTTATCACATTAATTACTTAAAATATTTCATTTCATTATAATAAAAAATACTGAATCTAAGCCCTATTAAGAAATTATTCCTGATTAAAAAAAGTCACTATTAAACTTTTATATACTTGGAAAAATTGCGAAGCGCTAAAAGACCGATTGTATTTAAGTATTTATTTAGACCCATTATTTATTAAATTGTTTCCGTTTTTTGTAATATAACAAGTGAACTTTGTAAGAGAGTTCTCAAATTGCATGGATACAAATTTCTATCCAAAGTTATATACATTTGCTTTATATACATATCTTTAGTTTGTTCCCGCTGGGCGGTACCTTTTCTAAATTGCCATCATTAGAAAATAAATTATCTAATGGACTGAAAGTTGGAACTTGTCATACCGTGTTATCTTCTTTAAGTTTGTAGTAAAGTGATTTGGAAGACTGGATTCCAAGTGATGAACCTATTCAAAAGTACAGATATACAGTTTCAAGAAATAGGAATTTAATAACTATTAAAAATTTCAACCTTTTTCCGTTAATTAAAACATGCAATGTACAAAAAATTTACAGAATTGTCTTGTGCCTGTTTCTTGAGAATTCTATATTCAGATATTTATTAAAAAATTTAAATAAAATAAATAAATAAAATACATTTTGTCTAAAGTAAACAAGCTGAGTTAGTTTTTTTTTTAATAAATGACAATGCTAAGAAAGCATTAAGAATATATATGTATGTATCTTCAGAAGATTCAAGTAATTTATTATTATAAGCACAGATTATGTGAATTAGTTTTATATTTTGTGGCTTTATTTTATCATAAAAATAGAATTTTTTAGTCTTTAGATATGCAACACCTGATTTTTATTCTTGATGTTTTTAAAAATAAGTAGATTTGCTTTAATTTTTTTTTTAAAGTTGCCCCTTTTTTTCTTAAAATACCTTTTTTGGTGCCACTTTTTTTTAAAATGCCCTTTTTTATGCCACTTTTTGAAATTTTACAACGGTAACGCTGACAAGAACCAACAGCTGCATAGAAATAACTCATTCGAGTTTAAGAGCACACCTTCAGGAGTTAATTTTACTAGAAATTGCCTGTGAAGTGTAAAGTGTGCCAGTGGGGATAATTTTGTTAAAATATTGAAAAATATAAAATAAATAAAATATATATAAACTTTTAAATAAAAGAGCGTTTTAAATGTCAAATATTTGCGTAAAAGATATATAGCAGTCTTTATAAAGAATTTATAATTTTATATTATAATATATCTTCATTACGTACTGCTGCCTTGCACTGAAGCTGGTGCACGACAATTGGGTATCAATTTCCATCTCATGCCAATTATTCTGGGTGGAGATTTTAATACCAATTTTGCAATTCCACTGTCTCAAGCTTTATCAAAATTGTTATTTGTCGTTTTCTACTTGCATATGAGCAATTCTCCACAAACCCTCATAACTAATAATTCCACTACTATAGATGCAGTTTTCCATAGATTTTTAATACTATAAGCCAATATTAATTATTTGTACTCAAGGTATGGGCACTTTGCATTACTACTAAAATTTCAGTAAAAATAATTTTTTAACCAGTAAATTTTTACTGACTACTAAAATTTTTTTCTGCAATTTTTACAAAGTACCTAAATGATTTATTATGTGATTAGGTTCATTGAATTTTCAGTAATCAGTAATGCTTGTATTCATAATGAAATTCTACCAAGTGGCTAAATTTTTTTCATAAAAAAATTTCAAAATTTGAATGAAAAAAAATTTGCCAGTTGCTACAATTTTATTATGAATACGGCCCCACGATTTTACTGGTTATGCAAATTAAATTTCATTATCAGTAAGAATTTACTGAATTTTTTCAGTAATCAGTAAATTTACTGCTTACTGCAATTTTTAATGCAATACATAAGTATATTTATATTAAATCAGTGTGCCCATTTACTAACTAAATAAGTTAAAAAAGCAAACAAAAACCATCAAATTTCTATGTTTTTACAATATTGAAAGTTTTGATACTTCCAACTTTAAACAAATTTTTCAGTACTAGATTTTTACACATTTCCCCTGTGATCGGACTCACATTGATCACTGTTGAAAGTACTGCGTAATTGTTCATAAATCATTTTCTGCTTCTGCTGCGACTTTTGTTTATATTGAAGCATAAGCAAAAGTATTAGTTCATTTTAAACAGTTGGAAAAAGGTCAAAGCAGCGAAAAGTAAAAATTTTACGACTTAAGTTTTTTTTAACACTGGTGCCATTTATTGCATAGTTAGTATAGGTTAAAACCTCAATAATGTGTAGAACAACATATGCAATAATATTGTACAATGAATGGGCCGCTTAAGAAAAATTAAGAAAAGTATTTAAATTAACATCCCAGTGAAAAAATTGGAAGTCATTCTAGCGGAAGTACATTTTCATTGCTTCCAAAAAATCGATATTTTTAATTTTCCGAGAGTGAGAAAAAACCATGTAGAAGCTTATTTTAGTCACACAAAACCTTGTAACTCCTCCATAGTGTTAGAAAATACTCACCAGAATTTAAAAAAAAATTATTTTTTTAAAGAAATTTATGAATTATTTTTAGTCTAAAATTTAAAAGTTATTTGCTTAAATTTACATGAAAACACTGTTTCGTGCTTAAATTCGTATAAAAAGAAACGAATTGTTAAAAGAGGCAACTATTTACCCTTTTTCCTAGATGAAAATGTTATCATAGAACACAAAAAAGGGAATTTTTCTTAATATCGCTTCCAATTCAGTGACCAGGCATCGAAAAAAGAACTTCTTGCAATAACAACCCTATGTAAAAATCATTAGATCGGATCGAAATTTGCACTAATTCCGCATCGTAAACTCTACATTTTCATGACTTTTTTGGAGTCTCTTTTTTTACTGGGATATAAAAATTACTTAAAATTAACTTATTCCAAAAATCAATCTAACGGACCTTTTCAAAATGTACAATTAAAAGCTAACAGGGACTTAAACGGCAAGTTTTGTATGAAGATCTGTCAGTTAAAGTTATTGTTAACTATTAATCATACATTGTGAAAAGGTACGTAAATGGGATAAATTAAACTTAAACAACAAGATCAAAATTATTTATTTAAATCTTGTTACAGATCGGAAATAACGTTTACTGAAATGTTTGTTAAAGTACACACATCACATCCTCGAAGTAGTTAGTGTCAGCAGCGTCGTCGTCTTTGCAGTCCTTTTCCTGCTTCAATATCAAAATGTTGGTTCCATTTTATAAAACTAAGTTTTCACCGCTGTGTTTCATAAGCACCAAATGATATTTTTTTTGCATATATTTCTTTTAAACTTCTTGACTTTCAGACAATTTATGTTGCGGTAAAGAGCTACATTATTTAGAATGTTTTGCACGAAATATTTTTTGTTGTAGAAAAAAATCCTTTCTTAAAAAATTTCATATTTTTGACATTATTCTATTTTATTGAAATCGTAAAAATATAGCCAAATTATCGCCAAGGAGTTCAAATATCGGCAAGTAATTCGCAAATCATCATTTCGAAATTTTCATAGCCAAAAACAAAAAAAATTTTTGCCGCCATATCTGACAACATTGCTTACATTTATATATAATATATATGTATGCGTTTACTTATCATTGTTTTAACCACTGTTGCCAACTTTTTTCCAAGAAATATCGCTAAAGTAGACAAGAAAATAGCTAAATTTCTAAATAACTTGAAAATTTAGCTATAAAAAGCTAAAAAAAATAAATTTATTTTTAGGTTGTTTCAAAAATTTTACGGTAACTTGTTAACTTCTTTCGAACTTCACAAATTTTTCTACAAATTTGACATTATTATTTGAAATCCCAAATAAAAGTAATGTAATAGGTTAATAAAAGGCTCTTTTTTATTAAGAAAGATATACATATCATGGGCCTGCACAGATATACCTATTTGCAGCAGTTTTGTTTGTGTCGGTTCTGGTATGTACAGAAACATGTGTAATTCACCATTTCTGTTACTTCGGGACTTCCCCAGTTCAAAATCTCTTCAAATTATAGAGTAAAAGTAGTGCTGACAAACCTGCTGGTTTTTGTATTGTGAGTTCCCGTTTTGGAGTACTAAATTTTTTAAGTCTAATAAAACATGCAAACATAACCGTTATCTAAAGCTCTATTCAAAGGATTAATAATATAAACGTATAAAAGCACTTATCAAGACGGATGTTAGGCTGGCCATTACATTAGCTCACCTTTAAACCTGCACAATTGTAATGTTATTCAATCATCTTTTTTTGTATAGTTTGCTTCATATACATTCACCGCTTCTAACTAGGAGGCTACACGTTCAATTTTTGCTTCAATTTATGTTTCAAAATTCAATACATTCACACTTTTTTACTACCACGCTCATACATTTGGGAATTGAATACCAGGTGGACTTAAATTTTTCTTTTAACGCTTCATTCAATTTTTCTGTAAATTTAACTGATTTAAAATAATTTTTGTGTTTTAAAAAAAATTAAAACAGAAGTAATTTTCTTTGCTGAAATAAAATATTTAGGGGAAAATTTTTAATTGTTTCCTCGTCGACGGCAGTTTGAACATGAAATTGCAAATCAAATTGCTTGCAGCCTACGTCACAACTTCAATTTTAACAAATTTTGACAAACCAAATGTGTGAAAATATTTAAAGCAATTTACTGAACGTGTAACCCCAAGGTAAACAAGCTTACATTTTAAAGCGAACAAAAAATCGCTAGAGTTCCCGCTAATAACTAAGTCATAATTTTCCCGCAAAATGTACTTAAAATCGCTAGATTTGGCCAGAAAATAGCTGAATTGGCAACAGTGGTTTTAACCCGCAAGCCATACCACAACTGTGGACAAGAAAATCACATATATGCTAGGAACACAATTGGGACGAACGTCGAATTTCGTCCACGTCGGCGAATTCGTCGATAAGCATTCGCTGCGTAAATTCGTCGTGTGAAGCACAATAACGTCGAATTTACTCACCGAATTCTTCTCTCATATTTGATAAAGTTGGTTGTTGTGTGTAAGAAAATAGAGAGAGATGGAGAGAATTTTCTATAAATTTTGTTTTTTCGTCGTTCGCCGGCGTACAAAATAGAAATAAATCTATTTGAGAGTTCGTCACGCACGACGAATTTCGTTGTTCATTTTCATATGCACAAATGTGTTTTATTTTTTATGACGTAAGTTAGCACCGGAAAATTCGTCGTTCAACCCAGTTGTGTTCCTAGCAATACGCTTATGCTCTTTCATTTACTCGTCACTGAGAAAGCGACGAATGAAGTTGTGCACTCATGTATGAATTTTTTCTTGGTTTTTTGTTTAGTTTCTTTGTGTACACCGAACGAAATTAAAGTTCATATTTAATAAATTTGTACAGCAAAAAATAATTATGGAAGCTGAGAAATATTTCGTGATAAAAAATGCTTTTGGCAATATGCAATATATTTTATGTTATGAAATATTTAAAAATAATAGGGAACATAGTTTAAAAAAGCGTTTTAATAGTTTTCAAAGTGCTGTAAATAAATTTAGTTTGGAACTTATAAACTTTATTGTTGAATGGATTGTTAGATTTCTTACTTTTTACCTAAGTTTCTATTTTATTGCTTGTTTACAAAAAATGTTCAAACAATTAATAACCACAGCATGTGTTTAAATTATAAAAGTTTTCTTCAAGTGTAACTTTATTTTACTCCCATTTTTCTCACCAAAACAAATATATTTTATTATGCCGATCACTGTTTTAAAGTACAGTTAAGCAAACACATACATACATATATAATATGAAGGAGAATAAAATGATTGCTTGTACGATTGCATGTGAAAATAAGAGCATAACGAAGTGCCCACGGCGCACAGTGGCTGAAAATCGTTTTTCATTGGCCAAAAGTCTAATTTTTTTTACTCACCGATTTTTAAAATTTTTACGCCCTTTTGTAGCTAATATATCCAGATTAAGGTAGCCAAAAACTTAGGTTAAACTATTGATAATTGTGGGCGTGGCATGCTGTCAAACTCAACCGTTTTTTTAATTTCAGAAAAAGGTGTTTTTCTTTTGTTTTTTATCAAAAATAAATGGTTACTACTCGCAAGCTATCATCGATAACGGCCTGCGGTCTCTTTTATAATGTTGGTAGGACTATAGTCTTTAGTTGTTGTAAGTGGTCACAGCTCTAGCGTTTAATATTACGGGCGTTATGAAATATTTATGAAACTACTATATTTTTCTCAAATTTAAATTTTAGTGGAATAGAACTTCTAGGGAACAAAAGGGAACAAAAAACGTATACCACCAGGAGAAAGGTGAAAGTGTCCTCTTTAACGCTATATATACTTTTGCACCCGTGACGACCCGTGGGTAGAACACTTTTTTCATTTTAATGAAATTACTCTAAAAAAATTCAAATTAATTTAAACAGCCCTATAAGTACTCGTATACAATAGTGTCTTAAATTTTCACTTTTTTGCCTAAAAGTTTGTTTTTTTTTACTTTAGACTACGTAAAACGAAAAAAATTAAATATAATACCTGCGAAAGGGTTTAATGGCTTTGTTTTGATCAGCAAAAAATAAGTCATAAAATTATCACAATAGGTTCTACAGTAAACATATGATCTCTTTCTGAATTTACCTGTTATCAAATGTTAGGGTCAACCAAAGTCATAAACATTTTTATAACAATAATGGCGACATTAAACCACTAAAGATAAAAAACAACCCCATATTGGCGAGATACTAATCAGTTTTACCTGATATTAAGGTCTGAATAACATGTGCAGTTTTGTTCAATTTAAGCACTACCTGCTATGAAATTGAAGATCAATGTGTGAATAACATGTATCTAAAAATGTATAAAACTACGGATTCCATAAGGGATTACTCAGTAATAAGTTAATCCTTTAATTGTACGGATAAAATATAACAAATAAAAATATTCAGATAAATATGGAGAGCTTCAGTTATAAAGAACTGGCCGAAGAGTATTTTAGAAACAAAAACCAGGAAGATGTTCTTAGTTACGTTAAAATAAAATTAAACTTAAATTCGTGTAGCACCGAAATGCAAGAGCAATTATCTAATTTCGTCAAAGCACTAAAAAAACGCTACAAAGAAGTTAGCTACAGTAAACAAAACTTTTATATAAAAAGTGCAAACTGGTTAGAAGGCCAACTTACTGTCGCTGCAGAAACAGCAAAGCAAGATAAGGCTGGAAGACCACGCAAATCATTAATGGGCAACTGCAGTGATAGATCTAAGAGGCGGAAACTTAAAGATTTTAACGATGCAATTGGTTGTACAAATATAAAAGAATCTTTCCTACATCAATTACGATCACAGAACCAATTATCAAAAGTGGATATCATTGAAAAAGTTGTTAAAGCTAGTCCAGTGAGAACAAAACGGATTCTTAAAAGTATACCAACTCCGAGTGATGCAATACAGTACACAAATGAGGAGGCATTAGCATTATTTCTGGATTTGAAATTAACAAAACAGCAATATATTAAGCTCAGACTGCGTGCGATTGAAAAAGGGTCAAATATGTATCCAGCATATCATTACATAACCGCTGCTAAAATAGACTGTTTGCCATCAAAGGACACTATTACAATCACACCAATTTCGGCAGAGGTACAACTACAATCTCTACTTGATCACACAGCCGAACGCTTGCTACAATCAATAACAGGAAATGAGTTAAAGAAATATGGAAACACAAAGTTAATTCTTTTTTGTAAATGGGAATGTGATGGTTCCTCGGGACAAAAACAATACAAACAAGCTGTATGTGAAAATATTTCGGACTCAGATATGTTCATGGTATCATTTGTACCATTGCGACTGAAAAAGATTTTGGAAGATTCAGAGCCTTCGACTAGTACAACGCAAACAATGGATATTTGGAAAAATGAGACACCATCTTCTACGAAATACTGCAGGCCAATTAAATTTGAATTCAAAAAAGAAACTCATGATGCCATTAACAAAGAAGTTAGTGATATCAAGGCCCAAATTGCAACACTACAGCCATTACAATTACAGTTAGATGGGCAGCAAACTGAAGTAAGCTACCAATTAGTGCTGACAATGATAGATGGAAAAGTAGGTCAGGCTTTGACTAACACGAAGGCTGCATCCAGCTGCATTATATGCCAAGCAACATCAACCCAATTAAACCAAGTCCCGACAAAATCATTAGATAATACCGATGCATATGAATTTGGATTATCACCACTACATGCAAGAATACGACTTATGGAACACATACTAAAAATCAGTTATGATTTGGATTTCGGGTCTTCAGGATCAATAAGAAACAACGAAACCAACAAAGAGTTAAGAAGTTCAAAAAAGAAACATGTTCTAGATGAATATCGCAAATTAGGATTGATTATAGATCAGCCAAAACAAGGGTCAGGCAATACAAATGATGGCAATACCGCAAGAAGATTCTTTTCAGATCCAGAAACAGCATCTGAAATAACAGGAGTGGATTTAAACCTTATTTTCAGGTTTAAAATAATCCTAGAAGTACTTGCGTGCAATGAAGAAATTGACTCTAGAAAATTTGGAGATTATGCTAAGGAAACTGCAAAAATATATACAACCAACTACCCATGGAGAAATATGTCTGCAACAGTTCATAAAATCCTTTATCATGGAGAAGATATCATTAAATATCATTTGGTGCCACTTGGAGATCTATCAGAGGAGGCTCAGGAAAAAAGAAACAAGGATTACAGATTTTATAGAGAGCACAATACTAGAAAAATTTCACGAAATTCAACAAATGAAGATCTATTTAATATATTATTGGCAACGTCAGATCCGTTCATCTCCAGTATTCGAAATCAATGGAAAGTGGAACATCGGGATTCATAAAATCCTTTATCATGGAGAAGATATCATTAAATATCATTTGGTGCCACTTCGAGATCTATCAGAGGAGGCTCAGGAAAAAAGAAACAAGGATTACAGATTTTATAGAGAGCACAATACTAGAAAAATTTCACGAAATTCAACAAATGAAGATCTATTTAATATATTATTGGCAACGTCAGATCCGTTCATCTCCAGTATTCGAAATCAATGGAAAGTGGAACATCGGGATTTAGATGAAGAAGCCAAAAAACTACTAAAGAACAGAAATAGCACAGAACAAAATATGGAATATTTACAATCAATATTTGAGTCAAATGAATAATAATCATAATTGCCTTTCATTGTTATTTAAGGTACGAAAAGCATACTATTAGTAAAAAATAATAATAAACAGAACCTACCATTGTTACAAATGCTATTAAAATTTATTGCAGTTTTTATTTTTAATATGATTTTTAAAATGATCAAATTTGACAGCAAAAAATAATAAATTTTTCTGTAGTAATAGCAATATTTTTAGATAATATTATTAAAGTTTTTTTTTAAGTGTAACTATTCTTTGAGTGTAAACAAAATTGCAAATTAGACAGCAAAAAATTTTTAATTTTTCTGTAATAATAGCAAAATCGTTGATTTTACTATTTTTTTTTAGTGTAAAATTTTTTTTGAGTGTAACATTAAATAAATTCCATTATTACAAAACATATTTATAATTATTACTAATTTCCATATATTAAATTTTTTAATAAATAAAAAAATAATAAACCCATATTTCACTCTAAAAGTTAAAAAAATTCAAAAGTTCAACTTTGAGCTAGAATTCCTTAAAAAGTCCTCAATCAATTTTAATGTAATTAAAACTGAGTCAAACTGAACTAAATATCTATCCACTAAAATAAAAATTACTTCAATATTTTGATCAGTTCAAAAGTTACAGAATTTTGGCCAATGAAAAACGATTTTCAGCCACTGTGCGGCGGCCTTTTGCTTAAATCTGTTTTAAACCAAAAAAAACTATCAAATTATCACTCATAATTTTTGTGTTTAAAATTAGAAAAATGTAAATAAAAACTTTAAATTATTTGAAAAATTTTTTTTCTTTGCAATATTTTTAAATAATTTGATCTAAAGTCTACAGAATTTGTATACTTGTTTACATTCACAATAGTGACGTATGTATATTAAAAATGTTTTCAATAAAATAAATTGGTGGTCGCATTGAACCAAAGAAGATTTGAAGGTTCATTCCCGACTGTGCTCTTTATTAAAAGACTACATAATCCCAATTTTTTTGTAAAATCATATTGAAAATAAATGAGGTTCCAAAATTTATTTCATGTTAACTGCTGACCTTTAACCTTGATGCGCGTCCCAAAACTGGCAGCTGTAAATTGCTTTTCTAGGGTTGCCAAAACTTTACTGCACAAATGCCGACAAATTTAAATCTTGTGTTAATTTTGCGACACACTTTTCAAATGCAGCACACAATTTAAGTCGACTTTGCTGGAACTACATAAATCAATTTGTTAGACTTACTGACATTTATTACGATGCATCCAAACACGTCTTCATTTTGTATCAAGAGCCCATCATAATTTACAGTGCCGTTATAAATTTGATCCAATCTATTTGTGATAAATTTTTTATGGAGATGGAATACGCCGATGCTTATATTATAAAGAAATATTCATTATCTATTTTTGCTTACTTGTGTGGAAATTTGGTCAAATAGGCGACGTATGTATATATAAAAATTTATAATGATTTTAGGAATTTATCAAAATATTATCTATCAGCAGTGAACGTTTTGGGAAATCGTGAAATTGTGAGGCGTGCTAGAAAATTATTGATTGTGAAATACGTTGTGAGTGTTTTCGAAGTCGGAATCTATAGCAGGGTAATACATTTTGTGGTGCACCAGACCTTTAATGAACGTTTGGCGATACTTTGATTTATACATTATGTTAGTTTGTTCCTGCGATACTTTTCGTAATGAATATATTTGTTGGTATAACTTTTATTTATATTAGTGTCCAAAGGCTAATACAACGTTTGAATTAAATCGAAAAAGATGCAAAGTTAATGCATTAGCAGACAACATTGAATGCCTGAGAATTTGATCTTAATAAACACAAAATCTAACATAAATAATTGGCACAGGAAGTTGACCTTTTAGAACGTGAAGAACGTCAACCGAATAACTTAGCCGAAGCTTTTATTACAGCAATCCTTATTTATTCTTGCACTATAATTATGTCAATGTTTAACATTGCCTCCCACGGTGTGGGATAACAGTTTTACCGTGCACAATTATTTCCATGAAAATCATAGTGAAAAGTGGCAATAAAAGCTTCCGCTAAGTTTTCAAGTTGACGCTCTTCACGGTCTAAAAGATCAACTTCCTGTGCCAATTATTTACGTTAGATTTTGTGTTTATTAAGATTAAATTCTCCGCCACTCAGTGTTGTCTGATAATGCATTAACTTGGCATCTTTTCCGATTTTATTTAAACGTTGTATTAGCATTTGGACCCTAATATAAATAAAAGTTTCGCCAACAAATATATTCATTTCGAAAAGTATCGAAGGCACAAACTAACATAATGTATAAATCGAAGTGTCGACAAACGATCATTGGATTGGAGGTCTGGTACACCACAAAATTTATTACCCTGATGTAGATTCCGACTTCGAAAATACTCACAACGCATTTCACACTCAATAATTATCTAGCACGCCTAACAATTTCATGATTTTCCAAAAGGTTCACTGCTGATAGATAATATTTTGATAAATTCTTAAAATCATTATAAATTTTAAATATGCGTCATCTCTTTGACCAAATTTCCACACAAGTAAGCAAAAATAGATAATGAATATTTCTTGATAATAGAAGCATCGGCGTATTCCATCTCCATAAAAAATGTATCACAAATAGATTGGATCAAATTGATAACGGCACTGTAAACTATGATGGGTGTTTGACACAAAACTAAGGCGTCTTTGGATGCATCGTAATAAATTTAAGTAATTTTAAAAAATTGATTTATGTAGTACTCGTAATAGATGGTAAAGACAATATTTATTGCGGCACTTATTTTGCAAAAAAAGAATTAAACTTTAGTTATAACAGTTTTTAAAGTTTAATATATTTGTTACTTTAAACATTTATTTTATTCTTTTAACTATCACTATACATCTTTTCACTGTGCTTGTTGACATCAAAATGTTAGGAAATAGACTTGCTGCTGATGTGTCAAAGTCAACTAAAATTATGAGCCGCATTTGTAAAGGGTTTAGCAAAATTCATACAAAATTTGAATTTGTCGGCATTTGTGCAGCAATGTGTTAGCAAGTCTAGAAAATCAATTCAACAGCTGACAGTTTAAGGTAAGTATATCTGCTGAGCCAAATCGGACAAAGTTTTCGGAACGCGCATCAAGGTCAGCTATTTGCATATATCATAGTTAATATGGAATAAAGTTGGGAAACTCATTCTTTTTCTACATTATTTTACAAGAACATTTTAAAATTTTTTTTGGTAATGAACCCTCACGTCTCCTTTGGGTCAAAGTGACCCTCAATTTATTTTATTGCAAAAGTTTTTAAAATACAAAGAAAAAATTATTGTTGAATTTTTTTCAATTAAGTGTTTGCTTAGAAAAAATTATATTTTTTATTACTTTTTTAATTGAATATATGCTTATTTTTATTGAATTTACTGTTCTATCAAAAAAGTGCTATCAACAGAGCTTAACTCAGAATACTATGAAATGGTTAACAATTATTACATATTGATTGTATGTAAATAATGAAACTTTACCCTACAAGAAATGAATGACTGAAACTAACACAAACAACATGTTTTTACTAACACATTTACAACAATTTTACATTCAATTCAACAGTTATTATAGTTGCTTTACTCTAACATACATATATGCTAGATTGGAACTAATGTAATCTAATGTACATATGTATGTCAACATTTTTTAAATATTGAATTTTACTGAAAATAATTTATAGTTCGTTCGGTTTTTAAAATTAAAATGCATAAAAGTAGTAAAAAAATTATGGTGTTTGTGAAAAAGTAAGATACAAACAATAATGAACAAAAGAAATTTTATACAGTTTCATTAAAAATATGCATATGTACACGCAAAGAAAAAACATAGTTAGTACAATCACAATCGCAAACTATCATTAATGTTTACGATTATAATTATGTCAAACATGTAATATAATAATGCCATTCGAAACATTATATGTTCAGTTATGTGAATCACAATATATGTTTGTATTAAACATTTTATTATGTTCATTGCAAGTATGCTCCCATTTTTCGTTAACTATATATTTATTTTTGTCAGTATTATGATAATTATCCCTTTGATCATATTATTATGTTCCTAATAACTACAATATAAAAAATAATGGTTTTTATTTCATAATTTTTTAATGAAACTCAGGTTTTGAAAATACAAATTTTCTTAAAACAACTTATCCTATATGTATATACATATGTACATAGTTTTATGGCGAAGCTCTAACTGAAATTTTCAAAATTGGCATTTGTTTGATTGGCATTGATATGGTGCACCTGTTTTGCTGCAAATGAGAAATAACCATGTATGTACATTGCACATACATATGTATGTAAATAATATGGCAAAATTAATAAAAATTAACAATTTTCGTACCTGCTTCAATAAATATATAATAATTATTGAAAGCATGGAACTAACTCCTTTTTTTCGTTGAATATGGTTTTTATTAATTTTATTTGACTCACTTTTACCGGTAATATATTTTATTATTTTCTTTTACTTTGCGATCAAAAGTCTGACTGACACTTGTATTTAATTTGAGAAAACTGAAGAAGAAGAGATGATATTTTGATATGGTGTTTTCTATACAACCATAATTAGTTTGCATTAGCAAAACTATCACCTTAACAAGAATACAATTTTTTAAGCAAAATATAATAATGACGATAAACATTCTATTTTTATGTAAAATTGTAATATGTTAACAATATAAATTTTTGACACAAATGTATGCATATGTGCGAGTATATTTAATATAACATGCATGCGAAAGTTATTTGTTTCTTTTAAAACAGTAAGAAGCTTTTCAATTAAATTTTATTTAACTTCTATTTGTTGAAGTGTGTGCATATGTATGTATGTATGTAGGTATATTGCTCTTCAGAATTTTATTCGCCACAAGTTTAGTATGATTGGATCAACTATAATGAATAATTGAGAAATGGCGACCATATTGTAATAATTTGCATTCATTTAGATGCTTAGAATAAAATTATAATGTTCGAACTCTATTTTTATTAGAATAACTTAATTCTTTCAACCATATGAGGCAGAAGTGAACACAAAATTACCGTAGTGATCAGTTCTGAATAATGCTTTTTTCTTTGCGTGTACATATTAGTGACCTGTACAAGACCATTTATAAGACCTTTCAAGACATGAGAGATTCTTCAAATGCTTTACAAAAGCGAAATATTCTAAAACAAACGCTAAGCAACACTGTTGGCAAGACAAAGAACCAAAAAACCATTTTTTTTATTATTGAAATATTATTGAGTCTTCTAAGAAATTTGACAAAAGTGTTTATATATTTATGATTTGAACGGGCTAAAGTCGTATCGCTTTTTAAGCCAAATTACATGTGATAATTATTAATGAACAAATAACATCAAAGTTAGTTGTAAATATTCTGACAACAACTCATAGTTGAATGGAACAGCCAGCCGTTTTCGAAGGCCACTAAACCTTCATCATCAGCGTTCTTCTGTGTTGTTCCACTGTGTGTGGTGTCAGTTGATGTAAATTTCTGCCTTATAGACGAAACTTTCTTTTTTTTTTTTTTCTTTTCTTTTTCCATGTTGTTTACATGACAACCAAAAGGGAGAGAGAGACAGCGCGTCGCTTTTAGAGAAGTGCAGCCAATATTTCATCAAGCTTCTTAGTTCTGTCTCTTTATAACTAGTATAGGACTGTTCCAAAACGTAACTACTCCAAAAATTAGCAACAGGGCTATTCGTATTGTATACATTAACAGGCTGGGATTGTGCATGTACATAACTGTTATAATTGTAAAATGATAGTAAGGTAAAATTAGTAAAATCGTATCGTGAAGTTGCGTGTCACCTGACAAAAATCAGCCCATATGCAATGCGTGTTAATAGTTATAAAATATGTGATGGTAGCACTGCTGATGTAGAAACCTACAGAAAACAAATTAAAACAGCAACAATAATGTGCTGTGCAAACTGTTACATTTTCTATAACTTGTACACAAGGCCGAACGATGTGGCAAGCTGTAAGGTAGAACGATACGATTTTACTAATTCTATCTTTACTTTCATTAAATGCTGTTTCCATTCCTCATATTCTGTTATTTTGCCATGGTATTATTAAAGTAACTGAATGCCTCTTTCAGCACAATCATTAACAATACTTAAGTTTTGAGTAATTTTTCGCTCTTGCGTTATTTTCTATTACATTCCAAGAATGTGAATCGTTGCTGAAGAACTCCATAGAAATTCCAAACCTCTTGAAAACTGGTTTTGGTATTTTTTTAAAACAAATCTTGTAATCATAAAACTCTTTAAGTTTTCCTTCTTTATAATTAGTTTCTTGGGTGTTTCTTTATCTTCATTTCCAGATATATCAACAGGCAGTAAACGTTTGCATCAATTTTTCACTTTGCGTTAATCTTACTCATTGCGCTCTTTGCTGACTTATGGAGGTTCGATTCAAAATTTAACCAGATGTATTAAGTCCGATGGCGTTGAGAACTGCCACCAATAAATGTACAGCATCTCTCTGACTATGGATTTTCGTACAAGAAGTACTTCTCTCAGAAAAATCAATCATATTGTAAGCGGAAATAAATTTTATCACAGTTCGGTACTTCTTACGAAAATTTAAAACAACGTTATATAATATTTTATTAAATTTAAACTGAACGCTATCACCCAAAGGTACACGGGTCAAAAACAACTGTCTCCTGTTAAGAGGCTTATGATATTTTCTAAACCTTAGGGAACAGAAATAGATTGTCAGTAGCACAAAATTGCTTTCGGGAGCGACCAAACAAGCTCAAATATTTTGGTGTTGTATTGATGAGACGTCAATATTTCCAACTGGAATAAGGATAATTATTTTAAAAGTAAAAGAAGCCGCATATTTGAAAAATTGTTATGCAATTGTTACCAAGTTTTTCGCGATTTGCAACTCTACGGATGTTAGCAACCTTCCGAAGTTTTTGCTTTGATTTGGCACAAGAGAATTTAAAAGCTGTTGTCATTAGGTGTTGAATCGATATCAAATCAATAAAAAATAACAATCAAAAGACTAATAACTGTGTTTTCTATTTAAGTAAAATCTTACGTTAATTTTTGGGGCACCATTTAAAGTATACAATATTAACAATTCTTTAAATACGTGTTCAATATTAACAATAAATGTAAGTGCTCCACCGCCTCTAGGGAATTAAAGTTTCGAGTTGGCAATAGTATTTATAGATTCATTTTAGATTAGATTTATATTTAGATAGATTCATTCATTTTTTGTATTAAGTTAAATTAAATAGATATATTTTTATATTTTGTAGTAAATAACTTTTCAAAGCGATTTTAATCCTCTGCCACTTACATGTGAATAGTTTCACTGACGTGGTAGTACGTCAGACACCATTTCGACGGTGCACGAGGGTGGATCAATAAGTCCGTGAGTTTTTCAATGAAACATAGTTTTTTTTGCAAAACAAAAATTTATTTTGGAACATAATCTCCTTTTAACTCAATACACTTAGTCCACTTAGTTTCAGTTTTTGTATCCCTTCCAAAAAATAGGATTTTTCAAGGTCCTTAAAATATGAATATGTTTGGTCAATAATTTCAACGTTGCAGTTAAATCTCTTTCCACCGAACCATTTGCTTAGGTTAAGAAATAGGAAGTGGTCACTAAATCTGGTGAATAGGGCGGATGAGGGAGGAATTTGAAGCCCAATTCTTGGATTTTCAATAGAAACTGCGCATTCGTTTATGTTCGATTGCGAGCAAACGTGACACCCATCTTGCGGAAAGCTTCATCATTCCCAAGTAGTCACTCAAAATATAAACAACTGAGCCAACACCATATCCTGGATTTTTTCGGCATTTTCAGTTGACTTACTGACCTTAATTGGCCCTTTAGATCATTCAGCGTCATTTATACTACTACTTTTTTTTACCATTGAAATCAATGGTGCAGAGTGCCCATAGTATATACAGAGGTTTTTTTTTCGCAAAAAATAATGTTTAATGATCGATTGCTCATTTTTTTCCATTTTTAGAAAAATCCACGGTTTGGTATGTTTTGAACAGCTGTTAAACAAACGCAAACTAAATGACAACACTTGCTCAAAATTTGACAGTAGTTTATTAACAGGAAACAGTGTTGCATTTCATATAACTACGAGGGAAGCTCGAAAAGTCATGTACTTATTGATACTTATTATGGTGTAACTCAAACTCAAATAATCCTTAATTTCTGCCATTGGAGCCATCACTCTACTATGAATCACAAAAAAATTATTTTATAAAATATTATCTAAAACAGTGTCTAGCAAAATTTTCATTTAATATCCATATATTAATATAACTTTCAACAAATAACTTTCTTGATAAAAACAACAACCTTTTAACACTTAATTCAATCTTATAAAAAACAATATCAAGTGTTTGTAAATACTTAACATATGTCTGCATTTGAGCGCATGTCAGTAGAAATAAAAAATATTCGGGTTTGATGTATGGAACAAAAATTTGTTTTCGAGAAAATCGATGAAGAATATTTAATTCATTAATTTTATAAAAATACACTATAGAATTTTATTGTTTAATAATAAAAGTAATAAATACATATATGTTCTATTCAAACTTAAAGTTGATAAACTCTTTACATCAAACATGAAAAGTTATTAGGATTTAAAGAAAAAATTACAAGAATATGTATCAACAACCCATGTCACAATCATAACAACAATATTGTTAACTACTTGTTCAAGTAGGTTAAATTACTGTATATATCTGTGGCAATAATGGAATAATAGCTTAAGTCGACTTAAGCAAAGCAGTGAATTTCTGAAATTTTTACGCTTTCACCAAGATATTAGAAGGCTCTAATGCATGATTTTACTTTCTTGTGATTCTTTCTTTCACTATGTAACATTTCAACTACTGAAAATTCCAACTGGAACATAGAACAGCACAAATAGCATTAACTTGCTTAAGTCTACTTAAGCTACTATTTCAATTTGCCACAGATATTTAACTACAATTAAAAGTGAAAATACCAAGTTTATTGGTATAACATGACTTTTAGAGGAAAAACAATGGAAGAAATAAAAACAGTTTGAATATATTTAATAAAAATTATTTAATTAATAAAAAAATAAATATGATTATATGATTGATTAAAACATAACACAATCGGCCCTGTTCTGACAACAGATCGATTTGAAACCGTACGATTTTAGAAAACTAACTCGGACAATATAAATATTATTTTAGATTTTTTTAAATTTTTAGGGTTCCGTACACCAAAGGTGAAAAAAGAAACCCTATTGTTTTCGCTACGCTGTCTGTCTGTCCGTCACACGGTATTTTCTCAGGAACCGTAAGAGCTACGGACCTGAAATTTAAACAGAGTATGTAGAACCTTGGCCACTACAACAACAAATACATTAGAATTAGAAATTGAATTGTGCTCCAAAACGAGCGACGAAAAATGTTAAAATCTTATGTAATATACATACAATTGCATGTAAATATGTATATTGACACTTGAAATTTTTAAAATTAGTGTATTTTTATATAGACTACAACAATAAACACTAAAATATTAAAAAATTTAAATTAAAGGGTGGCCCATCAGTTAATGCTATGATGCTATGACTATGTAATTTTGACAAATTGCTATATCTTGGAGACCGTAAGAGGTAAACTCTTGAAATTTTCAAAAACGGTAAAACTAAAAAATCCGAAAATTATAAAATCGCCAAACCGAAAAAAATCGCCCAAACCTGAAAAAAATCGCCAAATCGGAAAAAAATAACAAAATTAAAAAAAAAATTCTAGCACTAAAATAAATCGCCAAATTCGAAAAAACTGTTTAAATGAAAAAAAATCGCCAAAATGAAAAAAACGTCAAAAACCGGAAAAAAATCGCCAAAACGCGAAAAATGCCCCAAAACTAAAATAATTGTTTATGTGAAAAAAAATCGCCAAAATGAAAAAAATCGCCAAAATTAAAAAAAAATCGCCAAAACTTAAAATAAACGCCAAAAACCGAAAAAAATCCTCAAAACGAAAAAAAGTGCCAAAACTAAAAAACATCGCCAAAACCAAAAAAAAAATTAATCACCTATATGAAAAAAAACGCCAAAATTAAAAAAAAATTGCCAAAGTAAAAAAATCGCCAAAATAAAAAAACGCCAAAATAAAAAATCTCCAAAATTAAAGAAACTTCAAAAAACAAAACAAAAATCGCCAAAACGTGAAAAAAGTGCCAAAACTCAGAAAGCGCCAATAAATTCCAAAAACCCCCAAACTAAAATAAACGCTTAAAACCGAAAAAACCCAAAAACGAAAAAAATGCCAAAACTATAGTTTATATTGTTCGTATTGAATTACATATCTCGTGCGCGTACGGAACCCTTCGTGCGCGGGTCAAAGTCGCACTTCACTGAATTTATTTTATTATACAGATTCCCAAATATCATATCTGAAAGACAATTATCCTGACTGGTTTTAGACATGTCTGTAGGACCATTATACATATTTTGCAAACGAGAATTTTATTCGGATTAGTTTTCCACAACAGGGCCGAATAGTTCAACAAAAGTTAACAGTCTTTTAATGTTGACAATTAATTTGAATGTTTAATTAACTTGCTCTGCAATTATGGGAATTTATTGCAGGAAAAGTCGAATTCTGTTCTCTGGCATTTTATTTGGTGGAGTAAATCTTTTGGTATTTTTTTTTCTTTTCTTCCTTGCATTGGTAGCCTGTGTCCTTATCTTTAAGGTTCTTAAAACAGTAAGATATTCTCTTTTGATTGATGCTTAATGTATTGAATTAAAAACTCCGGCACACGCGATGTCGGGATTGATTCTTTTCCAAGAATAGCACTTATAAGAAAAGCGTTTAATACTGCTTTCAGAATTCTTTCGACGCTTTCCATTCAGGTACGATTTTATTTGTTACAGATTTGTGAAAATGACTTAATATTGCACCTGTATGTCTCCTGATATATTCAAGATATCGGAAAACTGATAAGGAATTTGAAATGAGGACACATTTTTCATATATAATAAATCAATAACTCAGTTTGTTTTAAAGTGTAATAATAAGTTTCTTTATAATTTTTTTATCGCAACGATAAGTTATTTAAGTTAAAAATATTCCTTAAAAATAAAAGTGGTAGTTTTACCTCTTTTCAAAGTAAGAGTTTTTAGAAACTACCTGTTTTTCATATGGAATCGACATCTAAGAAAGATTTTGGGTTGGCATCACAGCTGCACACTATACTGATTTTATATTTTATATGCTATTTGGATATATTATATGGCCGGCGCTAAGGCGCCGCTGGCCAGGATTCGCAGGTTTATATGCAGAATCCCTTATTTTATTAAAACAATGTGCCGATTTAAGGCATGAAATAATTCTAACTTTATTTTTGACTTATACGGCCTTAAATACTATTTTACAAAAATATTCTTACACAACTAGTAACCTACATAATCATACATTTAATTCATCAAAAACCCTTTTCACTAATTCAGCAGTTTATTGCAATTGCCAAATATTCAAGCTACAAAGTATTTGTTAGTTTATTAATAAAAGTTAATGTGTCAGTACGATCAATGAAAATTGATCGTTTTGTTCCGTTTGTTTTTTCTTTTAAAAAGCAAAAGAAACAAAAGAAAATAAAAGAGGACAAAAGGTGCGTTCAGACGAGACTACACTACAACACTACCCACTTCTAGACCCACTCCCTCTTCTCCAACTATCTCTTTTTTACATCTATCCTATCTCTCTTTTTTACATCTAACTATCTCTCTTTTACATCTATCCTTTCACCCTCTTTCTCTTTCACTTTATATTTTTTCCAACTCACAGGGAGCACAAATTCATCATTGTATTGGACCCAAGTGAGCTAGACTCTAATTTTTACCCTTCCTTACCAGCAGTCTGATAATCTAACATAACCTAAGCAATGAATAAACTTCAAGAAAGATATAATAACCGTAAATTCAATTTAACTTTGCCTAAGAGCTTATATAACTAATTCAGTCCTTTAAAAGTCGCTCTTTTCATTACAAACTAATTGCAGGAAATTAAATTTTTAAAGAGAAACTTCATAATTTTAGAAAAAAACATTTATCAAAAATTTCTGGTTTCTATTTATGACATGTTTAGACAACCCTCTTTTTGCTTAATATTTTCATTGCTTAGTGTTTGTTAACCCTTGTCAACAACATTTAAGAAGAAGTATTCTTGTCCGCTAGTAAAAACACAATATTTAATTTGTCGTAAATTAACTAAAATGAAAATTATGTTTTCTGTTCTCTGGCTATAAAAAGGTCTAAAAATTAATACTTATCAAATATGGAAAAGACCCTTCTTAACATGTTTATGTCGTATAAATAATGAAGTCGTAATCTGTATGAAAAAGTAAATTCAACGTAAGAACCTTATATATTGTCATATTTCTGTAAAAAATTTTGTTAAACTTGTGCTCGCTTATATAAATAAAATGAAAAGGGTCTACAAATTAAAAACTTCAAATCATATACGCACACACCTACGAGTGTTTATCAAGTGCAAAGTTTTTGACCTCAATATGCAACATTCCTAAGGCCGGGTTTACATCTGTGTGCCAAATGCCACACAAGCGTAAAAAAAGCTTAACCAACTAATTACTAATGAAAAACTATTTGATTCAGACATGTATTTATTAAGTTAAACAGTTTCAATGAATAGACAATGAATAGAAAATTTTATAGAATCCAAAATGATTGCAAACTGTTTAAATCAATAAATATATGTCGGAATCAAACAGTTTTTCATTAGTTGGTTACGTTTTTTTTTGGCCAAATGACACACAAGAAATGCCAGATGTAAACTCAGCCTAACTTATTAAAAAAAATAAATTTTTTCCCTCCTTGTAGTTTGGTTTGGCTTTTAGTTATGATTTTGCGTTATGTTGACAATGTGGATTTTTTTCCATATTATTAGGGTGCAGCGTTGCCACTTTATGTGTAATAGTGCAAAATCTGAACTAATTCAAATTCTTGGCACTATTTTTTCACTATAATTTTTTTATAATTTTGCACTATTTGTTAATTTTATATTTGGGGTATTCAGAAGGTACTCATAAATTAACGTTTCAGAGCAATAAAACGAAAAAATATGACTACTGTGAGCATCCCCTTATAATTTACAATTATAAAGATTGCACTTATTTGTGTTTTGGTTTTAGCACCCAGTGTTGCCAGGTTTTTCTAGAGCTTATCCCCAATTTTTGATTTCTCATGCCAAAAAATCCCCAAATTGAAATTTTTATAAACATTTTTTCTTTTGTGAAAAAAATAAAATTTTTTTAATTTTTTTTTAATATTATTTTATTTTATTTGTCTCGTGGTACCTTCATAGCGAACAGTCAATTAGCGAAATTTTTTCTTACATACCAAACAAACAAAAAATTATACATAAAAATATTCGTAGTACATATTATTCGTAATAGGTACATACTGACTTTAATAAATAAGCTTTATTGCTTTGATAATATTTTTTACATAGCGGAAATAACAAATACAAAAAAAAAACGCAAACAAAAAAACATAAACAGTGACTTTGAGGAATACTCTATACGAGTACCTCAAAAAAAGACAAACAATCATAAATTACAAAAACAAAAAACCCGTAAACAAAAAAAAAACACAAAAAGTGCCCTCGAGAAATACTCTATATGACTGCCTCAAATACAAAAAATTATGAAGTGTGTTCTAACGGCAGAAATGCTTATTTTAAATCTTTATAATAAATCTAATGAAAGTGTTTTTTTTTAACGGCAAAGCCAACTTTTTGTCAGCGATCAACTTCGCTTTGTCCAATGCCAAATAGTAGTGATTCATTAACATTACAATTGCCTAGTACTTCTTCATATAAGTCAGTAATATCATCACCTTCAGGCTCGTATTCGTCACTTAAAAAAGTTATCACTACAAATAACAGTATTTCAAAACCCAAGGTACAAGTCGGAATGGACAGATATATAACTGTGGTAAAGCGCGGGCGAAGCCCAAAGTCTTCGGAAACTTCATCTGCTCCAAAAATATCTACCGATAACAGCGCATCCTCTACTAACCGTCAAAACCCTTTTCAAATATTGCAAGATGAGAACGACAAACCCGATGTATCCTCGAATAAAACATCCAAGCTGCCACCAATCTACTTGAGAGAGTAAAATTCAAATGCCCTTATTAAAAAATTAATTTCGGTCATTTGGTGAAAAATTTCACTTTGTCCCAATAAAACGTGGCAACATCGATGAAACGAAAATTCAAATTAATGACGAAATGGATTTCCGCAAATTGGTTTCTGAGTTTGAAACAAATAAAACAAGCTTCTACACATACCAGCTTAAGAGCGCTAAAGGCCTGCAGATCGTATTGAAGGGCATACATTCTTATGTTGTCCTGAAGAAATAAAAGATGCACTCGTCCTCCAGGGAGTTAAGGTAAATAATGTATATAACATAATGAACAGAGAAAAGGTACCCCAACCCCTATTTCGTGTTGAACTGGAGCCGAATGACATACAGTTAAAAAAACGACACTCATCCCAATTATAGCCTAAAATACCTTTTATGCAGAAAAATCACAGTTGAAGAGCCACATAAGCGTTCAGGTCCCGTGCAGTGTCAAAATTGCCAAGAATATGGCCTCACAAACGCTTACTACAATTTCCCTACAGTGTGTGTTATCTGCGGTGAATTGAACGGTACTGCTAGTTGTACTAAACCAAAAGATCAAGCGGAAAAAAATGCAGTAATTGTGGAGGTAATCACACCGATAACTACAGAGTATGTCCTGTGTACTCTTTCGTCAAGCAGGCTATGGTGCAAAAACCTAAATTAGCTCCAGCTCAACCATTAAACGCGTACTCCGCCACTTTTGCTCCAGTGAGCCAACCAGTTACTTCACGTGTATCGTATGGCGATGCTGCTAAGGCCAGTTCTATTCCCACACCAAATGTTTCACCGCCAAATAATAAAACGAATGCAAATTCAAGCTTTAACGTTAGTCGCCTTGAAGCTACTATTGAGAATCTGGTGCTAACTATAAACAACTTTACAACAAATATGACTAGCATGATGCAAGAAATGCTGAGAATGCAGAATACTCTGCTTCAAGCATTAATTAACAAGCCATGAATGGTCATATTATCATATTATGGAAATTACACACGGAATGACAAACCTATATAAGTATACCCTTTTCCATTTTTGGTAAAGGGTATAATAATAAGAAAAAATTTTCTTAGATTTTTTTTTGCAATGTTTCACTCGGTTTTGCTCTATACAGAATCTGTATACTACTACTTGCGTAGATTTTACTATGCAATTTTTTTGTATGTATGTACATAGTATATATAATTATACTCCTACATTAAAATGAATTCATGAAAATCAAATGATAATTTTTAATGACGTTAAATTAATTATAAATCAATTTATGACATAAACGCATTCTGACTGACGGTTAATACGTACGTGTTAATTTTATATGCACAAGTACGTATGCATGTCTTACAAACTGTTGTGGTCAAATAAGTAAATGAAAATTATTGTAACAAATTGATTCGGTAATATTTTGCACAGTTATTAATTGCGCTCGCGTACTCAAAAGTTTTTAAAAATTTTTACTGAACTTTACTGCATTTTACTAAATTGCGTTCGCGTACCCAAAATACAGTAAATGAGAACATAAATTGAGAGGGTAAAGTGACAGTTCTCGACTGAATGTTATGCAAATTCTTACTGCAGAAATTTGTCGTAGTAAAGTTTAGTAAGTTAAAAACATATGATGCAAAATGTAAACAAATGAAAAGTAAGCAAAGGAAAAGTGTAAAAATTTGAGAAAAGGTTAAATAAAAATTGTGAAAGTCATTAAATAAATTCAATGAAGTGCAACTTTGAACCGCACACGAATGGTTCCGTACGGGCACGAGATATGTTATTCAATACGAACAATATAAACTATAGTTTTGGCATTTTTTTCGTTTTTGGGGTTTTTTCGGTTTTAAGCGTTTTTCTTTTTTAGTTTGGGGGTGTTTTGAATTTATTGGCGCTTTCTGAGTTATGGCACTTTTTTCACGTTTTGGCAATTTTTTTTTGGTTTTAGAAGTTTTTTTAATTTTGGCGATTTTTATTATTTTGGCGTTTTTTTTTATTTTGGCGATTTTTTTATTTTGGCGATTTTTTTTTAATTTTGGCGTTTTTTTTCATATAGGTAATTTTTTTTTTGGTTTTGGTGATTTTTTTTAGTTTTGGCACTTTTTTTCGTTTTGAGGATATTTTTCGGTTTTTTGACGTTTATTTTAAATTTTGGCGATTTTTTTCGTTTTGGCGATTTTTTTTTAAATTTGGCGATTTTTTTAATTTTGGCGATTTTTTTTCATATTGGCTATTTTTTTTCACATAAACAATTATTTTGGTTTTGGCGCATTTTTCGCGTTTTGGCGATTTTTTTTGTTTTTGGCGTTTTTTTCATATTGGCGATTTTTTTTCATTTAAACGATTTTTTCGAATTTGGCGATTTATTTTAGTGCTAGAATTTTTTTTTTAATTTTGTCAATTTTTTCGATTTGGCGATTTTTTTTTAAAATTTTTGACGATTTTTTTCAGGTTTTGGCGATTTTTTTTGGTTTGGCGATTTTATAATTTTCGAATTTTTTAGTTTTACCGTTTTTGAACATTTCAAGAGTTTATCTTTTACGGTCTCCAAGATATATCAATTTGTCAAAATTACATAGTCAAAATTGCATTAACTGATGGACCACCCTTTAATTTTAATTTTTTAATATTTTAATGTTTATTGTTGTAGGCTATATATATAAAAATACACTAATTTTACAAATTTCAAGTGTCAATATACATATGTACATACAATTGTATGTATATTACATGAGATTTTAACATTTTTCGTCGCTCGTTTTGGAGCACCCTTTAATTTTTAATTCTCATGTATTTGTTGTTGTAGTGGCCAAGGTTCTACATACGCTGTCCAAATTTCAGGTCCGTAGCTCTTCCGGTTCCTTAGAAAATACCGTGTGACGGACAGACGGACAGACGGACAGCGTAGCGAAAACAATAGGGTTCCTTTTTTCACCATTGGTGTACGGAACCCTAAAAATAATTCATTTATAAAGAATAATAATAAGAGCTGTTAACCTACATATTTTGTAATTTATTTTATTAATCCTTTTGTTTTGCAAATTGTTCTAATTACTCAGAGTTGTAAAACTGTAAAGTATCTGGTTACTTAGTATTGCACTTGCTTTTAAGGTAATCAGTAACATTAACAAATAGTAATGTAATTTTTATTAATTTAACCAAAAAAAAAACAAGGAAATCAAATATAAATTAATTACAAATATTGCATGAAATAAATTACAACATTTATTCTTAGGTTGTTCGTATTATAAAAATACTGTATCGAGTACCAATAATTAAAAGAGTTGAATAGTCAAAAGTTTGTACATGTTTTAACACTATGTGAAGTTGGAATCAGCTGTTTCTACAATCTTACTAATTTTTATTACTTTTCCGTTCGCGAACTTTTTTCAGTAACTGCTCTTTTTTAGAGTAAATTTTAAAATTTTTGCAGTACCTAATCATTCACTGCATTTTACTGCAAAACTAAAAAAACACACCTATTGTTTGCATTATATCGAGCCATAACCCAGCAAAAGTTTTGCTTGTTAGTATGCAAAAAAAAATATACCAGCATTTAAATAGTAAAAACTAATTTTTTTATTTCTTTTATATATGTATAAGCATATTTCGTTACATTTGCACACCTCATACCCTCCTAGTCTTAGGATTGAAAATAAATTCTCAACTGACTGAGCGATTGTGAATTTATTATTTTAAGCGCTAAAATTTTGTTTTCAAGCATGTAAGAAAGTGAGTATAACAAAATTTTGGTGAATTTTTGTATTAGGTCACCTAAATCGAAATAGTTGGAGTGACCTCAAGGTACTCTAAAAGAACTATAAAGTGTTTTTTAATTTGGACTTAAAAAAAGACAGTCGATTATATCAATACCGTCATCACAGTTCCCTCGGACAATCCATTATCTTCCGAACTTAAAATATTTCATCTGCAAACATTTGCAATTAAAAACAAGTAAGAGTGCTATATTCGGCTGTGCCGAATCTTATATACCCTTTACCAAAGTGCGTTTATGTAGTATAGAGATACATACATAAGCACAGAGATATGTAGGTACATATTCATTTTGTGAAAAAATTCATACTTTTTTTCTAGTGCAATTTTTAGGTTTTAGACATTATGTTTAATTTGGTGCTTTTTTTGCGATTTTTTTCATATAGGCAATTTTTTTCGTTTTTTGTGATTTTTTCGGTTTTTGGCTTTTTTTTAATTTTGGCGTTTTTTTTCAATTTTGGCGATTTTTTCGTTGTGGCGATTTTTTTGATTTTGACGATTTTTTTTTTCATTTAGGCGATTTTTTTATTTTTTTGTGACAATTTTTTTGGTTTTGACACTTTTTTCTCGTTGACGTTTTTTATTTTTAATTTTTGGCGTTTAATTAATTTTGACGATTTTTTTTTCATTTAAGCGATTTTTTTAATTTTTGGCGATTTTTTTTCATATAGGCAATTTTTTTTTTTGGCGATTTTGTTCGGTTTTTTTTAAATTTTGGCGATTGATTTTCGTTTTGGCGATTTTTTTGATTTTGGCGATTTTTTTCGTTTCGGCGATTTTTTTTAATTTTTGGCGATTTTTGTTCATATAAGCATTTATTTTTGTTTTGGCGATTTTTGGCGTTTTTTTGTCATTGTGGAAATTTATTTTTAGTTTTGACACTTTTTTTCTCGTTTTGGCGATTTTTTCGGTTTTTTGCGATTTTTTTTCGTTTTGACGATTTTTTTTATTTTGCCGATTTTTTTTCATATAAGCGATTTTTTTTATTTTTGGCAATTTTTTTCACATAGGCAATTTTCTTTTTGTTTTGGCGATTTTTTTCAGTGTTTGGCGTTTTTTTTAATTTTGGCGTTTAATTTTCGTTTTGGCAATTTTTTTATTTTGGTGATTTTTTTTCATGTAGGCGATTTTTTTTTTAATTTTTGGCGATTTTTGTACATATAAGCATTTATTTTTGTTTTTGCGATTTTTACAGTTTTTAGCGTTTTTTGGTCATTGTGGAAATTTATTTTTAGTTTTGACACGTTTTTCTCGTTTTGGCGATTTTTTCGGTTTTTGGCGTTTTTTTGTAACTTTAACGTTTTTTTTCATTTTGGCGATTTTTTTCGTTTTGGCGATTTTTTTTTAATTTTTGGCGATTTTATAATTTTTGGATTTTTTAGTTTTACCGTTTTTGAAAATTTGAACAGTTTAGCTCTTACGGTTTCCAAGATATAGCAATTTGTTAAAATTACATAGTCAAAATTGCATTAACTGATGGACCACCCTTTACTTTAAATTTTTTTAATTTCAGTGTTAAGTGTTGTAGCCTATATAAAAATACACTAATATTACAAATTTCAAGTGTCAATATGCATATGTACATACATAATACAATTGTATTTATATTACATGGGATTTTAAAAGTTTTCGTCGCTCATTTTGGAACACCCTTTAATTTTTAGCTTTTATATATTTGTTGTTGTAGCGACCAAAGTTCTACATACACTGTCCAAATTTCAGACCCGTAGCTCTTACCGTTCCTGAGAAAATAGCCTTCTTCCTAAAACATGAAATATGTTAATTTATTAGAAAAAAAGTTAAAGTTGTCCAACCCTGGAAACGTTTTTTTTAATTTGTTAAATTCTAAATTTTGTTTATAATTATAAATACCAATTTTATTCATCCGAAGTATAATAATAAGTTAATTTAATAAAAAAGTAATAAAAACTTGTTTTCGGTAGTTATTTTCTATGGGAATATTGAGTATGAGTTTTCCAGCTCTGAAACCGTCTGCTCGATTTTGCTGATTTTCAATAGCAAAATTTTTCGGAAAATTTCTGACACACCAGTCCAAGAACGAAGTCTCTAGCTTTTCTGGGAGCTTGGGAAAACCGATTTCACGTACAGACAGACGGACAGACGGACATCGCTTGTTCGTCTTCCCTATGCATAAGGATCCAGAATATATATACTTTATATGTCTCTTATTAATATTGTAGAAATTACAAACGGAATGACAAACCTATATATACCCTTTTACCATTTTTTGGTAAAGGGTATAAAAAAACATTTTTCTAGGTATATAAGCAAAAATTTCAAAAAGGGTAATCGGACTTGGAATTAAGCATTTTTGGTCTTCCCAACTGAATTACTAACTTAATGATTTTAACAAGGCGTGAGACTAAAATAATCGATTCTGGAGAAGTAATTACTTTTTTTATTTGGCAACTTTTTCACGTAATCTATTTAATCTGCAAAAATAATTATCTTCATTTAGAAACTTGTACATTATTTTTTTTTAAATTTAGGTAGTGTGATTTGTAAGCGAGTAATGAAATTTGGTAATCAGAAGGATAAGTCATTATATCTCAAGTAGTTCTGATAGTAATGTGCAATTTTTTGCCGGGTATTTACAACGCGGGGAAAAAGTAGAAAAGCAATTTTTTTAATCCAGTTTCAAACAAACGGTTTTGTAATTGAAAGGTCTAAAGGAGGAGTATTCAAAAATTATAATGCCTGACAATGTAAAAAGTCTAAAAAAAATTAAAATAAAGATTTTCAAAAACTTTAATTTAGTGTCACTTAATTATCAAGTGTCTTGTGTGTGATTTTTGGAAAATTAAAAAAAATTAATATAATGTAGAAAAGGTTGTCATGTGTGAGAGGACGTGAGCGTGAGTGATAAAATTTTTTTTCTTTGAGATCAAATGAAAAAAATATTAAGGACGCTAAGAGGGAGGCTTCCGAAGTATGGTTCTGAAAAAGCATATCAATCGATCCTGCCGTTTGTCTGTGATTAATTACACAGGTCAACACGATTTTTAAGGTTGGTACTTTGATAGTAGATTTTCGTGCATATGATACTGAGCTCAAATGCCTATAAATTCGTTTTTTTGAATTGGCTCTGTATCTCGAGATTTTCCATTATTAAGGAAAAAGATTACTATTTCAATTTAAAATAAATAATAATTAAAAAAAGCTGTAATACGAGTATATATGCTACCACTTAATTGTGAATAAATTCTGAATTAATGGAATGATTTTTAATAGATGTGGCTCATTTTATTTATAATATATGAATGTATCATAATTAATAATAAAATATAAAATTTTCCTCAGTTTAAAATTGTAATTAGTCATTTAAGAAACGATTTTCTAAATTTGTTTGAAAAAATTTATTTTTTTGAATAAAACTTTCCGAATATCTCCGAAACTATAAGACTGTTAAATAATTAATAAGGACGTAATTTAAAGGTAAATTTTTTATTTGATTTTCTCAAGTGAATGCAAATTATGTGACGCAGCATAATCTTTTTCCTTAATAACGGAAAATCTCGAGATACAGAGCCAATTTCAAAAAACTGATTTAAAGAGATTGATACACAGTACTTAGTGTATACAAATTGACTATGAAATCTTTGACCTTACACAATAAATTTCATTTTGTTGACCTGTGCTATGTCCACAAAATGGGTAAAATTTCCTATGGTGCACTTCACAAATAACTATCTTTCAATTAAATATATAAATAAATACTTATTTTATTCATTGTTAAAACATCTTCAACATCTTCCATTTATTTCTTCAAGATGTCAGCAAGTGGATGTTTTCTTTACAAAACAAATAAACTCTCCTCTTATTCAATTTAAGGTCATGGGGAAAAACAAAATTTAAACGGCGCTATTATTCTTTTTGTTTATTTTTTCTCTTCACACTGATTTAAAATCAGCAAAAACCTTCTATAAATTATAAATACTTATTGTATCTGCTGAAAGTCCTTAAGTATGCACGTGCTGAAAAAAAACCTACCAACGATCTTTATTTTTTAATACTTTGACACTTTTGACAGTAATATTTTTCTAATAAAGGATATAAGATAAATATATATGTAAAATAAACACAAATGCTGAAATTAAAAAAAAAAATTGCTGACACTTTCCCTTAACACATTGTGTTTATTATTTGTAAGTGGTTTCGCATTCACAAAAATTGTTGACTTTGCACACAAGTCTAAAAATATTTCTTATTTCTGATTCTTTTATAAAACATTATGTCACAAGAAAATAATTTTTAATGCATATGTATGTATTTACTTTACAAAAAAATTACAAAAATAATATCTTATACACAAGTATGTAGATATTTTACGTGACGTGAAATAATACAATACAAAATCGATAGTAAGTATAGAAAACACTTCTGTCTAATAATCTATACAATTGCGTTATTGCCCTCCTTATATGTGCGAAGCAGGTCTTATATTGAAATTATTTATATGCAATTATCTCAAATAAATAAGCGTATGTGCAATAAAAGCATTTTTCATATTCCATTTCATTAAAAATAAAGCAGGACATACAAGACCTATACGTATTCAGACCTAGATTCAGTAACTTTTATTACGAGATAATTGTATCGATGGAACAAATATAACGAAAACTTATCGAATTTCCTATTCGCTAACATATTTTAACGATATTCGCTGTCGATTGAAGTAAATAAAGCAAAATAAAATGCTCAAATTCATTCACTGTTTGTCCCACGCTGTCACCAGAAACGTTTGATCGACAACTTGTATTGCAAACAACAATAACATTAGAAAATTTGTTGTTGATGTTCGATATAAAGTTCCCCATTCAACGTTTGCTGGTGACATCGTGGAACAGGCAGTTAGTTCTTCCTTTATTTTTTTGTGCTTTTCTCTTACTTAAGCATTAAATGGTGAGTAAGAAACAGATGTACGCTATCGTAAAAAAGAAACTACAGAATAACATTATCGTTACCTCAAACGATAGATGTTACGGTTTTTTTTTTAAATTTTTAGCTAGAGCTGTTAAAAGAGCTTTCCCAAAAAAATTAGTTTTATCCCATTATAGACCATGATAGGCCATAGTTAGGGTAAAATTATGTATATGAAAAATGTTGTCCCATTTAGTCTGAACAAAAATGGTGAAATAAAATGTTTCCGTAAAACGCCGTAAAAGTTATGGTACCAAAAATGTTTATATTGAAGTGTTTGGGAGAAACGAACAATGCCTATGGCCTGAGAGAAAAACCTTTCTAAACACAATGACTTTTCACGTTGTAATTATGATTTTGACATTATTTTTCAACCAATGCAACGCTTCATTCGCATTACGAAAATTGTTTCATCAGCTGAAAAAATTTCATACATACGAGTACCACAAAATATTATCATTCATATAACGACATGTTATTTACTGAGCAACGCACATTTTCATATTTAAAATGTAATTATTGCAATGAAACTTTTTAGTTTATACAATAAAGTGCCGTTAGTTTAAAATTTTTTAACGAAATATTTCATTGAACTTAAAACATTTTTCATGCATATCATGACAGTATTTCATTACTGAGAAGTAACATATCATTTTTTGATGATATCCTATCATTGAGCTTTTCATTACCCGAATGAAAATTATGTCGTAACATTAATGATACTACGAAATGAAAAATATTAAGCACTAGAAAGGTTGCATTCCCGTAATGAAATTTGCGTCAATATAATATAATAAATATTTTATTTTATTAATTAAATTTGTTGTATTAATGAAAGGGGTTCAACGTAATGGTTTAATTCCTGCACCGAAGTTTTTTTCTTTTAGTGTACCAGTGGAATTTTTGCAATCACGTGTTTTTTATTTCCGGTCTGTCGGAAACTGCCCAAAGATAGAATAAAAAAAGTTAATGCCAGCCAAAAAAAATTTTGGGTGGCTTAGTGTATGCAGAGTTTATTAAACTTATATTTAAAAAAATTAATTAGATTCGACATACATATGTACATATGTATACATTAGGGTATTCATTTAACCGGGTTTTTGCTTTAATCGGTTAATCGGTCGATTAATTAATCGAAGTTTTTGCTTAATCGATTAATAATCGGTTAATTTTGGTATTAACCAGTTAACCGATTTATTAAATTTTTCCATAAATCAAGTGCTTTCAACAAATACAACTGCATAGAATATTTATTAATTTGAGCTTATTAGTAAAACCAAAAACACACGAAATAATTCTTAAACTAATTCGGTTAATTTTTTAGAACATTTCTTGTAATACTATCGATAGTTCCTTCTTTTTGGCTGGTCATCATCTGACTCATACTGATAGAGCAGAGCGACGAATATTCTGCAAACAAGTTAAGTTCTGGATTTCTTAGCTTTCGTGTTTGTACTGTCTCTCATTAAATATAATCCTTAATTAAATCGTTGGCAACAGTACTATTGGCTTTTATTAAATTATTAAAAAATAACTTAATTATTCCCTCTAGTTAGAGTACCAGAGTCTCTAGTTAAACTCTTTGATAGCCATGTCCAAAGATTTTGAAGTTTTACTTAAGTTAGGATCGCTGAAAATACTTCTTTGTTTGTGTGAAAAATAATTTCTAAACACTCACGTTTTGTAAATGAGACGAAACAAATAATTATTCACGCAAAAAATAAATTGTAATACCAAAAAATATGAAAAAATTTGTTACGTCGGTTAATCGACTGAAATTAACCGATTTAATCAGTTAATCGGGTAGCAATTAATCGGTTAACCGATTAACGGTTAACCGATGGAATACCCTAGTATACATACATATACCGAAACGCCAGTAGGAAAAGGTACTAATATAAAATATATTTATATAATCGTCGTTAAGCAGCTCTGGGTTGGGGAACATCTCTCGCGTCATCTTAATTATTTCTTAAGTGCGGTCAGGCTTGCGTTTGTTGTTTGGCCTTCGAGAGTTTTTCATCTTACTCGCACTGGTTGACTGATCTGCCACGGATTACCGTATAATCTTGCGGTATTTTGTGAAATTTCCTTAACAAC
Source organism: Tachina fera (assembly GCA_905220375.1). Taxonomy (NCBI): domain Eukaryota; kingdom Metazoa; phylum Arthropoda; class Insecta; order Diptera; family Tachinidae; genus Tachina; species Tachina fera. The sequence continues at coordinate 62,982,150 of LR999964.1, forward strand.
CACGTTGCTACTTCCCATGTGAAGGCATAGGTCGTGTACAGTCAGTCACAAACATTTTTAAAATACTGTTAATAACATCTTGGGCATATGGTCTACGTTACTCCGCCCATATTACTGCAACACCATATTATGCAAATTTACTTTGCATTAATATGCAGCGTTGTCAAATTGGTGCGTTTCTTACCATTTTGGGTGCTTTTTGAATTTTTTTGTGCGAAAAATTTCTTAGTTGGTGCGTTTTTAAATTTTTGGTGGCACCAACGCAAATTGAACACGACAGTGGGTTAAAACTGGAAAATTTTTGTTGTGAAACTTTTATCAACTTCCTGATAGTGTTAATTACCATATTAATAGAAATGATGTTTGCAAAACATCACAATTTGAAATGAAATCTTTTTTATGACACTATGATAACAATAATGATGAAAAAGTTTTTAAAAGTTTTAAGCAGAATTTATAAAACTAATGTACAAAAATTTATAATTTTTTACAAATTAATGTGTGTGCCCTTAATTATGAAACTTGTATAAGTCATATAATTCTCTGGTCGAGATATTCAGTATATCACATATGAACAAATCCAAAAATATTTTTTATTTTTCCTACAGTTCAATTAATCTAAATAATGTCTCATTTACAAAAAAAAATAATATTATACTTTTTATGCAAAATTATTAATTCAATAAACATTTTAAAATAAAAAAAAGAAATTCTAAGATTGGTGCGTTTTTTGTAAATGGCGCGCTTTTTTCTCCATTTTGTTGCGCTTTGAATTTTTAAGGTTGACAACACTGTTAATATGTTTAAAATAAATAAAATAAAAATATGTATGTATGTATGTATGTACGTATGTGTAAATACGCAAGGCTCTTGTTAAGGTAAGGCTATTAATCAAATGCGTAATTTAATTTGATTGCTCCTTTTGAATTTAGTTTATTTACATATTTGTGTATTATTCATTCTTTTTCGCAATTCTGTATACTACGAGTAAGTATTTTTATTAGACATAAATACATATGTATTTGTTTGTCTTATTTATTTGCCAAAACCAGCAAACAACTTAATAGTTTTCACAATAACAAAATATTTATTTTGAAAGACGAACAAATAACGATGCTAAATGAAAATGGGCAGACGAGACTCGTAGATAAATAAATCAATTTATATTTATGTATGCCCAAAATGTAAAAATATGTATGTACATACATATGTATATGTATGTAGATCTGTCGCACAGACCTGTTAAAATAAAATTGCAAGTCAATAAGTCATTCATTTGTTTATAAATGGCGCTCTAAGCATTATTGTTTACTTTCACTTTTGTGATGTAATTTGTATCTACAGTGGTTTAATAAACGATTTTTTTCTTATATAATACAAACGTGTTCAGTAAGCGTGTGCGTGCAAAAACTCTTTAATAATTAATATTCAATTAATATTATTGTCATTAAATAAAAACACCACGCATTTGTCTAATGAGCAATAGCGTCACTTTGTATCAGTTTTTTTAGGAAAGTTCAAGTGATGAAGGCGTAGTCACTGGTCACTTGATCTATACCGACTTCAGCAGATACTAATCCTAATGCAACATCAGAGCGCTCTCCTTCGTTGTGTAGCAGAAACATTGGCGAAGTAAAATACCCACTACAATTGCTACTAAGCACAGCTTCTCAAAAAAAAAAAAAAAATTAATATGCCCCATTTAATTAACACCAGAGGCGCTGCAACACTGCATTATTAAAAAAACGTGCAGAAAAGCAGAGTTGTTAAAAAATTAAGCCATTCTCTGTATATTCCTTCACCTCCTTGCTTCTCTATCACTATCACATTTCCTTAAGAAGGTAACACCTATTAATAGTAGTAGACATTCATTGCCTGGGTTTTACTTCTCTTTAAAAAAAAAACACTTTAGGTATATTAAGTATTTTTAATATTAAAAATTAATTTTTCTTCTAACTTCTTTGAACACATAATTGCTTAAACGGATTAAGGGCTCATATTTGTTACAAAATTTTTTCTTTGGGAACCACTATGCGATAAAGCGCATACGGTCCTTTAAGATATAATTGAGGTACTCACAACGGTGTCCTAAGTGTCATAATGTCTTAACATTTTAACATATGTAGTTTAAAAACATTTTTGTTGTGGCTTAAACAAAAAGGGTATAAAGTATTACGACTTCCTCAGCTACGTTTATTGTTTGTCATAACTATATGTAGAAATGCATGAGAGTTTACCAAAGGAATTGAGAGAGCGAGTAAGGAATATACACAGGCGCTAAACACTGTTGCCAACTTTTTTCCAAGAAATATCGCTAAAGCAGACAAGAAAATAGCTAGAAAATACCTAAATTTCAAAATGACTTGAAAATTTAGCTATAAATAACTAAAAAAATAAATTTATTTTTAGGTTGTTTCAAAAATTTTACGGTAACTTGTTAACTTCTTTCGTACTTGACAAATTTTCCTACAAATTTTATAAAATACCAAATAAAAGTAATGTAATAGTTTAATAAAGGGCTTTTTTTATTAAAAAAGATATACATATTACAGGCCTGCACAGATATAACTATTTGCAGCAGTTTTGTTTGTGTCGATTCTGGTATGTACAGAAACATGTGTAATTCACCATTTCTGTTACATCGGGACTTCCCCAGTTAAAAATCTCTTCAAATTATAGAGTTAAAGTAGTGCTGACAAACCTGCTGGTTTTTGTATTGTGAGTTCCCGTTTTGGAGTACTACATTTTTTAAGTTTAATAAAACATGCCAACATAACAGTTATCTAAAGCTCTATTCAAAGGATTAATAATATAAACGTATAAAAGCACTTATCAAGACGGATGTTAGGCTGGCCATTACATTTTGTGGTGTTATTCAATCATCTTTTTTTGTATACACAGAAAAAATTATTCCCAAAAAATTTTCAAACAAAAGTTTGTTTGAAATAAAATTTTGATTCAGTAAATATTTTTTACTATTCTAGTAAATAGTTTGATCCAATTTTGTTTTAAGCAAAACAAAAAACAATATAGAGTGAAAAATTCTCGTTGATACAATTAATATAAAGTAATACTTGTAACAAAATTGTTAAGAGAACATTTCTGTTCCAATATAGAAATTGCATACTGTACACAACAGTTATTTATTTTATTTACTTTTTATTTCCATTAAAAAATTTTGTTGAATCAGACAATCTGTTGATTGAAAAAACCGGAGGTTTTTCCAAACAAATTATTACAAAATTTTGCATTTAAATTTACAAATTTCTTTGTAGGACCTAAATTGAAAAAATTAGTATTTGATTCAGAGAATTTTGTGTTTGAAATGGAAAATTAGTTTTTTCTGTGTAGTTTGCCTTATATACGTTCACCGCTTCTAACTAGGAGGCTACACGTTAAATTTTTGCTTCAATTTATGTTTTAAAGTTCAATACATTAACACTTTTTTACTACCACGCTCATACATTTGGGAATTGAATACCAGGTGGACTTCAATTGTTCTTTCAACGCTTCATTAAATTTTTCTATCAATTTAACTGATTTAAAATAATTTTTGTGTTTTTTAAAAAAATTAAGACAGAAGTAATTTTCTTTGCTGAAATGAAATATTTAGGGGCAAATTTTTAATTGTTACCTCGTCGACGGCATTTTGAACATAAAATTGCAAATCAAATTGCTTGCAGCCTACGTCACAAGTTAAATTTTAACAAATTTTGACAAACCATATGTGTGAAAAAATTTAAAGCAATTTACTGAACGTGTAACCGCAAGGTAAACAAGCTCACATTTTAAAGCGAATTATGACCAACAAAATATCGCTAGAATCCCCGCTAATAGCTAAATCATAATTTTTCCCGCAAAATTTACTTAAAAATCGCTAGATTTGACGAAAAAATACCTGAATTGGCAACAGTGGTGCTAAAACCATAATACAAATAAGTTGAATACTTATAATTGTTAATTATAAGGGGTTGCTCACAGTCGTCATATTTTTTTGTTTTATTACTTTAAAACGTGTTAATTTATGAGTACCATTTGAATATCCCCAATAAAAATAATGCGTTCTTGGCATAAAAAATAATTTCTTCAATTTTATTATATGTTTTACAGCTTAATTCAAAATAAAATCGTCAATCTCAAACATCACAATGAAATTGAAAATGTGTTTGGACCTTTCTAGGCGTACTTCAGTTTAAATATATTTGCAGACAAAATTAAATATTGATGTAGTTTCTGATATCACAATAACTTAACCGCAGTCATAATAAAAATCTTAAAATTAAATACACATAAAAGCTTTTATGAGCACATGATGTGCTTTAGCAGTAATACACACTGTAAAAAACTCAACCTTAATGGTTTCAAAACGTTTTACTTTGATTATGACGTAAACGACAGGGAGTCACATTTGTATGTAGCTGGGGTTTATAAATATTTAATAAGGGTTGACTTATAGAAAATAGCCCTTAATATATTTTGCAAATGAATGTTAGATAATACTGTCCTGCACAAGACCATTTATAAGACATTTGAGATTTTTCAAATGCTTTACTACAGCGAAATATTTTAAAACAAACGCTAAACAATTCTGTTATCAAGACATTTGTTTCAGTTATATATCTTGCCAACAGTGTTGTTTAGCGTTTGTTTTAAAATATTTCGCTATAGTAAAGCATTGGAAAAATCTCTCATGTCTTGAAATGTCTTATAAATGGACTTGTGCAGGACACTATTATCGAATGGCTAAACACTAAGAACAAGAATCGGTAAAGCTTTCCGACAACACTTTTAAGTGGACTGCTAATAATTATCATTCGTACGGGGTATCGTAACTTGTTGTACATTGTGTACAAACGTTGATTACTTATACCAATTGTAATATGACCTGTGTGAGAATCATACCTTGCGTTGGCATGTTGTGGCTTGGTTTCAATCAGTGGTGGTGTTTGCATGTGTAAGTGTGTGTCGTGATTTTTTCAGGAAGGGACATTTTTTTTTAATTACTATAAATCATGTTAGATTAACAAGAAACATATATGAAGCATAATTATTGCCGAAAGAGGTTAAACTATCTTTGTTTACTTAGATTTTAAATTGAAATTATTCTGAGTGTGCTATCCAGTAACATATTTTAAGGATCTTTGCTATCCTGCCCAAAAGAGAATAAAAATATCAAGAAATATTACTACTTTTGGATCGCACAAAGTTTCTGAATCCAAGTACTGAGACTTATTTAATTTTTAATATTTTTCTTTGGATTTCTGCATTACCGGGCTGAAGTATTTTCTACTGTGTGCTACTCGTATATACCAAACCGGCTTCACTGTATGTATATTTCCGGTCTTCTGCGGGCATAAGAATTTCCTTTTCTAGGGTATATCCAAAACAAGTTTCGATTACAAAATGACTTGGCAGTGTTGAGAATTTCTGTCACATTTGCTACTTAAATATTTATGCATTTGGGACTTATTCATATTTTTTTGGATTTTCTTTTTGTTTGTTAACTATTTAATTTTTTTCCCTTACATTCCGAAATTTTATTAAAAATTTTATTTAAAATTTTGGAATAATATATATATATATATATATATATATATATATATATATATATATATGTATATATATATATAAGATAAGAGTTAAGATAAGAGGTTTGTGACTATTCAAAATGTGTGGTTGAAGAGTACTGATGATTTGTTAAAGCAATAATGAAATGCATATAGCCCAAGCTAAACCACCAGCAAATAAATTTCAAATTAAAATATAATTATGACAATATGTCTAATAATAAATTTCTTAATTGTTAAATCTTAGATTTTATTTTTCATTTTGCCTTGTAATTAACGTTGCTTCTTGTTCGTATGATTACAACAATGATGTCAGTTTCTTGGCACAATTGTGCAAACTAAAATCACACACATTCTTAAGGCTTGATTAGTCTTTACTTTCTGTTGCTGTTCTGTGCCGTTCTTTTCCGTATAAAATATTTTGCAATTACTTTTTCTGTGAAAAAAATCTGCTGGCAAACTATAGAATTGATTACACTTGTACAAAAAGTATTACAACGCACTAGTACATACACACTTTTGGCTGTCACTTAACGTTGAATTCTATTTTCTACAGATCTGTCCGCAACAAAACAGAACGAAAAAGTAAAAACTAACCAAACATACAGATTTTCAACTAAACAGAAACAAAACAGCTGATTCAGAAAAGAACAGCACGTACAAACTAATTCTGCCTTTACTCTCTTTCATTTAGTCGTTAATGATGATAGGAACACAACTGGGACGATCGACGAATTTCGTCCACGTCGACGAATTCGTCGATAAGCATTCGCTTCGTAAATTCGTCGTGTGAAGCACAATAACGACGAATTTACTCACCTACTCTTCTCTCATATTTGATAAAGTTGGTTGTTGTGTGTACAAGAACAGAGAGAATTCAATTTGTTTTTTTCGTCGTTCGTCGACGACAGTGTTGCCAGAATTTCTAAGACTAAAATCTGCAAAATTTAACAATTTTTCACGAAAAAATCTTCAAAATCTGCATTTTATTTTCAAAATCTTCAAAAAATCTGCAAAGCTATTTTCAAAACAACTTTTTTTGCATATGATTAAAAAAAATTACATACATGTGTAATATAAATATAAAAATTTATAAAATTAAAAATCGGGTTAAAATGTATTTTATTTAAATTTGTTAGAAATTTTTTTTAAAATAATTTCCAATTACATTTTTTTTATGACTAGAAACCTTTAATGTTCGAAGAATGTGCATTTCGTTTCTGCTCAAGAAACAGACTTCAACCAAAAAATTTTTGAAATAAGACAAAAAACTTCATATGTTTATAGAAAGACTATCAATGTGTTATTAAAAATTACGTACACAAACATAAAAGGTAATATTCACAATAATTATTTTGTGTTACAAAACGTTTAACAAACAAATTTCCATAAAAAATAGTTTTGGTTTACAAAACAAAAACAGCAGAAAAAGCTTAAAAGCTTCAAGCAAAAATCTTTACAAGATAACATCTTCGATTTTGCGACATTCGTGGAAGTGTACTGATAAGTTTGACGGTTTTTTCACACGCAAAGTTTACTTTGCAAAGTCTTGAGCTTATTAAAGAAAAACGAATATAGAATTAGATCTCTTTTCTCTTCTCTCCTACAAACTTTAGACTTTGCAAAGTAAACTTTTGTGTGGAAAACACATCTTTATTTAGGAGAAACGAAATGCATAAAACCAACAAAAAAATAAGAATTCTTCATACTTAGTGCAAACAATATAAAATGAATGAGAAAAGAAATCGGATATAAAAAATTATACAAAAAGTGATTTAATTTGTTACACAAATATTCAAAGGACTTCGAAGTTTTGTTTTATTCAAGTTCATTTCAAATGAATGTGGTAAAGACATTTCATTCACTTTAATTTAACTTAGGGCTGCAAAATCATAATCAGAATAAGCTCGTTTTATATCAGATATTCTATTCCAGAAGCTTGCCAAAGTTACTTCTTCTTTTTCTTTGAAGATGTCTTCTAAGTTCAAAAATTTTAACTCTCTAAACTGTGAGTCGTTCACACATAAAAGAAGCAGAAAGTAGTAACAGTAATAGCAAAATGTAAGAAAATTCACTATAATTGGAGTTGAAAAATCTGCGTTTTTAGGCCAAAAATATTCAAATCTGGATTTCGTCTTTTTGGAGGGTAAAAATCTGCAAAATCCAGATAAATCTGCATTTCTGGCAACCGTGGTCGGCGAACAAAATAGAAATAAACCTATCTCAGAGTTCGTCACGCACGAATTTCGTTGTACGGCGGTGTTGTGTTCATTTTCATATGCACATATGTGTTTTATTTTTTATGACGAAAGTTCGCACCGAAAAATTCGTCGTTCGTTCCAGTTGTGAAACAGCGACGATAACACATGCGTGCCGGGTGTATTTAATTCTTCATAGATACAGTGAAAGAAAAAATGTGGTCTGAGAAAAATATTCTATGATCACTAATGCTTTTCGCGACATTCAATATGTTTTATGTTACAAAACTTTTAGGGAAAGGAATGAATATGTACTTAAAAGACATTTTGATTTTTTGTGGAGCAGCTTCACTAAACTGCATTTAATATCAAAACTTCAAATAACCAATAACTCGGGAAATATGGGTCGCAGCCAATTTTTTTATTTAATTTTTTCTGCTTATGTTTAAACTTTCTATCAGATAAGGTATTTAAACATTTATTTTTGGAAATTCTTCACAGTTTTTTTTGAAAAGTTCACAGCGCCGTAACTCAGAAAATATGGATCGCTCCCATCTTTTTTATTTAAATTTTATTCCTTATAGACCAAGCTGAACCACCAGCAAATAAATTTCAAATTAAAATATAATTATGAAAATACGTCGAATAATAAATTTCTTAAATTATAATTAAAATATTTACATATGTCTGTCATGACATGGGTCGTTCCACAAAAAGGTAAATGAATTATTGTCATAATACTCGTACATATGTAGGTATGTATGTACGTATTGCTAAAAACTTCAGTGCATAAACAGTTAACATTGATCATACGTTGAGCAGATATGAATAAAATAATGCTGTGAATAATTGTAGTACATAAATAAAACATATTGCATATGTTATAACCCAAATCAAATATTGTTAAACTGATATCTACTGGCAGCTTTATAAAATTCCGTGTATAGAAAAGTACATTTGGGAGTGTTTTTATTACAATTTTTAAATCTTTAAAGAAGTTTTATTTATTCTTATGCATGTAATGTATAAATAAATAAATGTGCTTACTCATACAAAGCACTTGCAAAAGACTGGAGTTAACAGTTTGTGTACAGAAAAGATACAAGTTTGTAAATCTTAAAAAAACAAGAATATGCCAATTTATCTTTCCGAAGTTAGATAAGATGCCTTTTGGTAAAAAAAGCCAATTTGAAAATAGTAACTGGCCAATTTCGCCATTATCACACCGTTAATTAGTTCACACTTCTTATGTAATGAAATAAACGTAAATAAATTTAGTACTCTTTTCAAATAATTTTGCAAGATCAAAAACATCAACATGAAAGCTCAGCACAAGCGATGAATTGAACTTATTTAAACACATGGAAATATGACGGCAATAATTTGAAAAAAATGACTTTGGCAAAAGTATGTAGCAACCTTATAACCAGCGACAGGGACTTCGTGCATTTAAAAAACGTATTTAAGGCACCTTATATATGGCATAAAAAATGCTAAATATGCACTAAAAACAATAAAATATGCACATATTTAAAAAAAATATTTATGTAAAAGAAAAGTTTTCAATTTACATACAACTAAATAAATATATGTATAAAAATATTTTTTTTTTCAAGAGTGCATGCCTTTTTTCATTAAATTTTTACACAAAATTATATATTATATAACATTTTCCTCTGCATTATTAATTCCAAACATGCATTTTTCGAAATGTGTTTACATTGCTGTAAAGGACCATTAAGTAAATAGAAAAAGGAAAATGAGGTTATTTATTTAATTTCTTTAAAAAATTTTATATTTTTTATAATTTCGTATGCGAAGTTCAATTAATTTATTCTACGAAAGCTTTTGTGCATTAAAAAAGGCCTAGTAACGTCCATTGATATAATCGGCTCAAATTTAAATGATTCTTTTTACATAATGCTATATATTTATCCAACTCAACCATTGCAATGAATTGATTACTAACTTTTAAATTTGTGTTTTTTTTATTGCCGTTTTCAGTTTTAAAAACAAAACGCAAAATTGTTCACTACTTTCGGCATCGAGACGACAGTTTCTATTAAATCTCTACAACCATTTGTCAAAAAAACAGTTTTTATACCCTTTACCAAAAAATGGTAAAAGGGTATATATAGGTTTGTCATTCCGTTTGTAATTTCTACAATATTAATAAGCGACACATAAAGTATATATATTCTGGATCCTTATGCATAGGGAAGACGAACAAACGATGTCCGTCTGTCCTTCTGTCCGTCTGTCCGTCTGTCCGTCTGTCTGTACGTGAAATCGGTTTTCCCAAGCTCCCAGAAGAGCTAGCGACTTCGTTCTTGGACTGGTGTGTCAGAAATTTTCCGAAAAATTTTGCTATTGAAATTCAGCAAAATCCAGCAGACGGTTTCAGAGCTGGAAAACTCAAACTCAATTTACCCATAGAAAATAACTACCGAAAACAAGTTTTTATTACTTTTTTATTAAATTAACTTATTTTATACTTCGGTATGAATAAAATTGGTATTTATAATTAAAAAAAAAATTTAAAAACTTAACAGATTAAAAAACGTTTCCAGGGTTGGAAAACTTTAACTTTTTTCCTAATAAATAAACATATTTCATGTTTTAGGAAGAAGGCTATTTTCTCAGGAACGGTAAAAGCTATGGGTCTGAAATTTGGACAGTGTATGTAGAACTTTGGTCGCTACAACAAATATATAAAAGCTAAAAATTAAAGGGTGTTCCAAAATGAGTAACGAAAACTTTTAAAATCCCATGTAATATACATACAATTGTATGTATGTGTGTACATATGTATATTGACACTTGAAATTTGTAAAATTAGTGTATTTTTATATAGGCTACAACAATTAACACTAAAATTAAAAAAATTTAAATTAAAGGGTGGCCCATCAGTTAATGAAATTTTGACTATGTAATTTTGACAAATTGCTATATCTTGGAAACTGTAAGAGTTAAACTCTTGAAATTTTCAAAAACGGTCAAACTAAAAAATCCGAAAATTATAAAATCGCCAAAAATTTAAAAAAATCGCCAAAACAAAAAAAATCGCCAAAATGAAAAAAAAAACGCTAAAATTAAAAAAAAAGCCAAAAACCGAAAAAAATCGCCGAAACAAAAATAAATGATTATGTGAACAAAAATCGCCAAAAATTAAAAAAAAAATCGCCTAAATGAAAAAGAATCGCAAAAATCAAAAAAAAAATAGCCAAAACGAAAATAAATCGCTAAAATTAAAAAAACGCCATAAACCGAAATAAAATCGCCAAATCAAAAAAAAAAAATTTCCTATATGAAAAAAATCGCCAAAAATTAAAAAAAATCGCTTAAATGAAAAAAAATCGCCAAAACGAAAAAAAATCGCCAAGATTAAAAAAACGCCAAAAACCGAAAAAAATCGCCAAAACGAGAAAAAAGTGTCAAAACAAAGAAAATCCAATCGCCAATCCAATCGCCAAAACAAAAAAAAAACATTATTATATGAACAAAAATCGTCAAAAATTAAAAAAATCGCCTAAATGAAAAAAAATCGCCAAAATCAAAAAAAATCGCCAAAACGAAAATAAATCGCCAAAATTAAAAAATAAAACGCCAAAACCGGAAAAAATCGCCAAAACAAAAAAATTGCCTATATGCCAAAAACAAAAAAAATCGCTTAAATGAAAAAAAATCGGCAAAATCAAAAAAATCGCCAAAACGAAAAAAATCGCCAAAATTAAAAAACGCCAAAAACCGAAAAAAATCGCCAAAACGAGAAAAAAACTGTCAAAACTAAAAAATTAAATATATAAAAAATAAAAAAATCGCCTAAATGAAAAAATCGTCAAAATCAAAAAAATCGCCAGCACGAAAAAAATCGCCAAAATTAAAAAAAAGCCAAAGACCGAAAAAAATCGCCAAAACCAAAAAAAAATTGCCTATATGAAACAAATCGCCAAAATTTAAAAAGCACCAAATTAAACATAATGCCAAAAAATTAAAAATTGCACTAGAAAAAAAGTATGAATTTTTTCACGAAATGAATATGCACCTACATATCTCTGTGCTTATGTTTGTATCTCTATACTACATAAACGCACTTTGGTAAAGGGTATATAAGATTCGGCACAGCCGAATATAGCACTCTGACTTGTTTATTAATAATTTGTCAACACTATTTTTTTCAATTTGAAGTTTTGACAAAATATAAGACAAAAACAATATTTTTAGCAAAATATTAGACAAAAATATGCCTTTATGAGCAGATTATGCAAATATAGTCATTTTGAGCAAGATATGCAAAAATATGCACTAAAAATTAAGGCCGTTTTTACGCACATTCAATGTTTCGTAAAGATATTTCATTCTTGCCCTTATCAGAAACCGCTGTCCCTGCTTATAACTTACGCTGAGTTTACATCTGACATTTCTTGTGTGATTTGCCCAAAAAAGCGTAACCAACTAATTACTAATGAAAAACTGTTTGATTCAGACATGAATTTATTGATTTAAACAGTTTGCAAATATGTTGGATTCTATAAAATTGTCTTTTAATTATAATTATGTATGTAACTGTTTAACTTAATAAGTACATGTCTGAATCAAATTAGTTTTTCAATAGTTGGTTACGCTGTTTTTTAAGCTTGTGTGTCACATGGCACACAGATGTAAACCCGGCCTTACATACATGCATATGTATGTATGTGCTTCAAGTTTAAAGACGACACGTTATTTGTTTTTTTGGGAGCCATCAAAAGTAAAGTGATCGAACATTTGTGGTGCTAACGTAAGCACGGTTAATAAAATACAGTAAACTGTATTGAGTTATCGACGGCTGAAGCTGCGTGGATTAACTGAAATTATAGGCATTTAGCTATACGTCCACTGTTAAAAAACTGCATTCGAAATAGCAAAAGTCGTAAAATTGTGATATTTTTTCGAGTTTTTTTTTGCTGCCCAATCACAACCTATTGTTCATACTTCAACTACTAAAATTCAAAGAGTCATAGTTGAAGTTAACACAATAAACGAATATATATGCACACCGAAAAGCTCCAGCTGTCGTCATATTCGTACAGTTTTCGTTTTAACTGACTGCTGCTTTAAATAAATACGAAGTTAACGAAGCGGATATGTATATATATGTATATATGTATGTACAAATATAATAGTAAGACAAACAGCAAAAACGTTTCTTCCAGCAAGCAATTAAATACGCAATTGAAACTGCAAAATCAAAAGAAAAGAAAAAACACACAACATCTCCACTACGATAACTTTCGATTCAGATTTAAAAGCAGCAATCAAACAAACAGAAAACTTTTCAATGTTAAGCCGATTAAAAGTCAGAGTATTTGAATACTCATGCGTGTGATTGTAGCTCATACAGCCTATAAATTTTAGTAATAGTTTTTTCAGCAGCGTAATTTAAAAAAAATGGGTTAGATGTTTAAAGTTATACGTATTCGGTTTAAAATTAATGCGTTGGTGTACATATGAGTGTGTTTTTTATTTTTAGCTGTACGCATTCACAGTCACATATCCGCTTCGTTAACTTCGTATTTATTTAAAGCAGCAGTCAGTTAAAACGAAAACTGTACGAATATGACGACAGCTGGAGCTTTTCGGTGTGCATATATATTCGTTTATTGTGTTAACTTCAACTATGACTCTTTGAATTTCAGTAGTTGAAGTATGAGCAATAGGTTGTGATTCCGAAATTCCAAAAGATTACTTAAAACGATACTTCTACCATCGTATAATGACCGACAAATGCCGGATATGCACAAGAGGGTGCTACAGTTGCTCGCAATAGAACAAAAAAAAAACAGCGTCATAAAGATTTTAAAATAGGGTGTCTAGCGATTTTTCCCCGCAACAAGGCCGAGTTTTTTCGTCGATTGGTAGCCATCGATGGAATATTGGGCACACCTGAGATAAAAGAACGTCCATTCACCTAGGAATGGGAGAATCGTCTTTAAATAAGGTGAAAAAAGTTCCACCTGCAGGTCAGGTAATGACGTCTGGTGTTTGCGATGTTTGTGGAATAATTTTTTTTATAAAAACGACATTAAATGAATCAGTTATGATCATAAAATAAGGTGTTAAGGTTATTGAATATATCGTTGGGAAAAGTTTGGAGCAATAGAAAGAATATTTTCTAAAGTTGTTGCATTTTACGAATTTATCTGGAATTTCTGTCACTTTTTCATTACTTTATAAGAGGAAGGGTATTTTATTTTTAAACAATATGTATATTTCACCAATATTTTATTTTTATTTAAAGCGTATCAAAATGAATACGGGTTTAAAAAATTCTTTATTTAATTATTTATTTATGGAATAAATCGCTATTTTCCTTCCAGTGCTTTACAAATTTGTTGTACTTTTTGTTTGTATGATGTGCACATACTACATTTCACTCTTATTTCTTACGGATTTAAGAATAACATACATATGTACTAAAATGTACCTAGCACAAATGATTTTTTATGTATTTTCTACTTTTAAGCCATAGCTAAATAACAAAACCTACATTCATCTCTTCAGTTTTCCTATAACGAGACTTCCCAGTAAAAAAAGAGACTCCAAAAAAGTCATGAAAATGTAGAGTTTACGATGCGGAAGTAGTGCAAATTTCGATCCGATCTAATGATTTTTACATAGGGTTGTCTTTGCAAGAAGTTCTCTTTTTCGATGCCTGGTCACTGAATTGGAAGCGATATTAAAAAAAATTCCCTTTTTTGTGTTCTATGATAATATTTTCATCTAGGAAAAATGGTAAATAGTTGCCTTTTTTAACAATTCGTTTCTTTTTATACGAATTTAAGCCCGAAACAGTGTTTTCATGTAAATTTAAGCAAATAACTTTTAAATTTTAGACTAAAAATAGTTCATAAATTTCCTAAAAAAATTATTTTTTTTAAATTCTGGTTTTGTGTGACTAAAATAAGCTTCTATATGGTTTTTTGCTCACTCTCGGCAAATTAAAAATATCGATTTTTTGGAAGCAATGAAAATGTACTTCCGCTAGAATGACTTCCATTTTTTTCACTGGGTTCAGTTTAACTATACGTAAATTTGGGCACCATAAAGTCTACGTTCACTTTGTTTATTTTAATAGTGCCGCTAAATCTTAAGAATTCCTGTATCGATGTTTGCTTTACTTTTATATAATTTAAGTGACCGTTTGATCAGAATAGACATTTTATTTACAAGTAAATGTAGATTTTCGAACATGGAAGCCAAAGCTAAAAAATTCATTGTTTCGGAATGAAAACTAATTATAAAAATGTAGAAAAAAGGCAATAGATTCCTAACAAATTGGTAAAACTATTGGGAGAACATACTTTTCCGTCCAACGCAACATATGGTATGCCAAAAGTACAAGTATTTCGCTTCTACGCACCGATCCGTATGCCCAAAAATATTATCTGTACAAGAACGCAAAATAGTTACTATGGCAAGGAGTAATCCCCGTATTACTCCCAAAAATATTAATGAAAACGTTCGTCAGTCTTTCAATAAGAAAGTTTATACAGACACAGGCAGAACAATTTTACGGAAAGCAGGTTATCATGGTAGGGTTGCACGTAAAAAACCATACATTCCTAATGTGAACAGACAAAAACGTATCCACTTTGCTCACGCATATATAAATCGGCCTCCTTAGTTTTGGAAACGCGTGAAGTTTTTGAATGATAGTAAATTTTGTATTTAAAAGGCAGTCAAATAGTCGGGGCCTGCTCTTGGTACAGCTAAACACGGAGGTTGTGAAATTATGGTGTAGGGTTATATGGCAGCTGCAGGTGTAGGTTAGATCTAGTTTATTGAATCTTTAATGGATAAATGAGCACATTAAAAAATTTAAAAAGAAATTTAAAACTGGTGCCTAAAAACTAGATTTGTCATATAAATTTTTGTTCCATCAGGACAACGACCCAAAACACCCAGCGGCGACTTAGCAGCTTAAAATAGCACCAGCATTATCAGCACTTCATAATAAGCAAAGAAAATCTCTTCGAAATATTATGCATACAGAGTGGGCCAAAATCACAGCTGAGGAAACACAGAAGTTGATCAAATCCATGTAAAATAGAGTATGGAAGTATTAAAGCAGCGTGGATATCCAACAAAATATTAAATTAAGGTCTTTTTTGAAAAAATTGTATCCTTCGTTCCTTGAATTGTAATGAACGCAGACTTTTTGGTTGCAATATTTATGTACTTGAAACATTAAATTGCGTTATTTGAAAATTGGTAAAAGAAATTTACATTTTGTTATTGAATTTTTTAAATATAGGGTTAAGAAAGATCTGTGTGAAAATAAATTTAATCTCGATGAAACATTTATGTGTTATTTCCCAATCACTAGAAATATTATTAAGGTGAACGCAGACTTTATGGTCTATGTGTACATACATATGTCATACAAATAAATATCTTTTATAATATGTAATTACGTGCCATTTCCCAGCTAACCAAAACATTCGTAAATAATATCACATTCGAATGTTGCGTAAAAATTTCTCGGACAAAACACTCGAGAACGGCTATATTTTCATTTAGAAAGAGAAGTGCTGCTAGAGCTCACTCGTCGCTCAGTTTGTTTAGCGATATCATTACGAAACATAAAAAACGTCATTAATAGATCGATTTCATTGCTTCTAAATAGCAAAACACGTTATATCTCTTTGGTTGTACATGTAAAAAAACTTTTTTTAACTAGAATATTTTGAGAATTATTCGCTACAGCGAACCTTCGCTTATTTTCGAATCTTAGGTTTGCTGGGTTACTTCATGGTTATAGCTGGAAGGAAGCATTGATGTGTGAAATAATAATAAATTACTTGAATCTTCTGAAGATACATAAATATATATTCTTAATGCTTTCTTAGCATTGGCACTTATTTACAAAAAAAAACTAACTCAGCTTATTTACTTTAGAGAAAATGTATTTTATTTATTTATTTTATTTAAATTTTTTAATAAATATCTGAATATTGAATTCTCAAGAAACAGGCACAGGACAATTCTATAAATTTTTTGTACATTGCATTTTTAATTAACGGAAAAAGGTTGATTTGAAAATTTTTAATAGTTATTAAATTTCTATTTTTATAAACTTTATATCTGTACTTTTGAATAGGTTCATCATTTGGAATCCAGGGGGCAAATCACTTTCAGTCCGTTAGATAATTTATTTTCTAATGATGGCAATTTAGAAAAGGAACCGCCCAGCAGGAACAAACTAAAGATATGTATATAAAGCAAATGTATATAACTTTAGATAGAAATTTTTATCCAAGCAATTTGAGAACCCTCTTACAACCCTCTTACCACTTATTATATTACAAAAAACGGAAACAATTTAGTAAATACTGGGTATAAATAAATACTTAAATCCTCACAAAAAAACATCAATGTGAAAAAAGGCCAAGTTTTGTTTGGCACAACACCTTTCACTCATATATACATTTGTAATCGTGAGGGTGTCATATAATTTTTAGATATGAATAAATAATGTGATGTGCATTACGTACTTATTTGTTTTTCTTGTGAAAGTACGTAAGCGAATCGATAATTAAAAATATTACGGCGGCAGCTTCTCTGAACAGGAAGAAAAATAAACAAAACATCAAATGCTCAATTAACAAAAATTTACGATTTTCTTCAAAACATGTGTCGGAAGCACACACCACGCAAATACAAAAGAAATACGTCGCGTATATTTTGAAAAAACTCATGTAAACCTTCTTAGTCGTTTTTCTCCACTCCAACTTTGTGGCATATGGGCTAAACCTATTCTGAGGCGACGAATTGTATTTACTAATATAAATACACCGACTTTATGGGTAATAAATAGTTGACAATGCTGTAACTTAGCACGATCTAGCGCGTTTTGAGAAGGTTAATAGTTATAAATAATAGTTGGCATCGCTGACTTCATACGATTCTCAATGTTATTTAAAAAAGAGTTCTCAAATAATCTCTGGATAAATCTCATATTATTGCATCGACGACTATTAAAAGCGCCTTCTGCGGCTGTTGTACATTAATCAGAATAAATTCTTTCTTTCTTGAAAAGACTAGCTGGGTATTGATGTACTGGCTGACTACTAATACCATCATTATTGTGCGTGAGTTAGGCTGAGTTTACATCTGGCATTTTTTGTGTGTCATTTGCCCCAAAAAACGTAACCAACTAATTACTAATGAAAAACTGTTTGATTCAGACATATAAATATATATATATTGATTTAAACAGTTTGCAATCATTTTGGATTCTATAAAATTGTCTATTAATTATGTATGAAACTGTTTAACTTAATGAATACATGTCTGAATCAAATAGTTTTTCATTAGTAATTAATTGGTTACGCTTTGTTTACCCTTGTGTGGCATTTGGCATACAGATGTAAACCTGGCCTTACGTACATATGTATGTATATTCAATGTTTTTAAGTTTATTAAAATTGAAGTAATTACTTTTCATTCGGCAACATGTAAAATAGCTTAACTATTATAAAAGGTTAACAGTTTGTCAACATTGTTGTTAGAAAAAATAAATAAATAAAATGTATAAGTATTTTAACATTATGTTATTTATCAATAGCAGAGTTTCTTAATATAATTTTCTGTTTCGGAAGAAAAACAAAACTACATATCGAGGGCTTATATTCAAAAAGTGCTATCTGCAATTCTTGAATATTTTAGTAGACAAAATAAAACTGTTATTTTCTCGAAGAGCAAGAGCAGAGCATTAACTTTATTTGATTAACATTAGTAGAATTAAGATGTTTTCTGTAAATGGTACTATTCATTAAAATTTAGTTATAACTCTTGCACTTTGAGAAAATAACAGTTTTTTGCGCTCTTCTAAAATTTTCAAGCCTTGCAGATAGCACTTTTTGAATATAAACCCTCGATATACTTAGTTTTAATTGTTATTTTATTTTGCTTATATGTTTCAATATTTATAATTTGATTAAGCTAAAGTTCATATCGCTCTGTGATGAAATTACATGTGATAATTGCTAATGAACAAATAACAAAAAAGCTGAACCAAAAGCAGTCTATCAAACACAAAGAACGCTTATGATGAAGGTGCAGCGGCCTTCGAAAACTGCTACTTGTTCCGTTCTGTTAGTGTTTGTCAGAATATTTACCATAAACTTAGGTGTTATTTGTTCATTAATAATTATCACATATAATTTGGCTTACAGAGAAATACAAACTTTAGCGTAATCAAATCATAAATAATAATACTTATATACAAATATATTTAAATATTTGTACATATACATATGTATATGTTTATATTTAACATTAAAAAAAATATTTCTTGTTGGTTTATCACGTCTAGATGCATTTCGTTGCCGCTAAGCAACAAATCAGACAACAATTCAAGAAAGCTAACGCAACCCCTATTCATAGTTTGTCCCGTTTAGATGAAAGGTGGCCTAGCTGCGAGTCGTGTTTGAAGGCGTGAAGTGAAGAGAAGCTTGCGGGGTAGCAAAAGTTCCACGTACTGGGAATTGAAACTACAATTTTAACTCTTCTCTATCACTTGTTTCTTTCTCTAATATTTTTTTATGCTATGCACAATCAGTGTTGCAAGTTAGATAAATTTTTTATAACATGCGATATTTTTGAAAAATGAATTTAACTCGATGAAAGTTATCTTCACACACATAAATATGTTAGGAATTAGAGACCAGCGTAAGGAGTCTTAAAATGTAAATACATCATGTTTTTTAAATGTATTCTCGTGTCATGTATTATACTTAGCCAATAATAAATGCTGTCGTACTATAAACGAAGCACGATGGATGTATTGGTGTACGTGTATATAACTGCTAACAAGCGATGTCGCCAAGACGTCTTGTTTTTAACAAAGAATGAAAAGAAGTACTGTTGATACATGTATGCTTGTTAGTTGGCATATTGTACGTTTGGGTGTGTGTAAAGCCGGTTTTAAAGCCGGTTTTTTAAAGCAAGCTCACACAACTCATTTAAATGCATGTATGCATTTGTATGTGCGCAGAAAAATATGAGAGCATACACAAATTATGTACATATTTACATATGTAAGAGAGCATACACAAATTATGTATGCATGACGTTTGTATACGCGCCAATGAGAGAAAAAAGCACAGTCACCATTTCTTCTTTTTTTTTATTTTCTTCTTTCCTCTTATACCTGCAATAAGTTAAACAAATGTTTTGCTGACAAGTTCTTTAGTGTTTGTTTCAGAAGATTTCGCTGTAGTAAAGCGTTTGAAATTGTCCTCATGTCTTAAAAGTTCTTATAAGATGTCTTGTGCAGGTCTTTATTAGGAATTTTTACCAATTGTTAAGTGGCCCTTGACCCAATGGTAAAATTTTTACTAGCAAGATGATTTTTTTTGTGTTTAACTGTAAATATTTGCAAAAATGTCTGAAGAAGAATGCTCTGGAAATATTGAAAAAATAGTGATATTTTCGTTACAAAAAAGCTATGTGTATATCCTGCAGGAAATGGAACTGACCAAGAGTAGTCACGCGATCGGTCCCAAAGTGATAGGGACGAGTGTGAGTTCTAAGACTTCCTATGAAGCGGACCAGTCACTTTTATATGAGGATGGCCTAGGAGGGTATTTAGTGATACTTCGTATGCAACTTGTAGATTGTCACTAAACTATCTCATAGGGACCTATTCGGTGTAGAATATTATAAATGATTTAATAAAAATGTCATTCCGACACTTATGTAACTGTAAGAGTGAAAACTTATTTTTTTTAATATACAAATTCAATTCTATATTTTTTTAAGCAAATATTTTTTGGGATTTGAACCGACAACCTCTGTCATGTACACTATCTACTGGACCACAGGGTCACTAATATTTTATAAGTATAAACAATAGTTCAGGTTAGGTTAATGTCTAACTATAGTTCCAGAGTGGTGTGGCGGTATTTTTGAAAAGAACAGTTTACATTATATTTATACTATTTGATTGATTCTGGATCCAACCACATAAAACTAGTTCAGTGCCATATACTATAATACTACACCGATTGCCGACAATGGCGAATATGTTAACATTTACAAGATATGTCTTTTGTTCACATAAAACCTTGAAATGGAAAAATGAAAAGTTACTTAACTCGAAACATAATCGTCTAACCGCCACGCCATGGCTGGCTCGATCGTAGTCTAATCTGGAGGTCCATTTTTCGATGACTTTTTCCAACATTTATGGCCGTAGCTCGGCAAGAACGGTCAATCGTTTCGGGCTTATCGGCGTAGACTACCAATTTCACATATCCGGACAGCAATTAGTCTAGCAGCGTTAATTCGCACGATCTTGGAGGCCAATTCATGGGTTCGAAACGTAAAACTATGAGATTACAAAACGTTTCCTTCAATAAATAAGTTATGGCACGAGGTGTGTGACATTTTATGCCGTATTGTTGAAACCAAAGCTCCTGCAGATCACGGCTGTTCAATTGGTGAACGAATAAGTCAGTAATCGTGGCTCTTTAGCGCTTATAGCTCTATAAACCTTCCTCTACGCTACGCTTCATGTCGACAATGACTTCTTCTGTACATGCCCACATGAATGCGTACTATCATTTAGAGTAAACGTGATGCGAAAACGTTCCATAGTAAATTGGTTGCTCTTCTGGACGGTTTTGTTGATCGTAAAATGAACGTTTGAACAGAGATACGTATTTCGAACAGAACCATGATTTTAAAATAAATTTGCTCAATTTGGAAGTAGAGTTCAGGTGTCAGTCTATTCATGTTGAAATGCCAAACCAAACTAAACATTAATCACTTGACATCTGATAAAATGGCTGCCAGTCAAAAAAGTGTTGCCAACTTAAAGTTATATATATATATATATATATATATATATATATATATATGTATATATATAAATATTTTATTTTTGGACGGGGCAATACAGTTGTCAAAGACTTATCTATAATTTCTGAACAGACATGGAAAATGGCTTCTTTGCTAATGCACTAAAGGCCGGGGCACATAGAATCCTTATTACCTAGCCTTTTTCAATAAAAACTAAGTAGAAATACAGGGTTTTTTCTGAGGTCAGTTACATTCAGTACGTTTCGGTCAACGAAAACTATAAAAATTTGGCAACTTTTAAAGTTTTGCCCACCTTGACTAGTTTGACAGATATTGCTGTTTTGTTTTTGGTATGTTTTGATTTAACTTTTTGTGTTTTGTAGTAGAAAAAATAAAAAAAAGAAGGTAACGAAATAATAATAAATTTAAATTAATAAATGAAATTGAGAACCAAGCTCTTTATTTATTACCTCTATAGAACAAATATCCTTGCAGACTATAACAACTTATTATTAATATATTACGTTAATTAATTTATGCGTTAATAAAATTAATTTAATCTATTAATAAGGTATAAAATAGAGTTTAAAAAAAATTTTGTTTCGATGGCTTTCAAATGTTTCCGTCAAAACAGTACTCATTGTACCAACTTTCTCCGTCAGTTGAAAAAGGCAAAGTTTAACGTGTGACGGTTTCCATGTGAGTGGGTCCTATGTGCTTCAGCCTTGACTTTAAAATAAAATTCAGTTTTTCATGCCATGTAAACGGATATATAACTCTTTATGCATATCGGTCGTTTATTCAAATAACGTCAATCAATCAATAAAATCAAAAATATAGTAACAAATGAAATTCGAACAATAATAATAAAGCTAACTAAAATTAATAGCCTGTGGCAAAACCTAAAATAAAAATATACTTAATAGTAACAAACCAAAGAGGTTTTTCTTAATTAGAACAAAAATAAGGAAATTAACTAACATGTGCCTAATTAGTAAATAATAAACAACAATGACAAAACTACTGTAAATTAAGAGATGGTAAAATTGAGCTTTTATTACAAAAAAAAGCTTTCGATGAATCAAAGCAATTTACATATTCCATTTGCAATAAAAGTTGCGTATATGAAGCAGAAATCTACATCACCTGACACCACATACAGTGGACCAAATACATAGAACGCTGATAATGAAGGTGTAGTGGCCTACTTGCTCCTTTCTACTAGGTGTTTGTCAGAATATTTGCATTTACATTTGGTGTTATTTTTCATTAATAATTATCACATGTAATTTGGGTTACAAAGCAAAATGAGCCTTAGCGCAATCAAATCATAAATATAGAAACAAATGAGGTTTAAACAATAATAATAAAACTCACTAGAACGTCATAACATAATTCTATAACATATTTAAATACTTTTGTTTTTTTATATTTTCCCTCAATCCTAAATTTAATTCGTTTTAAATCATTCAACTTAGATTATTCGTTGGTTCATAAATTTTACTGTGTTGTATTGAGTAATAAATATGACAGTTGCTCTTTTTGATCAATTCAGTTCCAGAGATGGTAATTATAATATGGTTCTTATTTTATCTAACTTAATTAAGGGGTTTAATATTGTTCACATGAATGCTCAAAGTCTATAGCTAAAATTGAGAAATTTCGTTTCCACTTATTAAATTCCGGTACTGATGCTATATACATATATTTCTGAGACGTGGTTTAATCCTGACATAAATAGCAGTCTGTATAGATTAGATGAATATCAAATCTTTACATCTGACAGACGGTGGACTGGTGAGGGTGTTGCGATCTATATTAGGGATAACATCTCCAGCCAATTGATCTATTCACGTAATGAAACTAATTATGTTGAATTTATACTTCTTGAAGTAAATTCCAGTGGTAATAAAATATTACTTGGGCGCGTGTACAGACCGTGCAGGCATATGAAGTTAGACACTTTAATTGAAAAATTGGAGCTTCTGTCTGTAACTTACTCTTAAGTTATTATAGTTGGGGATTTTAATAGTAATTTACTAATGACCAACAAACTTACCTTAACTATGTCATCGATGAATTTATCTGCTGTCAATAAGACCATACCAACACATTTCACAACGTCATCAACTACATTGCTTGATCTGTTCTTTTTTTCTCTTATGGCGACTAAATATTGCATTATGAACAGTTGGAAGCTCCTGCGTTTTCAAGGCATGATGTTATTTTTATCACTTATGATATTTCAGTTGCTCAACAGCCTGAAAGTTATAATTTTCGTGATTTTAACAACACAAATTACTTATCCTTATATAATGATTTTGTAAATGTAACCTGGTACGATATTTATAATTTTCCTACAGTTGATGAGAAGTTGTCACTTTTCAAAAATTTTTCAGAAATTTTACAGCTATGTATATGATATCCATGTACCCGTTAAAACTAAGAAATTAAGAAAAGGTCAAAAGCCGTGGTTTACTAGTCACGTAAGGTTACTGATTGAATGTCGGGACAGAATGTATCATACATGGAGACGTTATAGAACTCCAGAAAATCTACTACAACACCGAATAGCTCGGAAGACAGTAGTTTCCAGAATAAGGTCTGATAATTGTGCTTGTTATACTAATAAATTTTTAAATCAATTGCTCGTAAGTTGAAAGTTGATGTTAACTTATTGAATGATATATTTGTGAATGTTTCGTCACCTAATGCAAAGCCAGATTTTTACAGACACGCCCTATTTATTAGTTCACCCACTACACAGTTTGACTTCCAATGTTTTGATGTTATGGAAGTAATTGAAGGTTTTCATGCAACTAAATCAAATTCAATAGGATTTGACAATATAGACCCGAAATATGTTAAAATTATCCTCCCAGGGTTATTTAGATTTTTTATTTATTTTTTATTGTTTTAAAAGATAAGTAACACTCAGGCAATTAATGCCTGCTACTATTATTAGGTGTTACATTCTTTAGGAAAGGGATAGTGATAGAAGACAGGTGGTGAAGGAAGTGATAGAAGAAAGCTTCATCCTTTTACAACTCTGCTTTTTGCACGCTTTTTAATCATTCAGTGTTGTAGCGCCTTCTGGTTTCAGATGAGGCGTATTTTCTTTTCTGAAGCTGTGTTTAATTTAGTAGCCATTTCATTAGTTATTTTACTTCGCCGATGATTCTGCTATACAATACCGACGAAAGAAGGCGCTCTGATATTAAATTAGGGTTTGTATCTGCTGAAGTCGGTATAGTTCAGTGACCAGTGACTATGCCTTCACCACTTGAACTTTCCTACAACAACTGATACAAAGAGACACAATGCACATCAGAGAAATGAGCGTGTTTGTTATATAATGACTGTCGGATACAGGGATTGAACCCAGGATCTTCGGTTTTGTAGTCAACGTGCTAACTACTTCAGCCAACGCCACCCTATATTTTAAGCATATTTTTAATACTAGTATAATAACCAACATTTTTCCCAAAGTATGGAAATATGCCAAGGTAGTTTCCGTGCCAAAAACGAGAAATAATTTTCTTCCCATTGCCATCCTACCATATTTCTCAAAAGTTTTTGAGCGCATAATTCATAAACAAATTTATAAGTTTATGAATGACAATTATCTATTGACTGATCGTCAATCTGGCCTCAGACCTCAACGTAGCTGCATTACGGCAATATCTGATGTAGTGGAAGATATAAGAGAAAACTTGGATGATGATCGAATTACGTTCTTGGTATTACTTAACCACTCTAAAGCGTTTGACACGGTTAACCATTCTATTCATTGTCTTAAACTCTCGAGATTTTTCTGTTTTTCCCCTTTCGCTGTGAAACTTATGGCTAACTATCTCTCTGAGAGAACATAATCTGTCTCCCAAAATGCGTACATTTCTCGTGCTTTAAAAGTTCAGCATGGTGTCCCATAGGGATCGGTCTTTGGACCACTTTTGTATTCATTATATGCAAATGACCTGCCAAAAAATTTGATTTATTCGAAAATTCAAATGTATGCTGATGATGTTCAGCTATATCTCTGCAGTCTCAAAGACTCATACCTTACAACTATAAATTACTTAAATTATGATCTGGAAAACATTTTCAATTGGGCTTTGGCCAATTGCTTAAAGTTGAATCCGGAGAAATCTAAATGTTTAGTGATAAGCAATAAGAAATGTGGTTATAGAAGATGATCTAAATATTAAAATTGGGGGTGCTAGAATCGCAATTGTTAGCACGGTTAAAAATTTTGGAGTAACAATGAACAGGACTTTGACTTCGTCGGACCACCTAAATCAAGCTTGTAGCAATATATATGGGATGCTTAGGGCATTCTAGACTACACAATATTTTACACCACCAAGAATAAGAACTTTAATAAAAAATACTTATTTACTACCAACACTATTGTATGCTTCGGAAATATATGCTGGTTGCAATTCCCACGACATAAGGAAACTGACCACTACGTATAATGACATTATTCGCTTAGTTTTTGGCCTAAAAAAGTTTGATAGAATAACTTTTTATTCTTCTTTTATTTACCTTTAAATAATTTTCTTAAATTTAATAACATTATACTTCTTCGTAAAATAATAATAATTAAGGAACCGAATACCTAGTTTCCTGGTTGTAAGGATACGCCTGGTGCAAACAGCTTTATCAGTGGGTAACAACACGCTGTTGATAATGAGATACTATCTGTAGATAGGATCTTTTGGGTAATTGATAGTTTCTCTCCGTTTAAATCACCAGGTCCGGATGGCATCATTCCAAAGAGCGCGAAAAGTTCCATCATCCCCTGGCTATTTAAATTCTATAAACTCTGCCTCTTACTTAGCTACGTTTTGACCAGCTGGAGAAAAGTCAGACTTGTATTCATTCCAACGCTCTACAGAAACAACACCACATGAAGTGGTAAGGTTCATAGAGAGATCTTTGGAGCACAAACAGTACACCCTGGTTGCCTTCCTAGACATTAAAGGCGCTTTCAATAATGTATCGGTGACAGCCATCTAAAATGCTCTCCAGGATGCTGATGTTGATCATTAGATCAGGAGCTGGACAATAACCATGCTGGGAGCAAGAAATGTCACTGTTAAATTAGGCAACAGTGAGAGATTGAAATGGGCATACCGAGGGACACCGCAAGGTGAGGTGATCTTACCTTTGCTCTGGTTTCTTGTAGTTAACAAAATACTTTTCAGATAAGATGCTTTGGGGTTTAAAGTTGTAGCATACGCGGACAATGTGGTAATAATGGTCTCAGGGATGTTCATGGGCGTGACAAGTGAGATCATGTCCAACGCCTTGGGCACACTTAACAACTGGGCTACATACTGTGGACTGAGACTGAACCCAAACAAAACGGAAATGGTACTATTTACCACAAAGATCAAGGTACAGAGCTTTGGACTTCCTCGGTTGAATAATCATGAATTGACGCTATCAGACAATGAAAAATATCTAGAAATTATACTGGACCAAACAATTTCATGTAAACTGAATATTCAACACAGTGTTAGGAAGGCAACAGTAGCATACTACTCCTGTCGTAGGATGTTTGGATCTAAGTGAGGCTTACACGACAAAATGCTTAAATGGATGTATACAGCAATGGTGCGTTCATTACTAATTTACGGCTCTGTAGTTTGGTGGCCTGCCACAAGTAAGAAATACGTGGTAGATCAACTTTATTGTATACAGAGATCCGCTTGCGTGGGAATAACAGGATGTTTACGTACTAGTCCTTCGGAGGCTCAGAATACTATACTAAGCCTTATTCCGATAGATCTTCATATATTGGCGGTATCCTCAAGCAGTGCACCAAGGTTAGCGGTATATGGGATGTTTAGATCAAGGTTCTATGGCCATGCCAGAATCCTGGATCAACTACCCCCCATGCTGAGGAAATCTACTGATTCCATGGTGCCTCATCTGGACTTTGACAAGATGTTTAAAGTTCTGATTCCATATGACGTCAGAATATACACTGATGGATCAAGAATGATCTGCGGTTTTGGCTCTGAAGTCTTTTCAGGTGATCTTAGTATAGAATGCTCCTTTCGTCTCCCTAACGAAGCAACTGTATTTCAGGCTGAAATGTTGGCAGTTAGAAAAGCAGCTAGAATGGTGATTGATAGGCAGGTACACGGTAAAATTGGTGTCTTTGTCGACAGCCAGGCAACACTACTATCCGCAAGATCACATAACACCTAGTCTATTCTAGTCGGGCAGTGCAAGAGTTTGTTATCTAGACTGAGTGGTTAGACTGACCTCAGCCTTATCTGGATTCCAGCACACAGCAATTTCTTAGACTATAGATGCTTCCAGTGCCGAATCCGTAGCCATACCGTTTGGTGCTATAAGAAGCGGTATTTTCAAGCACTATCTCTATAAAGCTGAAAGTAGATGGCGCAATATAGTCACGTGCAAGGTTGCTAAGTAAATGTGGCCTTGCTACAACGATAGGCTCAATACAATTGACTAATAGAAACCGCGGGGACATGTCGATACTCGTTGCAGTAATGACGGGGCACGGGACGGTCGGTAGATATGCTAGTAGGATAGGTCTGTCCTATAATGAGTTCTGCCGAAGTTGTCGAGAAGTAAGCAAAGAAGAAACAATCTTTCAATTTCTTTGTGAATGCCCAGCTTTGCATCTCTAGTGACACAAATTTTTAGGCAGTCATGTACTAGATGATCTTTCGGATCTATCTGAGATTGGGTTGAATGACCTTATCAGATATCTCAGCGCAACAGGTTGGTTATAGTAACAATGACCGTATCAGAATACTTAGATACGGTTTTACATAGGTTGACACCGATGAGTGAAGTGGAATCATATAGGTTCTACTGAATGTCGGCGTGTAGTGGGCAGTCACGTAAACCAATCAACCAACCAACCGAGGAACCGAACTACCTATACGATCGTTTACAGTTTGCAAGATTTCGTAGAGGAAAATTCATTATATAATTTCGTCATCGAAATCACGCATCAGAGCGTCAATTCCTTGTATTTAATATACGTCTTTGGAATTAGCTTTCAAATCATTTACAAGCAACATGCAACGCAATAAAATTTAAAAATTACTTATCAAATACTTTTCTCAATGATCATTGTAATCACATTTGTTGTAAATTCTGTCCACTATTACCGCTATTACTGATAGGATTATTAATATTATTATATTGCATTATACTGTTTATAATATTATTGATTTTTATATACATATGTATTATTTTTATTTTTTATATATTTATTGTTTATATTTTTAATTTAATTAATGTTTTAATCGGTATATTATAACTTATCTGATTCTAATGCTGTAATTCATAAGATATCATATCTTGTTGTATTAGAAAGTCAATTGTAAATAAAGAAAGAAAGAAATAAAGAAAGAGATAATTCAATATAAAGGGTGGTTTTTAAGAGCTTTCGGATTAAATTTATAAAAAAATAAATATTGAGAAATGTAGGAAATCTTTACTTGAGCCGGTAAAACGATCTGTGGGGGGTGTTCGTATTAGCAGTCAATTATTTAATATATTTACAAAATTCAATTTATTTATTTAAAATTAAAGATAAGTTATATTTAATACAAAAAGTTTTATTAAAAAACAAACAAAGGAAAAAGCAAGTCTATTTCAAATGAGAGCTATACGTATAATAGGCCGACTTCCTAAACGCAAGTTGCAATGCATAATTTAATAAAATGCGTGTGCAATGCTACGCATGTATTAAGAGCAAACTTGCCTTGCGGATACATTTTTTGCATTTAACCGGCATTTAGGAACGTCGTTATGCAGCTCATACATATGTTTGCCTACAAAATAAAAATGATGCGCAATTTTGACAACTGATACTCATTAAAATGAGTTGCCAAACGATTAGGAACATTGGATATTGCCAGAAAGTTTACATATGCATTTACGAAGTGTATGCATTGTAAATATGAATTGCAACTTGCGTTTAGGAAGTCGGCCATAATCAAACTCAAGCTGTTTACGTGTCAGCGTAGTACAAAAAAAAATTTAGTTTTTTTAGCATTAGTGCTGTCAATCACCACATATCTTTATAATTCAGTATTTAAAGATGATTTTATTTAATTGTTGGCCACGGCTACGCCTGAAATGGTTCATATGCTAGGGCCAATTATGGTGTACTCTTTCATATTGGCTTCCAGTTTGCAAAACGTTGCGGGATCGTCCCTACAGACATGAGCCTTAACATAGCTTCATTAAAAATAGTCTAATGATGTTAAATCGCACGATTTAGGCGGCCTATTTACCGGCCCTAAACGTGAAATAAACTATTCACAGAACTTGCCTCTCAATTGGGCCATTGTTAATCGTGGTTTGTGGCATGTGACACCGTCTTGCTGATACCACACGTGAGCCAAGTCTAGTTCTTCTATTTTAGGTTAAAAAAACGTCACAAAGGCCCAATTGCTGCGAATGACGCCAAATCGATAATTCACTGTCATCAAAAACACTGGCGGATACAGCTGAGATATTTTCCGCTGCCCACACTCTACGTATGCGTGTTGGTAGTTTAATGAAATTTGGGTGCGAAATTTAATCACAAGATTCCGAACGTCATCCAAACTGACCATAAAATGGGAGAAGCGCACGGATGCACTTTTTTAAGCGAGCTTGAATTTTGATAATACGATTTAATAATCTCTAAGCGTTTTTCATTTGTAAGTCGATTCATAGTTAAATTATAGACCAAACTGAACGTGTTTAACAGTAACATGACACACTAGAACAGCTGAGTTGCCAAACACAGTCTTGCCAAAAATAAACTTGCTAAAAAATCATCCTTTTCAAAATAATTTTCATGTGATTTTTTAACGTATTGTAATACTTACGTATTTGGATGCGCTTTCGCAGAAATTAAAATGTATTATTCGCTTTCGCATTCGCTAAATTGGCATTCGTTACGTCCCTATTAAAAACCTGAAAGTTTTTTTAAACCCAGCTAAAAAAATATGTATGGAGCATATATGATATCCCATATATGGTTCGGATCCGAAAAATTAGGGTATATGGGCATATATGATTATATATATTCATATATTTTCATACATGTATGTGTAAATTCCCTCCACAGTATGCAAAGTTCATATTCATACACTCTTGATTCACAAAAGCGCAATGCTGTGCAATAAATTAAATTACTAAAATTAATTTTTTTTAGACTTGAGAGAGATGTTGTATTTAAAGAAACATTTCTTTAGACAAATAATTCAAAACGAACTAAAAATCATTTCATTCATCAAAAGGTGAATCAATTATTTAAAAACCAACATAAATCATATTTGTACATGACATTTAGCTTAAGAAATCAGATTAAAAATTGTTCTTTTTTAAACGTTGAGGGTACGTATATAAACTTTGCATACCGTATGTATTTTCTAATGGATTTCCAATTCAGCAGTGATAAAGTTCGAAGCTTTTTTGATTGCAAAAACGATCTTATGTGAGATATCATGTATGCATACATTCTTATATGGCTCCATATATAAAATCTTTTATTTATATATGGATCCACATATGAAGAGCTTCATAATTAAATTTTCATATATGAGCTCATATATTATAATACATTTCATATATTAGTCCATATATTAGTTCATATATAATAGTTTTGCCATGTATAATCCCATATATTTCCATACATGAATTCATGCATATTTATATATAGTTATATACATTCATATATTAAAAATATATGGACCATAATTAATTTTTTTTAGCTGGGAAGTGTTTATTATTATGATCAGAAAGAGAAAACTCTACAGCAAATTGCCAATATCACATTTACTGTTTTAGTACGTTTTTAACCTAACCGTAACAAGATGCCATCACAAACGTGCGCATTGTTAAATTAAAAATAAAAATCTAAAACATTGTTTGTTGTGTTGTGTATTGTGCATATAAAAACATTTTTTTAATTACTTTTGGGGGTATTGAAGGGACAGCAGCCACATCAGCAGTAAGTATTTTTCAATTTTACTTTCCTTTCAGTTTGATTCCAACAAACACAGTGAAAGCATAGTCAAAATTAAAGGAATATAATAAAGTTTTATAATAACAAATATACAGATAAACCTTAAAAATTGTCATAACTAAAGTTTACTTACTTTTTATTTATAAAATAAGTGAAGGAATGAATATTTACTTAACCATCTATTACTACCTAAATCAACTAGTAGGAATTACTAACATTTATTACGATGCATCAAGAGACGCCTTCAATTTGTATCACAAGCCGCTCATGGTCTACTGTGCCATCATAAATTTGGTCCTATTCATCATTAGTCAAATGTATATAGAGATATTCAGATCAAGCGGTACAAATGTTTTAAAACATGTATTTCCGTATATGCAATGCTCGTTGTTTTTGCTTACCTGTGTGGAATGTTGGTTAAAGAGGCGGCGCATATTTAAACTTTATAATGATTTTAAGGATTTATCAAAGTACTATCTATCAGCCGAGAACATTATGGAAAATCATGAAATGGTTAGGCGTGTTAAAAAGTTATTGATAGTAAAGTGCATTTTTAGTGTCTTTGAAGTCGTAATAATATATGGTCGTACAATTTTGTTTGCTGGAAACACTTCATACAAATTTATCTATTTAGTGAACATCTTCCTCAAGGCTGTACTTATCGAAATGAACATTTTTTTGGGCTTAACTTTTGTTTATGTTTGTGTCCAAATGCTAATAAAACGTTTAATGAATATCGAAAAAGATGCGAAGTTAATGCATCAGCAGACAACTGAGAGTGGCAGTCAATATAATATTAATAACCACAAAATATGGCGTAAAGCATTAGCATACGAAGTTGAATTTTTAGCCCGTGAAGAGCACCAATTGAAAAACTTAGCTGAAGATTTTATTAAAAATTTTCAGCTGCAAATTTTATTTTTATTGGCAGTTCATTTTTACGTTATGGTGTTAGTAATGCTTTCCACAGGCGTTTTTTTATACCACAATAGATGGCTTCCCGATTCAAATACAATAATACTTTTTATAGTTAGTGTATTTATTTCGATAAAAATCATATATCTTTTTAAAATTTGTGAGGACTTGGTTATAAGTTTTAAAGATATGGGCAAGATAATACACACAATTTATTCTTACGCCAGCTCAGACACCATTGAAATATTTCGCAAAGACGATTTTGCTTCAAGTGTAAGTAACTCTGATGAAAAATCTTGATTTATTCTAATTTACATACATATGTATATTTTTATGCTTTTAGTTGGATTTCTTGCTACTACAGAAGAACTTTATACAGCTTAAGTTAAGCGTTTGTGGCATCTTTGAGTTAAGAAATAGCACATGCCTGTCTTTCTTCTTCTTTCTGTCTGTGTTCGGTTTTAATTGTTTACATAGGAAGATACTAAGTAATAATAATATGCTCACTTACTCATTACATTTTGAAATTGCAATTTACGACATTAATCACAAATAAAATGATTTTTAATGAAACGATTGATAAATAAATCTACATACAGATATATTCGTGTAAATTTTTGTATTTGTTTTTCATTAAATAATTATTCGTATGGAAACACAGGGAAAAAACAGCTCAAAATTAATAAAAACCGAATTGAATTACATGATAAGAAACATTAACGAAAGTCTAGTAATGTTGAAATTTCACATTTAAATATTGAAAATTTTAATTTACCGTATTAATTTATTAATTTTATTAATTTTTTAGTGTTCCAATATAAATTTTCGATTATATTAAAAATTATTGAATTATTGCGACACGTTCTTAATTTTTAAGTTGCACCTTTTCCCTGAGTGTAATAACAGAATATCTTTAAAATAAATCACATAAACAAAGAATATTGACTTTTTGTCTATAAAGCAATCACCCTTATTCTATTGGGCGTCGGCAACATAACACGACGCCGTTTTTAATGTTTATTGGCACATCGGTATTCCCGTAGATAGTATTGCCATTTATCGATGACTGTCAGCATATGTTTGGCATTTTGTACGAAAAATTGATGTTGATGTTGCCGTTCATTTTGTCGTCAGTGTTTTTGATGTCGTGTTCTGTTGCGTGCATACCTCAATGAATTTGAAAAATAATTTAAATAGTAAAAATGTGAAAATATAATAAATAAAAAAGTATATATACATACATACATACGTACATACATATTTATTAAAAAAAAATTTAAAAAAAGGGAAAAATGTTAATATGGACAAAATTAAAAATACCAAACCCAAACTTGAAAAAAGTCCGCAGGGGCAGTGTTCCTAATACTTTCAAGATACAGTGGGAAATTGTTGTGACTGCACTAAATTCCCTCGGTGCACCATTAGAACTAGTGGTAAATAGCAAAATGTAAAGTAAAGTAAGTGTTGGGAAAGTATACTGTATGAAAGAAATATTTTTACAGATCTGACGGGACTTGAGCTTTAAATTAAAAAAAGGTTGCAAACAATGCTGAGCGTTAAGCAACAAGAGGCAGCGTATATAAACAATTAGCAATAAGCCCCTTGGAGGAAGCTGCAATCTCCAATAAACGTTGATCTGATCCCTTTTGTTTCCAAAATCAGGTTCAATTGTATCCAATACATTCTTAAATGATGTTTTATTCAGCCGAAAATAAATTTAAAATATTAAAACGATGAACATTTCTCATTACATCACAAAAATATGTCGAAATTTATCACTTACTTTTCATTGGGTATATTACAAATGCAATGACTTTTGTCTGAGAAATCTTCTTTTCACTAATAAATTATTTATTTTCTTCGTCCCGATACGAAAGAAAAACATTTTATTTTAATTTATGTACAAACCTTTTACTTATTCAAAAACACTTCTACCAAAAATACAAAACAAAATGAATCAGCTGTCTCAAATATTGGATATGTGTATTGCATTTATCGATAAACAGGCAACGTCGTCGTAACATTGTTAGTGAATACAAAGTTCGCATTGATGTTGTGTTAAATTGATGTTGTTTAAAAATTAACGACGATGTTGCCGACGCCAAATAGAATAAGGGTGAATATATAAGTATATAAATAAATATATTCATGTGTATGTAAGTATGCTCACTAAAGCTAAAAAATTTCGAAACAAAACCGTTCGATATTTGTTTGAAAATCTTAAAACTCTCGAATGTTCGCTAAAACTTCGAACTTCTCTCGGTAGTCAATTATTGCAATTTTGAACCCAAACGTGTTTTGCAACTTCTCCTGTCTATGATCTGTACTATGGACATACGCGACCCTGCTTATTGAAGTTACATAAATTGGCTATGAGATGATTCTCTACGATTATGCGTACCAAATGCTTGTAGATCTTATATCGGTCTCCGTAAGAACCAAAAAATATCATGAAAATAAATGTGTATTTATGTTCCTTTATAATTAATTCAATAAATTTAATTGTACACAAAAATTAATGGACTGTATTTATTAAAGTCAAGAAATATAATAGGTCTGTCTGCGTACTTTTCCAGTAGCAAATACTCAGTCAACTTTTTTGGGAGAGTAAGACCAATTTTACTCTGTCGACTGAAAATATCTTAAAAAGTACGCAGACAGTATCCAGTAAAATCTTGCAAGAAAACAGCTGATCGGTGTGTAAACAATTGAAATAGCAAAGCAAAAGAATTTTATTTTTATTTTATTTATTTATAACAAGAACCAACCGATCCCATAGGGCCATATATAGTTGATAGACTACAAGAATAGCATAATAATTAAACATGTGGGCAACAAATAAACTAGACACAATATTCATGAAAAAAAAAATAATATGTAGTTATAAAATTATTAGATGAGGATATTGCTTATAAATTGGAAGATATATTGCGCATGAAGTTAACTATATGTATCTAGATCAATTCAATTGTGAGAAATGTTCAACAAGCTTACCTTTGAATGAATTACGAGTAATATGGAATGCTCTTAAGGATCGTGGCAGTGAATTCCAACATTTGGCGACTCGTACAGTAAATGATCTTTCATAAATAAGAACATTTGGAATGGGGAATAGAAGCTGTGGGTTTCTATCACTTTGCAAAAACGTAAAATGTCTACGGAGATATTTTGGACAGTCTGTAAGCATGACATTATAACAGAAAAGTAGTGATCTAATCTGTATCAAGTTTTTAAAACTACAGCCCAAAAAATCAATAACATGCATAGAAACAGGATCGTTAATTCGTAGTTGGTATATAAAGCCAAATGCCACACAAGCGTAAAAAAAGCGTAACCAACTAATTACTAATGAAAAACTGTTTGACTCAGAAATGTAATTATTAAATTAAACAGTTTAGTAGATAATTAATAGACAATTTTATAGAATCCAAAATGATTGCAAACTATTTAAATAAATAAATATATATCTGAATCAAAAAGTTTTTCATTAGTAATTAGTTGGTTACGTTTTTTTGGGCTAATGACACAAGAAATGCCAGATGTAAACTCAGCCTAAGCCACACCTGTTTAAATTTTCAACGCTACAGCCAGAGTATACCTCAACACAATATAATAAATTAGACATCAATAAGGAGTGAGCTATGTTCTTTCTAATGTGTAAGGGCAGGTATAAATTCATTGCATAAAGTCTTCGTAAGGTGAAGTTTATTTTAGAAACCAGTCCGAAACTAAGAGTATTGTCTAGTAAAACACCAAGACATTTCATACGATCGACAAAACCAATGAGTTGGCCAGCAAAATAGCATTATTGGAATCATTGGTTCTGCTTTTACGCCACGGTCGCACTGTATATTTGGACGTTTCTAGCATGAAATAAAGTGTTTTGTTTATTATAATTTATTATAAACGTTAAAAATCAACACAATTGTAACTTTTTACCTCTGCCTTTGTTAAATTTCAATTTCTATTTTCATTTCACAAAAATTATTTCATTCAAAAAGTAGTAAAAACAGCTGTTCAAACTAGTTGCAAAATCTTGCAAGAAGAAATTTCTCCAGTAACATTTTGCAAGTTCTCTAACCGCCAACTGTCAAAAAGTTCTCTTTTTGGCTCTCTCGCTGCAAGAGATTTGGAGTACGCAGCAGTGTTGCCAAAACGGCGGTTTTCCCGCTATATATGACTGTATTTTGTTGTCATTAGCGGCAAGTCTATTTAAAAAACCACCAGCGGGAATTTTTCTTAGTTGAGGGATTTTCAGCGTTTTCTTGAAACTTATAAAGAAAGATATTGAATCAAAATACAGTATTTTAACGCAGCTATATGACACGTATCCTGGTATTTATGTTGAGGTTTTTTCCATATTAACACGTACAGCGAAAAGAAGCTAAAGTCACTTTTTTTCAAATAAAAAATTTTCATATTGCGATCGTGTAGTATAATGTGAAACTTTAGTTGAAAATAAAAACACATATGTATGTATATACATAAATACGAGTATAAAAGTGAAGAAATCACAATTTTAGTGAATAAAATTTAAATTGAGGTTAAAATTGTATTACAATCGAATGTAATCATTCTTTTCGTATTAAAGGAAATAGTAAAAAAATCTTTAGACAAACCAAAACCAAACCGAAAACTGGGTGATTGGACGAGTGAGTATGGGGAAAACATAATATCAACCAAAATCTCTTAAAACAATAACCTTTTCTGAATAATTTGTTTTTGATTAGAGACTTTTTTTGTTAAAATTTTCCTTCGAAATTAAACTTCAAGCCAATGAGAATTGAGCAACAGAGTTTATTTTATCAACACTAATTTTTAATTTAAGATAGTCAGAAAATTAGGAAATTTTAACAATATTTTACAAATACTTCCAGCAAAACGGCAAGACATTATTCCACACGTGTAGAATAATTAGGGTCTATCGCAGAAAATGTTGAAAAGATATTTAATCAGCTTAAACATTAATATTAATAGATGGAATAGTCCCTTGGAACCTAATTTTCTCCTGGTTCGATTTTCGGGTATGGAAACTGTGCAGGAAATAAAATACCTACTTAAAGAGTAGGCTGAGTTTTGCTTACAAATATTGGGGAAATATGAGATTCCGACATACATATATATGTATATGTATGCGTATTTTATAAAGTTTATCTTGTTCTTTTTTTACCAATAAACCATAAAAAAGATATATGTTGGTTATAAAAAATTTAGCGGTTATATAAGTGTTTATTTTTATTCAGCTAGCGGTTTTTAGCGGGTTTTCAGGGGCTATATGGTGGGAAATGCCTACAACATTTTGGCAACACTGGTACGCAGACAACATTTTGTAAGATTTTGCAACATATTGCACGAAATGATGCAAAATATGTGTACGCAGACAGACCTAATGTCTAGTAAAGTAAAAGAGCTGGTGATGCCCGATCGATAAAATACAAAAACCCAAAAAATAATGTATAATGTAATACGAGAACAAGTGATGTCAATCAGTTCAAATTGCAACTCAAAATCCCCGAACACTAGTAATGTTGAAATTTCTTATTTAAATATGGAAAATTTTAATTGACAGTATTAATTTATGAATTTTATTTATTTTTTAGTGTTCCAATATAAATTTTCGATTATATTGAAAACTATTGATTTATTGTGACGAGTTTTTAATTTTTAAGTTTCTCCTTTTCCCTGAGTGTAATAACAGAATGTCTTTTAAATAAATCACATAAGTAAATAATATTGATTTTTTTGTCTATAAAGCAAAATATATGAATAAATATATTCATGTGTATGCAAAAATGCTTACTAAAGCAAAAAAATTTCGAAACAAAATCTCGTTCGATATTTGTTCGCAAATCTAAAAACACTCGAATGTTCTTTAGAACTTCGAACTTCTCTCGATAGTTTCTCGAATGTATGACGGTAGCCTAGTAGATGTCTGCTAGTCTGTTCGAATTTAGGTACCATGTTAAAATCCTGCAGCGTGAGTTAAGGAATTAAACACGAAATAAATAAAATAAGTAAATTAAAATAAATAAATAAAAAAATAAATCTACTTTTTTACTTTTTCTGCTGCCTTTTTTCGATATGGAAATTAGTTCGATATTCTCTCACTTTTGATATTGATGGCAAACCTACGAAATTGAATATTTTTTGGAAGAAAGCTAAGCGGCAGATGAACTTTTTTCGATTTAGTTTTGAGTGTCATTTTGGATAGTTTTGCAATATAAATGTTCGAAATATATTCGAAATCAATATCATTAAGGAAAGTCTTGATATTTTCGATCGCTTGATTGGCGATCTGTATTTAAGATCACGCGATCCAAGATACATATCGCGGATCACGGATCGAGGAGCAGGTACAGATATCGTTTCATGGATCACGTAATACAAGATACAGATCGAGGATTGCAGATCACGTGATCCCAAATACAGATGGCGGATCCTGTCATCCAAAACACAGACCGCAGCTTACGCAATCCAAGATGCAGATTACGCTACACAAGATATATATCGCGGGTTGCGGATCACCTGATCAAAGATACTGTTCTCGGATGACGTACATATTTCATACTCAGATCACGTGATTCGAAATACAGATCCTTTCGGCACAATATTTTCAATTCGTACCTATTTTTTCACTTTCTCTTTTTTTAACTTTCATTTCAACTTTAAAAAATCAGTAAAAATAGCTTTCAAATTAGCATAACTCATAATAAAATCGACGGTAATAACTTCAGATGTTCTCTAGTTTTTCTTTTATTTTCTTTTAAAGTTTTGTGTACAAAAGTTTTGTAATTTATTGAATGTTAAATTTTTGAGAGAATGGGTACACTTCCCAACTCTTTTTTTGACTCTAAAAGCAGCCTCTACTAATCCATTCCTTGTAAAATTTTTGTTCATAATTTTTATTAATTTTCTCTTTTTAACACCCGACTAAAAAAGTGATGTCATAAGTTTGTAGTGTGTGTCTGTGTATATGTGTATCTGTGTGTCTGTCAGTGTCCACGTACAGACCAAACGGATGGATTTGATTTAGTTTTTTCTGTTTGAAAGGCGACTTGATCGAGAGGGCTCTTAGTCATATGTTAAGAAAATTAGTCCAACCATTTAGAAGATATCGCAACTTCTCTAGATATATTGGGGGGTTTTTAAAATTCATATATTTTGTTATTTAAACTTTCATTTAAACTTTAATTTATTTTTGATGTGTAAACATCTATACGCTAGGGGGTAAAAATCTTTTTCACAATACAATCACAAATTTCGTGTAAGGTCACACCACGTTATCAAATCGGTGTGAGCTATGTATGGGCTAGTATAATCATACGAACAAGAAGCAGCGTTACCGTTGGTGCTACTAAAGTAGCAATTTGCCACAGTTTCGACTGCTCGGATACTATTATGCTACTCTAACAAAATACACCCAAATTTTCTAATTTTAGCCTATTTATGATACTTTTTACTGAATGAAGCTGTACTTTTTCCTACTATCGGTTTTATTAATATATGTTATGCTGTTTTAATATATTGGCTTGTAAGAAAGCTTATAAAACATTGTTTTTCTTGTGATGCGTGTTTAGCTTATGCATATCTTTCGAATAATTAATATGCGCAGGCTTGATTATGTTCGTATGAGTATGTAAATATAATTACATACATATTTACTTATGTATATTGGTATATACAATGTACATATATTAAACAAATTTCGTTGAATATAGTAAATTTTAATCTGGAATAATTTCTTAGTCGGAAAAATAGAAAATTAGTAGTGATACTTACAAGTGTAGTTAACAAAGGTAAATCAATAATTATATACAATATCTGTTGGGATTATTCGCTTTCGGAATTTGCAATCTCATTTATCTGGCAACTCTATTCCTCTTTTGGTCTTATTTTTTTTAAACTTCTTCCTTTTTTTCTTTCTTTTCCTTGGAGTTCAGTTTTAATAATTTTGTAATCCATTTTTCTTTTTATAATCTTTCATTAAATATAATTTCAAAAAGTAAATTCTTTCGTTTTATTTTTGGCCAACTTTACGGGCATCTGTATTTTTTATTGAAAGCATTGGTGTATCAAATCCTCTAAAACACACAACAGGTTATGGGCCCAGATGATTACGTGCTGCATTTAATATTGCGTTTTACCGAATTAATTTGTAGACAAGTCAATCCCACTTGATTCTGCAATTGTTTCTGATATTTTCGAAGACACAATCGACAGCGTTTGTTTGAACTCTGAAATTCGGGCTGAGCTTGAAAGTGTGAGAAAAGCAAGCATGGGTGAGTCAAGAGTTTACCACATTCATCGATTTAACGGGCAGAACTACCAGCTATGGCGACGACAAATGGCAAAAAATAAATTGAAACCATATATACTAGGCACAAAGGAAAGACACTATCAAAATACTACAGAATGGGACGAAAAAGATGCGGAGGAGCAAGCGTTCATTATGAGAGGGATAGAGTTGGAGCAACGTTAGTACCTCCACGAATGCTCAACGCCAGCGGAGATGTGGTCAAAACTAAAAGCAGTTCACATTGAAAAATTGAACAATCTGCACAAGTTCTTCTTGAGAATAGTAGTAGGCATTCATTGCCTGAGTGTTACTTCTCTTTCTAAAATAAGTTTTAGCCAAAGAAAGATATGGGTATTAAAGGCAGAAATTGTCGAAACTGTGGTACTTGTTACCAGTACGCACTCACGTGGAGGTTTCAGAGAAATTATTCTTAAACGAGTAGCGATACTTAAATTCAAAATTTTTGTACTAAAAATTTAAAAGTCATTTACTGGGGGTCTACTCTGTAATTCGAATCCAAAAAATGCTTTAAAATTTGCATGTAATTTAAATACAAATTCCAAAGTATTTTCTTTCGTTTCGAACTACAGAGTATACTTACTGAACATATTTGTTCTCAGTTTCATTTTTAGGGTTCCGTACACCAAAGGTGAAAAAAGGAACCCTATTGTTTTCGCTACGCTGTCCGTCTGTCCGTCTGTCCGTCACACGGTATTCTCTCAAGAACCGTAAGAGCTACGGACCTGAAATTTGGACAGAGTATGTAGACTCTTGACCACACTGGGAATTAGAAATCAAAGGGTGCTCCAAAACGAGCGACGAAAAATATTAAAATCCCATGTAATATACATACAATTGTATGTACATATGTATATTGACACTTGAAATTTGTAAAACTAGTGTATTTTTATATAGACTACAACAATAAACATTAAAATATTAAAAAATTTAAATTAAAGGGTGGTCCATCAGTTAATGCAATTTTGACTATGTAATTTTGACAACTTGCTATATCTTGGAGACCGTAAGAGGTAAACTCTTGAAATTTTCAAAAACGGTAAAACTAAAAAATCCGAAAATTATAAAATCGACAAACCGAAAAAAATCGCCAAAAATTAAAAACAAAATCGCCAAATCGAAAAAATCGACAAAATTAAAAAAAAAATTCTAGCACAAAAATAAATCGCCAAATTCGAAAAAATCGTTTAAATGAAGAAAAATCGCCAATATGAAAAAAACGCCAAAAACCGAAAAAAATTGCCAAAACGTGAAAAATGCGCCAAACCCAAAATAATTGTTTATGTGAAAAAAAAAATAAATGTTACAAATACAATTGAAAATTATATCATAACTTAATTTAAACGAGATTAGTAACAAAGACCTTCACTCGTTGTAGTGAAACTGGCCAGAGCCTATGGTGAGAACCCACAACCTCTATACTGATAGGCTAGCACATTACTCACTCAACATAATTTAATTGGACATTTAAATGCTGATTATTAATTTTTCCAAAATATTTGGTAAAAGTCTACTGATAATTTGACAAAGCACGAATGAAATACTTATATAGACAATTTTTAACCACCAGAAAATAAATTTTAATTAAATACTCATATCTATTAAATACTCGTATCTGAGACAGATTTGACTGCGAGAAGCTTATTCAAAATTAATGGCCACACGAAATATGATAAAAAAAAGACCATAGAGGGAGAGCACGCGGTGAATCTGCAATTCTAATTAAGTCAAAACTGAAACACTATATCCTTGACAACTTTAGTAAAGAATATATGAAAACTACGAATATTTTTGTAGAAAATTTTTGTTCTAATTTCGTGCTATCATCAATTTACTGACCTGCCAGATTTTCAGTTACGAAGATAAGTATAAGAAGTTCTACAAATCGCTTGGACCTTGTTTTGTGGCAGCTGGAGACTACAATGCAAAACATACGTACTGAGATTCACGCCTTGTAACACCTAGAGGTCGAGCTTTGTTTAATACAATTTCAAAAATGGGCTTGGATGTTATTTC
This sequence comes from Tachina fera, assembly GCA_905220375.1. Lineage (NCBI taxonomy): Eukaryota > Metazoa > Arthropoda > Insecta > Diptera > Tachinidae > Tachina > Tachina fera. The sequence goes on from LR999964.1 coordinate 63,025,026, forward strand.
TAGTGAGAAAACCACTTAGTGGCCTACTGACGTACGAAAAATTCCGGATTTTATAGATTTTGGCGTCATGAAAAATATTTCTAAGGATTTAATTAAAGTTGAAGCTTCTCTACATCTCTCCCCCGATCACTCCACCACTATCATTACAATCTGTAACCCACTAAGAAGTGACTTACTCCCATATATGAAGATGATCACTCGTGTTAAAAGGCTGGGATTCAAAAAATATCTTAGTAGTCATTGCACGGAAAATATTACGCTGGGGGCTGGGGGCTGGGGTAAAAAGTAATTGCTGAACTCAAGCCAAAGAAAGCTCCAGATATTGATGGAATTAGTAACAAGATGCTGATGAACTTGCCGCATATTGCAATAAGAATCTTGCTGTTTATTTTTAATTCCATATTACGACTGGAGTATTATCCACAACACTAAAAGCTTGCCAAGACCAAAATGATTCTAAAGCCGGGCAAAGATCTTACCAAAGCGCAGTCATATAGGCTAATAAGTTTGCTGTCAACTATGTTAAAACTCTTCGAAAAGATGCTCATGATAAAATTGTCCCCTATGCTATCAGATAATATGTGCATACCGGACCATCACTTTGGCTTTAGAGGTCAGCATAGGACCATCGATCAAACGCATAGATTAGTTCAATTTATAAGAACAACATTTGAAGAAAAGAACGAGTATGCACGAAAACCTTCATGAGGCAGCGCGATATCTTCAGGAACATATAACACAACTTGAGCTATGGTTAAACTTATGGAGAATTAAAGTAAACGAGCAAAAGTGTGTTCAGGTAACATTTACCCTGCGAAGAGATACTTGCTCCCCAATTATAATCAACAATCAAGTTGTTCCTCAACATTCACACGTAAAACACCTTGGTATATACCTTGATCGACGACTTACATGGAAACACCATATTGACTCAAAGCTAACACAACACTCAGCCTAGACTGCAAACTTTTACTTTACAAGTTGCTTTTGAAGCGACTTTTTAATGTCCAGAAAATCCAACAAAGGCAAAACCAATTTTTACGTTTGATAACATCGGCTCCATCGTCCAGTTTACATCGTAATTTAAATATTCTACTAGTGTTTAAAAAATTGCAAAATACGCAGGCAAATACTTAACAAAACTCGAGTCACATCCTAATTCCCTTGCTCGTAATATTTTGAATTTTACTGGACAAATCCGCTTAAAAAGGACACAAGGCTCTTATTCTCAACACTTTAGATGGAACTTCTTTAAAACCCTTTTTTTCCTTTTTGATTGTCACTACTTATGTTTTATTTATAACTATCACTAAGTTTATGTCCGACACTGGTCGAGCCTAATAATTGTATTTTAGATTTAAGATTTGAATACTTATTGTTAGTTGATATTTGAAGATACAATAAATAATTACAAGCATTAAAAAAACAAATTGCGAAACTGCTTTGGCTGGGCTTTTGGATTAGGTCCTGCGACCCTCCGACTACTGACAAGCAGCAATAAGTTTTCGCTGATAATGCGAATAGTTTGTCGGCTATTTACGAACATCAAAACAAACAACAGCAAACCAAGAACAATCCACACAACTGAGTGCAACAGTCAATTTTAGCTATCAGCAAAGCAAATAAACTCCAACACACTTAAACGAAATATTGTTTCTAATAAGTTTAATATAATTTAAAATCAAGTTTTTTGCATGTTGATTTTACATTGAGTGTGTATGTACTGATCTGACAGAAGTCATATTTTTGGATATACATTCATATCCATACATACATACAAATAGTACGGCTAAAAAAGGAATTCTCTCTGTAATGCGTAGTGCGATTTATTGGCCAATCGACCACAAAAGGATGTGCCCTGAATGAAGGTCGTGTTGTGCGTAAGAATGTTCGGGTTTCAGGAACAAGTTCCCTAATTTCTTTAGAACACATTCCATTGTAGTAACGATAGAACAAGGAAATGCACCCCACATTGCGTGGATGCTCCAATGAGTCAATAGAGATGGATAACCTACTGTCACCAATGAGCTTCTTCGCCCTCTCTTGTACGCGGTCGAGCAACTCCAAAATATACTTTGAAGCGCCGGCCCATACATGGGAGTTGTATTTCATTTTCGGTCGGATATAAATGGTACAAATAGTAAGAAGATCAGATGGGGTGAAGTATTGCTTGCACCGTTTTAAAAAACCTAAGCACTTGAATGCTTCTTTTGAGACCTGAAAAATGTGCTCAGTCCAACGGACATGACACTGAATTTTCATGCCAACAACACCAAAAGCTTCCGATTCCTTAATATCTATCAGCATTTACTGTCATGCGCCTCTGAGTAATCGTAAAGCGTTGGGTCTTATTATTTTATTTTTGAAGTCTGTTTAACTCAGCAAATATAAGTGTCCGCTCATTTTTCTAAATTCATCATTGCATCACTTTCAGAGCCAAGTTTTGTAAAAATCGGTCACCAAATATAATTTTAAGTTTTAATGAGCATGGCCCGCCCACTTCTTTAGACACAAAATTTCGCCATTCTAATATACGAAACACTTTGATAAGTTTCGAGTGAATCGGATAAAAGAAGTGCATATATTTTAATAATAACGTTTCCCTGCCCACTTTTTTGAACACAAGATTAAGTACTTTTAAAAGATCAAGGTTTAAGCCAATTTTTGGTAAAAATTGGTAAAGTAGAAAAACGTGAAATATAATATTAAATTTTAATTGGAATGACCCAACCACTTTTTTAATACAAGATCGTGTCTTTTTAATAGGTCGTAAAAATCGATTAAGTACAAGCACGTGTTATAATTTTTAAAATTAAGTGGGCGTGGCAAGTCTAATTTTTTTAAGCATAATTATGTCTTTATAAGAGCTTAAGTTCAAAAATTTGTAAAAATCTATTAAATAGAAGCATGTGGAAAGTAATTTAAATTTTATTGGGCGTGGCTTCGCCTATTTTTCCAACTTTAAAACTATGTCGTCACCAAAGCCCAAGGCATTAGGCAGGTTTGTAGCAATCGGACAAGTAAATTGTCATAAAATCAAAGGAAAGAAACTATACTCTCTCAGAATAAAAAAGGAGTTTTAAAGCTCTTTCATGTCACTACTAGCGTGAGAAAGTTTAAATCAAATGTCCACAGACACTGCTCCCTCTATCCTCCTTTCATTTTCCTAGTTCTAGCACATGTAGGGGCTATCCCCTGAGTGCTGGTTCTATTAAAAATAAAAAAAAATAAAAAACCGTTCTAAAATTAAAGTAACAAAACCAAAAATTTTTAAAAAATACAGACAAATTGATGACCTTCTGCTTTTATTGCAGTCAGGTTAAAATAACGGCAGTGAAAGCAGCGAGAACTGAACAATAGTGAAGATATTTTACGTTATTTTACTCACAAGTGATATTATGGACAAGCTGACAATACTGCAGCTCTGCCGCCAGATTGTAACATCCATCATATGATCTTTATCATATCGTTGAAATGCTGCAAAGTGCAAATACAGCAGCAACTTTTCTAGCTGTTTGTTAAACCTGCAGTTTAAGTCAACCACGATACTATCTCCAGATGGTCTGCAATTCGGAAAGTAGTCCCAAGAGATCAATCAGCCTTGTATACTGATGGTAGCAAATCACACACTAAAAGATCACCCTACCATAGAAAATATCCTGGTTAAGAGATGGAAAAAGCTCTTAACACCATTCTTATTACAGCCAGCCTCTTGTTATTAATGGTATTTTGTGGACAGCTGATGTCAGCAACATTTTACAATAATACCGCAAGGTGTCATCAGAGGATCAACCTCCCACGCAACTGTGTGAATTGAATGTTGTAGTATGTCCTTTGTATTATTCACTTTCTTACAAGTATCTTCAGGAGTTAATAAAATTGGAATTGACAACCTTTAAGCCTAAATATAATTATTACCCATAAAATGCAAGGATAACTTCAAATAAATCACCTTCTATTTATTTTGAACAAGAATACATTTTGCGGCAGCTTAAGCACTAACATCTAAAACGATAAAATATAAAATAACCACTGCATTTATAAAATAAGTGAAGGAATGAATATTTACTTAACCATCTATTACTACCTAAATCAACTAGTAGGAATTACTAACATTTATTACGATGCATCAAGAGACGCCTTCAATTTGTATCACAAGCCGCTCATGGTCTACTGTGCCATCATAAATTTGGTCCTATTCATCATTAGTCAAATGTATATAGAGATATTCAGATCAAGCGGTACAAATGTTTTAAAACATGTATTTCCGTATATGCAATGCTCGTTGTTTTTGCTTACCTGTGTGGAATGTTGGTTAAAGAGGCGGCGCATATTTAAACTTTATAATGATTTTAAGGATTTATCAAAGTACTATCTATCAGCCGAGAACATTATGGAAAATCATGAAATGGTTAGGCGTGTTAAAAAGTTATTGATAGTAAAGTGCATTTTTAGTGTCTTTGAAGTCGTAATAATATATGGTCGTACAATTTTGTTTGCTGGAAACACTTCATACAAATTTATCTATTTAGTGAACATCTTCCTCAAGGCTGTACTTATCGAAATGAACATTTTTTTGGGCTTAACTTTTGTTTATGTTTGTGTCCAAATGCTAATAAAACGTTTAATGAATATCGAAAAAGATGCGAAGTTAATGCATCAGCAGACAACTGAGAGTGGCAGTCAATATAATATTAATAACCACAAAATATGGCGTAAAGCATTAGCATACGAAGTTGAATTTTTAGCCCGTGAAGAGCACCAATTGAAAAACTTAGCTGAAGATTTTATTAAAAATTTTCAGCTGCAAATTTTATTTTTATTGGCAGTTCATTTTTACGTTATGGTGTTAGTAATGCTTTCCACAGGCGTTTTTTTATACCACAATAGATGGCTTCCCGATTCAAATACAATAATACTTTTTATAGTTAGTGTATTTATTTCGATAAAAATCATATATCTTTTTAAAATTTGTGAGGACTTGGTTATAAGTTTTAAAGATATGGGCAAGATAATACACACAATTTATTCTTACGCCAGCTCAGACACCATTGAAATATTTCGCAAAGACGATTTTGCTTCAAGTGTAAGTAACTCTGATGAAAAATCTTGATTTATTCTAATTTACATACATATGTATATTTTTATGCTTTTAGTTGGATTTCTTGCTACTACAGAAGAACTTTATACAGCTTAAGTTAAGCGTTTGTGGCATCTTTGAGTTAAGAAATAGCACATGCCTGTCTTTCTTCTTCTTTCTGTCTGTGTTCGGTTTTAATTGTTTACATAGGAAGATACTAAGTAATAATAATATGCTCACTTACTCATTACATTTTGAAATTGCAATTTACGACATTAATCACAAATAAAATGATTTTTAATGAAACGATTGATAAATAAATCTACATACAGATATATTCGTGTAAATTTTTGTATTTGTTTTTCATTAAATAATTATTCGTATGGAAACACAGGGAAAAAACAGCTCAAAATTAATAAAAACCGAATTGAATTACATGATAAGAAACATTAACGAAAGTCTAGTAATGTTGAAATTTCACATTTAAATATTGAAAATTTTAATTTACCGTATTAATTTATTAATTTTATTAATTTTTTAGTGTTCCAATATAAATTTTCGATTATATTAAAAATTATTGAATTATTGCGACACGTTCTTAATTTTTAAGTTGCACCTTTTCCCTGAGTGTAATAACAGAATATCTTTAAAATAAATCACATAAACAAAGAATATTGACTTTTTGTCTATAAAGCAATCACCCTTATTCTATTGGGCGTCGGCAACATAACACGACGCCGTTTTTAATGTTTATTGGCACATCGGTATTCCCGTAGATAGTATTGCCATTTATCGATGACTGTCAGCATATGTTTGGCATTTTGTACGAAAAATTGATGTTGATGTTGCCGTTCATTTTGTCGTCAGTGTTTTTGATGTCGTGTTCTGTTGCGTGCATACCTCAATGAATTTGAAAAATAATTTAAATAGTAAAAATGTGAAAATATAATAAATAAAAAAGTATATATACATACATACATACGTACATACATATTTATTAAAAAAAAATTTAAAAAAAGGGAAAAATGTTAATATGGACAAAATTAAAAATACCAAACCCAAACTTGAAAAAAGTCCGCAGGGGCAGTGTTCCTAATACTTTCAAGATACAGTGGGAAATTGTTGTGACTGCACTAAATTCCCTCGGTGCACCATTAGAACTAGTGGTAAATAGCAAAATGTAAAGTAAAGTAAGTGTTGGGAAAGTATACTGTATGAAAGAAATATTTTTACAGATCTGACGGGACTTGAGCTTTAAATTAAAAAAAGGTTGCAAACAATGCTGAGCGTTAAGCAACAAGAGGCAGCGTATATAAACAATTAGCAATAAGCCCCTTGGAGGAAGCTGCAATCTCCAATAAACGTTGATCTGATCCCTTTTGTTTCCAAAATCAGGTTCAATTGTATCCAATACATTCTTAAATGATGTTTTATTCAGCCGAAAATAAATTTAAAATATTAAAACGATGAACATTTCTCATTACATCACAAAAATATGTCGAAATTTATCACTTACTTTTCATTGGGTATATTACAAATGCAATGACTTTTGTCTGAGAAATCTTCTTTTCACTAATAAATTATTTATTTTCTTCGTCCCGATACGAAAGAAAAACATTTTATTTTAATTTATGTACAAACCTTTTACTTATTCAAAAACACTTCTACCAAAAATACAAAACAAAATGAATCAGCTGTCTCAAATATTGGATATGTGTATTGCATTTATCGATAAACAGGCAACGTCGTCGTAACATTGTTAGTGAATACAAAGTTCGCATTGATGTTGTGTTAAATTGATGTTGTTTAAAAATTAACGACGATGTTGCCGACGCCAAATAGAATAAGGGTGAATATATAAGTATATAAATAAATATATTCATGTGTATGTAAGTATGCTCACTAAAGCTAAAAAATTTCGAAACAAAACCGTTCGATATTTGTTTGAAAATCTTAAAACTCTCGAATGTTCGCTAAAACTTCGAACTTCTCTCGGTAGTCAATTATTGCAATTTTGAACCCAAACGTGTTTTGCAACTTCTCCTGTCTATGATCTGTACTATGGACATACGCGACCCTGCTTATTGAAGTTACATAAATTGGCTATGAGATGATTCTCTACGATTATGCGTACCAAATGCTTGTAGATCTTATATCGGTCTCCGTAAGAACCAAAAAATATCATGAAAATAAATGTGTATTTATGTTCCTTTATAATTAATTCAATAAATTTAATTGTACACAAAAATTAATGGACTGTATTTATTAAAGTCAAGAAATATAATAGGTCTGTCTGCGTACTTTTCCAGTAGCAAATACTCAGTCAACTTTTTTGGGAGAGTAAGACCAATTTTACTCTGTCGACTGAAAATATCTTAAAAAGTACGCAGACAGTATCCAGTAAAATCTTGCAAGAAAACAGCTGATCGGTGTGTAAACAATTGAAATAGCAAAGCAAAAGAATTTTATTTTTATTTTATTTATTTATAACAAGAACCAACCGATCCCATAGGGCCATATATAGTTGATAGACTACAAGAATAGCATAATAATTAAACATGTGGGCAACAAATAAACTAGACACAATATTCATGAAAAAAAAAATAATATGTAGTTATAAAATTATTAGATGAGGATATTGCTTATAAATTGGAAGATATATTGCGCATGAAGTTAACTATATGTATCTAGATCAATTCAATTGTGAGAAATGTTCAACAAGCTTACCTTTGAATGAATTACGAGTAATATGGAATGCTCTTAAGGATCGTGGCAGTGAATTCCAACATTTGGCGACTCGTACAGTAAATGATCTTTCATAAATAAGAACATTTGGAATGGGGAATAGAAGCTGTGGGTTTCTATCACTTTGCAAAAACGTAAAATGTCTACGGAGATATTTTGGACAGTCTGTAAGCATGACATTATAACAGAAAAGTAGTGATCTAATCTGTATCAAGTTTTTAAAACTACAGCCCAAAAAATCAATAACATGCATAGAAACAGGATCGTTAATTCGTAGTTGGTATATAAAGCCAAATGCCACACAAGCGTAAAAAAAGCGTAACCAACTAATTACTAATGAAAAACTGTTTGACTCAGAAATGTAATTATTAAATTAAACAGTTTAGTAGATAATTAATAGACAATTTTATAGAATCCAAAATGATTGCAAACTATTTAAATAAATAAATATATATCTGAATCAAAAAGTTTTTCATTAGTAATTAGTTGGTTACGTTTTTTTGGGCTAATGACACAAGAAATGCCAGATGTAAACTCAGCCTAAGCCACACCTGTTTAAATTTTCAACGCTACAGCCAGAGTATACCTCAACACAATATAATAAATTAGACATCAATAAGGAGTGAGCTATGTTCTTTCTAATGTGTAAGGGCAGGTATAAATTCATTGCATAAAGTCTTCGTAAGGTGAAGTTTATTTTAGAAACCAGTCCGAAACTAAGAGTATTGTCTAGTAAAACACCAAGACATTTCATACGATCGACAAAACCAATGAGTTGGCCAGCAAAATAGCATTATTGGAATCATTGGTTCTGCTTTTACGCCACGGTCGCACTGTATATTTGGACGTTTCTAGCATGAAATAAAGTGTTTTGTTTATTATAATTTATTATAAACGTTAAAAATCAACACAATTGTAACTTTTTACCTCTGCCTTTGTTAAATTTCAATTTCTATTTTCATTTCACAAAAATTATTTCATTCAAAAAGTAGTAAAAACAGCTGTTCAAACTAGTTGCAAAATCTTGCAAGAAGAAATTTCTCCAGTAACATTTTGCAAGTTCTCTAACCGCCAACTGTCAAAAAGTTCTCTTTTTGGCTCTCTCGCTGCAAGAGATTTGGAGTACGCAGCAGTGTTGCCAAAACGGCGGTTTTCCCGCTATATATGACTGTATTTTGTTGTCATTAGCGGCAAGTCTATTTAAAAAACCACCAGCGGGAATTTTTCTTAGTTGAGGGATTTTCAGCGTTTTCTTGAAACTTATAAAGAAAGATATTGAATCAAAATACAGTATTTTAACGCAGCTATATGACACGTATCCTGGTATTTATGTTGAGGTTTTTTCCATATTAACACGTACAGCGAAAAGAAGCTAAAGTCACTTTTTTTCAAATAAAAAATTTTCATATTGCGATCGTGTAGTATAATGTGAAACTTTAGTTGAAAATAAAAACACATATGTATGTATATACATAAATACGAGTATAAAAGTGAAGAAATCACAATTTTAGTGAATAAAATTTAAATTGAGGTTAAAATTGTATTACAATCGAATGTAATCATTCTTTTCGTATTAAAGGAAATAGTAAAAAAATCTTTAGACAAACCAAAACCAAACCGAAAACTGGGTGATTGGACGAGTGAGTATGGGGAAAACATAATATCAACCAAAATCTCTTAAAACAATAACCTTTTCTGAATAATTTGTTTTTGATTAGAGACTTTTTTTGTTAAAATTTTCCTTCGAAATTAAACTTCAAGCCAATGAGAATTGAGCAACAGAGTTTATTTTATCAACACTAATTTTTAATTTAAGATAGTCAGAAAATTAGGAAATTTTAACAATATTTTACAAATACTTCCAGCAAAACGGCAAGACATTATTCCACACGTGTAGAATAATTAGGGTCTATCGCAGAAAATGTTGAAAAGATATTTAATCAGCTTAAACATTAATATTAATAGATGGAATAGTCCCTTGGAACCTAATTTTCTCCTGGTTCGATTTTCGGGTATGGAAACTGTGCAGGAAATAAAATACCTACTTAAAGAGTAGGCTGAGTTTTGCTTACAAATATTGGGGAAATATGAGATTCCGACATACATATATATGTATATGTATGCGTATTTTATAAAGTTTATCTTGTTCTTTTTTTACCAATAAACCATAAAAAAGATATATGTTGGTTATAAAAAATTTAGCGGTTATATAAGTGTTTATTTTTATTCAGCTAGCGGTTTTTAGCGGGTTTTCAGGGGCTATATGGTGGGAAATGCCTACAACATTTTGGCAACACTGGTACGCAGACAACATTTTGTAAGATTTTGCAACATATTGCACGAAATGATGCAAAATATGTGTACGCAGACAGACCTAATGTCTAGTAAAGTAAAAGAGCTGGTGATGCCCGATCGATAAAATACAAAAACCCAAAAAATAATGTATAATGTAATACGAGAACAAGTGATGTCAATCAGTTCAAATTGCAACTCAAAATCCCCGAACACTAGTAATGTTGAAATTTCTTATTTAAATATGGAAAATTTTAATTGACAGTATTAATTTATGAATTTTATTTATTTTTTAGTGTTCCAATATAAATTTTCGATTATATTGAAAACTATTGATTTATTGTGACGAGTTTTTAATTTTTAAGTTTCTCCTTTTCCCTGAGTGTAATAACAGAATGTCTTTTAAATAAATCACATAAGTAAATAATATTGATTTTTTTGTCTATAAAGCAAAATATATGAATAAATATATTCATGTGTATGCAAAAATGCTTACTAAAGCAAAAAAATTTCGAAACAAAATCTCGTTCGATATTTGTTCGCAAATCTAAAAACACTCGAATGTTCTTTAGAACTTCGAACTTCTCTCGATAGTTTCTCGAATGTATGACGGTAGCCTAGTAGATGTCTGCTAGTCTGTTCGAATTTAGGTACCATGTTAAAATCCTGCAGCGTGAGTTAAGGAATTAAACACGAAATAAATAAAATAAGTAAATTAAAATAAATAAATAAAAAAATAAATCTACTTTTTTACTTTTTCTGCTGCCTTTTTTCGATATGGAAATTAGTTCGATATTCTCTCACTTTTGATATTGATGGCAAACCTACGAAATTGAATATTTTTTGGAAGAAAGCTAAGCGGCAGATGAACTTTTTTCGATTTAGTTTTGAGTGTCATTTTGGATAGTTTTGCAATATAAATGTTCGAAATATATTCGAAATCAATATCATTAAGGAAAGTCTTGATATTTTCGATCGCTTGATTGGCGATCTGTATTTAAGATCACGCGATCCAAGATACATATCGCGGATCACGGATCGAGGAGCAGGTACAGATATCGTTTCATGGATCACGTAATACAAGATACAGATCGAGGATTGCAGATCACGTGATCCCAAATACAGATGGCGGATCCTGTCATCCAAAACACAGACCGCAGCTTACGCAATCCAAGATGCAGATTACGCTACACAAGATATATATCGCGGGTTGCGGATCACCTGATCAAAGATACTGTTCTCGGATGACGTACATATTTCATACTCAGATCACGTGATTCGAAATACAGATCCTTTCGGCACAATATTTTCAATTCGTACCTATTTTTTCACTTTCTCTTTTTTTAACTTTCATTTCAACTTTAAAAAATCAGTAAAAATAGCTTTCAAATTAGCATAACTCATAATAAAATCGACGGTAATAACTTCAGATGTTCTCTAGTTTTTCTTTTATTTTCTTTTAAAGTTTTGTGTACAAAAGTTTTGTAATTTATTGAATGTTAAATTTTTGAGAGAATGGGTACACTTCCCAACTCTTTTTTTGACTCTAAAAGCAGCCTCTACTAATCCATTCCTTGTAAAATTTTTGTTCATAATTTTTATTAATTTTCTCTTTTTAACACCCGACTAAAAAAGTGATGTCATAAGTTTGTAGTGTGTGTCTGTGTATATGTGTATCTGTGTGTCTGTCAGTGTCCACGTACAGACCAAACGGATGGATTTGATTTAGTTTTTTCTGTTTGAAAGGCGACTTGATCGAGAGGGCTCTTAGTCATATGTTAAGAAAATTAGTCCAACCATTTAGAAGATATCGCAACTTCTCTAGATATATTGGGGGGTTTTTAAAATTCATATATTTTGTTATTTAAACTTTCATTTAAACTTTAATTTATTTTTGATGTGTAAACATCTATACGCTAGGGGGTAAAAATCTTTTTCACAATACAATCACAAATTTCGTGTAAGGTCACACCACGTTATCAAATCGGTGTGAGCTATGTATGGGCTAGTATAATCATACGAACAAGAAGCAGCGTTACCGTTGGTGCTACTAAAGTAGCAATTTGCCACAGTTTCGACTGCTCGGATACTATTATGCTACTCTAACAAAATACACCCAAATTTTCTAATTTTAGCCTATTTATGATACTTTTTACTGAATGAAGCTGTACTTTTTCCTACTATCGGTTTTATTAATATATGTTATGCTGTTTTAATATATTGGCTTGTAAGAAAGCTTATAAAACATTGTTTTTCTTGTGATGCGTGTTTAGCTTATGCATATCTTTCGAATAATTAATATGCCCAGGCTTGATTATGTTCGTATGAGTATGTAAATATAATTACATACATATTTACATATGTACATATGTATGTAATATACGTATATTAAACAAATTTCGTTGAACTATAGTAAATTTTAATCTGGAACAATTTCTTAATGGGAAAAATAGAAAATTAGTAGTGATACTTACAAGTGTAGTTAACAAAGGTAAATCAATAATTGTATACACTATCTGTTGGGATTATTTACTTTCGGAATTTGCAATCTCATTTATCTGGCAACTCTATTCCTCTTTTGCTCTTATTTTTTTAAACTTCTTCCTTTTTTTCTTTCTTTTCCTTGGAGTTCAGTTTTAATAATTTTGTAATCCATTTTTCTTTTTATAATCTTTCATTAAATATAATTCCAAAAAGTAAATTCTTTCGTTTTATTTTTGGCCAACTTTACGGGCATCTGTATTTTTTTATTGAAAGCATTGGTGTATCAAATCCTCTAAAACACACAACAGGTTATGGGCCCAGATGCCTACGTGCTGCATTTAATATTGCGTTTTACCGAATTAATTTGTTGACAAGTCAATCCCACTTGATTCTGCAATTGTTTCTGATTTTTTCGAAGACACAATCGACAGCGTTTGTTTGAACTCTGAAATTCGGGCTGAGCTTGAAAGTATGAGAAAAGCAAGCATGGGTGAGTTAAGAGTTTACCACATTCATCGATTTAATGGGCAGAACTACCAGCTTTGGCGACGGCAAATGGAAATGTATATGGCAAAAAATAAATTGAAACCATATATACTAGGCACAAAGGAAAGAACGTAGCAAAATACTACAGAATGGGGCGAAAAAGATGCGGAGGAGCAAGCGTTCATTATGAGAGGGATAGAGTTGGAGCAACGTTAGTACCTCCACGAATGCTCAACGCCAGCGGAGATGTGGTCAAAACTAAGAGCAGTTCACATTGAAAAATTGAACAATCTGCACAAATTCTTCTTGATAAATTTGTGAGCATCGAAATGACAGATGACAAACTAGTTGTCGATTTTGTAGCAAATGTTATGTCGATAGCACAGAGACTCAAAGATATGAACTTAGAACAAAAACAACCTATGATTTTTGCAAAGATTTTGAGCATTTTCACACACGTTCTGTATATTACATTAGGTTTATCAACATGGTTCGTTCCTCGCTTTAAAAAATCCTTAAATTTTTAGCTGTCATATATTTGTTCTTGTAGCGGCCAATGTTTTACATATTCTGTGGGAATTTCAGGTACAAGAGACTTGCGTAAACAGTCTTGAAATGTAAATACGTCTTGTTTTTTAAATTTATTCTCGTTGCATGTATTAGACTAAACCTATAATAAATGCTGTAATGATCATCACGACTTGTAAATTTATTCGAAACTTTTAATTATATTAATAAATTATTGAATAAAAAACGTGATTGATACTCAAGTATGATTATGCAAATTGAAACATATTTTATGCCAAAAAGTGAATCTGTTAGTAAAAACAAATGAAATAAAATGGAGTAAGTTTTTTCAGAGAACGACCTTATTAGCTCCTGTCAGGAGACAATAGCCGGAATCTAGGACAGTGAGGATAAAAGTCATAGTACCCCACTATCTGCTCTGCATGTCTCTAAAGCACACACATAAAAAAAACCAATACCGGCACTCGAGTCCAAGACGCAGTTGAAGGATAAACCTAAGAAGGAAAGGAGTCAGAAGACCTCTTAAAATTGCAGTACTCCAAAGCCGTCTTCATTTTGGACATTATTTCCAAGAATGCTGCGAATAGAGTTACTCATGAGTGTGACGCCGGTGGTAAGCTGAGGTACCAGGCTGTCGTACACGAATACCTAAAGGTTTAAGATTAGGTTCCCAGCATGTCCAAAGCTACTAATACCAAGCGCAATCACTTTCAGGCTCAGGGAGAAAAGTCGCCAAAGAGAAGGAAGGTCTCATCGAAGATGACCCTTCAAACTCCGCATGCATCATCATCCACGAGAAGGCCCTTTAATGAAGTAGTTAAAGACCAACTGTTAGTAGCTCTAGTGAACTAAAAGGAAGGCAAAATTGCTGACAAGGCAGCACCTTGTTTCAGTGAGATACACCGGGGCTACAGGAAAATTTAATGCCTAGACATGTTTTCAAAGAAATTTTTCAGCAATAGCATCGCTAAAATTAGTGAAGCTTGGGATGGGTTAGGTCTTAAACTCATCCCTGTGGGGGAAATCCCACTGACACCGTGAGCAAAGGTTTGGTTACCGAAAATGGGCAAGGATAGCAAAAAAATTTTGGAGTGACTGAAGTTACAGAGCCCTAGCATTCCGACGGATGACTAGTCAGTCATACGCACAGAGAATCAGGCAGCTGTGTGCCCTGCCTCATAGTTTCCATAATTAAGAAGGCAGGCTCTAAGCTGTTTTTTGGTGTCAAGGACGCCAATTTTAAGGTGACGCGCCAAACAGGCTCTACAGGAATAGACGAAGACAACATCGAGGCGGTCAGCAATCTTCTAGTTGGTATGCAGATATATATGACACCAAAATGGTGCAACGTATCGCTCATATTAATATGTAGTACTCTAGGTGTGCAACGGATAATCTAACAGTTCTCCAAGCGGAGGAGAATCTTGACATCAGCATAGTGCAAGACCCTGGTTGGTGAACTCCGAGGTGAATGGTTCCCGCTGTCCATGTATTACGTGCTTTATGTTTAAGGATATGGTAAGCCAAGATCATTCCTACTGGCCAAAAACATATCAACACTTATCTCTGTACACAGTTAATTTTGGATGACTTAACAGTCGCTAAGATCGATTTGCTTTCTTTTAGCCTTATGCTACATGGCACATGACAAACCAGCACCGCCATACGAACTTAAACTGGCTATGTCCTCCTTAGGTGTCAATGAAGACATCATTGTATGATGTGATGCAAATGCTAGGCACACAATATGGGGTAGCAGTGAAATCAATGACAGAGGTGAGTACATCCTAAATATCATTAACTCTAACAATTTAGCTATTTGTAACTCCGGCAAATCACCAACCTTTATTTTTCTGAACTCGAACAGATTTAGCGGGTAGAGAGAGGTTATGGACATCACTCTCACGAACGACAAATTAAGATTTCTGATCCTCAAATGGAGAGTTTTCAATAAGAGATCCTTTTCGAATCATAATTTAATACTTTTCGAAGTCAGACTACAGAAGAAACAAAACTATTACTTTATAAGCCCGAGGAGAATGGATTGGAATAAGTTCAACGGAATTCTGAAGCAAAAACTAAAACGAGTACCAGAGATCGAGAATACGACCGAAGGACTCGAACACAATGTGGAGTTTTAAAGCAAGGCTATTATTAGAGCCTTTAAAATATCCTTTCCTATAACAAAAGCTAGAAAAAACTACCCTTCTTGGTAGAATGCAGAGCTCTTCATTCTACACAAAGAAGCACGTAAGGCCTTCAACATTAACTACGACAACAAACTGTGGCAACTCTATCGCAAAAAGCTAAAAGCTCAAAAAATACTTTAAAAATCGCCAAATGCATCTCATGGAGAAATTGCCGTGAGTCCATAGATATTACCAGAGATTCAGCAAGGCTTGCTAGGATCTTGGCTTCGAATCATTCCTGTCCAACTTTTGTAAAAAGGGCGGACAGCTACTGGACAAGTTCCTCTGTAGAATACTTAAAGATATTACTCAACACCCACTTTCCTGGTCTTAAGTATACACCTAGTGTGAACAACTTAATCAGATGCTATAGAGCGCGTTCCATCATCCCCTGATTGTATTCATTCCAAAGATTGTGAGAGAAAGTCATGAAGACGCAAAGGACCTCCGACCAATCAGCTTTTCATCTTGAAAGACTAATAGACAACCGCATTAGGCAACGGCTGTTAGTATCGTCAAGACTCTCAATTAGCCAGCATGTCTACAAAAGCAACACTACATGAAGTGTTAAGGTTTATAAAAAGATCCCTGGACCACCAACAATACACCCTGATAGCTTTTCTAAAAATAGAAGGCGTCTTCAATAATACCACAAGAAACTGGATAATAACCATGCTGGAGCAAGAAATGTCACTGCTAAACTGGCAACAGCAACAGGTCTAAATGGGCATGCAGAGGGACATCGCAGGGGCTAATGTCACCTTTGCTCTGGTTTCTTGTGGTTAACACAATACTTTTAGATGCCTTGGGGGTAATAGTTGTAGCGTACGCGGATAATGTGGTAGTAATAGTCTCAGGGATGTTTACGAACGTAATTAGTGATATCATCACTTAGTAACTGGGCTACATACTGTGGGCTAGATGTGAACCCAAACAAAACGGAACTGGTACTATTTAACACAAAGACCAAGGTACAGAACTTTAGACTTCTTCGGTTGAATAATAATGAATTGACGCTATCGGGCAACACAAAATGCTTAGGAATTATACTAAACCATAAACTTTCACGGAAACGTATATTAGAAAGGCGACGGTAGCATACTACTCATGTCGTAGCATGTTTTGATCTTAATGGGGCCTAAGCCCCAAAATTCTTAAATGAATGTATGCAGCAATCGTGCGTCTAATACTGACTTACAGCTCTGTAGTATGGTGGCCTGCCACAAGTAAGATATACGTGGTAGATAAACTTTATTGAATACAGAAATCCGCTTGCGTAAGAATAAAAGGATGTTTACGTACTAGTTCTTTGGAGGTCCTGAATGCTATACTAAACCTTAGTCCGATTGACCTTCATATATTGGCGGTATCCTCAAGTAGTGCAGCAAGATTAATGGCATCTGGGTGGTGGAGATCAAGATCCTATGGCCATGCCATCATCCTGGATCAACTACCCCCTTCGCTGAAGAAATCTACTGATAACATGGTACTTCATCTGTACTTTGACAAGATGTTTAAAGTTCTAATTTCATATGACGTCAGAATATACACTGATGGATCAAGAATGGTCTGCAGTGTCGGCTCTGGAGTATTTTTAGGCGATGTTGATATAAAATGATGTTATTGATTCCCCAACAAAGCCATTGTATTTCAAGATAAAATTTTAGCGGTAAGGAAATTGGCCAGAGTGCTGATTGGTAGGAAAGTACATGGTTAACTTCGTATCTTTGTCATCAGCCAGGCGGTGCTTATATTCCTAAGATCATATATCACTTCGTCTATTCTAGTCGAGCAGTACAAAATTGCTCTCTACACTGGGTGGTCAGGCTGACCTCACCCTCATCTGGGTTCCAGTACATAGCAATTTTTTACGAATGCTTCTAATGCTGAATCAGTTTGGTGCTATTAGAAGCGGTATATTCAAGCAACATCTCTATAAGGCTGAATGTAGATGGCGCAATATAGCCACGTGCAAGTTTGCTAACAAAATGTGACCTTGCTAAAATTATAGGTGCTCAAGGCAATTAACAAATAGAAACCGTAGGGACATGTTGAGGCTCGTTGCAGTCATGACGGGGCAGTGGACGGCCGCAGACATGTTAGTAGTATAAGTCTGTCCTATAATAAGCTCTGCCGTAGTTGACGAGAAGAAAGCAAAGAAGAGACAATCTTCCACTTCCTTTGCGAATGTTCTGCCTTAAATCTCTCGAGACACAAATTTTTAGGAAGTAATGTACTAGACGATCTTTCAGATTTATCTGAAATTGGTTTATATCACCTTATTAGATATCTTAATGCGACAGGTTAGATCTAGTAACTATTACCGTATCAGAATACTCAGAGACGGTTCTACATGGGTTGTCACCGATGAGTGGTCCTTTCAAAAAGGAAGGCAGCCACGTAAACGAGCCAACCAACATATCAAGTATTTATTATTTGATAAATTCATGCACAAGTGACACACAGTGGTGACTAATTAACACTTATGGAAACGAAATATTTCTCATCTCTAACATTTGCTCAAAAAAGCGTAACCACTACTTACTAATGCGAAACCATTTTATTCAGACACGTGCTTATTAAGATAAACAGTTTTCCATAATGTTGGATTCTGTCAGATTTTCTATTAGTTACTCGATGTATGAAACTTAACAAACATGTGTCTGCATCAAAAGAGTTTTCATTAGTATTTAGTGGTTACGCCTTTTCAAACAAATGTTTTTTCTGTGTGACTGAACCTTAGTTTTTTGTAACTAATACCATATCTGCAAAATGTGATTTAACACACATTTAGTTTTTTATAAAAACTAATTACTTACTATTAATTATCATTTTTTTGTGTGCGTACATTTGTAATTAATTATTTGTAATGATCATCACGACTTGTAAATTTATACGAAACTATTAATTATATTAATAAATTATTGAATGCAAAACGTGATTAATACTCAAGTATGAATAAGCAAATTTAAATGTATTTTATGCAAGAAAGTGAATCTGTTAGTTAAAACAAATAAAATAAAAGCGGTTAAGTTGTCTTATATAAATTCATTTAATATTTCAAGTTACAAGAAAGACAAACTAACGATTTTTTGTTTTTATTTAATATTCATAAAGTAATCACAAAAATGAAATTCCTTGCATCGCTGATATTAGTTGCCTTGAGCGCCAGCTATATACGGGTAAATAAGGCAACAAGTTCTAAGTGAGGACAAATATCACTGCTCAGTGCTAAGATGTGTGCTTGGAAGTTATTGTGCACACATGGGCTGACTTCCAAAACGTTTGTGTACTTTACGGATGCTGTACTTACATCGTGCACAGATACAAAGTTACAAAACATTGTAACCATGAGTAACAACTTCGAAACCAATGCGCTGATTGCTTATATTCTGCATACTTCCCAGTTGGAAAAATGAATTTCATGACATTCTCATTTATAATTTTTGTACGACTTGTCCTTGTTTTATGTAGTTTTCTAGTCTGAGTGGCAATGTCTTGCATGTTGTCCTCAATTGAACACTTTTGACTTTGTTGATGACAATCTCAGTGACAAGTCGTAATTTTTGTTTTCAATTAAATACATATGTGTTTTAGGTGGTGCTGAAAGCATAAAATCTAAACTACTAACTAAAACTAAACTAAAAAATATAAGTTCAGGTTAAATGACGTTTTGAAAGTCAGCCATGCAGCTCTCTTACAGCGACCAATTCCCCATTGTGCTATGTGTAGATGATATCTGTTTTTTATGCATATACAAACATTTAATATTCTTATTCTTAGGCGGAAGAGAGTCAGAAGCCAGCAAGCAAGGCAGCTGAAGTAAGTCAATCACCTGAGAGAAAAGCAGGAGCGTGTACAAAGGCCTGTGCTCTGAAAATCCTTGTAAGCAACATTTAAGACTTTTAGATTAATCAAATAAAATAGTAAATGTCGATCTTATATTGAACTATGCATCAAGTTGTACAATGAAGATGACGACACTGGTAGAAAATTTTTTAAAATCTTTGCAACAATTTCAAAAGGGGATGAAGTATATGAAGTATTCCGAACCTGCAATGCGGATGCAGATGTTGAAAATGATGACACGTAAGTTGGAGTGTTTGAAATCAATTTCGAAAATCTAAAATATAGAATATGTACATAACTTTTTTCTGTTCTGCCTTTTTTTGTGGTTTCAGTTGTGAAAAATACTTTGGTTGTATTGAAACTGAATTGCAAAGGAGAAATATTACTACTGTCGGTGAAATTTTTAAATAATTTTTCTATCGTTTCATAATGAGCAAAATACATTATTTTTAAAACTTTGTATTTAAACCAAAGCAGATTAAAGGTCTTATTAGCATCGTTGTCAAATTAGAAATTTCAAAACGCACCGCAATGTTGAAAAACGAATCAATTAATAATAATTACTAAAAATAGTACCAACTTTCGATTTTCCTTTTTTTATTTCAAATGTTTATTTAATAAATCTTACATAAAAGTTATAATATTTTTTTAATAATAATTTAACAATAACACTCGATTTTACAGGGTTCAGGGATTTTAGAACAAAACAAAATTAAATAAAACTTTACATAAAATAAAGAACTAAACAAATTTGTTTGCATTCTTTTGTACTACATAAAATAATTTTTTTTTAATTTCTAATCTAATAAATACCTCAAAAAATAAAACAAAATTAATAAGTACACTCTTACTTATGTGGCTGTGCCGAATAAAGGGTATATCCTTTACCAAAGTGCATATATGTAGTGTAGAGATACATTATGTACATAATATTTGCTTTGTGAAAAAATTTATAATTTTGTGCTCTAGTGCAATTTTTAGTTAGTGACCACTCGGTATTTTTCGATTAAATATTTTTTTTTTGATATCAACAATAAGTTGAATATCGATGCCTTACTTTCTCAACCTTGTATCTTAAAAAATACAAGTTTTCAGGAGAGCATCTCTTTATACTTCGATGTTTGGATAAAACTTCAAATGCAATTATTAAGGAATTGATTACATCTATGTATATAAATGGCCACTCAGACTATAATACAAGTATTAATACTTTTGACTAAAATGCATCCCTGGTCTTATATTTGTTTCAAAAATTTCAAAAAAACAATAACAACTCAACATGTCAGAGCTGCATTTTCCACAAAAGTATTAATACTTGTATAATGGTCTGAACGAGGCCTTAGTAGTAATAATACCATAATCTTTCTTAGTTTAAGAATGAAGCGAATGTATTGAGTTACGAGTTTGCTGCAATAAGAGTAATTTTAATTCTTGATACTTGATGAATAAGGTACTTGTTTGTTGCACTCATAGCTAACAAAGAAATAACGCCGTTATATCAAAATTATACAATGAAAATAATATTTAATATCCCACTTGACCTAAGATTCGATAAAAACTAATGATACCTAAAGCGAAAAAATTTGGGAAAAAATTTTTTCAATATTTGTTCGCAAATTTAAAAAAAATCGATTTTTCGCCAAAGCTTCGAACTTCAAACTTCTCTCTTATTTTTTTAATAACTATAAAATATCTTTCGTATTGTGCCTCCATACCAAGTTAACTAACTTGTTTTAGTTAATAATCTTTGATTACAAAATTGTGAAGTGTTTCAATTTAAACATCCCATTGCAAAAGGTTATATCCCGGTATTATGTAAACGTTTATTCCTAAAGAATGTTTTCGAATTTGTTCAAGAGCACGTTCTTTAATTAATTTTATAGTTAGGACTGTACTTTAGCGTTAAATTTTATTTCCATATCAATTTACTAAAAATAAATTCAGTAAAGTGCGACTCTGATTTGCGCACGAAGGGTTCCGTACGGACACTAGATATGTAATACTACTATATATGAACTATTCTGAAAATATGGTTAGAACATCTACAAGCTTTAACAGGTTAGTTCCAAAGAAAATATCGATATATCAGTACGATTTTTAATAAAATATAAAGGGTATATTGTTATAATATGGCTGCATTACGTTTTGCTATATTTTGTAACTCATGTGTGATGTGCCGTTGCTTATAATGTAAATCAAAAGAAAAACATATGTAAGTGAAAAAAGTGGTATATAGAAAAAAAATATAAAAAATATATTTTTGATACTTTCACATTATATTTCTACAAGTAAGTACATTTAAAAATTTTTGGATTCTTGGCCACCTATTTCCCCTAACAATTTAATTTTACAATTTTCAGTGACAAGTCAGGTTAAAATACGCACGTTTTTTGATATTTGGCTTAAGCATAAAACATTAAATGCTAATTCAACATAAGCAAGGATACTTTTAAATAAAATAGAACTATCTAACAAAAAGGTACTGAATGTAACTCAAGTGAATAGCATTTATATTGGAAATAAATTTTTGTTATATATGTATGTACATTGTGGCCCTTTGCTCCTTACAAGCGTAAAAAGGAGCCAATATACTCGTACATACATACACACACACACACACACACACACATATATATATATATAAATATATATATATATATATATATATATATATATATATATATATACATATTGTTGTTTTTTGTATTATATTTATGACAGATTAAATTTGAAAATGATTAAATTCGAAATAAAAACATAAATTAAAATTCCACTCTCTTTAAAATTTAGAAAGAAATCCTAAAATATGTTTACCCATTATTTAAAAGGAATTTATACAATGTGTTTTAAGATAATCTCTTCCCAAAACAAAATTTTAATAATAATCTTAATATAATATTTCAGCAGAATATTTTTTCTAGCAAAAAATTTTTGGATTTAATAAAAATTTCAATTTCTAGGACATATTGCTCATTTACTGAAACAACGTCATAACTCAATAAACTTGTAAATAAAAATTTTGTTAATATAAATAAATATAATCTTAATATAACACTATTTTACAAAATAAAATTTTTTTCCATGTACATTTGATGAGATATACATTTTCTTATGTATTTTTTTTCGCTGAATTCGAAAATAAAGGTTAATTTTTTACGGAACAGTTTTTAGATATTGTGAATTTTTTCAGTTTTTCGACCTTTTTTCACTTGACCAATCATATTTCGATCTAGAAATGTCCGATTGGCTCGTTTTTGGTAATCAAATGCAAGGTATTGAGATGATGAATAAACATGTATATTTGGATCTTTGATTAGTAAAGCAGTTCAAAATATATCGATGAAACAAAGGCACATTTTCAAAAAAAAATCATATTTTACAGTGATTCTATGACGTCAGAAAATTACAAATCGTTTGAAAAAACGTCTGGTTTCTGCTCATGTACGTAAAGATAATACTTAAACGCAAGACCAAAGACCAACCAGAAGAAAATCGACCGAAAAATTACAAAGTTATAAGCAATGGAGTGAATAAATCCAATTCCCATATTTTCCGATTATATTTTTTTTCGACAATTTATTGGGTTTAAACGTTTGTAATACATTTTTGATATTTTTGTGTGTTAGAAATAGTTGTGTCTCTTATTTTTTCTGTGGTTGCTTTTGGGATCCGTTTCTCTAGTGAGAAACCATACAGTCTCCCAAAATTAATTCAACCCAAAATCCTTCATAGCGCCGCTCCATGGTCTTAATTTGTTGGTGAAATCTCTTGCCGCGCTTTTCACTTGCGTCACCAAGATTGTCCGAAAAGAAATTAAAATGCGAATGCAAGAAATGGATTTTTAGTGATACATTTCCACCTGTAAGAAATAAATAAAATGGTTAAAACAATACAATAGAAAACAACTTGGAATGAAATTAAATAATTATATGCCGTACCCATCTTGTTGTAGTTTTTCAGCATTTAGTAATTATTACAAAAAATTATTTTAAGTTAGAATTTTGATATTTCAAATACATTATTTAGTACCACGATACATGGGAAGGATACGAGTCCTTGAGATTTAATGGTCAAACTGTGAAGTGTAATTTAAGAAATTTACTATTCGAAATATTGTCATAATTATATTATAATTTGAAATTTATTTGCTGTTGGTTCAGCTTGGTCTATATGCATTTCATTGTTGCTGTAACAAATTATCAGTAGACTTCAATCACACATAAGATAAGAGGTTTTGTGACTATTCAAAATGTGTGGTTGAAGTCTACTGATGATTTGTTACAGCAACAATGAAATGCATATAGACCAAGCTGAACCACCAGCAAATAAATGTGAAGTGTAATATATATTATATTTTCTTTAATGTAACGTACATTTAACTCATTATAAGGAAAGGAAACATTTTTTCTGCATTATTACTTTTTTGAAAAAGGACAGTTTTGAGGTATGCGTATCCTTACTTTAAAATTATTGAAATTTTGAAGAAGCATTATATAAATTAATTTAAATTAATATCTGTGCAAAATTTCATTAAGTTACAATTATTTTTATGTCTGATATGGTAATATATTATATCAAGATATATGGGAAGGATATGAATCCTTTAAATTTAAATGGCCAAATTTTAGATGTGATTATATTTTACAAATTAAAATATGTGTGCCAGAGTTAATTTCTTTACGATAACTCCTTCTATTTTTGGCCGCTATGTTATATGAACTCACAATACTGTGCGGCGTGCGTATAATTATAGCTGATTTTTTTAAGGAAGATTTTTCTGGCGTAAGTACATTTATGTACTAACTATTCAATTTTGTACCTGTTTTTAAAATGTGTAAAGTGTTTACGAAGAGAGTTTTTATTTTGGTTGATATAAAGCCAATAGTTGCTTACGCACGCACTACATAAATTATACTATGATGTCAGCTTATATATTTTAGATTTCTGCGAATCCACTTGAGATAGAATTTTCTTATTTTTTACTGCTATAAGAAGCTATCTTAGATTATATAAATAGATATACAACTTTGACAATATTATATATATTATAGTTTTTTAACTTTTAACATCGTCACGCACATGTTAAGTTTGTCAAGAGAATTCCACGGTACGTTTGTGATATGTACTCATTCGTTTCGAACAAGCTAATAAATAAAATGCAATCCAAATTGATTTATACCTTTATTTGAATCTTTTATTGGAAACGAAACAAATTCCGTTCAATGAAAATAACAAATTTTTTTAATTTTAATTTTTAGTCCTGCGGTTGACGTTTCTGTGGATTTTGGCCTTTTTCGGTTTTAAGAATTTTTTAATTTGGTTTTTTTAGTTTTTGTGTTCTTTTCTTGCATTTTTTTGGCGTTTTTATTAATTTGGTTCTTTATTTTAGTTTTGGTGCTTTATTTCGATTATCGACTTTTTTAAGTTTTTGGCGTTTATTCTTTTTATGGTGATTTTCTTGGTTTTGGAGCTTTTTCTCATTTTAGGGATTTTTTTCATTTCGGTGATTTATTTTCATTTTATCGTTTTTAGGGTTACGTACACCAAAGATGAAAAAAGGAACCCTTTTGTTTTCGCTACGCTGTCCGTCTGTACGTCTGTCCGTCTGTCCGTCACACGGTATTTTCTCAGGAACCGTAAGAGCTACGGACCTGAAATTTGGACAGCGTTTGTAGAACCTTGGCCACTACAACAACAAATACATGAGAATTAGAAATTAAAGGGTGCTCCAAAACGAGCGACGAAAAATGTTAAAATCTCATGTAATATACATACAATTGTATGTACATATGTATATTGACACTTGAAATTTGTAAAATTAGTGTATTTTTATATAGACTACAACAACAAACATTAAAATATTAAATAATTTAAATTAAAGGGTGGTCCATCAGTTAATGCAATTTTGACTATGTAATTTTGACAACTTGCTATATCTTGGAGACCGTAAGAGGTAAACTCTTGAAATTTTCAAAAACGGTAAAACTAAAAAATCCGAAAATTATAAAATCCCAAACCGAAAAAAATCGACAAAACCTCAAAAAATCGCCAAACATTTAAAACAAATCGAAAAAAATCGACAAAATTAAAAAAAAGTTTTAGCACTAAATTAAATCGCCAAATTCGAAAAAAACGTTTAAATGAAAAAAAATCGCCATTATGAAAAAACGCCAAAAACCGAAAAAATCGCCAAAACTCGAAAAATGCGCCAAAACCAAAATAATTGTTTATGTGAAGAAAAAAAATCGCCAAAATGAAAAAAATTGCCAAAATTAAAATAAAATCGCCAAATATAAAAAAAATCGCCGAAACGAAAAAAATCGCCAAAATTTAAAATAAACGCCAAAAACCGAAAAAACTTCAAAAAACCCAAAAAAAAATCGCCAAAACGTGAAAAAAATGTTAAAACTCAAAACGCGCCAATAAATTCAAAAAACACCCAAACTAAAAACAACGCTTAAAACCGAAAAAATCCAAAAACGAAAAAAATGCCAAAACTATAGTTTATATTGTTCGTATTGAATTACATATCTCATGCCTGTACGGAACCCTTCGTGCGCTGGTCAAAGTCGCACTTCACTGAATTTATTATATTTGATTTATACTTGTGATATGCCTATGAGCAGTAGTATTCACACTTCTACATTTGCCGACGATACAGCCTGCCTTAGTATACACGAAAACCCTGATGAGGCATCCCGCAAACTCCAAGCACACATTAGCCAGATAGAACTATGGTTAAACTTATGGAGAATTAAGGTAAATGAACAAAAGTGTGTTCAAGTAGCATTTACCTTACGAAGAGATACTTGTTCCTCCATTCGGATTAATAATCAAGTTTATACTCAACATTCACATGTGAAATATCTTGGTATACACCTTGATCGACGGATTACATGGAAACATCATATTGACCCTAAGTTAACTCAAATGAAACTAAAATTAACTCAGGTACATTGGCTGATTGGCAGGAATTCAACACTCAGCCTAGACTGCAAACTTTTAATATATAAGTCGCTTTTAAGGCCAGTATGGTGCTACGGAATTCAGTTATGGGGCACTGCTTCAGCTTCAAATCTTGATAAAATCCAACGAAGGCAAAACAAAATTTTACGTTTGATAACATCGGCTCCATGGTACATCAAAAATTCTAATATACATCGTGATTTAAATATGCCACTAGTGATTGAAGAAATTGCAAAATGTGCAGGCAAATATGTAACAAAACTCGTGTCACATCCTAATCCGCTTGCTCGTAATATTTTGAACTTTACTGGACACATCCGCTTAAAAAAAGAGATACAAGGGCTCTTATATTAAACACTCCAGATGAAGCTGCTTGAAAATACTTTTTTTTTTGCCTATCACTATTTATGTATTATTTACAACTATCACTTAGTTATGTCCGACATTGGTCGGGCCTACTAATTATATTTTAGTTTTAAGATTTCAATACTTATTGTTAGTTCATATATGAAAAACAAATAAATCAAAAACATGCATAAAAAAATATATAACTTTTAAGCTAATTTACATATATGTATATATACTAAAGTACATATATAATAAAACTTTTTAATTCAAATTACCTTTGCAATAATGTTGTTAGTTAATTCAAACCATTTTGCGTTTCTTTATTTTCATATTTCTTCTTAAGGCATGACGAAAAGTTTCAAATACATGAAGGAATGAAGTTCAGAAATTTTACCAATTAGCTTAAAAAGTAAATGATGCTTTCAAACAAGAAGTGAAAAAACCTGAAAATATATTTAAATTTACTTGGGAATGATTTATTACTTGTATTTCTTACTATAGTGTGAGTTTGTGGAAGAAATAAAAGCAGAAATTAAATTAATTTTGAAGTTTTCAAAGTTCTCAAGTGTAAAGAAAAAAGTTTCAAGCTTAGATGAAAAAGACTTATTTATGCTTAAGATTTTTTTTGGGCTAATTGCGTCAGAAGTGTTCTTTTAAAATATTTCACAAATGCTTTCCCTAATTAGCTTAACTTTTTTACGTATCGTATTACGATTTATTTTCCTCACTGCTTTTAAAAAGTATAAAATATTAATTTCGATTGGATTTTTTTAATTGATTAAGATAATCATAAGTAATTTAAACAAAATTAATTTAATTACTGCGAGTATTAAGCTATTCATTAAGGCGATTGTTAGAGTTAGATTGTTAGATTGTTAGAAATGTATACGAAATTATGATTTTAACAGCATCAGCTTGGGACACTACCGAGCAAAAATATTTGTCTACATGGAAGCAGGTTGGTAAGGGAAAGAGAGCACAACTATTCCTTAAAAACCTGTTTCGGTATCATATGATTTTTGTTCTTGATGTCCCACTTGGTAGATCTCCAGGTATGAACTTCTGAATGCATATAGGATGTGCAGAAAGAAGCCCCTTCATGCCTATCTCATATATATTTAATTAAAAAAAATTAATCTTTAGATCAGAGTTTTATATATACTCTTAGATAAATGCCCTTATTCTGTTCGACGATTGTATCGTCTTGTATATGGACGAAAAAAGCCGAAATTGTGATTCTTTAAAACAATTATCATTTATTGTATATGCTAGAAGGTACGTGTATTTGCTTTATGATTTTGTTCCAAACGACGTCTGTCCGTCACACGCTATTTTCTCAGGAACCGTAATAGCTACGGACCTGAAATTTGGACAGAGTATGTAGAATAGTATGTCAATATACAAAATATTTATTTTGACACTTGAAATTTGTAAAATTGGAGTATTTTTTATATATACTACAACAATTAACATTAAAATATTAAAACATTTAAATTAAAGTGTGGTCCAACAATTAATGCAATTTTGACTATGTAATTTTGACAACTTGCTATATCTTGGAAACCGTAAGAGGTAAAGTAAACTCTAGAAATTTTCCAAAGCGGTTAAACTAAAAAATCCGAAAATTATAAAATCTCCAAACCAAAAAAAAATCGCCAAAAATTTAAAAAAAATTCGCCAAAGGAAGAAAATCGCCAAAATTAAAAAAAGTCGATAAAATGAAAAAATTCGCCAAATTGAAAAAAACGTCAAGAACCGAAAAAAATCTCCAAACTGAGAAAAAAACGTGTCAAATTAAAAAAGCTCCTAAATAAAAAAGTCGCCAAAATTAAAAAACACCAAAAACCGAAAAATCGTCGTAAATAAAAAAATCGCCTAAATGACAATAAATCGTCATAATTAAAAAAAATGCCGAAAGAAGTCACCAAAATTAAAGAAAAAACTCAAAAAACCGAAAAAAACGCCAAAACGAGAAAAAAAGTGTCAAAACTAAAAAATTGCTAATATGAAATCTAAACGCCAAAAACCGAAAAAATCGCCAAAAACAAAAAAAACAATCGCCTATATGAAGAAAAATTGCCAAAATGAAAAAAAATCGCCAAAAAAAGAAAAAAAAACAAACTATAAAAGCGTCAATAAATGCAAAAACCCCAAAACTAAAAAAACGCCTTAAAACGAAAAACCCCAAAAGAAACAAAAAGCCAACACTATTACATTACATATCTCGTGTCCGTACGGAACCCTCCGTGCGCGAGTCAAAGTCGCACTTAACTGAATTTATTTTCATTTTGGCGATTTATTTTAGTGCTAGATTTATTTTCTAGTTTGGTGCTTTTTTCGTTATTGGTGATTTTTTCGGGGCTTCGGGTTTTTATACCCTTTACCAAAAAATGGTAAAAGGGTATATATAGGTTTGTCATTCCGTTTGTAATTTCTACAATATTAATAAGAGACATATAAAGTATATATATTCTGGATCCTTATGCATAGGGAAGACGAACAAGCGATGTCCGTCTGTCCGTCTGTCCGTCTGTCTGTACGTGAAATCGGTTTTCTCAAGCTCCCAGAAGAGCTAGAGACTTCGTTCTTGGACTGGTGTGTCAGAAATTTTCCGAAAAATTTTGCTATTGAAAATCAGCAAAATCGAGCGGACGGTTTCAGAGCTGGAAAACTCATACTCAATATTCCCATAGAAAATAACTACCGAAAACAAGTTTTCATTACTTTTTTATTAAATTAACTTATTTTCTACTTCGGTATGAATAAAATTGGTATTTATAATTAAAAAAATATTTAAAAATTTAACAAATTAAAAAAACGTTTCCAGGGTTGGAAAACTTTAACTTTTTTCTAATAATTAAACATATTTCATGTTTTAGGAAGAAGGCTATTTTCTCAGGAACGGTAAGAGCTACGGGTCTGAAATTTGGACAGTGTATGTAGAACTTTGGTCGCTACAACAACAAATATATAAAAGCTAAAAATTAAAGGGTGTTCCAAAATGAGTGACGAAAACTTTTAAAATCCCATGTAATATACATACAATTGTATTATGTATGTACATATGCATATTGACACTTGAAATTTGTAAAATTAGTGTATTTTTATATATGCTACAACAATTAACACTAAAATTAAAAAATTTAAACTAAAGGGTGGTACATCAGTTAATGCAATTTTGACTAAGTAATTTTAACAAATTGCTCTATCTTGGAAACCGTAAAAGCTAAACTCTTGAAATTTTCAAAAACGGTCAAACTAATAAATCCGAAAATTATAAAATCGCCAAAAATTTAAAAAAAAATCGCCAAAACGAAAAAAAATCGACAAAATGAAAAAAACGCTAAAATTAAAAAAAAAACGCCAAAAACCGAAAAAAATCGCCAAAACGAGAAAAACGTGTCAAAACTAAAAATAAATTTCCACAATGACAAAAAACGCCAAAAACCGCAAAAATCGCCAAAACAAAAAAAAAATGCTTATATGAACAAAAATTGCCAAAAATTAAAAAAAATCGCCTAAATGAAAAAAAATCGCCAAAATAAAAAAAATCGCCAAAACGAAAATAAAACGCCAAAATTAAAAAAAAAAAACGACAAACACTGAAAAAAATCGCCAAAACAAAAAAAAATTTCCTAAGTGAAAAAAAATCGCCAAAAATTAAAAAAATCGCTTATATGAAAAAAATCGGCAAAATCAAAAGAAATACCAAAACGAAAAAAAATCGCAAAAATTAAAACAAACGCAAAAAACCGAAAAAAATCGCCAAAACGAGAAAAAAGTGTCAAAACAAACAAAAATTCCCACAATGAAAAAGATCCGCAAAAATCGCCAAAACAAAAAATAAATGCTTATATGAACAAAAATCGCCAAAAATGAAAAAAAATCGCCTAAATTAAAACAAATCGCCAAAATCAAAAAAATCGCCAAAAACGAAAATAAATCGCCAAAATTAAAAAAAACGCCAAAAACCGAAAAAAATCGCCAAAACAAAAAAAATTGCCCATATGAAAAAAAATCGCCAAAAATTAAAAAAATCGCTTACATGAAAAAAAATCGGAAAAATTAAAAAAATCGCCAAAACGAAAAAAAATCGCAAAAAACCAAAAAATCGCCAAAACGAGAAAAAAGTGTCAGAACTAAAAATAAATTTCCTCAATGACAAAAAAACACCAAAAACCGCAAAAATCGCCAAAACAAAAATAAATGCTTATATCAACAAAAATCGCCAAAAATTAAAAAAAACGCCTAAATGAAAAAAATCGCCAAAATTAAAAAAATCGCTTAAATGAAAAAAGTCGTCAAAATTAAAAAAACGCCAAAAACCAAAAAAATCGTCAAAACGAGAAAAAAAGTGTCAAAACTAAAAAAATTGCCACAAAAAATAAAACATAAAAAATAAAAAAATCGCCTAAATTAAAAAAAAAATCGTCAAAATCAAAAAAATCGCCAGAACGAAAAAATCGCCAGAACGAAAAAATCGCCAGAACGAAAAAATCGCCAATA
Organism: Tachina fera; assembly: GCA_905220375.1. NCBI lineage: Eukaryota > Metazoa > Arthropoda > Insecta > Diptera > Tachinidae > Tachina > Tachina fera. The sequence continues at coordinate 63,056,499 of LR999964.1, forward strand.
TTAAAAAAAAACGCCAAAATTAAAAAAACGCCAAAAACCGAAAAAATCGCCAAAACCAAACAAATTGCCCTTATGAAAAAAATCGCAAAAGAAGCACCAAATTAAACATAATGCATAAAACCTAAAAATTGCACAAAAAGTATGAATTTTTCACAAAATTAATATGTACCTACATATCTCTCTGCTTATGTATGCATCTCTATACTACATAAACGCACTTTGGTAAAGGGTATATAAGATTCGGCACAGCCGAATATAGCACTCTTACTTGTTTAATCTGCTCTTTTATTTTTGGTGCTTTTTTCTCGTTTTTGCGATTTATTAGGTTTTTGCTTTTTTTTTAATTTGGTGATTTTTTTCGTTTTTGTTATTTTTCTAAGGTTTTGGTGATTTTTTTCGGTTTGGCGATTTTATAATTTGAGATTTTTATTATTATCGTTTTTTAAAATGTTCAAGACTTTGCCTCTTACGGTTTCCAAGATACAAGTTGTCAAAATTACATACTCAAAAAATTACATTAATTATATATAGAACACCCTTTAATTTAATTGTTTTATAAATTTTACTGTTAATTGTTGTAGTCTGTGTAAAAATACAGTCATTTTACAAATTTCAAGTGTCTATATACTTATGTACATGCAGTTGTATATATATTACATGGGACTTTAAAATTTTTCGTTGCTCGTTTTGGAACATGCTTTAAATTTTAACTTTCATGTTAATTTCAGGCTCGCAGCTCTTACCGTTCCTGAGAAAATAGCCCGTGATTTATTTCTTTCTAAAATATGAAATATATTTAATTACCAAAGAAAGAATTATTATTAAAGTTCAAAGTTTGCACACTGAGAAAAAACTGCCTAATAGAATCAAGAAGATTTTTATCTATGAAACGTTTTTAGGCTAAAGGGTATCCCAGCAGAAAGAAGCGAAGTTTTTTTCATAGAGATTCCTTATTGTTTTTATGTGGTAAATCTTATTAATTTTATCAAGAAGGAAACCACATAAAATCAAGAAGAAATCTGATCATTCACAACTTTTTTTACTCAATTTCATAGAGAAAATCTTCTTGATTCGAATAGGTGTTCTTATAAATTGTAAACTATAGGGATTTCTTATTGGTTTCATTAGGTTGCCTTATTGATTTTTTCAAAAAGGTTTTCCTTATTGATTTCAATAGGTTGCCTTATTGATTTTTTGAATAAGGTATTCCTTATTGTTTTCATTAGGTTCCTATATGATTATGTGTAAAGCATCTTATTAATTTTTTTAATAAGAAAACCTTCTTCATTTTATTATGTTACTTGCTATTTCATATCTATAAGTAAACAAAGTATATAGAGAAACTTTTTTCATGATATTTTTTGCTCTTGTTAAGCATATTTGTACAATAATTTCAGTGCTGATGCAGGTTGCTTGTTAGCATATTGGTTAGAGTTCTTGTCTCCTCCCAAGTAATAAATATGTACATATGTATGGTGAGTTAGTTAATTAAGAATATAATATAATATGTATGTATGTATGTATAAATAAATAACATATAAATATACTACATACATACATCCACACATATATCGTACAGAATTTAAATGAAAATACATAATTACAAATAATAAAGATATACAACGTTTTTTTTTCTATTAGTTTGCCTAATAAAATCAAGAAGAAAACCTTTTTGAAAAAATCAATAAGATAAAATAATAAAAACTACAAGATTTCTTCTTGATTTTTTCAAAAATGTTTTCTCTATGAAATTAATGAGATTTCCTTATTAAAAAAAAACATATAGATATCATATTAATTTTGTTCTACTTTATGAGATATTTATTAGGCACTGTTTTACAGCAAACTTTTCTTTTCAAAACGTTAAATATTTATAATTTATAAGGAAAAATAAAAAAATACTTACTGTTTTTTATTGGGAATTTTTTACAATTTAAGTTTAAAATTTGTTAATGCACTAATAATCCCAAAACTATTATTTCACTTATTCAGTAAAAAAATAAAAAAAATAGTGAGGTCTAGTTTCTTTAATATATCACAAAAAGTGTAAATTTCCCAACCCTGGAATCATCATTTTTAATTTTTCTGATTTCTTTCATCAATCTCTTTCTTTTATGAATACAAGATATGTTTAATTTATAGAAAAAAGAAAAGATTTGTTTGTTTAAGTTACTTTTGTATAAAAAGAAGCTTAAAACACACGTTGAGTTTAAGCCACCTCTGCGCACATCTACCGGAGGTTGGGCAAGAAGCGATACGAAAAAATTTAGAATATTTGCTGAGAATTTAAAATCCGTATTTACCCCAAATATATCTACTGGTGTTAATGATTTCCCGAGTGTAGTTGCTCTACCCCCTCGAGCCTTAAAGTTTAAGATGTGTGGTGTAGATAAAATAATTGCTAAACTCAAGCCAAAGAAAGCTCCAGGTATTGATGGAATTAGTAACAAGATGCTGATGAACTTGCCGCATATTGCAATAAGAATCTTGCTGTTTATTTTTAATGCCATATTACGACTGGAGTATCCAAAAAGTCAAAATGATTCCAAAGCCGGGCAAAGATCCTACCAAAGCTGAGTCATATATGTCAATAAGTTTGCTGTCAACTATGTCAAAACTCTTCGAAAAGCTGGTCATGACAAAATTGTCCCCAACTTTAACTGATAGTAGGTGCATCCCAGACCATCAATTTGGTTTTAGAAATAAGCATAGCACCTTGATCAACGGCTTACAGGAAAGCAACACATTGATGCGAAGCTAACACAAATGAACATAAACTAACTCAGGTACATTGGCTGATTGCTAGAAATTCAACTCTCAGTCTAGATTGCAAACTATTGATATACAAGTCACTTTTGAAACCTATATGGTGCTACGGAATTAAAATATAGGGGAGTGCTTCAGCTTTTAATGTCGAGAGAATCCAACGAAGGCAAAACAAAATTTTACGTTTCATAACATCGGCTCCCTGGTACATCAAAAATTCAAATATACATCGTGATTTAAATATGCCACTAGTGATTGAAGAAATTACAAAATACGAAGGCAAATATTTAACAAAACTCGAGTCACATCCTAATCCGTTTGCTCGTAATATTTTGAACTTTAATGGACACATCCTCCTAAAAAAGAGTGACACAAGGGCTCTAATACTCAACGCTCCAGATGGGATTTCTTGAAAATACTTTTTTTTTTCCTTTTTTGATTATCACTACTTATGTTTTATTTACAACTATCACTAAGTTTATGTCTGACAGTGGTTCGTCCTAATAATTATATTTTTGATTTAAGATATGAATACCTGATGTTAGTTCATACTTAAAGATACAATAAATAAATATATGCATTAAAAAGAAATGTCTTAAAAATTCTTGTAATTGGTCTTTTGCAGGGTTCAAACACGTACCTATGCAGCTCTTGCAACTCTCGAGAAAGTAACCAGTGACAAACAAACAGACAGGCGGGCGGGCACCCATCGTAGCGAAAACAATAGGGTGGTTACCTTGTCACCTTCTGTGTAACTAGAACAAGGGAAAAAGCAATGATCGGTTAATTGTTTAAAGATATTTGAAAGCTGTAAAAAAGAATTATAAGTTAAATGAGATTCGCAAAGCATTGTATAAATTAGGCGAATTTAGCTGATAAAATCAAGGCCGTCGAAATTTAATACAATATATTATTGTTTTTACTGCGTTGTTGAATCAATTAACAGAGGATATATGATTTATTTACCTGGTGTGTATGAAACTTAATAAACATGTATCTGCATCAAAAGAGTTTTCATTAGTACTTAGTGGTTACGCTTTTGCTGACAAATGTTTTTCCTATGCGACCGTACCTTAGTTTTATTGTAATTAATACAATATCTACAAAATATGATTTAAAAAAAAACTTATAAAAACTAAATACTTGCTATTAATTATAATTTTTGTGTGTGCTTACATTTGTAATTAATTATTTGTAATGATCATCACGACTTGTAAATTTATTCGAAATTATTAATTATATTAATAAATTATTGAATGAAAAACGTGATTAATACTCAAGTTTGAATAAGCAAATTAAAATATATTTTATGCAAGAAAGTGAATCTGTTAGTTAAAACAAATAATATAAAACCGTGTAAGTTCTCTAATATAAATTCATTTAATATTTCAAGTTACAAGAGAGAGGAACTAACGATTTTTTGTTTTTAGTTAATATTCATAAAGTAATCACAAAAATGAAATTCCTTGCATTGCTGATATTAGTTGCCTTGAGCGCCAGCTATATGCGGGTAAATAAGGCAACAATTTCTAAGTGAGGACAAATATCACTGCTCAGTGCTAAGATGTATGCTTGGAAGTTATTGTGGACACATGGGCTGACTTCCAAAACGTTTGTTTACCTTACGGATGCTGTACTTACATCGTGCACAGATACAAAGTTACAAAACATTGTAACCATGAGCAACAACTTCGAAACCAATGAGCTGATTGCTTGTATTCTGCATACTTCCCAGTTGGAAAAATGAATTTCACGACATTGTCATTTATAATTTTTGTACGACTTGTCCTTGTGTTAAATTGTTTTCTAGTCCATAAATTAATTCAAATCGCCGTTCCTGACAATCTGAGTGGTCAATGTTCTGCATGTTGTCCTCAGTTGAACACTTTTGACTTTGTTGGTGACAATCTGAGTGACAAGTCGTGATTTTTGTCTTCAATTAAACACATACATATGTGTTTTAGGTGGTGTTGTAGCCGGGTGGTAAACATGAAAACTTAAAAGTAAACATAAAGGTTCAGTTCGAATCCCAGCTAACTAAGTCAGTAAATAATTTAAATGAATCGAAAAAAGGGCAAGTAAGCCCTTAACTTTTGTGTCAAAACTATTCACCCTTATTTCAGTTGCCAACATCAACGTCACGTCAATACAATACTAAACAATTGAGGCTTGACAGTATATCTCTGTTCTCTAAGGCTTAGAAAATAGAGTTAGCCTGTCAATAGCAGTCAATTGTTTTCGAAAACGGCTAGACAAGCCTCAATTTGTTGGTATTGTATTGAGGTGAGGTCGATTAAGGGTGGTTAATAAAATCCTGTTCGGATGAGTGACATTGTCGCTCAAGACCTTGCGCTACTCGTATCATTTTGTGAACGATAATTGATTATGATGGTGAAACTTTTCACTTGTGTGGTCTTACATCACTTCAATATGTCTTCTACGATTTGTTATTTTCTTGTATCCATCGCTTAATAAGTCTTAACGACGAGGCCAACTGGGTTGTCGGCGACGTTATAAAAGGGTATGTAAGAGTACGATTTGTCCGAAGACAAAACAATTGGCGTTTGGAAGTCTGCCATACATTTTTAACAGGCATGTTAAACTCTCTTAGAACGACCAATTCCCCATTGTGCGGTGTTTCGATGATGTCTGTTTTATATGCATATGGGCATTTCTACGATAAAGTCCATTTTTTTGTCAAGTGTGACAGCAAACAATTAAGCTTGTTTTTCAAAACAATGTGATTCGATTTCTCTTAAATTTTTATATAATGCAGCAGTGCAGATGGCCTAGACAAATAAAAAAGTTTCACTTTCTTAAAAAAGGCCTATTTGCTTGGTGACATTCCTGTGGAAATCCCTGTATAAATTTAATGTTATTATTTTTAGGCGGAAGAGAGTCAAAATTCAGTAAGCAAAGAAGCTGTAGTAAGCCAATCTGCTGAGAGAAAAGCAGTAGCGTGTACAAAGGCCTGTGCTCTGAAAACCATCGTAAGTAACATTGAAGACTTTTAGATTAATTAAATCAAATAGTAAATGTCGATCTTATATTGAACTACGTATAAAGTTCTTCGATAAAAATGTCAACATTGGTAGGGATTTTTTAAAAACCTACATAGCAAATGCAAAAGCTGACGAAATAGATGAAGTATTCCGAACCTGCAACGAGGATAGATATGTTGAAAATGATGACACGTAAGTTGGGGTATTTGAAATCAGTTTGAAAAATCTAAAATTAAGAAAGTGTTTTACTTATTTTTCTTTTTTTTGGTTTCAGTTGTGAAAAATACTTTGGCTGTATTGAAAACGAATTGCAACAGAGAAATATTACTACTATCGGTGAAATTTTAGAATAACTTTTTTATCGATTTATAAAAAGCAAAATATGTTATTATTAAAACTCTGTGTGGAAATTAAAGCAGATTAAAAGCCTCATTATTATATTTAAAGTTAAACCTGGTTTTAACGTTAAAACAATAAACAGCTGATTTTGCATTCACACAGCAAGTTTGTTAAATTCATGTTTTAACTCACAGACTGTCTAATAACTTTGCTCAAAATAAAATACATTTCCAAGTAAATATTAGTGTGTTTGTTGTTGTATTTTGTTCTGCTTTTTGTAGCATTTGTTTGACAAACTTTACCACAACTGTTTTTGTTTGTATTTAAAAACTTGGAAATTTTACAAAACGTTAGAAAATGGAAATAATTTTATATTTTGTAAATAAATATTTCAAAATTATGAAACTAATAATACAAAGTGAAAAAGTGCTGGGAAATCAAGTTATTGTATTTAAAAAGTACACAAATACATTACAAAACAAAACTTTTTTATCGGCAGATCGCTGTTAGTAATATCGTATATTTTCACTTCCCAGACGTCAATGAAAATATTTTCGTTATTTTCCTTTCAAAAAACTTTTTTTTTACATAAGTTTTGGATTATTGTTGCTGCTGCATTAATTTTTAAGTTGAACATATTCACTGTCATAAACATTATCAGCTGTTTCAGGTCATTTTGACTTGGCAGCACTGAATTTAGCACAGCGAAAAGAAGCATGCATTTCATAAAAAAAAAACAAAATAAATTTGTATGGTTAAACCAGGTTTTTACAGTTGGCTTTAACGTTTACAACGATCTCTTTTTGAAATCATGTCAGTGTGAAAACACTATTAGTTTTAATTTTCTGTTGCTGTTCTGTGCTGTGCCGTTCTGTTGCTAAATTTTTTTAGCAAAAAAACGATGACTTTAATTTAATTGTTTTAGTTTCAAAAACACAATCAGAGTTTATTCCAAAATGTTTTTATGTATCCATAAATATATTAGTACATCTAAAAAACAAATTACAACTACTGTAAAATTTTTGATTTTCACATTTTGAGAAAAACGGAACGGAACTAATTATTTATTTCATTTGTTTAAGAATTCTGCAAAAAACAAAACAGGCAAGGATCCTATATTACGCTGTGTGGAATTTTATACAGTTACTCTCAGAAATATTTTGCCTACATTCTTTTAAGTAAAAAATTTAAATAAATTTTTTAAAAATAAGAAATTTAAGCAGCAGGTTAAATTTATTTCTTGTGTAACTGAGAAAGCAAACCCTATACAATAGAAAATACACAAAAAAACAATAACTTTGAAATTAATTTTTATCCTTTCGTTGCTTTTTCTTGTATCAACTAAGCAATTTTAACATCACAAAAAAATTTTGCTTTTTTAACGTTTCAGTTATTTTTTAAATATTAAAAAAATAAACTATCCGAAAGAATGCTGAATGGTCGAATATTGTCAATACTCGGAAGAGAATATGATAATTTCAAAGATTTATGGGATATTATTCCCACAGATCAACAAAAATTTAACATTCTTATTGAAAAGTTATGTTCAATAGTAGCTCGTGAGCTACGAACCGATAAAGCCGAAATAAATGAAGCAGCTTTTATTGCTAAAAATGCAAAAAGCAAAAACAAGCTCTCGCAAAACAAAAATTTCCATGTAATAAATGTGGCAAGAGAGTGTTATTTGAATGCAAACGACAAAAGTAAAATTGATTTAGAAAGCAAACCAAATGCTTCTCTGGCTTATAGTTTAACAGCAAGTTGTAATGATAGCACTTCTGCCGATGTTTGGTGCTGTGATAGTGGCGCTTCTAGGCATATATCTTCTAGTAGGAACCATTTCGAAAAGTATGTTAATTTTGATACTCCTAAGGAAATATGTCTCGGCAAAAGAGGTGCTGTAATGTTGTAAAAGTCTGCTGTAATGTTGTAAAAGTCAAAGTGTTTTGCAATAACAAATGGGAAGAAGCAAATCTGATAAACGTCTGGTATGTACCTGATGCCAGTATAAATATATTTTCAGTGATAGCTGCAGTGTAGTTACATTTGATAAGAGAGTAATAAAAATAATAAGAATAGATAATCAACAAGTAGCAGCAACAAATTGTGACAAATTGTGTATTTTAAACATGCGGGCTGTAAACTCGACACAGTCTGAAAAATTAAATCTGGCTAAAGAAAATAGTAGTAGTAGTAGTCTGCAACTATATCATGAACGTCTTGGTCATCAAAATAAAGCTCATATAAAGAAAATTCTAAAACGTATGAACATTGAAATTACCGATTATACAGAAAGTATATGTGATGGGTGTGCGTTAGGAAAAATGCACAGATTGCCATTTAAGACAAGACCTTATCAATCGATGGAAACAGGTTAATTGATCCATGCAGATGTTAACGGCCTTATGCAAACTAATTCCTTAGGTGGAGCTAGATATTTTGTTTGTTTTAAAGACGATTATAGCAAGTTTAGAAAAATATTTATTCTTAAAAATAAAAGCGAAGTGTTTAAAAAGCTTGAAATATTTTTGAATGAAGCCAGAGCAAATGGACATATTGTTAAAAGATTTCGATCTGACGGAGGGGGGAGTTTGTGAATATTAAGTCAAAGAGGCATTGAATACGCGATTACACCACCGTACACTCCACAGCTAAATGGAACAGCAGAGCGCGAAAATAGAACCATAGTAGAAGCGGCTCGATCAATGTTAAGTTCAAGTAAGCTGCCTAAATTGTTGTAGGCTGAAGCTTGTAATACCGCTGCTGACGTCTTAAATCTAACAGGTAAAACAAGAGTTGAAAACAAATTTCCATATGAATTGTGGTATAAACGGAATGTTCAAAGTATAACACATTTAAAAGTATTTGGTACCGACTGCTATGTGCATGTTCCAAAACATTTTAGAGAAAAATTCGACAATATAGCAGTATACGGACATATGGTTGGTTATGTAAATAACAAGGACGGCTTTGGAGTTTGGCTTCCATCAAAGAACAAAATTATTTGCAGTCATGATATTTTATTTAAATCTGAAACAATTTGCAATACAACACGTACTGCAGATATTATTATTGATGAAAATATATCGGTAGAAGAAGCCAACTCTAATATTATTAATGAAAAGATATCGGTAGAATAAGTAAATCCTAATTTTGTTACACAAAAAGGCAAAGTAAATTCAAATGAGAATAGCAAAAATTCTAAAGAACCACATGAAACCGTTGATCTACGTCGCAGCAATCGTGACAAACGATCACCGAATTGGATGAATGCGGAAGATTATATACTAATGTCAAACCTACCATCAAGCGCCAAAGATTATAATCCTCAAACTTTTGTTGAAGCTACATACAATGTCCCCACACAAGGAAGAATGGACAAATGCTATGAAAGAAGAATTGAAGTCTTTACGAGAAAATGAAATATGGGATCTTGTGCAACGACCTGCAAATAAAAATATTGTAAAAAATCGTTGGGTTTTTCGAGTGAAGCCCCAAGATGACGAAAAAGTCAAATTTTAAGCCAGATTAGTGGCAAAAGGCTATGTATAAAAACACGGAATCGATTACGATGAAACACTTAGCCCAGTAGCTCGTTATGATTCCATTAGAACACTTTTGGCCATTTGTGCAAATAAAAGAATGAAAATGAAGCAGTTTGACATCAAAACGGCATTATTGAATGGTAAACTTCAGAAGGAAGTCTATTTACAACAACCTGAAGGTTTTGAGGATGGTACTGATCATGTTTGACGATTGAATAAAAGCCTCTATGACTTAAAACAAACTCCACGTTGCTGGAATGAGCGTTTTATTGAGTTTATGAAAAAAACCAGGTTCAAAGTCAGCACTGCAGATGCTTGTTTCTTTTATAGAAACAACCGTTCAAGTATTTTGTATGCAGCCATTTATGTAGATGACAGCTTATTAATTGGAAACGATAAGGAAGAAATAAATAACTTTTTACAGCTTTTGTAAAATGAGTTTAGCATTGCTATAGGATCTTTACAAAACTTTATCGGTATGCAGATTGAACGTCACAGCGACGGGTCAGTAACAATTAATCAAGAGAGATATGTCAACAGAATTTTAGATTGTTTTCAATTGCATGATGCTAATGCGGTGCTTACTTCAGCTGGAAAGGAAGAAGTTGAAAATAGCCCAAAAGTGAATGAAAATATCCCTTATCGTGAAGCCGTAGGAAGCCTAATGTATCTCACAGTTGCAACACGTCCAGATATTGCTTTCAGCGTAAATAAAGTCGCAAGATGTACATATAAAGAATCGAACAGAAATGGACTGGAGTAATGTGAAGCGAATTTTTAAATACCTGAAAGGTACAAGTAAATACTGTTTAAAATATAAAAGCAGCAAAAAACCACTTCAAGTTTATAGTGATGCTGACTTTGGTGGCGATAAAACCACACAAAGTTCAACAACAGGCATTGTTGCCATATTAGGTGGAGGAGCTGTTTCTTGGTTGCAGTCAGCTACAAAAAACGAGTTCCCTCTCAACAACTGAGTCCGAATTAATAGCAGCAAGTGAAGGTGCTAAAGAGCTAATTTGGATCAAACGGCTATTATTAGAATCGACAGATGAACAACAACTTTCTACTCTTTATGTAGATAATGCAAATGCTGTTAAGCTGACGAAAAATCCTGAATACCTGAAGTTCGATATTTCTTTGTTCGCGAAAAATCTTTGAATACAGAGCTAAGACTGCAACATATTGCCAGTGAAAACCAACTAGCTGACTTATTTACAAAACCTTTGGATGGAAACCGACTTAATTTTCTCCGTTCGAATATTAGAATGCTTTGCCCGGATAACAAAGATTAGTATGCAGCGTTTTGAAGGAAGTGTTAAAAAAAAACACTGCAGACTTTAAGTCTGGAAACTCTTTTTTAATTGTCATTTTCATTGTGAATTTCTTTTTACCTTTTTTCTATAAAGTAACATAACATTTTTTTCACTGAACTCACGTGTAATAAATTTTCTGAATTTCCAAATATATGTACTTACATAAAATCTTTAAATTCATTTTTTCTTTATTCAACACTGAAGTAAATTCAACACAAATAATTTGAAATGCAAACACTATTAAATAGTCCTTGTTTGTTGTTAAAATGCTGAAGATACATACATAAATTTCACATGTTTTTCCAAAGACTACTACTTCTGATAAAATTTTTTCATGAACATTTCATTCATTCATTTTTCTAAATGTGTATTTTGACAGCATGACACATGAAATGTTGAACAAAGTAGCACACTTTAGGGCCAAGGTACAATTGGGAGTCCTCATTGAAAATACCGATCTTTGATTTGAGAGTGGTTATACAAACTTTTTTCCAGTGAGTCGCTGTAATGTTCATATTTTGAGAAATTTATCGGAAGAGTATATGAAATGAGTTTAATTAATTAAGAAAATATTGTGTATGCACATCCCAGTAAAAATAGACATTTCAAAAAAGTCATGATAATGTATAGTTTGCGATGCGGAAGTAGTGAAAAATTCGATCCGATTTAATGATTTTTACATACACGCAAAGAAAAAATATGGTTGTAGTTAAATCATATTATTGTCAATAGAAAAGCAAACTTTTAACAATATTATTATCTGAGTTAATAATAATATTATCAACAAAAACAATAAACTTTGTTGCAACTAATCTTATTATTGTAAATATGACAACACTATTGTTAGATGTGACTAAAATATAATTGAGACTCACTATACCATGTTCTTATATAATAATAATATTGTTAAGTACGACAACAGTATTATTTAATATAATAACAATATTTTGTTTTTCAATCACATATTTATTGGTGGATCTCTTCTTTAAAACAGCTGTGCGTTAAATCCGAAATAAAAATAAATTAATATTGTTGAAATTAAATGTATATATAGAAATGTATACTTACATATGTGTGTATACACGAAATACAAACACGTGTGTATAAAGAGATAAACGTTTGTACGTATGTATATGTTTTTATTTATCTACCCTTTTGTTTGTTTGTGCTTTATTTATTTATTTACCACGACGCGTGCAATACCGATAGCTTACAAACGAAACACTGAACTGACAGAAGATGTTTCTGAAAAAGATTTTTTTTTAAACTTAAAATAGTATGGTCTTGGATAGCATTATAATGTTATTTACATAATATTATTTTTAAAAAATAACAATAATTATGTTGCAGTCATAAATTTTTAACAAAAATATATTGTTAAACTCTAACCATATCACACTTTTTTATGAATATAATAATGTAATTATTAAATTCAAATATTACTTTGCTTACCATAACAAAATTAATGTTTAAAATAACAATAACTTGGTTTCAACGACCACAGATTTGTTTCTGAGAACATAATATTGTTTTACCAACCATATGTTTTCTTTGCGTGTAGGGTTGTCATTGCAAAAAGTTCTCTTTTTCGATGCCTGGTCACTAAATTGGAAGCGATATTAAGAAAAATTCCCTTTTTTGTGTTCTATGATAATATTTTCATCTAGGAAAAATGGTAAATAGTTGCCTTTTTTAACAATTCGTTTTTTTTATACGAATTTAAGCCCGAAACACTGTTTTCATGCAAATTTAAGCAAATAACTTTTAAATTTTAGACTAAAATTAGTTCATAAATTTGTTTAAAAATATAATTTTTTTTAATTCTGGTGAGTATTTTCTAACACTATGGAGAAGTTACAAGGTTTTGTATGACTACAGTAAGCTTCTACATGGTTTTTTGCTCACTCTCGGCAAATTAAAAATATCGACTTTTTGGAAGCAATGAAAATGTAGTTCCACTAGAATGACTTCCATTTTTTTCATTGGGATCTTTTTAACCCTTATACCCATGCATATTGCTGCTCTTCTCTACATTCCAGTTTTACCTGATCTATGTCTATTATTTCTACAAACAGATAATCTGTCTAAGGTATTTACCTGCAAGTTTGCCTTATAAAATTTAACTTACACGATAGATATCTACACACTAATAGATATCTATGGGTAGAAATAAAGGACATTAATTTATAAATTTTGAAGTATGTATGTATTTATAAAAGTTCGCTGCTTAGCACTCACAGTCACGTTAACAAGGCAAGCGTAAGTAAAGACATTTTTTGTTTCTATATTTATGATTTGAACGGGCTAAAGTTTGTATCGCTTTTTAAGCCAAATTTCAAGTGATAATTATTAATGAACAAATAGCATCAAAGTTAGTTGTAAATATTCTGACAACACATAGTTGAACGGAACAGCCAGCCGTTTTCGAAGGCCACTAAACTAAACCTTCGTCATCAGCGTTCTTCTGTGTTGGTCCACTGTGTGTGGTGTCAGTTGATAATAAAATAAGCCAAATAACTAAAATGTGCATAATTAGTAAAGAATAAACGACAATGGTAAGTCTGTTGTAAATTAGAGATGGTAAATTTGGGTTTAAAAAGCGATACGACTTTAGCCTGTTCAAATCATAAATGTAGAAACAAATTAAGTTCGAAAAATAATAATTAAAAATAAGAAATTTTTTGTCTGTGAGATTCATGGATACGAAATTTTTGTCATTAAACTACGATTGTCTATGTACATATGTATGTAGATATGCACATACATACATATACTGCCTGGCTCAAGATGTCGACAAGAAATTTTCGTTCGCTTATTTATATTGAAAACAAAAACAAATGTTCTTATTTTGTTTTTGTTTTCAATATAAATAAGCGAACGAAAATTTCTTGTCGACATCGTGAGCCAGGCAGATATACTACATAAATATGCGTTCATGTCTCTACATTTTATGACTTGTGAAGGGTATATAAGATTCGGCACAGCCGAATATACTACTCTTACTTGTGTTTAAGAAAAAAATTATTTATTTTAATACCCTGCGTTTAAGTAAAATTGTAGATTATTTTTTTTATGAAAATCACGTCCTTTTTTCCTGTGTCGCGCAATAAATAGCAAAGCTTTAATAACAACTTTATATACCTTCGATAAAATCATACTTTGAACTAACTTTAAATTGTAATAATGGCCCTAAATGTACTCTCCAACAGTAAATATGACGTCAACCAATTTTTACTTATTGCCATTGCCACAGAAATAGTATTAAGTAGGGATTGCCATTCGGTTTTAACCGAAACCGAAATCGCAGTTTTTAACCCATAAAAACCGTAACCGAAACCGACAAAAAAGCGTCGGTTATTAAGCTTTACTTTAACATTATTATCTTGTTTAAAAATACAACAAATGTACTTTACATTGAATACTTTTATACAATACTAAGCATTGTGTAACAATAAAAAGTTAAAAAAAAATATAAAAATTATTTGCAGGAAAAATTTTAATCTGTTATCAAAAAAGCTTTTACAGATGTAAAGCAAAACGTCGATAATTGTAACGTTTTTTGATAACAATTTATACGTTATAAAAAATTCAGTGAAGTGCGACTTTGACCCGCGCACGAAGGGTTCCGTATGGGCACGAGATATGTAATTCAATACGAACAATATAAACTATAGTTTTGGCATTTTTTTCGTTTTTGGGTTTTTTCGGTTTTAAGCGATTATTTTTAGTTTGGGGGTTTTTTGAATTTATTGGCGCTTTCTGAGTTTTGGCACTTTTTTCACCTTTTTGGCGATTTATTTTTTTTTGGTTTTTGAAGTTTTTTTAATTTTGGCGATTTTTATTATTTCGGCGCCTTTTTTTATTATAGGTTATTTTTTTTTAGTTTTGGCACTTTTTTTTCGTTTTGAGGATTTTTTCGGTTTTTGGCGTTTATTTTAAATTTTGGCAATTTTTTTTTGATTTTGGCGATATTTTTTCACATAAACAATTATTTTGGTTTTGGCGCATTTTTCGCGTTTTGGCGATTTTTTTCGGTTTTTGGCGTTTTTTTCATATTGGCGATTTTTTTTCATTTAAACGATTTTTTCGAATTTGGCGATTTATTTTAGTGCTAGAATTTTTTTTTAATTTTCGCGATTTTTTGCGATTTGGCGATTTTTTTTTTAAATTTTTTGGCAATTTTTTTCAGGTTCTGGTGATTTTTTTTCGGTTTGGCGATTTTATAATATTCGGATTTTTTAGTTTTACCGTTTCTGAAAATTTCAAGAGTTTACCTCTTACGGTCTCCAAGATATAGCAATTTGTCAAATTTACATAGTCAAAATTGCATTAACTGATGGACCACCCTTTAATTTAAATTTTTTAATATTTTAATGTTTATTGTTGTAGTCTATATAAAAATACACTAATTTTACAAATTTCAAGTGTCAATATACATATGTACATACAATTGTATGTATATTACATAAGATTTTAACATTTTCCGTCGCTCGTTTTGGAGCACCCTTTAATTTCTAATTCTCATGTATTTGTTGTTGTAGTGGCCAAGGTTCTACGTACTCTGTCCAAATTTCAGGTCCGTAGCTCTTACGGTTCCTGAGAAAATACCGAGTGACGGACAGACGGACAGCGTAGCGAAAACAATAGGGTTCCTTTTTTCACCTTTGGTGTACGGAACCCTAAAAAACGAACTACAAAACAACCAACATTTTATGGCTTCACAAGGCAATAGCACAATAAAGCCCTCTTCAACTGAAAGCGAAAGAGTCGCTGATAATTTCTGCACAAAAATAAGATTTCTTTTAAACGACTTTTCATTGAATGCTTTAAAGTTTTTGAGATTCTATTACTTGGATAATTAAATATAAATTTTTTATTCTTAAGCTTTTTATACACATACTCATTGCTAAATGTTGCTTTTCTAATAAAAGTACAGTACCTGAATTAAATATAAAACAAGAGAAACTTTATCGCCTCTATAGTAAACATTTTTTCCCTCGAAAATTTTTTCCCAGAAATGTTTCCCCTTTTTGATTCCCTTATCATGAATAATATTTTTGACGTGAAAATTTTCACTTTTCCCTTGGATTTGTTCACTTTATTTTTGCAGGCAAACTGGATGTAATAATCGAATAACTTTGATATATTTCTTCGAATTATTATTATATTGCAAGATATTAATATTTATTTTTAGTAAGTAAAGCGTACGATTGTTAACCATAATTCCCTACATTCAAAAAAAAGACATGTACTATTATTAAGAAATTTTTTGTTACTAAATTCAAATAAAAAAAATTTCTAAGTTTAAGTAATTATTTCTAAGTTTAACTGCCTGTTCCAGGATGTCACTCATTTTCGTTCGCACGCATTTTAAACGACAAACAGCTGTTTTGCGTTTCAATAAAAGCCTTTAGCACGACAAGTCAAAAGAAAATGAATGCGAACGATAACGTAAGCATTTCAATACAAATTTGTGCCCCAATAAAAAATTGTTCACTCATTTGTACGAACTCTAATGTCAAAAGCAGGCACTTGTATTTTAATTGTCGACTGAGACAAAATTAACCAAATTATTTTAAATTACATGAATAAAATACAATGCCTCTGCCGGATATTCTGGCAATGGATTTGTTGCGCAACCGGTCGTTGGCAGTTTCCTCACGTCTGGACTTGCAAATAAGCGGGTTTGCTTCCTTTGGCTGGGATTTGTGATATTCTTCTCTAGGTATGTATGTATGTATGTATGCTCAACAACGGCTTCGATGAGTAACGAATGTCTGCTTACCACGCCTTCCGCTAGTTATAATACCAGTTGGTTAGAAGCTGTTTATTTATGTGAGTGGGTATTTTACATACGCAGAGAGGAAATCCTTAAGCCATCCGGATATGCAGAAAATTCTTACTTATCGGAGCCGGTATCCGATACATGTACATACATACATATGTATATATGCACATACATGCATACATACAGGAGTCAGTCCTTAAGTCCGGACGAAGGCCAGCTTAACAAAAAAAGTATACATAAGTAGGGCACACACACATACAAGACATACATATGTATATATGTACATACATATGTGCATATTGTAGAAAGCCTTTTCGTTTGGGTTTCTTGGCATTTTTCCAAGACCTATCCACAAAATTTTGCATTAAGTAGTTATTCTTTTTTTCCCTAAAAAAAATTTGTCAAGTTTGTTTATTTTTAACTGATTTCATTCTAATTTATTTTTGGCTGCCACTTGTTGCAAGCTGAATTAGAACAGAGTTTCATTTTTTAAAGCACAATTTACACATTTGAACGATTTTTTATTTCCATTTGACGAAGAATGTGTGAAATTGTTGATGTGGCAATCTGGATATTTGACAACGGGTATACGGCTTACGTTAGAAACGTAAATCCAATCGAACGATAAATCAAAATATAGTTGAACACTTTTATAGAAGAAAATGAGTGACTTACTTTCGTTCTCTTAAGTTTTCTTTCGACATCGTGGGGCAGGCAGTAAGTAAATTTTTACAAAAATCTAGCAAAAATTACTTAATATGAGTAAAAAATTAAAAGTTCATTTCGTCAAAAATAGTTCATAAGAATACACAATAAATTTTTCACATTTCAGGAATTGTTTACTGACTTCAAGAAAATATTTACTAAGAGTAGGAAAATGGTTATTAACTGAAGGAAATTTTATATTACGGACTAGTAAATTTCGTCTTAAATCAAAAAATAAAGTTTAGGAAATTAATTACTCCTGATTAGTTCATGAAATTTGACTTACTTGAAAGATATAAAAATTTATTCTAAATTTTAGAAAAATATTTACCCCGTTAAAGTATTTTTTCTTTAAATTATAGAATACACATTTTGTTTGCATTAAGCAAGAAATATAAGTAAATTTTTCATAATTTCGAGGTATATTTGAACTTGAAATTTATTTTTTTGTAAATTAAATTAAATTTTAAAACTAAATTATTTCAATGCTTATTCAGGCTGCCTTGTTAGGCAATTGGTTAGAGTGCTTGCCTATCAATGAGAAGGTTGCTGGTTCAATGCTTCTCTCCTCTCAAGGAATTTATATGTATGTATGTATGGTGAATTATAATTAAAAATATAATATGGAGATATAGTAAATAACATAGCATTTGGTATAGAATTCAATTAAAAATAAAAATAAGTACCAGAATTAAAGACAACAAAAAATGGAAAACTTACTAAATTTGAGATCAAAGACGAAAAATTTTTTTGCAAATCTCCGAATTTTATTGGAAAATTTTACTTAATTTTAGGAAAATTTTACTCAAATATGAAAATATAATTACTATAAAATAGTTCATTAATGAACTAGAAATATAGTAAATATTTTGCTGGTTTCAAGTAAAAAACAGCTTTGGCGCCATACGACAACTTTTTTTATTCAAATTTAGAAAATTTTCCTAAGTTTTAGTTAATTTTTTTTTTGAGTGTACAACAACATCAAACTTATATTTGTCCGATTTTCAATTAATTTTTAAACTTTAATTATATTCTTTCCATTTTACATTCACGTGCACTGTTAGCGGGGGACAAATTTCACGGGATATACAAGATTTAATTTTTTTCTTCGAGGGGAGTGAAAATTTCACGTGAAGAAAAATTTTATTTGTTTTTCGCGATAGGGGTGATTATTTTTAAATTTTCATTTATCTTTCCAGCATACATACCTATTTATACACATGCATAATTTTAAAACCGAGACCGAACCGAAACCGACCGGTTTAAATAGCTTAAAGGTGGAAACCGCGGTTTTTTCATTTTCACGGTTTTTAGCAAACCCTAGTATTAAGTAAACAGAGTACATAAATGCAAAGAATTTTCTTTCCATAATTGTGCCAATTAATGACTAGTTTGTGTTCCAACAAATCGAGGATGGCACGTCATCGACATTACAAAGCTTATGTCTAAAACAAGTTTCCTGTTCCAAAGAAGTATTATCAACCAGGGGACAAGTTATGGCACTTCGTTATTAAGCAAAATTACGAAATATTTCCATATGAACTGTTTTGAAATATTTCGTAATTTCGTTCGATAACGAGTATCATAATTTGCCCCAAGTTGAACACATTTGCATCAGCAAACAAAAGCCTGATAAATGGTTTAATAATCGTTATAAAATGGCGAAAGCGCCATTTTTACATATTCATATTTTTTGTGTTGTTACTTTTAATAAATCACAAAATCAAATACGCACACACTGACATAAGAGTATTGACACGTGTCTCTTTTTACGAAAAAATTTTTCATATTTGATTTTCAAAGGATGTACCCAACAAACACAAGGCCAAAAGTTTGATATACGTACATATGTATGCTTATGATGGCTACGTGAAATTTATTTAAATGGAAATGCTAAAATTGCAAGAAAAAAATTTACCACATCTTGCAGCTCAGCCTAAATAGTATTTTGCAAATGGAGAGACTATTTTGAATCAGCCATAACCCTTAAACTCAGAATTATAAATTAACATTAAAGGGTTTCAACATACGGGCGTATTATTAAAATCATGGTGATTTCAAATCACGTTATTTAAAAAATAAACTACTAATAGCTGACTTGATGGTGGATTTTTATTTTATTTTAAGTTTTTGTCATTTATAATAAAATATTGTCTCGCAACTTCCAACGCTATAAATCGAGCAATTTACAAAAGCAATGATTTAGCTTTCATTAATTTTTTGAAATCACCACGATTTGACATGCAGAATAGGCCCGACATACGATTTTTCTGAAACTATGCATACGCATTAGTGTCCTGCACAAAACCATTTATAAGACCTATCAAGACATGAGAGAATTTTCAAATGCTTTACTACAGCGAGATATCCTAAAATAAAAACTAAACAACACTGTTGGGATTAAAAGTAGTCTTAAAAATATTTTTGTGACTGACTATACACAACCTATGCCTTCATATAGGAAGTAGCAACTTGATTGTTAAGGAAATTCCACAAAAGAGCCGCAAGATTATAAGGTAATCCGTGGCACATCATTCAACCAGTACGAGTGAGACGCAAAACTCCCGAAGGCAAATAAACAACAGTCGCCTGGCTGCATTTAAGAAATAATTGCCAATGACGCGTTATGTTGACTCGCCCAGAGCTGCTTTACGACCGTCTTCAAAATATATAATATGATGTAAACTATTGTTGCGAACTATAATAACTATAACTAAGTAATTCTTAAGATTTCTTTTAATTAATTTTTGCCGTTTAATCAGCTTTTTGGCTCAAATACTCCTTTGTGAATCGTAGCGAAAATAGTAATAGGATTCCCTTTAACCTTTGAGATTCAGTCCGCATGTGTTTTGGACACATCTTGTGCTTAGAATACATTCACCTTCTTCCTGTCATGTTTGTTGATAGAGAGTAAATCAATACTTGCTTTAAGAGAAGTGAAAGACTTTATTACCTAAGTGCAGTATGTATTTTTGTACTTTAAAGCTTAAAAAAAAACAAAAACAACACGTTTTAGTAATTTGGTAAGCAAGAAAAAAAAATTATGTCATTTTGCTACCTTAACAGGAAATTTAAACGTAATTGTATGTAATTTGACAACAAATCTGTAAAACTAAATGATGTTTTCTTGATTTTATGGCAAAAATTTATCTCGTACTTAAACTTACAGCATAAATTTTGAGTAGTAGCACTTAGTAGATAAATGGTTTTATTTTATAGCACATTTTTATTTATAGTCTTGATGTTGTGCTAAGAGATATGACAACATGGACATTTATTATAATAATCCTCACAAAAACATGAATGCGAAAAAAGGCCAAGTTCTTTTTAAAAATTTCGGCCATCAAAAGTAGTGAGATACATAAATATTTTGACCAAGTTCTTGTTTGACACAATACCTATCACTACAATATGCTATGCATTACATAAATTTGTAATCGTAAGGGTGTCGTATAATTTATATTTAGGTAATCTGCGTAGTCCCGCCCTCTAGTTGCAAGTTCCGGGTTTTTACATGATTTTTTAGTTAGTTCCTCACTTAGATCTACTTCCCAGTGAAAAAAAATGGAAGTCATTCTAGTGGAACTACATTTACTACATTTGATGGAAATGCCTCAAACGAGTTTATATCCATTAACTTTACATAAACTTATTAGATTTACTTCTGCCCAAAACTCGAATTAATCGAATCGAATGGAATTAAAATTTCTCCATTCTCCATCCATTGTTAAAGTAACTAGACAAAATGATGCTATTAAACTATATTAACTATATTATAATTTAGAAATAAAGTTCCCTTAAAATTTGCAAGCAAAAATCATTAATGAGCTGATGTTTTGTAATTTGTAAACTGATAAATGTTTTTCTAGAAAAATTTAGAAAAAAACATTCTTGCTAGTCTAGCATTATGACATCCCTTATTTTAATCTGGTGATACAATCTGTTAAACATCATTACCATTTTAGCGTTTTACCAATTCATTGTTCTGGCAACGCTAGTGCTTGAAATGCAAGTAGAATACTAGAATGCTTTTACAATTATGCGTCTAATTTTAACAGTCTTAAGTACTCTTTGAGTATTGGCCGACAAACAAGTATGAGCACTTTCAGCTTAAATTAAAAAAGACGTAAAATGCAAACACACGCATTAATTTTAAACCGAATACGTATAATTATAAATTCCAATAACTATGTTTATAAATATTTTTAAGATTGCGCAGCATTTAAAAAGAGACACTAACTAGTAAACATGCCGAGTATCCCCGCATACCTTTTTAACCGACAACGCAAAAAGGAAGAGGTTAATAATGCGTTAGAGTTACGGCTATCAAAATTTAGTATTTTATTTTAATTGTTTCTACTTAACCAATTTTTATAAGACTAATGGCCTGTTTCCCACCTGGGAAAGAAAACGTTCGACATAAAGTTTATATTGAAAACAACAATAAAATATGAAAATTTGTTTTTGTTTTCAATATAAATTTTAAGTCAAACGTTTTCTTTCGCAGGTGGGAAACAGGCCATAAGTCTTGTCTTGAGCTCTGAAAAACACACAATCTTGCATTTAAAAAATGGGCGGAGCCACTCAAATCAAAACTTAATTTTATATTTCACGTACTTCTTATCGTCTTCTCTCAGATCTTTGAATTGAAGTCTACATACATATATACATATGTATGTATGCATTTACTTGTATATAACTATGTACATACACACGTGCTCATGTATTTCTACAATTGTATAACCTTGAGACATATTTTATGGGCGAAAAGCAATAAAATAATGCTGGCAAATATTTATGTCTTAAAATTAAATATTAATGTACCATTAATGTATTTATGAGGGTGCATAGATTTTATGAACCAATTTTGTTCAAAATAGTCTTAATGCCAAGGTGTAAAACATGAGTCAAAGAAGAAGGAAGGAAACTCTTTTAGAAATACGAATTCAATTTATATAAATGGGTTAAGCAGAACTGTATATGTACATATTTGGCGTATTCACAAGGGTGTCTTAAAGTCATAATGTCATAAAGTCCTAAACTTTTAAACTAGTTTAAAATGTGACTGCTGTGAGCAACCCCTCATATTTTAGTATGCTAGTTTAAACATAAACAATACGATACAAAACAAATGAAAAAAAATTTACAAAAATAAAATAGTATTGGGTAAAAATATATAAAATTATGAGAAAAAATATTCAACGGCTTCTATCTGTATCCGAAAATAAAATAAATAAAACAAAAGGCTTTCAAGCATTTATCCTATTAAAATTTTAATTTTACTTTTGATCATCCCTTCCTTTCCTTCCTCTACCAACCTTATTTACTTTTTATTTATTTGTTTTGTTTTTTCTCTTTCTTTGCCTGTTGCATATACTCACAGCTGTAGCGAAAACTTTATCAGCAATCAGCTGTGAGTACTGCCTTATCGGCCGAACTGTACTGCGTTTACACAGGCGCAAATGACACATTTTTTAAATAGAAGAATGTGTCTATTTTAAAGCTCAAGGTGTATGGTAAGTTTCGTCCAAATCGTTTCAGTAGAACCACGTGATATATAATAATAACTAATAATAACCAAAATTCCGAAAATTGTTCAACCAAAAATACATCCCACATAGAGTAGTAGGCTGTTGTTTACGTAATCATTTAAACCTGACTCAAGTGGTTCCAAATATTGTTTCAATATATGATTAGCATTGTTTTTCTCTATGATATTATTTGGTTATCTTCTGCACTTTGAATTATTATATGCCACAAAAAAAATATATTTGCATGAAAGTGCGAGGCCTCATCATAATATAATTTATATGATAATAAAGTTTGCCGCGGTATTTTCTGTTTCCTAATTTTGTATCATATAAATGTCATTTCAGTAATATTGAATATTAAACAAATTTAGTAAAGAAATAAATTTATTAAATTCAATATTTTATTATTATTCAACGCATGCCAAAATGAAAAATTAAATAAATTTATTAACAAAATTTCATTCTTGTTCCATTAAATGCTTTAGCCTATGCTGGGAATTTTTCTCCTTTTCTCATTCTTCCTATTTTGAATGGAACTGATGAAAATATTTAGGGCACAGTTTTGTAAAACGCGTATTGACATATTTTGTATATCGAGTGTTTATATTCAAAAAGTGCTATCTGAAATTCTTGAATATTTTAGTAGACATTAGTAGTAGTAGTATTTTTTCTAAGTCCGAGAGCAATAACTGTATTTGATTAACATTAGTAGAATTAAGGTGTCTTCTGTAAATGGTACTATTCATCAAAATTTAGTTATTAGCCCTTGCACTTCAGAAAATAACAGTTTTTTGTGCTTTTCTAAAATTTTCAAGCCTTCCAGATAGCACTTTGTGAATATAAACCCTCGATATATTTTGTTTTGGTAATTAAAACTTTTTTCAATACAAAATTTTTCAACGTTTGGAGTTGCGTTTTATAAAATGTGACATTTTTCTCTTGTTTTAAGGAATTTTAATCCAAGCAGTGCAAACATCCACTTCAGAAATATTTTTTGCCGGGAACAAGTGATTGAGAAGAGAAAACACTCCCCGGTAAAATTAATAATTGAGATGAACATTTTCATAACCACAAACAGCGAAAAATAACAGAAAAAGGGAACGAGAAATTTCTGTCTGTTATTAGTAATTGAAAAAAAAAATTCTGTGTTTTAATTTCTGCATATTAGAAGACACTAAGTGGGTTTTATTCAACATTCAGAAGGATCCAGATTAAAATTTATGGTGAATACTACTGTATGTAATTGAGCTCTATAAAATTTTACTAAAGTTTTGCCAAGTATAACTAACTCATGGATATGTTTCTCGGACTACAGTGCATTGCCTCTGAACGTTCCATTTTCGTTAATTTTATTTTGAAAACCGTTATTCTATGCTGATAACTCTATAAAGTAGATGCATGCTTAAAATATTTGAGTGTACGTTATTGTTTCATAAAAACATTCGTTTAATTCTAGGCAATTTTTCATGATCTCTGTATGGTGTCACATATCACATCTTAAATAAATTAAACAAAATAAATAACTAAAATAATTACTTCATAAAATAAAGTTATTTCAACTTGTTAGATAAATAAATGAGAAAAAAATGAAGCTGCAGTTAATTAAACGCAAATTAAAAACATCTCAGCTGGCGTCTCTAAATTCATTTTATTACTTAACAAGTTATCTGACACATGTCTCCAAACTTATAGTATTCCCTTAAATTTTAAGAATGCTTCACTGATGCATTGAGAAGCACATGAAAGCAAACATCATCATCATCATCGTGTGGTTATAAACTTTTTACATTCATTAAATACATATGTACATGAGAATAATTAGATAAAATATTTTATTATCCTATGGAAGTGTCCTGCTTGACAGCACTCATAATTAATTAAATTTTATTCAGTTCAAAAACAGACTTTTAGATTAGCAAAAAAAAAAAGACTTCGGTTGTGTTTATACCCTTGAAGGAAACGTGGGGTTAAGTGTCCCCAAGTCACCACTTTTGTCGACTATTTTGGCGAAATTGTCAACAGAGCGTCTATTAGTATTGTTCTTAATGCGTAGAAAACATTTTTTATTATATATGGTATTCATTCATATGGTATTTTTTCACACAACTATGCTTCTTCTTGTTTTATTGGTTTGTTGAAAACAAAAGTGACGTAGAGCAAAATTTAAGTGTTTATAAAAATTAGTTTAAGAAATCAAATTAAAAGGTGAATTTAAATGTATTGAACAATTACTAAAAAAAATTCACAAAAATAATTTGCAAAAAAGATATAAAATAACAATCCATATTGTTAAAAATAGAAAATGTTGAAATTAAAAAATTTTAAGCGAGAGTGCCAATTATGGAAATTGTTTTATCCTGTGGAAGACTTTGTGCATTCAGTTAAAGATTTGTCATACATGCGGATTCATTCGTAAGTGTTTGACTTTACTAATTTAGCGAAACATAAAATTTTCATTAACATACATACACTGGGGAGCAGTTGTGAGTACATGTTTGCATATTCTGCATTTGAAGGCGCATAAAAATAGTAATAATGAATGAATAATGAATAATGACACCATGTAAAACAACACCACACCATTATGTACAACCGCACAGCATGATATTGGCTTACCTGCTGTCGGCGCCACTAATACTGTTTACCATCCGACTGATATCAGTTAAATTTTAACGTATCTAAACATATTACGAGCTTCCAGGCATCAACAGTGCAATTTTTTTGTTGCTTGGCAGGACACCATTCAACGACACCATATTAAAGAAACGGTCAATTAGGGGCGGAGGCAACATCATGGTGCGGGATTCTTTTACATGGTGGAATATTGGTCCATTGCAAAAAATTGATAAGAAGACTATTTGAATATATTGCAGAAAATCCTTAAGGAATTGCAGACTGGGAAAAATTTTAAATTTATGCAGTGGCCTCCACAAAGTACCGACCTCAATCCAATTGAGAATTTGTGGTCAATTGGGAAAATATGGTTGGCACAATATCAAATGGCTCCATCCATCCAAATCAAGCTGTGGCAATGTGTGCAAGTGGAGTAACAGAAAATTCCAGATGAAATTATCCAAAAATTGGTTCAAATTATACTAAAACGCATAAACTGTGCATTTTAAAACAAAGGGATATGGATCAAGTACCAAAAATATAAAATATTTTAAGTGTTGCCTGAAGGTGCAAAAGTGAGTACATGAGAGTTATCTTTTATTAAGTTTTTTCTTTGAATGTATAGTTTTTTGTTTTGTTTTAAAAGCATTTATGTTAGCAACTGAATAATAAATATAATTCAAAAAACAAAAATTAAATCGCTTCATTATTACTATTTTTATGCGCCTTCGAATGCAGAATATGCAAACATCTACTCACCACTGCTACCCACTGTATGTATGTGTATGTATTTAATAGAAATGGCAAACAAAATCCCTAGTTGGTGGTGATATGCTGAACGAATAAATGAATTAAGCCCGGTTATTGTATGTTTTTTAATTTTAAGTTCCATTTTTTATATATTTGTTTAATAAAATACTAAAATGTGAACAAAATGAGCAATTTCATTATCAAAGGAGTATACTAGGATAACTAAAATGTGCTAGTGACTATCTGTTTCCAATGTCTTCATATGGTCTCTAAAGAACTATCTAGTTAGTAGTTCCAATGTCAGTAGTTGCTTTTCAATGACACGCACATGTTAAATGTCTATAGCAAAAAGCATTGAGTGGGGTATAATTAGTCAGAAGTACTGACGACAAAGTCAATAGGGAATCAGCATTGATTCACTAGTGACATTTCCTGCAGGGTACGTTTTCATAATACATACACAGAATAATACATTTTTATACTAAGGCCGGGCTTACATCTGTGTGCCAAATGCCACACAAGTGTAAAAAAAGCGTTACCAACTAATTACTAATGAAAAACTGTTGGATTCAGACATGTATTTATTAAGTTAAACAGTTTAATACATAATTATTAGACAATTTTAAAGAATCCAAAATGATTACAAACTATTTAAATAAATAAATACATGTCTGAATCAAACAGTTTTTCATTACCAATTAGTTGGTTAAGTTGTTTTTGGGCAAATGACGCACAAGAAATGCCAGATTTTAACTCAGCCTAACAATTTAGAAAAAACCAAACTTGCTTATTACTCGTATGTCAAGTCATAACCGCCAGAAAAGCTTAACACACACTTTTTTGGACTTTGTTTGTTTTTGACGAAACTCGATTATTTATGATCGCAAATGATCCATTAAAAAAATTAAGTTCGAAAATTATGATGCTTAAGCTGTTTTTTCCCGGTTATGGGACGATGTGCAAATAATAATGTCAGATTGTATGGAGGAAAATTTTTGTCACTTATGATAACTGGCATGAAGTTTTAACTTATGTATAAGGCTGTTAAAATTTTATCAAATATATAACTTGTTTTTTTTATACCCTTTACCAAAAATGGAAAAGGGTAAATATAGGTTTGTCATCCCGTGTGTAATTTCCACAGCATAATAATGCGACACACAGGGAAGACGAATAAGCGATGTCCATCCATCCGTCTGGTGTACGTGAAATCGGTTGTACGAAGCTCGCAGAAAAGATAAAAACTTCGGTCTTAAGTTAAAATATTAGAAATAGTCCAAACTAGTTTGGTATCAAAATTCAGCAAAATCGAGCAGACTGTTTCAGAGCTGGAAAACTTAAACTTTATTTTGCCATATAAAAGTAACTAGCTAAAATTAATTTTTATTTTTTTTTGTTCAGTAAAATTATTTTATATTTCGGTACAAACAAAACTAGCATTGAAAATTAAGAAAAAAAATTAATTTAATATAAGAACGTTTGCAGGGTTGGAAGACTTTAAGTGTTTTTCTCATAAAAAAGTAACCAACCAAAATTAATTTTTCCTTTTTATAGATAAATTAAACATATCTGATATTATTAAAAGAAATATATTGGTATAAGAAATCAGAAATATATAAAAGGAGGATTCCAGGGTTGGAAAGCTTACACCTTTTGTGACAATAAAAGTAATAAGGTCTAATTAATTTGTTTTCTTTACAATTTAGATACATTTTTTGTTATGGAAAGAAAAGTTTGGTATAAAAAATTAGAAAAATAAAAAACACTGTTTCAGAGCTGAAAAATTTTAACTTTTCTTGGATATTAAAATAACTAAATATAAGTTATTTTAACTATTATTTTTCGAACTTAATTTGTTTCTATATTTATGATTTGAACGGGCTAAAGTTCGTATCGCTTTTTAAGCCAAATTACATGTGATAATTATTAATGAACAAATAACATCAAAGTTAGTTGTAAATGTTCTGACAACAACACATAGTTGAACGGAATAGCTAGCCGTTTTCGAAATCCACTAAACCTTCATCATCAGCGTTCTTCTGTGCTCACACAAAAAAAAATAATTATCACAAATTGTTTAGAAATTGACATTTCATGAACTAACAAGCTCGAAAATATAACTGAGAACTTGTTATTTTTTTTAATTTGTTTTTAAGAGGATATTCGGGAAAATCATTCAGTTCTAATATAACTCCAATATATTATGATTTTTAATTTTAAATTTTGATTTTCCTTATACTTGATTAAAGTTTTCCAAGCCATTTTCTTGTAAATATTCAAGAGGTAACTACTCTTAAATATTTTTTCCAGACATTAAAGAAGAGCTAACTCATATACATATTAGCATTCACTTTAATATTCTTAATGCGTGTGAAGCACAAGTCCTCTAAGCTAATGAAAAAATTATTATTCAAGCATGTGCGGTATTCCTGCTAAAATTTTCAAAGGTTTATGCAGAAAAAGCAAACACTTACTGAATTTTCTGTGTCAGTTTCTTAAAAAAAATCATTTGTCAGGACTTCTCTCAATTTATTACCCTAAAAATTTTTGTATTGCAGTTAAGTTTGTTTATAACGAAGTAAAGTTTTAACAAATTTTTATTCATAGCAAACACGAATAGAAGTGCTTTAAACAAAATATTTGTGAGTTACAAAACGATACGAATTTTAGCCTATTAGAAAATTAGAAAATCCGTTTTTGACAGAGCGTTAACTAGTGAAGTTGGCTGCTGAAAAACTTTTTTTGTATGGTTATTGCTCTACTGCTGGTTTCACGAGGATTTTCATATTTTAGCGTTATTTTATGGGTTTCATTAAACAAGATAAGTTGACATTTCTGTTAGATTTTCTAATTTCCCGGACTTTTGCAATTCCCGGGTATCGAGAAATAAGATGTTTTATCCCCGGGAATTTTGAAAAACATATGAATTTAATTAAATGACCTACTAACAGAAACTATAAATAATATATGCACCTATACATACCAGAACCAACACATGCAAAACTGATACAATCAGCCCAACAAACCACTCCATAAGCTAAATGTAACTGCAATGGAGAATAAGCTTGTCAATGGTAGCACTATTTGCAAATCTTTGTTGTTGTTTATGATGTCCAGTTATTTTGAACGCATGGATTTTATATTATTTCTTAAAGTCGTACTTTTTAGTCTTTTCTGATGAGTACAGAGAATTAGAGTTCACTAGTGTTTCTATATAAATTTTGATTTAAAAAAGAGTAATTATTAATAATTAATTAATGAATAATTAGAATATACAGTTTCATTTTAAATATAGCTACTAAAAGCATAATTAGAAAACAATTTTCCTGGAAGCATATTCTATAATTAGAATAATAAGCTTGTTGTATACTATCCCAGCAAAAAAAGATGGCGAATCATGTCTTGAGTAATGGGTTCAAGTGATGACGCATTGATTCGATTTAGGTGAAACATGCATGATTTTTACATTAGCTTGTCATTGGAGATCATGTGTTTGTGCGAGAATTTCAATACTTTTATATTCATTCAAATGAATGAAATTAAACCCATGTAAGTTCCCTGATTCCATTATGTTTTTCACGTAAATACAAAACAAACAAATAAATAAAATTTTTGTCGCAGGATACGAACCGAATTATTCTGACTCTGAAGGCACACTCTCTACCACTGAGCTACTGTACTCTTGTCATTTATTGTTAATAAAACTTGTTTTATAAAAATGTAGCAATGTGATGATTTAATTCCGTTTTTGCATACCTTTTTTGCTGAGTATTTATTTCAATATATTACCCAGTAATATCGCATGCATTTTGAATGAGTTCAAAAACTATAGTATTATTTATGACCAGGGAAACCACAAATATGCAATTCCATGTTTTTTCTTGTCTGATATATCAATGCGGAATTAAGATATTTATCCGTTTCAGAATTTTTTATGAATTCTGGCATCGATTTGTTAGTGCATATTTTTGCATATTTTGCCCTTTAAAGCTTATTTTTGCATACTTCAGTCTAACAAGCATATTTTGAGCATTTTTCGAATTTTTAGAGCATATTTGGTGTTTTTAGGGCATATTTTGGTACTTAAAAAAAAAAAATATTTTAATATATAAAAATTTTTTTTGTTAAAAATTTCTACTTTTTTTCGTCAAAATTTCATATTGTAGTGAAAGAAACAGTAGTATGGGGAAGCAATATTTTGCTACTATTATGAAAACGCCATTGTGTATGTTCTGGCTTCCGAATCGATTTCACACGTTTTCTTTTGAATTCTGATGTTAAAGCACATGCCACATGTGCTTAAGTTGAAATTTAGAATATACTTACTATTAGTATGTGTTCTAACATCCAAATTTAGAACAAAAACAAATTAAATGAACGATTTAAAATTTTTTAATTTTCACTCACTTGTAAACAGTCTTGTGAAAGAAAAACGAAACAAGAAAATTAAAAAATTTTAAATCGTCTATATCCAATTTTTTTTCTGCTAAATTTTAATACTGGAACAAATACTATTGATTTGTATATTCCAAATTTCAACTTAAGCAAGTGTAACATGTGTTTTAGCATCCTCACTGGATGCATATTTCAATAAGAACTTGGTTTGGTAATTGTGACGAACGCTGCCCCGATTACATCAGTTGAGGTTGAAAAAGAACATTTTAAACGTATAAAAGTTTATTTAGATGTGACCGGCGGCGATTTTTATAAAAAGCTGAAAAGCTGAATAGTTTTTGTTTATTGCAATAACAATTATAAATAAAAAGCTTGCCTTATTCTTCAAAATACAGTTCCAAAGTTTTAAATCTGATATTGTGA
Organism: Tachina fera; assembly: GCA_905220375.1. Lineage (NCBI taxonomy): Eukaryota > Metazoa > Arthropoda > Insecta > Diptera > Tachinidae > Tachina > Tachina fera. The sequence goes on from LR999964.1 coordinate 63,087,672, forward strand.
TCGCTTTTGAAGTAAAAGTTATTTTATATGTTATTTTATATGTAAATTTTATTGAATTGCTGAACAAAACTTAGATTTTCATTTCTAAATATTAAATTTATGTTATTTTTAAGAGCATATTTTTTGAGTTTTTAGTGCATATTTTGAAGTTTTTAGTGCATATTGAATGCGCATAAAACAAGTTTTTTGGAACATATTTCTGGTTTCCCTGTTTATGACTTGCTATAATATTCAGTCGGAGAAACAAATGCTCAAGAAAGCATGAAACATTATTTTATTTTGAACGCGTTCATTTATTTTTTGCTGAGATAGGCTAGTTATATTATTGCAAGGGTTCAATATTTTTTTCAAAATAATTGTTAGTAGATCTTTCACAGTAGTATTCACAACACTTTTCTAAGCTTAAGGTTAATGGTAGTAAGTTTGTTATAAACTATTTCCATAGCGTTTTCATTTGTTGGGAGGTATATCTGTATAGACCTATAATGTCTACTAGAAGTATATTTATGCCAAATATCAAGAAATTTTTTTTTGGCTCCATATGAATGTATGTAACTTGCTTTCGTTAAGGCCTGCTGTAAAATGTCAAAACTGCCACAAAAAGTAAAATTTACGCGCACGACTTTGTTTGAATAAAAGTTAAAAGTATGTAACATCATATGTGACCTAAACTTTTACTTGTATATTTAAATTTTTTCTTAGGGCCTTTATTTTTTGTGTGGCGACCTACTTTCATTGTATTACTTTCATTCACTACATATTGTTTGTAGATTTGTTAGCTACATTTGTATAAATATTTATTGCATTGCTATGGATGAAAGGTCAATACGTTTTGCTTTTTATGTGCAAGGATTTTAGTTTGAATTAACAAGTATGTGCTAGGAAGGGTTTAAGTTGGAAAATGCTAATGTTTGCTTAATATTTATATGATAATCATTTATATTAAGCATTATTGTAACAGCTTGTAAGCTGATTGTTTTTGGAAATACAATTCCTAGAAAAACATAAGTTGTGAAAATAAGGCCGTAGATTGTTACGCAAAAACTTCCGCCACTCAAGGTACAGAAATCAAAATAAATATTATTCATACTTTCATATATGTATGTGCTCTTAATTATGAAAGTGGTCGAAGTCATTTATTTCTCTGGTCGAGATAGTTATTAGATTACTTTTGAACATATCAAAATATATTTTCATATTATGCAGCATTTTAATTAAGAGTTGTACTTATCTCCATTTATATAAATTTATTTAATATTTTTTAAATATTTATTAAAGTTTTTTAAAGATTTATTTGATAAATGACTTAGATCACTTTCATAATTAAGGGCACATATATTGTAGATATATATTGATACATATGTATATATTTTTGTCACCATCAGGGTGCCTTTTACTTTATATAGATCCTGAAGATTTTCTCTTAAAATAATTCATGCAAAATGAATTTGGAAGTTTTGAACCTATTGTACAAATTATTATAATGCCCTTTTCATTTTTAATTATTTTTATTTAAATGGATTTAAATGCATTTTATATCGTTATTTTTTATTAATATATCTTATTGAATTGTATTAATTGTAGTTATTGAATTAATGAATTTTATTATATTGTATTTCCAAAACTTTGGTAATACTGTTGTTTCATTATATTGAAACATAGTGAATTAAAACATAAGTTAATGTACTAAAAGACTTCTAAGGTAATGAAAAAAAAGAATAAACTCACTTTTGTAAAACGATCTCACTGGTAAGCAACTCCTGCTCTCTTTTCTTTATTTAATCAATCTAATTCCTTTGGTTTGCTTTTTTTATATACATATATTATTCATGAACATAAATCGTCCTTTTAATTTCTTATCCCATGAGAAATTATAAGCCAAGGCTTTATAATTACGATAATCCTTATATATATTTTATTTACCTATTTTTTTTTGGGAATTTCCAATATGTTTTGTTTCTTTGCTAAGAAGATCGCAGCATCAATAAGTAGTTCGTGGCAGTAATAGCTAAAGGTGCCTCTGCTAATTACTATTATAAATGCGAAAGTAAAGTTATTGTTTTTTTGTTGTGCTTTAACTGCTAAACCACGGAACCAATTTTAATGAAGTTTTAAATATATGCAGGTTTAAGCTTAGATGAACACATGTGTTATATGTTTTTGTAAAATATAGGATCACGAGGGGAGGTAGGGGAAATTATTGCCTCTCAAAAACTATCTAACTGATTTTGATGAAATTGACCCAAGTCAGTAAGAAGACATAGGCTATACATTTAAAAAACAATAGGAGCACGTGAGGGGGTAATGGAAATTTATTTCTCTTTGAAACTATCCATCCACTTTTGATGATATTCGAAACAAAGATAGATCTGGGTCTGGATGGAAAGAAAAGCTTTACATATTTTATCAAAAACTACAGCCATTTCGTGTTGAATCAAAGCAATTTACATATTCCAGTTGCAATAAAAGCTGAGTAGGTATATAAAGTTGAAATCTACATCAACTGACACCACACAGAGTGGACTAAACACAAAAGAACGCTGATGATGAAGGTTTAGTGTCGAAGGCTACTAAATCTTCATCATCAGCGGCTAGTTGTTCCGTTGTACCAAGTGTTTGTCAGAGTATTTATAGTTAACTTTGGTGTTATTTGTTCATTAATAATTATCACATGTAATTTGGTTCACAAAGCGATACGAACTTTAGCCTAAAAGGAGTTAACAGCTAGTCATAGTGGTAGCAGTGTTGACAAAACTTGGGGTTTAAAGAAAACAGCCCAGCCCAAGGAGGATTTTGGAGTTTTTTTTTTTGATTTTTGGAGTTTTATTGGGTTTAAACTAATTATACCTGGTCTATAAACTTTTAAATTTTTTTGTTGAAATTGCAAAAAAAAAAAATAGTGGGGGTAACAAATATTCACCCATGTGAAATTTTTGTTCCCATGAGATTTCCATTCCCCATGAAGGGAAATTTGCTACCGGGAACTTCATGGGAACGTTTGTTCCCGCTATCAACTCGTAGTGAATATAAAAAACGGGAAGAAGATTTGTAGAGCTTAAAAATTAATTCAAAATCAAACAAACTTATGTTTGATAGTAAGAAATATACAAATTGTGTGTTTCAAATGCAATTTTTTAAATGTAAAGTATTGTTTTTAAAATATTTAAGGTGCCGTGGAAAAGATTTTTAACTATGGCATCGCCATCGCGATGTATTAATTCAGTTTGGCTGCAAAAATAAAGTGAACAAGACCAAAAAGAAAATAAAAAGAAAAGCCATGTGAAAAATATTATTTACGATAAGGGGAATCGAAAAAGGGAACAGATTTCTGTGGCAAAATTATTCACGATTCCAATTTGGGAAAAAGGTAAAATATTTTGAGGACAAAACTGTTTACGATAGGGGTGAGTATGAATCATGACCAACCACATGGATGGTAGAAAAAAAGCACACCCTTAGGCCTTTACTGCCAATTGAAATAACTTGCAACTTTTTTATTATTCCTAGAGGAAAAACTCAGAAGACTTTTTTTATTAAATTAGTATTGTTTTCTAGCTGCTAAATAATGCCTTATAGAAAGCCTCGACTCTTTCGCTATAAAATATAACATAGACATTCCACATTCCCTTCTGTGAGAAGGAGTAACGTTTTTTGCTTTGGTGAAAAACGAAACCCATTAATATGAAGGCCGTTCAGAATCGCTCTCAAGAAATGGCAAGAGCGGAAGGCCTACACCGCAAGGACAACGCATATAAAAAAGATATGAGTGTGAAATGCAGCGAGCAGGCCTTCTAGAAGCCAACCTTACTCCTTGTTTTTTCCGCTGGGTGTTTGATTTAATTTTTTTCCAACTAACTTGCTTATGTTCAAATAAAAGTGGAACATACACTGAACCAAAAATTTACCTGAATACTGCAAAATGGGGTGTATAATTGAAGAAATGTAGGTTATTATACAGCTAACAAATTCGTTATTCAAGTCTACGGATTTTTTTCGTTAAAGAAAATAATTTTCGTAAATAGTTAAATGGAAGAAATTTCTTCATTTTGACTCTTATTGTTTCGTTATTTAGTGAGTGGTAAATATTACTAAATTGTAATCGAATTAAGTAAAAATTCTTATTTGTGATAACTAATTAATGTAGCTAATTTGAATATTATTTTATTTACTGTGAAGAAAATTTGTTCAAATGAAGTAATGCATTTAGTCTGTATGAATAATTTTTTTATTCATAATGAAGAATTGTTATTTACTTTAACTACCCTATTTTATTCAATTACTAAGCCTCTGTAGGAACATTTTCTTTCACTATTTAAGAAATTTTTATATAAATTGTAAGCGGTAAACTACTTTACAAATCGTATAAGCAGTTGTGTGTTTGTTTACTGTTTACAAATTATATAAAATTGTCTTAGTTAGTGAAAGATAATGCTATTAACGATACAAAATTTAATAAAGTTATATTGATATATCAGTTAATTATAATGAAGTTAAAACAGCTCTAGCTATTGCTCCATTAAAAAGTATTTTTTTTAATATTGCAAGGCCTGTGAAAATTTGATGTGTGTATAACTTTTTTGAAAAGTGATGCACTATTACACAAACGCGATTTGGTTGTAAGGCTGATAAAAATTTACTTACTCCAGTGCGTTATTTAGCAAATCAGACGCATGCGAAATATATGGGCAAATTAAAATGTATGGCAACATTTTTAAAACGCCAACTGTGTGTGTGTTTTTTTTTTAATAAAATAACCAATAAAACCCAGTAAGTTTTTATTTTATTTTGAATATCAATTTTATTCTTACTGAAATATAAAACAGGTGTATTTGACAAAAAAAAAAATAAAATAAAAAATAAGCTCGTTACTTTTACATTCCAAAAAAGTTCAAGTTTTCCAGCTCTGAAACCGTCCAATGGATTATGCGGATTTTCAGTACCAATCTATTTCGGAACATATCTGACAGACCA